>CM061041.1:17294643-18494643 GCA_030762985.1 Adelphocoris suturalis | reverse complement strand
AAGAAATCTTCGAAATTTCGAGCGGAGCGAGGCCTTGGGTCTGCGTGGTAGTACGTACATAAATAGAACTTCTTCATAATTTCATGGCTGATATTTTCTAAGCCACAGTCAGTATTAAAGCTACATCAAGTCCTAAAACAGTTGAGCGTAAAACATTAAAGAGAGCGACCGACAGAATCGGAGGACGGAATATTTCACAGAGTAAACTCTTAAGTATTAAGTAATCTTAAGTATTAAACAGATTACTTTTTTTTTCTTTTTTTTTTTTTTTAACAAGCACCTACTACCTACGTTTTAAACAGCATGGTTCTAGGATTGGGTTATACAGGGATACTTCCATAAGAGTAGTTCAATCTGAATTTGGACAATGTTTCATGCAAATATTACCGATTTTTACACCTAGCGAACGGCATTATTTCGATTTTTGACTGATTTTTCAACTTTGACATTTTTGAAAACTTGATACATATTCTTATAGGAAATTTGACGCTGATTCCGAATATACGACATGTTAGTATGCTGAAAAAATAATTTCGCACAACAAATCGCAAAAAACAGGCTATTTTGAAATTGTTGACTACATTTTTGAAAATTTCAACCCGAAGATGTAATCCGATCATGCTGGCCAAGGAACTTGAACTTTCGTTTTGTGTCCTTAACATTTTAAAATTAGTTTGAAGTTTCTAGCACAATTCTACGGACAGTTATCGTCTGGAATGACATATACATATATACATACATATATACATACATACATACATACATAAAAAAATGCGTTAAACTTCAGAATACGATTCAGAATAGCCTGAAACGGATTTCTGCATAAAAACTTTTCAAAAATTCACATTCTACAAATTTTGAGGCGAGAGCAATAGCTTAATTTTCTTCAAAAATTCGCTAAAAGAAAAGGGGTACCTACCTACGAACAATATATGAGATACCTAATTGATGAGTGAGTTATAGGTACACATTGATTGATTTATCGAAAGTTAAGGGGTTGAGATGCGATAAAAATGAGTAATTCCTAATCATTCCCGCATTCTTGATCATGATTTTTTTCTTCTTGAAATCGTGGTTTTCACAAGCCAAGGACTTGAGAAGGACACGAATTAATTCATTATTTGATTTCACCTTCACTCACCCACCTCCATGTTAGGTAGATGAAACGGATGTTTATGTGTTTTGTTTGGACAGTTGCGGTTACCATATCATTTGACATTAATTGAAGAATGGAAATAGGTAGGCGGAATAGAACAGTTAGGTTTTTTCGGGTGTACTTTAGTCCAGCCCCCATTTTTAAAACGAGATTCCTTCACTTAAAACCATCGTTTTCTAATTTTAAAAATATGATTTGGAATCGTTAGATCCCCTCTTTCTCATCGATGACATTTGAAACAACCTAACATATACAGACATAGATTTACATTAATTAATTGTGGTATAAAAAAGTTGGGGGGCAGTACTAAAGGTTTTGCCTAGTTAAAAATTTAGTCCTGCCCCCCACTATTATTATTGGCGGTAAAACCCAGAAACAATAACACATGTATGACTGATGACACAGATATTCACTTTGATCGGAAGTTGTGAGGTTTGGATGCAATAATATTGTAATTTTTAATTACTGAGTTATTGGACTCGTCCCCGTCAAGCAATTAGTTGGGTAATTACTGTTGGACTCGACCCTGGTCGATCTCAGGAGAATCGGGACGATTTTCTATTTTTTTTAATTTAGAGGTCTGGATGCTCGCAAGCTCGCATCTCAGACTTGGAAAAACATCATGATTCAACCCTTTTGGTTAAGTATAGAATATTTGGACAAATATATCAGAATGATGTGTATAGTTGGTGGTCTAGATGCTCGAAAGCTCAATTTAAAAAATAAAACATTTTTAACCAATCCTTTTGGTAAAATATAGGTGAATAATTGGAAAAATAGATCTGAATGATGTGTATAGTTTAGAGGTCTGGATAAACGGAATGTAATATGCGTCACGTAAAATTCTTTTTTGACAATCAAGATTGAATTATTTGTTCATATTCATAGAAAATCACTTGGCGGGCAAGACTAAAGTTTTTGCCAAGGCAAAAACTTTGGTGCTGGTCCCCAACTTTTTAAAATCACAATTAAGTAATGTAAATATATTTTAGGATACTTCAAATGTCAACGACGAAAAAAGAGGGGATTCTAAAGGGATAAAGGATTGTTCTATTTAAAGAGTCCAAACCATATTTGTAAAATTAGAAAACGATGGTTTGGAATGTAGAAATTTCGTTTTGAAAATGGGGTGCAGGACTAAATTACACCCTTTTAGCGAATTTTCTTAGAAAATAAAGCTATCGCAATGGCTCCAAAAATTTTAAAATAAAAATGTTCTTCATCGAAATCTGTTTTGAGGCATTCTGAAATAATTCCTGGATTTTAACGCTTTTATATATATATATATATATATATATATCATTCCAGACGATAACTCTCGATAGAATTGAGATAAAAACTTCGTTCTTTCGCCAAAAAATCAAGCATTTCAAAAGAAAGGATGAGTTCGTTGGACAACACTTTTTGAGCACATTAAATTGGTCAAATTTCAAAAAAGGTGCTTAAAAAAATCAATAAAAATGGCTAAAAACGGCTAAAAATCGTTAAAATTATATTTTTTTTAACAGAATATTGCTCAATTAAAGTTTGTCAACCATAAAATAGAACATTCAAAAATTTATGTAGAAAAATTTGCTTAAATTTCATTAAAATTTGCTAAAAAATTGACAAAAACTGCAAAAAAAGCTAAAAATCCAAAACCTCTTTTTTGAATAGCAGTTAACTATTTAAAAAACGTTTTTTGACATAAAATTAATAGTTAACAATTTCCTTGCACTCAAAAAGCTTTACTTTGTAAACAATTCAACTTTATATAATACGATCATTTACGAAAATTCGCTCGTACGGTCATGCTGCATGACTGGAACTTTTTCTACCTAACGTGTATATGGCCAACGACACAGATGTACACTTCGATCGAAAGTTAAGAGGTTGAGATCTGGGGCGTCGCTAGACTAAAATAGTGAAGGGGGGGAAGTATCATGCAATTTCCAACTGAACCAACTGTTTTCCCAACTCCAAAAAAAGGAAGATAAAAAGAAGAAAATTTGTAGTTTCACTTATAAAAATAATATTTGCGTATAAGTACCTATTAATTATTACCTAAGTACCTATTATTAAAAATAATATCTATTGCATACTACTGTTACTGTTACATACACGTAACACTTCTGTAAAATGGCCATTTTCATGCGAGTTGTTATACGAAAATTTTATAAAGTATGATTTGTAGTAAGACCGTAATATTAGTTTTAGATTAAGACAAATTATTCTCAATAGGTATTCGAAACTTGAAGAATGTGTAAATGACCTGGATAAATCTTCCGGATGTTATCTCTATCTCTATCTATACTATTAATAAGAATGAAACTCCGTCTGTCTGTCTGTCTGTCGTGTCTATGCACGGCCAAACGGCTGAGTGGGCCGGATCTACGAGTGGGGGGATCTTCTTGGGATTTTCCAAAAGTGGGAGCGAGCGAATTTAAAATTGTCTAATCCCACCCGAACCATGGGCCGTAGGGCGGGAGGGGGGTCGAAGTAAGAATTAATGTGCGCTTTTTGGACTTCCCCGCTTCCCCTACCCCTCTAAACGGCCGTTGACAATTCCGGAAAAATACGGGTTTCGTAGGTTTTTGAACGAGGAAGACGACGGCGCGATCGGATCGCGAAAAAAGTATCGGGAAATGCGTTAAAAAAATGCGAGAGTACGGACCCGTTTTCTCGAAAAGTCCGCCGAAAAACTTGGTTTTTTCCGATTAAAATATACCCCATAAAGGTACGTTTTTCGGAACGGTTTTCGCGGGCGAAATACAGCTTTGGGTCCGCCGAATCTGAATCCGAAATCGGATATCGAAAAAAGTGACGTTAAGTCGGTCAAATCGCGAGCGGAAGCGAGAAGAAGCGTTTAACATCAGAAATTAATTTTGCCGTGTTCGCGAGAAGGCTCTACGAAGTCAGGGGTTCGATGAGGCGGGGCTTGCCCGTGACGGGAACGGGTTGCGAGCAGGTACACGCACTTACGTCTTGAAGGGTATACAGGTATACCTTGCGAGTGAAGCGAGAGCCATGTCAACAGAATAAATTCGGATTTTTTCCTACAAATATACAGCAATACCTTGCGAGCGAAGCGAGCAACATCCCTGAATAAACTTTTTGTGGTTCCACGTAGTTTCATAAGATTTAATTTGTTTGTAAGAATTTCCAAGAGAAAAAAACTTCTGCCAAGTTGGGTGGGCAGTATAACTTCCTCAAGCGAGCGAAGCGAGCAGCATCCCTTACAGAAGTTAAACCTACCCTTAGGGATCTATCGTTTGCGAGCGAAGCGAGCAACATTCCCTACATGCCACACTTTGCGAACGAAGCGAGCAATATTCCCTACATGCCACACTTTGCGAGCGAAGCGAGCAATCGAATGGGGGGTCCGGGGGGCTTGCCCCCCGGCTGGACGTGGAGGCGAGCGTAGCGAGCCGGAGCGGCTAGTTAAAAATAAAAAGCGATTTGCTCATTAGTAAATCGGACATATTTATATTTTTTGAATTGAAACAATAATTTCAATTAACAAATAATCATAAGAAAAATACAATTTTTAAAACTTTTATTTCTATACGATTAGTGTTTAAAAGGTTACGTTTTTTATTGGAAGAGGATATGAAAATTTTTTTATTTAATCCATGATTGTACCTCATCACGTCTTCTATGCCATGGTAATGGATCTTTTTCGTATGGTATTTGGAGCAATGGACATAAACTCTCATCAATCTTAGTAGCCTTGAAAATATTTTTCATGTGCTTCAAACTACTTAATGTTCTCCATTGAACTACAGGGTCAATTCGGATGAGTGTGCAAAATGTTTTTGGGTCAAACTACAAATAGACCAAATATGAATTAAAGATTTAAAAAAATACCAGTTTCGTACATAAAATGGAAATAACTCGTCTACTATAAATAAATACCTGGTACCTATAGTTGGGAATTTCAGGATTTGATTAGCATTAGACTTCCAAATAGGTCTCTTGGGGTGTTATTGCCAGCTAAATTTTCGTAACTTCTCCCAAGTCAGTGAAAACTTGGGGTGGAGGCCCCCCTCCAACATCACCCCTACAGCAACGCCCCTGTTTGAGATGAGATAGCATTGGAATAACTAATTACTAGGTAATAATTTTATCGCTCCTCACTCCCTTAACTTTCGATCAAAGTGTATAATATAATATAATATACTCTTTATATTATATCGGACTCATCGGTTATCTTGTAGTATTCGAGCTATTCGTGCTATTCTTTTTCGTTTATCATTTTCAATAATGAACCTTTCTAATCCACCAAGAAACAACCCCCCCCCCCTCCCCCTCACAATTTGTTAGTTTACGTTTCAAGATGCGTAAAATCCAAAAATTGAATTAAAAAAAAAAAAAAAAAAAACATCAGTCTATCCACTGTTCAGAACTTTTCTATGTTAGGTACTACTGGACCAAAGTTTATGAAACTTGGGTGAAAAATCACAGATTGGGTCTAGTTGGTCCTTAAAGCTCGGCATCAATTTCAATCAACCCTAAAGGGTAGTAATCAAGGGCTGAAATATTAAAAAATCGAGATTTCGAAAACTTTCAAAGCAACAGTAATGTTTTTTTGGGTGTCATTTATATAAATATCATGATCATATTTATATCATGTCATCCTAAAGAATCAAATGAAACCCGGATCGCTTTAAATTAAGCCGTTCGCTCTCCCTAAAAGATATAACTTTGGCAGGAAAATAAAATCAAAAACATGGTGCAACATAGTTAGAATCGCCTTGCAGGTATCTCGGCGCTCGTAGGTACCTATCAGCTTATATAATTCCAATAGAAATTTCACTTCACGAAACGAGGTTTATTATAGCTTTCGTCACCTGTAAATGGACTTCTGAAGCGTAGGTAGGAATTCATTTTATCTCATTAATTTTCAATTGAACAGTACCTAGTAAGTCAGTGTCTATTAGGGTGCCCGCTATTTTGAGAAAGGTGGAATTTTGATTACCTCCACCCGAAATTTGGTTTAAAATGTCAGAAAAATGAACCCTGAATTTTTTCAGATTTTTTGCATAACAAAAACCTACGTCGGTAGCTCAAATTTGGTTTTTGAAATACGCTGTTTTTGCCAATATCAGACTTTTGAATATAAATTTTACAAACTTCTTTGTCGGATGTGATCCATACCAACTCCATGGTGTATGCTAAGTTAGGGTTATCCTGGAGAAAGATTACGGTGCCGTCTCTGAATACTTTTCCGGAAACGCTGAGCAGGGGTGCCTTATGTTCTCGGGTACTAACCTGCTTAGTTGGAAATGCGAGCTAGAACGTATGCCTCGACCCTTAGGTTAAAACGGGTACTTGGCATTTGACAAGGACATTGACTGTGTGCAAAATCTCCTCTCAGGAGGATCTTCCCAGCTTTGTCTGGGGGGCGACCACAAGGCACGATAGCCTAAGGACTCCCAAACACGACTTCCATTTTTTGGAAGGAGATATAGGATTCTTCTAACCCTTCCCGTTCCAAAAAGCGTTTCCATGCGATGAAAACCTCTTCGGTAAGGCTATTTTCGCATACGAGAAAATTATTGCGAGTTTTTAAAATATTATTTTGATTTTTATTTATTTATTTGTTTTAATAATAATAAATAGTGGTTTTAGCCGTACCTCAACCATAAGGGTAATTAAATTTATTTATTTTGAAAATAATAAATATAAAAGAATGGTGGTACAATTTCTGCAAAATAACTGATAAGAGTTCATTGAAGATCAGATTCATTGAACCAGTTGAGGTATGACGACAGGAGAAATTTCTGTTTAAACCCTACAACAAATTTTTGTGACGACATATTTTGATTGGCTACTTTCTTCTTCACGGTATTCATTTGGAGTGAAAAAGGATGTTGTGTACCTCACAAAAGGTCTGACTTCAGTCACACATTCAGAAAATGGAGAAGTAGGTACACCACCAGGAGAAATATTCAGATAAAACAGTTTATTCATGGATCTGTGAAAATATATCAACTCTAATCGTAATAGTACAGCTATTACGTTCTAATAAAGCAACAAAAATTTAGTAATAACCCACTAAAATAATTGCAAAACTAATACAACAAAAAAAGTCTGGATAATTCCATAATGAATGCATACAGTAATCAAAATTCAACAGGATTTGCAGTAATCGTATACATCACCTTCTATCTCAGTAGCTATCTAGGTACTTACTGATCCATTTCATAACCGTAACTATATAACAAAAAGTAAAATTTCTCACGCCACAATAATTTTTGAAAGCAGACCTATTCAACTACAATTCAAAATTTATAGACAGTTTGGCAGTTACTTGATATTTCGTTTCTGCTTTCCAACGTAGGCAGCTGCCAAGTCTATTGGAAAACTTGGTGTAAACCTGAGATGCAATTATGATTCCTGCTTCTGGTAGAGCCCTGAAAAGTTCAAAAAGAGTTAATGTAGTTCGAAGTTAGGTATGTATTTACGCTGTAAACAAAAATGAACATCATTTGCAAATTTAAAAACTAAATAGGGAGCTCCATTCCTAATGTATACATAATAAAAAAGGCATCCTCTGTGGCTGAGAGGTCTAAGCTGCATTCTGAAACCATTCAGTGCTGGGGATCCCGAGTTCAATTACCAAGCTGGTCTGGTCACATATACAAGTATAAAGCTGCGTCCACACTATGTGAAATGAAGGTGGCACCCCATAGGATCCGCAAAGCCGATCCGCATAGCCAGCAGGTATGGACATATGGAAGGCAAGCAGGTGTGGATCGAGGGAGAAGGACTGAGGGCGATTGCTGATTGGCTCAAGTCAGTCCAAATCAAAGAATCAGGATCATACTGAGGTTCAGTGTGGATGTGCACAAAACTCTCAGTAACCCTCATCGGCTTGCAGATGTCAACCATACAAGTTTACCTGTATTTGAAGCAACTTTTGGCGAATTTGGTTTTGTATTTGTGTACTTTGGCGTTTGTTGTGACGATGGTATTTTGACATTTATAGAAATATATTGTGATCGTACTGTGTTTTTGGACAGTACTCACCTCCGACACAAAAACGAGACCACAGCCTCGATGTCATAACCGAAATTGCTATCTGGTGGCCCTGTATTTTTTTCTGCCATTTCAAATATTTGGACGAGCCCAATATGTATTCGAGAGCAGGTGGGACATCTTCAACAGCAACCCCACCCACAACTACAGCAACAACTGCCACTCCGTCATTTAGGCTCATAACAATATTAATTAATAATAATAAACACATCAAAGAATGCTTAGACTGAATAATCTTCCTCTTTAAAATTATTATTTACGTACATTCCAGAGGAGACCCTTGTCACTTGCAAGTCGAGTAATGGGGGGCAAGTGCTTTCGATGTAAGGACAATATCATCAGTCAGTCTTTCCGTCTGTG
Organism: Adelphocoris suturalis; assembly: GCA_030762985.1. NCBI lineage: Eukaryota > Metazoa > Arthropoda > Insecta > Hemiptera > Miridae > Adelphocoris > Adelphocoris suturalis. The sequence goes on along the minus strand of CM061041.1, from coordinate 18,486,107 downwards.
GCTCTACATAGAGGGTGTTGAGAAATCTACAGTAACCATTCAACTCCCCACATGTTTGTGAACCAAATGATTTGCGTTAATTAATAAAAGTTTTTAAAAATGTTTTGTTCGTTTCGAGAAAAACAACACGAGGATTTTTTCTTAGAAAATAATTACAAATAAATACAAAGGCACCATCCAGTTTAAAATACTATTTATCCCCAACAAAATCTGGTACCCCTGGTGGACACATAAGTACGCGCACAAAGTAAGAAACTGGAACTGGAATGGAAGGCCTAATGAGAAGAAGGGATATTCTTCGATCGATGGTGATGGACTCAATAAGGAACGTGGAAGAAGCAATAGAGCGAGGCGATGGACCAACCGTTCATCGAAATTTCGGAGTACTAAGAGGGCAGGCAGAAAGAATGACAGAACTTGACAATGATATCACAACGAGAATAACAGAAGGGACGACATCAATGACATCTGAAGAAATGGACAAAGAGCTGCGGGATATAGAGGTGGCATATAGTAGTGTGCTGGATGTGAGGGTACAGTACGATTTATACATACAAAGTACAGCACCACAAGTGAGTAATAATGTAATAAATGATACAAGGCAGAAGAGGAATTTGAAACTTCCGAAAATAGAATTGAAAAAGTTTGACGGCAATATTAAAAATTGGTTGGCATTTTGGTCTCAATTTTCAAAGTTAGATGAGGATGACAGCTTGTCAGCTGTTGACAAGTTTGCCTACTTGCGTGAGGCAATGGTTCCAGATTCCCCTGCTGCTGATCTAGTGAATAGTTACGTACCTTCAGAGCAAAGTTATCCTAAAGTAGTACAACATTTAAAAGCTAGATTCGCTAGAGATGGATTACTGATTGAAACATACATGCGTGAGCTGTTATCACTTGTCCTTCAAAATCAGAACGGGCAAAGCTTAGCGATAAGACCACTTTTCGATAAACTCGAAACACAGTTGAGAGCATTAGAATCGCTAGGAATATCATCAAATAAGTTTGCAGCAATGCTGAAACCATTAGTTGAGTCGGCACTTCCGGAAGAGATTCTTAGGGCGTGGGAAAGATCGCGAGCAACCCTTAAAATAGAAGAGGATCATCCGAATCGGGAAGGGGAAGAATTACATGCACTCCTGAGATTTCTGAGAGCTGAAGTAGAGGGCGAGCAACGAATATTGATAGCGAAAACGGCTTTCGGAGAATCCAAAATGAGAGAGGTACCTTACACAGCTTCGGCTCTTTATTCTGGTCATGGGGCGAAAAGGGATAACAGACCGGGGAGCGGTAGCTCTTATATCAAACCAGGGGGTAGTTCTTATTCTGATCGTACAAGCTTTCAAACAGACAGAAAGAGAGTCGATAAAGAAAATAGCTGTGTGTGGTGTGAGCGCAACACGCATCATTCGTCAGAATGTTGCAAGGCACGAAGCTGGCTCCTGAGTGAGAGGAGAGATTGGATAAAGAAAAAGGGAGCATGCTTCGTATGCCTCAAGACAGGCGGACACACAGCATTGAATTGCAAAGCTCTTCTGCTCAAAATTTGTTAATGCGAGAAATCAAAAGACCTCTACTTCAACACCAGCAGCTACAGGGCTGTTACAGCTAGAAAAGGATAGCAGAAATGATAGTTCAGCAGTCTTGCTATCATATGAGAAAGGTCCTACTTTATTACAGACAAATAGAATAGGAAGAAGGGTTCAGAAGCCAGTACGATTCCAGCTGTGAATTTGGGGGGGGGGGGGGGGACTGTTGAGAAATCTACAGTAACCATTCAACTCCCCACATGTTTGTGAACCAAATGATTTGCGTTAATTAATAAAAGTTTTTAAAAATGTTTTGTTCGTTTCGAGAAAAACAACACGAGGATTTTTTCTTAGAAAATAATCACAAATAAATACAAAGGCACCATCCAGTTTAAAATACTATTTATCCCCAACAAAATCGTCCCCACCAATGAAGGAGAAAGGGAGAAGGGATTGGGCGGAGGGGAAGGGAAGAAGTGAAAGGTATTTTTTACGCCACTAATTATTTGTTCTTGTTTTGTGCACCTCAATTTTAATTTGACACAGTGATAACGTGTAGTCATACAGTTTTACTTCTGTAATGAACATTTATTTGTGATTTACTTATTTATAATTATTCATTTAAGCTGGTGAAGTTTTCTATTTCCATTTACCTTTTCTAAATCCGAACAAAATACTAGCCGTACGATAGGAAAACACGCGTATTTAATTATCGTAGTCATCATTATCGCAATCAACAGTTAACAGCACTGTTCAACCACAACTTAGGTTAACCATTTTGTTATCATTCTTCTGTTCCGCATTCTTTGGGACTGAAAAACTGAAAGAAAACGTCTGGGAGGTGATCCACAGACACTAAAGGAGACTGGATGCGTTGAGAGCTGCCTTTAAACCACGTTTCGCTGATAGAAGGCGTTTCGGACTATACAAGAGGCCTGTCTTCGTATAATAGTACGTCATATGATTATGAGTACACACGAATCAAAGAGGGATGCCTAGTGGTGATGCTCAACCAGATCAGGTGCCAGCTTCTTCTACACTTCTGGGTCCTACAACTAACCTGGTAAAAGTACCTTTTTTAGGTACTAATCGATTAACGGGAGGTCACTCATTTATATTTATCTACTTTCCCATCAAATCTATATTTAGCTAAAAAGATCGATGAGTAGCCTCCCATTAACCGTTTATAGGTACCTACTTAATTCATTGGGGAGAATTTGAGAGGGCTCTTAGATACTTGGTGAATATAAGAACTTAATGGTATTACATCCTACCTGATGAAATCGTGAGAATTGATGATTGCAGAGGGAGAGTTTTAGCCCCAAGTTGCTCAAGGCTGCATGCGGAGTGCTCCATCTAGACGGATGACTTCTCCGTTCATCAGGGGGTTCTCAACGATGGATTGTACAAGCATGGCGAACTCAGAAGGGTCACCCAGTCGCTTGGGGTGGGGAACAGTGTTTGCCAAGAACTTTCTGACCTTTTCTGGGAGGGCTGACAGGAGTGGTGTGTCAAAAAGTCCTGGCGCAATAGTGCAGACTCTGATGCCTTGAGATGCCAGATCTCGTGCGATGGGAAGGGTCATCCCCACCACTGCACCCTGAAACCCAATAGGTACAATAATTAAGTAGAATGATTAGCTTTACTACTAGCATGCAAGGCTAAATGTTGAATCGATACAAAACATTATTCAAAATGGAGTTCAGACTAATTGTGGGTACACTATGAAACATGAAGAGTGTCTGAAAAGCGAATTTTCAATGTATACATGGCAAGAAGGAGATGGAATGGAGTAGATGCCCCTTCAAAGGACTGAGGAGATTAGCCTTTTGCACCTAATTGTTTCTCAAAGAATGTTTGATGTGAGGGTAGAAATTATTCCGCTTCTTCCTTTTAAATTGTTAATTCTTTATTTATTGTTTATTCTCTATCACATAACTCAACCTGGCTATTCTCCAAAATAAATGTTACTTTCAAACTAATAATTCAATTCCATACACTCCCCTTGGCTCAAAAGAAACTGCCAACCACCAAATATTATGTATGCTCAGAGAGTGACATTGAATTATATGCATATTGATGACATACAACCCCCTTAACATTGTACAAAAAAAGTGACCAACCTACTTGTAAGTACCTAGTTTATCCAATTAATTATATTCCTTACCCCTCAAGTCATAGTAGACACCCTCTGTATACTTACACCTGTTAACTATTCACTGATACCTGATGAGGCCTAACATAGAGGGCGAAACTAGTCGTGAAGAATAAACAACTTAAAAGGAAGAAGCGGAATAACTTCTACCCTCACGTCCAATAGCCTTTCAATTAATTCACAGAACTTGCTATACTATGTAACTGCTACACTATATTTTTGTGCATATGCGCGTGTGAATCGCACCAACTTTTTTTCTAATGAAAACCCCCCATTTTAGCGAATTTTTGAAGAAAATTAGCTATGGCTCTCGCCTCAAAATTTGTACAATGTGAATTATTGAAAAAATGTTATGCAGAAATCCGTTTCAGGCTATTCTGAATCATATTCTGAAGTTTAACGCATTTTTTTAATGTATGTATGTATGTATGTGTCATTCCAGACGATAACTGTCCGTAGAATTGTGCTAGAAACTTCAAAAAAATTTTGAAATGTTAAGGACACAAAACGAAATTTCAAGTTCGTTGGCCAGCATGATCGGATTGCATCTTCGGGTTGAAATTTTCAAAAATGTAGTCAAAATTTCAAAATAGCCTATTTTTTGCGATTTGTTGTGCGAAATAATTTTTTCAGCATACCTACTAACATGTGGTATATTCGGAATCAGCGTAAAATTTCCTATAAGAATATGTATCAAGTTTTCAAAAATTTCAAAGTTGAAAAATCAGTCAAAAATCGAAATAATGCGTTCACTAGTTGTAAAAATCGGTAATATTTGCATTAAACATTTTTATTCGTAGAATATGATTTGGAACGAGTTTATTTGCCATAAAATTGGTGGTTAACAACAGTCTTTGTACTCGGATTGCACAAATTTCAAAACAGTAATATAATATAATGTTACGATAATCTACGAAAATTCGCTCATACGATCACTGGAACTTTTATGTAAAAATGACTCAAAACTCAGCACTTTTTAGAGTACAAAGAAGTGCATAGTAAAGGTGAGACTGTAACCGAAAAAGTCAAAAGCAGCGAAGTCATCCGTGTTAGCCTTGTTATCATTCACACCCACCCCAATCAAAAAATAAAACCCAAGAGTGTAGGACAAACATGCAGGCTTAGTGATATTTTTATTATAGTACATAGATTTCATAATCGCTACATAATTGCCCTAATGGGACTACCTGTAAAATTTTCAAAAATAAATTCAAAATATTCCAAACGCATACCTACTTATCAGGGATTCCTGATGTCGACGTGGTTTTTGAAGTGCTGAGCAAAAATAAATAAGTAGAAACATCAAGAGGCTGAATACTGGTGAGATTCCTCTTCATCAAACAAATGTATAAAAGCATTACAAACTCGGGCCTCACGTTGATGAAGGTAACAACAACGATGAGTTGATTGGTTTTTATTTTAATTTTCAATAATGAACTATTGTAATTGATCAAGGAAAAAATGTTTAACAACCCTCAAAATTTTTTGGTTTACGTTTCAATATAAGTAGATTCGAAGAATCGAATTGAAAAAGTCTATCTGTCTACCGTTCGAAGCTGTTCTTTGAAACTATTTGACCAAGTTTATGAAATTCGGCTCAAAAATCATAAATCAGCCCAGGATGTGACATTTTTAACAGACAGATTTAAATGTAACAAGTGAAACAATAGCGAATGTGTATCACAAAGCGAGTACATCATGCAGGAGTAGGCTGAACTTCTGCTGATTCGTTTTTTAGTAAGTAAAAACAGTCTATATAGTGTGATGCCTTTCTTATATAGACCAGTGATCTGCGCAGAAGAGCCATCTAGTACAGAAATAATTTTCAGTACTTTGTTTACTAATTTACAGCGTTTTTTAAAATAACAATTACTAAATGACCCGCATCTGTACGATTATACAACATTTTTGAAGGTTATAATGAGTGACTAATAAGCTCACATTAACAATTTCGGCAGAACCAGATGTGAACAAACTCCAAGTCAAGGCGAGGAGAGTTTAGTTTTGGCGAGGTGTAAATGGTAACTTGTGGGTGTGAATCGTACCCTGGTGCGTGAATGGTACTGCTCCAGCGGTTAGATGGGTGGAAGCAAGTTGTGCAATAATTCATAAGGACCATATCAAAGGGTCTGAGAAAAAATAACTGATCTTGAATTAAGAAAGTATTGAAAAAAGAATTTAACTACCTTGCTGGCTGAGTAGGCAGCTTGTCCAATTTGTCCATCATACGCAGCAATACTAGCAGTGTTGACAACAACACCACGTGTTCCATCTGCATCTGGCTCGTTCTCACCAATTAAACCCACTGACAGACGAATGACGTTGAAAGTGCCTACAGTGTTGACCATGAGAACTCTGGTAAAATCCTCAAGCTGGTGTGGGAGCTTCTTGTTGAAGTTGTACGTCTTGAAGGCGACTCCAATACCAGCGCAGCTTACAGCGACGTCCAGCCGCCCAAACTTCTCCTTAGCAATAGCCAAAGCGTTTTGAACATCTTTCTCCTCTGTAACGTTGACAGGAGCGAACTAGAAGAATAATCAAACAACGTTACTATAATCAATCAAGTAGGGATATACCCATAGTAGGAAGCTAAGTACCAGTTTCAGCCTTAGCCAGCTTCCATACAACTTCTATATCAAGAGGTCAAAATATCGAGATAGTGCAAAAATCATAGAATTTTGTGGGTTGCTCATCTTGTATTACAAAGTAAAATACATTTACTCGTCACTCTACCTCATAATAGGCTAGTTACATGGTTCGTTTCCAATTCTTATCATACATGTGCTCATTTAATGTTTTCTATTTGAAAATATTGAGAAAACATCGATTTGGATAACAGAGATGATGAGGAAGGATGAAACGAAACCAGATTCTTCGATAAGTAACCGTACTAGATTATCGCAGATCCTGCTGCTTTCAGTTTACAGTCTATTGTGGACCAACGAATGAGTAATATTTAAAAAGTATGCATTATACGTAGATAATATAGTTGGAAGATAATGCCCAACTAGCTAAAACATTTAAGGAGACACATAGTAGTTCTTAGATTGATAAGTCTAGCTCATTTATTATGGAGATAGTTCATCCATCCAACCATTCAAGTAAATCTAATATTAAAATATGAATTCTGAAGACGAACGATAGATAGTACTGGTAAAAATTATCCACTATCCACTCAGTATCCACTCCTAACTGTTGCATATGTGGGTAACACCATGAAGTAAATAGGTCAGGCAATACCTGAATAAGGAGGCAGGTGTACAGGGACCTCATCATCATGGAGGGGATTTGCTTCTGCATCAGTCACCTGATATACTGAGATTAAGGTGAGTGGTGTTTATTCGGACAGTTGAATATGTACCACTATCCTCTTTGCTCAGTTGGAAGCGTTTCTAATAACCTAAGTCACAATGGCCCCTACTGCACCAGCCTAATCAGCAATGAGTCGTTGAAATATAAGCAGAGGTTAATGACCTTGAAGAAACTGATAATTGTTGCTGCATGAAGGGACCACGCAAACGCTTCAATTTATTGCTGTTAAGGCCCTTCAACATAACAGCCAATGCTACACATGCCTGGACTATAATGCGCACTAACGATTGTGTGGACAAAAACTTACCTTCAAAAATCTGGCCTTTGCCGGCCAGTGCGGAGTTGTGCAAACAATCACCTCTGTCAAGGTTTTCGTCAAAATATCAAAGGAGACCGCGATGGCCACAGCCTCTGCACGCTTGTTTTCAAGCATACGTATAAACAGGGCATCACTCACTCACTCCGCTCATAGCTTTTCAGTTTCCCCAGTTTTTTGTTAGTGAAGAGAACAATTTATTACTTTTCTTATTTAACCCAAAGGGTCAAGGGAAAGTCTTGCAATCACCCTGAAAATCAATTTCTGAAACTCATGCTAGGATGGGTATTTTGTTCAACCTGAACCCATATCTGTACGTTTCATGAAAATGTATGAATATAACTCGTGTACACATTCATAGGGACATCATCAACTAAAGGCCAGCACCCATACAAATGTAACCTGAGCCAGCACAGGCCATGATGTAGAAGAGGCTTAACATTCTGGTGCCAGCTACATGCCCTTGTTGGCCACACCTACTAGTCCTCCTTTTAACCCCCCCTTCCTCCAAATCCCTTTGCCACACTGAAATAGAGGGCAGAAGTTAAATGCCTGATCCAATTGTAACGGCCCAAAAATATTTGATACCTCGACAGGAGTTTGAACTCGCGTCGTCACAACTACGAGAAATTATTATTAATTTCCCGGAGTTGCAACGCTCTAACGACCAGAGCTAAGAGGCCAGGGTGACCAAACCTCTTCGACTGTGAGAGTTATTTTCCTGGAGCGTAACATTTCCCCGGAGTCAAATACCAGCCGTCTCGGCTGGTTTGGGGTCGGACGAATGACGAAGTGTAACTGCAGGCCGCTGGCTCAGTAGATGCTCGCTGGAACAAGTCAGCAGTCGAGCGAGGTCATTGTCACGGTGTGCTTTGACTCAAGTGAGTGAGGAAATGAAAGGCATAACAACAGGAAATGTGATGTTTACAGTCTTTTGGCTCGAGAGGGATTTAATTAATTATTGTTTCGTATGGTTTCGGGTCCTATTTCGACTGCGCCACTGTAACGGGCTAAAAATATTTGATACCTCGACAGGAGTTCGAACTCGCGTCGTCACAACTACGAGAAATTATTATTAATTTCCCGAAGTTGCGACACTCTAACGATCAGAGCTATGAGGCCAGGGTGACCAAACCTCTTCGACTGTGAGAGTTATTTTCCTGGAGCGTAACACAATCCAGAGTAACCAACTCTCACATCTCAAAAGGAACGGCAAAAAAATCCAAGATCAATCTTATTATCAGTAAAGTCTATCCCAGTTGGACGTAGGAGTCATGGGTGGTAAGTTAAGTTTGGCGACGTGACTATTGATAAAGTTAACGACACCATTGGGACTTGTGAGCCAATGTTTCTTACTAGTATTTTTATACGTCCCTTATGTTTAATTTTGATCCAATATTCACCTTCATGAACGTAAACTTTATTTTTAATTATTTTTTTGAAACGAGAAAATGAAATTTACAGCATAGTACCTAGGTCTTAGGTACTGAAATTTAGTTCATTGGGAAAATGATGTAGTCTACCAACTTAAGCATGTTACCCCGGTTCTTTAGAATATTAAGCTCTATATTCAAAGTGCTTTTAAGACTCTAGATTTTCTTCTGTTCGAAGAATTGCTGTTTACCTACTATAAGTGGAAATTGGAATCAAAAGTACAGTCCTGTAAATACCGAGATCCAATGACTATTCATAACTTACACTTAAATCCATCTTACTCGAATAATAATATCATTTTACGTAGAATATTATGTTGGAGTATGTACATCAAGTATTTAGATGCCTACCTGCACATTAGGACCTAGGCCGCTGGCAACCTCTTGTCCTTTGGAAGTGGGCAAGTCAGCTAGAACTACCTTGCTGCCCTGTTTGGCGAATCGCTCGACTGTGGCACGGCCCAGACCACTTGCTCCACCAGTGACCAGAGCTACTAAGGGTTTCATGCTCTAGCACAAAGTAAAATAAGATTTGTGAGAGAAAATAGTTCTTGAGATACAGTAACGGTCAAGTCCGACGCTGAAATGCGAAAAACCTACTATATATCACTGCTGCACTTCAAAACGAAAAAGATTACTAATCATGATTATCATTTAACAATTACACAACAGAAAGCGATAAAAAAAACAATGAATTAAACTATCTAGTTGAGTAATCAGTCGAGTCATGGAGAAGACCCAAGACCGGCAGATAAAGAATTTATCATTGAATTGAGAAGTAACGCTAGCGTGTCATGTATCATCGTGTTGTGTGATCCATTTTCTGCCCATGGTTTTGTTTGTGTAGGCATAAAAAGTTGTTTTTCCTGTCTACAGGTTCGTTCGGACAGACCATCCTGAACCGTTCTTTCTAAGCCACGACCCTTTTTTTTCCGTTCGGACAGACAATCCCAAACCGTTCCGAACCCGTTCTACCGGTTCTATTTTCTTCAGAACGTTTGGTTCGGGACATGCGCACAGAATGCTTTCAGCATAAGCCCCGCCATATTTGAACTTATCTTCGATTCCCGCACATTGCTTATCCCGTTTTCGGCTTTTTATCGTTTTTGTCGTTCTCATTATTAATCACATTGTTTTAAAATTTATTTGCAATATTAAAATAAATTTATATTCTCGTATTATGAATGATTGGTTTAATGAAAGTCTCTCATCAATCTGAGTCATCAAAGCACGTTCGGAGTGCCCGTTCCTTTCAGAACGCTGTTCTGAGAACCGCGTTCAGAACCGTCTGTCCCAAAAAGCTTATAATAGGATAAAGAAGGCATCAAAGAGCTTATAATAGTCTCATAATAGCTAATAAGCTTAATATAAGCTGTTTGGTCTGTCCAAACAAACCTTTCAACATTGTCTTTGCATCATGTAAGAATATAAATTTAATTGTTTTTATTTGTCTTCTCTTTTTTTTATGTATTGCCTTTGTTTTATTCATTTAATAATTTTTATACTACCTTTTTATAAACCTTTATTTATTTATTTTATTTGTTATTATATATATAAATTTTTTTTTTTTTTTTTTTTTCCCCTAGTCTTCAGTTCCTTCTGGAGACTCCGTCAATGGGGCTCTGAACATGAGAAGCACGAGGAATAATGTAGCTCGTAAAATAAGAAGGATCTTAATGATTTGCTTATATTCTGGTAACGTCACGCCTGGAGTAGGAATTTGGTTTGGAGTTCACACTCAATTCCACCAGCTGATGGTTAACAGAGAATTTCAAGAAGTGCTTCTCTATTGTCCTACTTTTTCTACTGGTGGTGGTTAATCCTGTAGAATTCCTTGTCACGTAGCCATTGAAATTAAGAAGATGGTTCGGAGGAATTTTCAAAGCCCCTCTCTTTGAATAATTCGCTAAAAAATGTACAATCAACAGTGGGCAATTTCAAACATTTCACAAACAACAAAAACCCTAGCAACGCTCAGTTTCAACTTTTCATTACCTACATTAAAATGGAGAAAAAGTAGAGACTTTTTCAAAGAAAAAGAAGAGAGACTTCAAAGAAAAAGCTTCAATGGAAGTCTTCTTTTGGAATGCTTGAGTTTTTGACCAAAGAAATGAATTACTATCTTGATTATAAGGACAGATAATGACACAAATGTATGAGATGACACAATTCTTGGAGCCATAACATTACCAGCCTTTAAAATTTAAAATTCTCAAAAGCGTTCCTACTTTGGAAAGCAGGATGCTGCAACTCAACAAGGCAAGACTGCAAGAGGGTTGGTGAAATAAGGACTGATGGGAGAAATTGCTGCAAAATTCCAATGCTATCCTTTTCTGTAATTTTTTTCATTTCCTACACGAAAGTAAATCATTCAAACATACTTTTGAAAAATTACATCAACGCAACGTAGTATAGTTACCTATGTTAAAGATTTGACCTGAAGGCCAGAAAATAAGCTGAAGCTGTATTCATTCAGCATAACCTAGCTAGAGAAACATATTTTCAAGTTTGCACCCCACTCATTGCTCGTTGGAAAGCCATACATTTATTTTGTAATCTTCCACAGAAAAAATTTCCTGTTCTGGTCCGATGCTTGCTAATGCTACCTGTGTGTAAGTCTAGATGCCTTGCTAAACCTTCTATTCCCATAAACCTGAATTCAGCTGAATTAATTCCCATGATGTCGTTGCGTACCTACTAATACTTCAGGTCTGCTTACCAAACGTATTCTGAAGGTTTGGTAAAATTACTATAGGTAACCTCGCTTGCTAATGCTTCCAGGGATTTGCTGCTTTGACAAAATGTAAGGCTAGATGTCCAGCCAATCGCTCCGATCCCAAAAGCCCAAATTCTGATGAATACATTCCCATAATGCCCCAAAAACTATAAAATACAGACTCTTACCCCAGCTATCTTAGCCCTAAGCGTAGGTTAATCGTCTAATATCCCATCCATCTTCAAAAGGATGTTGTAGGTACCTGCCTTGTTCCTTGAGAAGTATTTTTCATTGAAGGCGGACTAGCATTGGCAGATGAAATCCTTCTGGATGACTTCTTTAAACTTTCCAAACACCCAAGAAAGTGATGTATTTGACTGCTGAGGAAATCCAAAAAAGAATCAGCTTGACGAAAATGAATAATCGGCGGATGATTATTTCCCAGGTTAACAGTTACAAATTAAGAACAGAGCAGAATAAAGCACAAAAAGTTGCGAAAGGATGTAATTTGCTTGACAAGTCTCCAGAGATGGTGAGTTCATCGTCTATGTGGGTCAGACTGAGTTAAGTCTACCACCAGGCACTTTTCGTAACTACCTCTAAATATTGTTGGCTGTAGGACACGGAATCCCTACCAAAATATAGGTGATTTTGGACACATATCTCTCACCCTTCTCCCCATTCATGACTTTTACATTCACCCTTTTCCTAACCTTTTTAAAAATACATGATTTTCCTTTCCATATTATCTTTGGAATTGTAGAAAATTGTGAAAAGGAATTTTAAAACGAAAATAGTTCTATATTGTCAATAACCATATTTTAATTAATTACTTACACGCTAACCCAATATCATCAAAGGGCAGGAATAACAACGAAACTACATTTTTAAAAGTTAGTTTTAACGAATTATTTCAATAACGAATCAATGTACAATTATAAAAGTAATATAAAATTGATATTTAGGTACCTAATGCATCGAACTGTATAGTTATACATGTATGTACATAAAACACAAAAGCTTGGTCAAGATATATCAAAAAGTAAATTGCACAAATCCAAATCTTCCATATTATCAAAAGACAGGTCATGAAGAGGAGCTTTCTGATCAGAATTTTGGGTTTCTTGGTTGGAAGGGGAGATATGGAGTCTTCCCAAACACTCCGAAGGTGACGAATCAAGATTGGCGCTGCCGAAGGAAGAGTCATCGGTAGTTGGCAGGTTGGAATCTACATTGAATAGGATTTCGTGTAAGTCAACATCTTGCGGAGAAGTTATGGTATTCGTGGAACTATCAGATCCACAAGTCAAAATTGTTTCGGCAGCACCATTGACAACATTGTGATTATGGACAAAGTCTTCCACAGGTCTCTCAGTGTTCAAATAAGGTGTTACTTCTTGCTGGTAACAACTATTCAAATGAAGAGTAGAAGAATGGTCTTTACCACCATCTGCACAGTATTGGTCAATATTTGAAAGCAAAGTGGAATGTGTGGAACCAGCAGGATTCGGATTAGGAGATGGAGCAGTAGTTCCAAGTGACTGATGTAACAGTTTTTCTTCTTCCTGAAACACAACATAACTGTTTTTAAAAAAGATAAGCCAATTTGAGTGCTCTTACCGATTTCTCTTCCGAGAATCGACTTATCTTAAAATGAACAATACAATACTAAGAAAATTAGAAATGTTGAACAAGGTGTGAAGGCAAACTTCAAGCTCCAACCAGTCTGATAAGAGATTTCAGCAATTTTATTAAAATATTTTAGCCTGCCTATCAGTGAGTTTATTATTTAATGAACACCCACTTACTTTATTGATAACGGCTTGCAATCTATCAATCAATGAAACCTGAGTTTTCACAACGACACCTGGGGGATGCTCCGGACATTTGTGAGTCCTCTGACTGATCTATAACAACGAAAAAATATTCATAGTTATTGGTTGCACGCTGTAACCTTGTTGGTTTCTCCCGATCTTACAACAAAAATTCACGCAGGTCGACTAAGATTTTCATATCTCTTCTTCAACCTCTTTTCCAGTTATCTAGGAGCGAGAGAACAGGTTGGGTGAGTGAGAGGAATGGGGGGAATGACATTGGGAGGGGAATGAATGGCTGCACACCTAAAGCGGCTCATTCACGATCCTGCTGCAGGAAGTGAGGGGAACGAAAAACTTCCCTCTCTTCTTGCACGGGAGGCGTGCAGGATGTGTGTGGAGGCTGAAGGTGTCCTGCAGAGCTCGTTGGATGGGTTTCCCATCGGACCATCCTGCGATCTGGGGTCCCCCACCCTATCAACCTGCTAGGTCCGAGCGTGTGTGGAGCTGCCGGAAGACCTTAAATAAGGAGCAATTGAAGAATGGAGAACACAGAAGGTAAACACAGAATATCGCATACTGGCGGGAAACCTTCGGTTTGAGCTGGTAATGATGGATCGTGTATGGAGAACGCACTCTGAGGCAGGAGAGAAAAGAGGGGAACTTCGTTGCACTCCCCATCTCCTGTAGCAGGATTGTGAATGGGCCACTGAAGCCCTTCTCAGAGAAACAGGCAAGGTTACAGCACACAGGTTACCTAGGTACTTAATGACATCCAACAAGAACATATACAAAGAGAGAGAGCATCACTCTATACACGAAACGTTTGGCATACCTACCAAAAGTAATAATAGAGGTAGGTAGAACTTATTATTCTTGAAGAATTTTTTATGAATAAAATTCACAAAGTATAGGTTAATTCAAGAGCTAAACCAATACCTACTTTCCTATTACTTAGTTGCAAAGGTTCAAAATCGCCTAAACAAGCCAAAATTCTTTCCGCTGTCGATCAATTTCACTTTTGTGATTTCGAAAATATGCTCCACTCATGTCAAGCAATCATAACTACATTATTTCTTAATTGGTATTCAAGAAATCTCATTCCTTGGTAATGGATTTCTCATAAAAAACTAGGGATAGCGTTATGACTGATAGACAAGACTGTGACAAGACTGTTTTTGATTTGTGAAGATTTGATTCGGTTTCTCCTGACCCATGTTTTGGGGGAGTTGTTTTCTGACCAATTACCTACATAACTTTTCTTTATCTATCCTGGGTGGTGAGGAACAAAAATGACAAATAATCTTTAAGGAGCACACCAATATGGCAGATGGTTGAACTTTTTATAAAACCAGCAGCAGCAGGACCCTAGTGGCAAGTGCATGGGCTTGTGAAGCAAGCTGCAGAGATGTCGGAGCAACACTCCCCCTTATCTTATCTACACTCTGTGGTAAATCGCCCAATTCTATTATTCTATTACTACTTATTTAATATACAGAATCTGGTACAATTAATAATATTTTCTCTAAACACTGAGCTGAAAATGGGTAGTTCTCCCTTCTCGTTTCTTGCAACAGCCTCTCCCAAGGTTCCAGGATATCGTTTGGGTGTAGAAGGCCAACTGCCTCAACCTTTTGAAGGAGTAACTACTCCATTTCATCTCCTCTTTGTCACATGGTAGCAGGGTGTGGTTGTGACACCCCCCCCCCCCCCCCCTCTACTATTGACTGGCATGACGCCCCTTCCTCTCGCATATAGACAAACTGGGCAATAAATATTAACACATTGGGCTTTCACCATTAACAATTAAACATTTACTCCTGCCCTGCCTAATGTGAGCCTTATCTTCCACTCTGCTCCCCTCCCCTTTCTTGAAAGTCCCTGGAGTGAGATGAATATAGGTAGTTCTCCCTTCTCGTTTTTTGCAATTGCAGCCATCAAGGTTACTCCTGGAGCTTTTCAGGCATCCATCACCTCCTTGTTACAACCCTACAGTGAGCTAGTTGCATGTTTCATATATAGAGAGGGAGTGCTGGGCCATAGGAAGAGTGTGCAATGGGGAGTAAAGGCCCCACCTATATTTTCAGAGCCCACTATAGCTGCATACTACTGTTCTTAATCAATACCATGAAATCGACTTACTTTGTATCTGAAGGATTTGTTACAAGCTGTACATTTGTAAGGCATAGCGCCAGTGTGGATTCTCCGGTGAACTAAGTAGGAAACTCTTTGTCTGAACGACTTCCCTGGAACAATCAAAAGATTATGCAAATATTGAGCTGTAATATTCATTAGGAAAAAATCACTAGCAACCCCACTTTAATTTACGAAAAAAGCTCACATGGAAAAGGAGAATCTTCTGGAATTCGTTCCAGACAATGGAATTTATTTAACTGAAATGGAAATTTCCATGAATTCTTACAAAGCTACTTCTGCATGTGTATCTGCTTGATATCTGGGGTTGGCGAATAACTAGGATAGCTATCCCAGCGTTCATCAATTTTCCCCCCAAGTTGAATTGACTCATTTATGCTTTATTTATTATTCACAGTACCCAATGCCAAGTATTTCTAATACACCTTACATACTACTTACTCACCACACGTTTCACATGAAAATGGTTTTTCACCACTATGGATTCGCTCATGGTTGTTGAGAGTGGATAACTCTTTGAAAAGGCGACCACAATGGGAGCAGCAGTAAGGTTTGTTGTCGGTGTGGTAGAGCATGTGCTTGTGATATGACTGCTGGAAAGTGAATACCTTGTGACAGATACTGCATTCATACGGAGTTTCACCTAAGAAACAAGGAAACATCCATTCAAATTAAATAAATACTCTAATAATATCACAGGCAGAGGCGTAGTACTAGCGTAGGCTAGTTAAGCACTGTTTACTCATCGATTCTGATGGCTAGAGGTCCCTACCTGAGCATCTACAGCTTCTAGAACAACCAGAAAATTTCCCAATGAGTATTTTAAAACGCTGCAAATTATCGCCAGAGGTTTAATATTTCTGAATTAGATAGCCCTTCTACGAAGATTACGGAACCATACAAAATCACCAAACTGAGTCCATTGTGAAATTGTCAAAATATAACTGGACAATGTCACCTACCCATAGAAAATGAATGAATAACTAAAAATTAAATGAATACAAAATAAATAGGTACTATATAATTATGTATATAAAATTTACCTATATATTTATTTATATTAAAACAAACAAAAATCAGTTAAAGTAAAAAATCAGTTGACTTTGCAGGGATTTGAACCCCCAGTCACTCACGCTACAGTTAAAAGCTCTACTACAGTTCAGCGGACGAATTTTGAAAGATTAGCTTCCTTTTCAGGTATACAGGCTTGGACTCAATATATCCCCTTCTTATGGGAAACGAATGGATGAATGTACAGCAACCCAGGTGGTTTCATTCGATTTATTGAACCTCTCTGTCCATAAATCAAACAAAAAATACTAATAGATAAGGTACTGATAAGAAAACATATTACTATCGATTAGTTGGATCAATTTTGTGTTCAAAAGGCGGGTTTGGTTTCAGATGTCCAAGACAATAGACAGTAGGTACTTAATATGTTTCAGTCCACCAATCACCTTACAATATTTTTTTAACGTTCATTCCCCATTGTTTTGGCTGTAAACCGGTATCTGGTTTTTGTACTACTGCTAGCACTTTTAATTTGTTGTGGCTCTTGGCCCCCTTTCAGAGTTTCATTTTGTGTTTTAGCATGAATATGCTTTAGCCGTGACCTAACAACCGAAAAATGTCCCACGAGAGTGCAACGAAAGTAGCGCCAATAATTGTGATGATTTCCGCTTACAACCGAGTCGTTGCTAGGGATATGATACTTCGTCGTTTTTCATCCCACAAAATTCGTTGACCATTCGTTCGAAAGCTCTCGATTTATCCAACCATACTATATTAACTACTGCGAAGTGCGTGGCCAACAAGCTGAGTTATGAGCATGGTTATATGAATAATTGTTTACACACAGGTGATCATTCTCAATTATTGATATTGTGAACATGATTGCAACGGCTTGTTAATTTCTGATGATTTCATTGAGCTGGTGTTTCGATTATGTGATTCATAGCAGGTGATCCGAATATTGCGAGAACGGTTAGATTTGTGAAGCGGTGGTTAAATTATTTTAATAGATAATTTCTATACTTTACACTATAGGAAGCTGTAATTTCGTATGTAGCCTCTTTAGCCTCTTTCTATAATAAAGTGAATGTTTACTCGCGAGTTTCTATTAGGAGATCATCATCTCACAAGAGCTCAATCGTCGTGATCATTTCTATAATAAAGTGAATGTTTACTCGCGAGTTTCTATTAGGAGATCATCATCTCACAAGAGCTCAATGGTCGTGATCATTTCTATAATAAAGTGAGAGCAAGGAGCTAAAACATGATTCCATGTTTTAGGATTGATGGCAGAATGATAAACAGAGTTCAGAGGCCAATGGGGGGTCGGGTTCAGAGAATCGACGAGGAGTGAGTCGTGTACAGCTAAAGCATATTCATGTTTTTTAATTTTAGCCGTCAGGCTCAAAGGAACTGTGGCTTTTTTTTAACCATAGAACGCCGGTGCATGTGTGTGAAAATCTTTCAGTTCGAGATCTTGCGGAAAAATACCGAAGTTATCATTGGCTGGAGTTCTGTTAGGCTGAGAATGCATTTGTCGTTTCGTAATGAAAACTGTAAGAGGTATCAGTGGCTGGTAAGACCCGCTAAGTTTGCTGTAATAAATTTTATATTACTTCGGACTCCGTACATTGATTACTATCGAAGAATAAAACTAGTTTGGATGGTTTCCAAAATGATTAGCGATTGAGAATGGTATCTATTTATAATCAATTTATTGATGCTTTTCAAATCCAAAATGTTTTTATTGAGCTTTTGCGGTATTAGAACACACTCTATACCAACTATTCAGGGATGGTATATTCTTATTACAGTGCTTCTTTGGAGAATAGCTGGAGCTAAGGATGAGAAAACATTGGTTCGTCCCAAAAGAATTCTCAATGGCTTGGAGGCTCCAGACCGCGATTCTGGATATGCTGTTAGCCGGTATGTTGTCTGGATTTCAAATCAGGACATTTGTACAGGAGGATTCGACAAAGCAGCTCTCACTGTTTCTTGCAGTGTGGATTATCGCCATGAGCGTTGCGGTGGTGCACTTTTGACTCCAACAATAGTTCAAACTGCAGGTCATTGTGTTGCAGATTTAGTTAGCTATAGTAAAGACCAAAAACTGCCATGCCTGCGTATAGACCTAGTCATAGATTTACGTCGATACTACGTATTTGCTGGATGGAACAAGGTGGAATTATTTGAAAAAGGATACGGAGCTAAGATTTACGTGCTTAATCCAAATTGTGCTAACATGAATCTGAGAAATGTTTCATTCAAATATCCGTTTCCGGTGGTACATGACTATGCACTGATCGTCTTAGAGACTAGCGTGAATCCTTATAAGGGCTTTCAATTCAAAACAGAGAACTACGCACCGAATTATAGTATTGCAAATTTGGAATTGATGTGGAGAAGATTGATTGCTGAAGAGTTCGTCTGCTTGTTAGTTGGATATGGACGAACTGGACCTAAAGGAAAGGTGGACCATGGGTCAGAAATGCTCCGCCATGGATGGGGAATCATAAGGAATTACATGAAGTGCATTCGAATGGTTGATGTACCACTTCAAACAAAGGAATTCAACTATAAGGATGATGCGACTTGGTACTGTGCTTCGCCCCTGCCCAACCATTCAGGTGCCTATGAGTACATATCAATGCAGTTAGGTAGGTAGGTAGGTACCTAAACACTTCAGATTAAGTTATTCAGCAATTAAACAAATTGCAAAATTGGAAGAGGAACGACCAGGGTCCTATTTCAAAGGGTACCCACATACTTCGAAAATATGTCTTTCATGCCACCATAATACTAACTTCATTTTTCCAAAAAATATTGGTAACATTTACATCTCACCTTTCAAAATAATATTCTGCTACACGTCAATCAACACTTTCACTAGGGACCATATATATCCAAAAAATGTTGTAATCAAACTGCTTAGAGTCCTTGTGGCAGTGGAAGGCCAAATTTGAACCCCATTACCTCAATAAATTCTAAGTCGTTTCTGAGATTCTATTTTCATTCCAGAAAATAGAATGCCGTAGATGAAAATAAAGACTTTGAATATGATATCTCATTGCCGGAGTGAGCGAATTTCAAAAAAACATTAGATTCAGAATCAAATTCCCTACAATTTCCATGTACGAATATTTGAGAAAAAATTAGTAACAAATTTTAAAGCTTCTTTATTTGGACAGTTCAAATTATAACAAGACTTTACAAAACAGGCCTTTTTGTCCATAAATTTTTTTATTTTTATTATTAAGCTCCAACGTTTCTTCCCAGGAACTGGTACTTCTTCAGGGAGACGAAAATTCAGAAATTACTTTTCTTGTCATAAGCACAAAACTGAAGTGGGAAAATTCTGTGGTTTTCGGGCTTCCCAGACTTAAGCACAACCCAGAAACCGTCATAAATCTCATTTAATTCCAAGGGGACAGCTAGCAGGGATTTTGCACATAATAAAATACTGCAATCAAATCCATGCAGAAGATTTTCTACCTAGGTAATTAAGAGGCGAATGGTAGTTGTTTCTTTGGGGTTTTCCACCAAACGAACATTCGGTAATGATATTAGTTATTACCTATCATGTGGGTACAATACCTACCTCATTATACCTACCTACTACCTCATGGTTCTAAAATCTATAGGGAATCTAAACCAACCTCTGGTGCTGGAGTGTTTATACCCAGCCTACAAGTCGCAGACTCCTATAGCCTCGACAAACACGAAACTGTATTTCAATCCGAAATTTATGCTATCAATAAGTGCCTGGTCACTCTACAAAACCAACACTTATAACAAAAACATCCACATTTTTACCGATTGTCAGGCTAGCATTAAAGCACCCCTGAACCCCTTTCTCACAACCTCTAAATTGGCTTGGAAAACAAAGAAATCCTTGAACAATCTCTTTCTTAATAACAATAAAATAATCATAAAATGGATTAAAAGTCATGAGAATCATGGAGGCAAAGTTAATGCGGACCGATGGGCAAAGGCAAGCTCAGGATAACAGTTCTTGGGCACCGCCCCAGCCATATGCATTTCCAAAAATGCCTGTAAATGAAAAATTTAAAACATTGGTCACACAGGATCTAAACATTCTTGGAGTAGAGAAACTGCCTAATATATACAAACTCGATTCTAAATGGGCAAACTGGCTTTTAATTAAAAGGAGAAATTCAATTAGGTCTATCATAGGGATCCTTACCGAACATTATGATTTCCGAAGGATGCTAAATCTCTATCTCTATTATTTATAAGAATGAAACTCTTCTGTTTGTCTGGTTGTGTTTGATGGTTTTTGCTGGCGAAACACAGGTTTGAATCCGCCGAATCTGAATCCGAAATCGGATATCGAAAAAAGTGACGGGAAGTCGGTCAAAATGAGAGGGGAAGCGAGGCGAAGCGATTAAAATGACAAGTTAATCGAGCCCGCCGCCGTTTCACAATGTTGCGAGCAGGCCTAGGCACGCGCAGGTTGGAGGATGGAAATTTTCCGTTTGACATTTCAACAGAATAAATACGGGTTTTTTCCTACACATATACAGCAATACCTTGCGAGCGAAGCGAGCAACATCCCCAAATAAACTTTTTTGTGGTTCCACATAGTTTTATAAGATTTATTTTGTTTGTAAGAATTTCCAACAGAAAAAAAAGTCTGCCAAGTTGGGTGGGCAGTATAACTTCCTGAAGCGAGCAGCATCCCCTACAGAAGTTAAACCTACCCTTAGAGATCTACCGTTTGCGACCGAAGCGAGCAAAATCCCCTACATGTTTCAATTGTAATACATCGCATGTATACAGCCACACCTTGCGAGCGAAGCAAGCAACTTAGGGGTCCAGGGTTTTTCCTACACATATACAGCCGTACCGAGCGAGCGAAGCGATCAACATCCCCTACACACGTTAAACCTACCCTTAGGGATCTACCGTTAGCGAGCCAAGCCAGCAACATTCCCTACATCCCACACTTTGCGAGCGAAGCGAGCAACATTCCCTACATGCCACACTTTGCGAGTGAAGCGAGCAATCTA
The DNA here is from genome assembly GCA_030762985.1 of Adelphocoris suturalis. Taxonomy (NCBI): domain Eukaryota; kingdom Metazoa; phylum Arthropoda; class Insecta; order Hemiptera; family Miridae; genus Adelphocoris; species Adelphocoris suturalis. The sequence goes on along the minus strand of CM061041.1, from coordinate 18,464,637 downwards.
ATGGGGGGTCCGGACGTGGAGGCGAGCGAAGCGAGACTGGAGTGGCTAGTATCATAGATAACAACATTTCACCTATAAGCCCTTGAGAACTCGAGGAAGATTCCGCTGAGCTCTTCCTTTGCAGATGGACCGATACTGGAGATCCAGAACAGAGACATTTGCACATCACATCATTGAAAGTACTTCCCTCAGAGACATTGATTGGAAGAGAATTAAAGAATATGCTGATCTAGGCAAAAGGCTTGCCATGACTCCAGCTCGGGGGTAACCGGCGGAATCCTCTTACTAAAAGGGCCTCTACATGAGGGGAGTATAGTATAGCATATTATAGTGCCTGAAACTCTTTTCCGGTGGAAACCCCGTGAAGTGAGTGAGTGAGTACCTCATTCGTCATTCTGAACACTACAATATTCAAGATGTTACGCAAAAACCAACGATAAAACACACATAGAATGAACTGATGGGTAGGTATAGAGAAGTTGTACGTAGTCTCACACTAGGTTTTTCAAATCGTTGTTGCACAACTTTGAATGTCCATCATATCCCCAACAGACCGAGTGACTGGAGGTGACTCAGGGAGCCCTGTGACTTGTGACAACGAATATATTGGTCTATTGAGCCAGACGATTATTCCAGATGAAGGCAACGAGAAGCTCATAATGATCGCCCCTTTAGTATTCTCTTTGTTTGAAAATGCCGAAGAATACAGAAAAACACTGCAAGAGTTGATGAGGCGATTTCCCCCAAGGACCACATGGGTTATACCACGGCCCGATCTACCAACCCTTCACCCGGTCATAGAAGATTTTGTTCTTAAATCAACTGTTCCATCTTCTCCCATTCCTAACGTAGTTCTCGTATATTTAATAGTATTTTCCAATTATTTCGTGTGATGTTGATATAGTAGTCTTAGTATGCTCCGTCATGTTCAAATATATGAGAGTTATACAAAGAAGTATCAAATATAAACCGAGTTTTGGGAGTATTGCCTCTACATTGAATCTTGATTAATGCAAAATAAATTATTTTATGTTTAGTATTTGTCGAGTTCCCATCAAAGGACCTAACAATCACTGAACAGTTTCAGATTTTGGCCACATTTTTACTTCCATATCTGTCTGGGTTGTAGAAGCATAGGTATCACTTTGGAGGTAAGGGGAGAAAAAATCACCAAAATCAAATTTTTGCCCGGAGTTTACGTATTAGACCATTCAGAACAATTTTGGTATAGTGTCAGCCTTCCCGACCGCTAATCGCTTTTAATGTTCTTTTGGATTTTGCTAACGCGCTTGGCTCTGTGGATCATTCAATTCTCATACACAAATTGAGAACCCCCTATAAATATGGCGAAACTTCTTGCTCTCTCTTCGAATCCTTTTTGTCTCATGGAACCCAAGCTGTCAGGGTTCTCTTTCAGATTGGCTTCCTCTCAAATATGGCGTACCACAGGGGTCCATCCTCGCGCCAATCTTGTTCTCGTTATTCATAAATGACCTTCCTAAATGCATTGGCTCTTCTCGGTACATTCTATTTGCTGATGATTTACAACTGTTTGTTCAGTGTCCCCTTGACAATGCTGCTTCTTCTATCCTTAGTCTTAACTCTGACCTCAGTAATATCAATCAGTGAGCAAATTGTAATAGTATGTTTTATAAGTACGCTCGGTGGGACCCAGGTCCTCTGTACTTTTTGAAATAAATATTCCTTGTAACAGGCAAAACTTTAACAAGAGACAGTCTGATTTCAATAAAATTACCATAGAGTTAGCTCTAAACTGCAAAGAATTTCAATCAAAATAGGATGTTCAAAGACTCACCAGTATGTATCCGTTTATGTTTTCGAAGAAAATATTTAGTGGTGAATGTTTTGGAGCAGACGGAACAATGCCAAGGTTTTTCTCCGTGCAGTGATCTCATGTGCTGCTGTAATGTGCTTTCCTAATAACAGATACCATATTTATCAATTTAGTTGAGGCAAAATTCTGTGGGATAAACCAAAATGACCGTAGAAAAGTACAGAAAACATAGTCACCTTCGAAAATGTTTTCCCACAAACTGGACATGCAAGTTTTTCAGCGTCTTTCCGCTGGAGTTCAATAGCATCTTTTTGTGCTATTAAAATAAATAAACATGAAAATTAACAAATATATTTGACTTAATAAATAGTTCTATATAGTATATGTTCGTACTCCTTAAATTCTTCAAATTATATACTCTTTTAGTTCTTTTGGTGCGTTAGATGTCTAGTGTTGAGCTGTTTTTACAGGCGCGCTACAGATACCTAACTCGTACTTCGACTGATGTTTTGAGTTGATAGTGAAGGTAGGTAGTTCCCATGCATTAATTACGACACTCTAGTTATACTTTGAATATGAAAGGCATCTTGCGACGCGCTATGTTTCCCAATTATACGAGCTAGAACCGATTTGGAAAAGGCTACCTTGCCGGCACGCTATACCACTGTCAAAGTACTCGCTAGAGCATCTGCAGGACAACCTCACTGGTACACATCGCCTGCAGTTTCTTTCTTCTCAAAAGCTAAGAAGGATTTTAAACTATTTCTTCGGAAAAATAAGTTTCAGGGACGAAATAATACTTTGGAATAATTTGTATAACATTTTGGCTCTGGCAGAGAAAGAGAAGTTGATTCTTTTGACTGAATGTGTAGAATGAAGAAATTTCTCTGAGAATTCTAGCTACCTACCTGATCTCCTACCTCCCTCAGGCTCCTGAAGGTTGATTCAATAGAAATATTTAAATGGTTGCCTTACCTGTGTACCTGTATAATACCCTAAATTGTAGTGGTGTTTGTTCTGTTCAGTCAGTCCGTATGTTTCGTTTGTACGTTGATCACGTGTGTAAAAAAGATTTACTTAAATACAAGAACGTTTCTCATCATTCTTTATTTATTTTCCAGTTATAAAATCCTACAGGTTCGAGAGTGAGGGAAAAAGGTGCAGTCCTACTGAGACGGGGGAAGCTTTCCTCTCTTCTCCCTGGTTCTCTCACTCTGCCTTAGCCTTTATTTATCAACTACTTAAATTGATTACAAAGTATGTTGTTAAGCAAGGGGCATAAATTTGTATAGAAAAGAGTATATAGTATATGCAGTTTATAGATAATATTTATAGATAATAATATATAGTTCTTATCCATACAATTACTACGCTATTACTCTATCCTATCCGTATTTCAAAGACTAAATTCCAACAATCGTTAGATAATTCAAAAGCAGATTGTTAGTAATTTGGCTACAGTCAAACATCAGTTGAACAAAATTCAATTCTAATTAATAGAAAAATGTATTCAATAGGTACCTATTCAATGATGAATAGAAAACCTCAGCTTAACAGAATTTAACAACTTCAAAAGTCATGGCAACGAATGCCCAAAAAAAGAGTGTACCTATGTGTATAAAAATTATAAGTGATTTTATTAATGCAATTAAGTGAATAGGTAAGTAATTATTATAAAATTTCATAATAATTGTTTATTGTGATTTTCGATAAAATTAGAGAGTAATTAAAAGTTTTGCTAGGATCTAAAAATTATTTACTTTTGGAGAGCACCAATGGGTTTCACCACCTAACCATGCTTCACATTACCTTATATATATATATATATATATATATACCACGTCTAAACCAACTGGTAATGTATTAATCTTGTGCAATAAAATTATATTGAGAAAAAAAGTTGTTATTTCAAAGTAATCCTTATCCAAGCTTAACGAAATTCACCTGGATGAGAGACTTTGATGTGTATTAGGAGGCTGCTTTTGAGGTTGAAGGTAGCTGAGCACCAGCTGCACGACAAAGGCTTTCTCCTGGCACGCTCGCCACTTTTTGAAACTTCCTCATCACTAGAGGATGCCTGGTTCTTGTGCAAAAGCTGCGTATGTACAGCCAAAATAGCTTTGTTCGAAAACTTCATTTCACAAAAACTGCAAGGCAATAAATTTGACGGGACATCGTCGACGACGGGTGAACTTTTGCAGTTCGCATCAGATGAAGACTGGTTTGAAGCCTGTTGGTCAGTGACATCGATGGTTTCTGTGTCATCGCTCCCAACAGAAAAATCACCAGATGTTAGAAGATCTTTGCATGAAGCGAATTCTGTATTTTGTTTTACTTCTGTTTCTTCGCTAACTGTAAAAAAAACCATGGGATTTTTGTTCTTTATATTAAAATCACATACATATTTATCTGGCATTAGTTACAAGAAGATGAGGGCACCAACTGATTGGCGTTATTAATCACAAGAGCTAGATCTCAATTTTAAAGATAACAACCTAGATACTTGTCAAAACAAAATATTGTTAGAAAAATATGTTAAATTATGAATGTGAGCGATAGGTATTTTATACAGTGAAAAGTCATCACATTAAAGAAAATAGGAAGTTAAAAAAGTACCTAACTAAACAACTCGTAAACGAGTTCCACTATCTGCTTTACAAGCAGATAACATGTATGTTACATGGACATGTCTTTGATTGGGGATTTCATAACGGTTGTCCTCGAGAGTTGTAAACAAATCCTTTAACTTTAAACAAATCCCTGGGCCGCATCCCGACTTAATTCCAACAAAACAACGGTTTACTTATATTATAGAAATGTTGAAAATAACTATGGAGAGAAGCCACTACAATGAGTTGTTGTTAACAGTCGACTGCTGTCAAGATGATGAAAATGTTTCCTATGGAGTGGAGTAAATGATGCTATTGCTTTACGTTAAGAATATTGTAACCGGCTTATTAAAATGTTTATAGTCCAATCAACTTAGTTTAGGAATGTAGCCAAGTACGTACGGAGGAAGAAATTGGTAGCTTGAGATGTGAATATTTATCACATAAATCAAGCGCTTTCCAACGAGTGGCGAACGATTTCTGTGCGATTAAAACTGCGGAATTTCCATTCCCCTAGCAACGGCTGGGTCGTACGTGAAAAACACTGAAATTGTGACACAAATTTTGCATCACGGAAATTTTTGGTTGACCCCCCAGAGCAAAGACATATCCATGTCAAAAATTTTGAGGTTGGTTAAACTTCTAAAACCCACCTGTTTTATTATTTTAAGGTGAGTAGGACATGTGCGTGGATCATGGTTTCTTCTAAAATACATTAAATACTCTTGTTTCTTCTGTTCCCGATCAGGTGTTCATTGACATCAGATGACACTTTAAGCCATTTCGAAAAAAGAAAATTGTAGGTACCTACGTTTTAAAAACGCTAATTGTCAATATCCATTTTGAAGTTTGAGGTGGTTTTCTTCAAATTCCACTATTGCCCTTTTCATTAAAACTTATGATTTCTTGTTTCAGTTTCGTGATTTATTAGATGTTTCTGTTTATAGTGAAACCAACATTTTTTTTTTTTTAATTAAAATGAAGAGATTTATGACGAAAATGCACTTCTACTGCCCGCTTTGATCATGAATTGGCCAGTTGCCAAGTGCGTTACGTTCAAGGAAAACTTCCGCAGTTGGAGAGGTTTGATTAAATCTGCTTCATAGCACAACTCGTTGGAGCGCTGTTTCTGAAGAGATTTCATCTCGAAGGAATTAAGGACATGAGTCCAACTATGAGTCAACTATTTTTGGGCCGATTCATGTGAGCGAGGCTCCAACGGGCCCCACAACTTAGCGGATTTTCCGTAATTTTGCCAAAGAACCATGATTTCACAAATTTTCTGAATAAAAATGCTTAATATTAGTTGTTCTCTATTATTCTTATTACGTATTTTATTTTTTGTAATACCTACCTGCTTAACTTTTAAAGAGGAAAAGAGTTAAAGGCCCACCATTTGAATTTAGAATTAAGTAGATAGGTATCCACCTACCTATTCGCAAACTAAAAACTCGAAAATGGAAATCAACGATAAACAGAGAAATCATTGAAAAAATGTATTAAAAATTGCTGTTCAATGATTTAGAATAATTGTTAAATGTAATAAAATAATTGTTTATTGGGATTAATTGATTGTGTTTTGAAGAATAACTTCACCTGAGGTATGCTGGGATCAACTTACCTTTTGACTTCGTATCAGCGAGGCTGGGTCCACTGGTATTTGAAATAAAATTTTGTGTGTTGATCGTCACAGAGCCGAATTGGTTCAAAACAGAACTTGTTGCCACCGCAAACAATTGCCCGTTGTCAGACTGAAAATACATCAAAGGGTGGCTAATTCCTTGAGAGGTTGCACTTTTTTCTGCTAAATCTTTGGTGATGCTGGCAGGACTATCTGGAGTAGCGAGGTCGCTGTTGCCACGGATCAAATTATGACCAAAAAGATGAATGGTAAGTTTGTCCAAGCCTATCAGAACTTCGTTACATACCGGACAGAAAAGTTTACGCGTCGAGGCGAACACGAGGGCGGAGCACAAAGCTTCAGACGTGCTGAAACCTGGTTGACAGCACAGCGGACATGTCACCATGTGGAACGTCATTGTGTCGATTTCTATCAATTTTCTTCTACACGAAAAACAACGCTCGTACAGCTCAATCAAGTAAGTAAACAAGAAATCCTAAACAGACACTAATAGTAGGGGTAAATGAAAGGCTCAACATTCAATAAATGACATAATCTTAGTTCCAACTATTCTTCACGTCACACATTCTGATAGGTAACTCCAACAATATTCAATACCAACCACAAGGTGCTTGATGAAATTTAATTCAAAATCCGCACACTTCCCATACAAATACCGAACACTTCAACTTGATTACATTGCACGATGAACTTAGAAGTACCAAATAAGACTAGACGAAATTGTAAGATGTCATTGCTTCCACGATTGAATTTGAAATTGCCTACTAAACACCAAAATATAGGTTGATTGTTGATGGAAATCGCCAACAAGGAGGTAAGTTATAACCTGGCTTTAGGGTGTAGAGGCTGCTGACACGGATAAAAGACTGAATCTAAAAATAAAGTTGTTGCCATTAGACTTGCGAGGGCGTTCTCCCAACAGAGGTGCAGGGTTACATTACCAACAGCTGGGAGGTCTTCCGAGACAAACTGCCGGTGGATTACAAAAATTTTTGGAAGAAAAAAATGAAAATTAATTAGCAGGAACCTATCAAGTATTGCCTCTATTAATTGTATCTATTAGGAAATTCAAGCGATGTGATGGAACCACCAATCTGTGCTCCCAACGATCATCTCATCAATTACATTGCACTGACATGATAGCTACGATTATTAAGTTATAAATGTAAGTGATTATGTAAATCAGCAGGTACATTTTGTAGATGGGTAATAAAACATGCGATCGAGTTCGTAATAAACTTATTATCCTGAAATAAACTCCTAAATAAACTCAAATTTAAGATCACCGTTGGAAAGAACGTTTATTCTATCCCCTTGGTGGAAATTAAATTTTAAAACGAATTCATTCAAAGTTGAAAGAAAAATAATCCCAAAAAGAAAAAATTTGTAGAAATTAGAAAATGCCCACTGATATGAACTGAATTTTATTATTCTGATTTTTTCTGTTGAGTAGTACTAAAAGTTGGCTGGGAGAAATAGGTACTACAAGTGTTTTCCGGAGAAATCTAAATTTTCCTTGAAAAATAGTTCCAGTCATGCAGCATGATCTTATGAGCGAATTTCTGTAAGTTAAGTATCATATCATATTTATGCTAAATTGTTTTGAAATGTGAGCACTTAGAGTGCAAAGAAACTGTTAACTATTAATTTTATGATGAAAAACTAATTCTAAATAATAATGTGCTATTCAAAAAGACATTTTGGATTTTCAGCTGTTATCATTATTATTTAGCACATATTATAATATAGGTACAATGTTCAACGTAATTTGTGTATATATTGGTGAACTTATATACGATTTATGAACTTTATTTGAGTAATGTTCTGGTAAATAAATACAAATTTATTTAACAATTTCTAGTCGTTTTCTCCCATTTTTAAGGATTTTTTGATATTTGGCCAAAATAATGTGCTCAAAAAGTGCTGCCCAAAGAGCTTATAATTTCTTTAATGCTTTTTTTTTTTTTTTTTTTTTTTTTTTTTTTTTTTTTTTTTTTTTTTTTTTTTTTTAATGGATTTTTTTCTTATTTTTTATCTATTGTCTGGAATGACACACACACACACACTCACATATATAATGGACCAGCCATTTATTCTTCATTTTTTTTAATATACCAGGAAACGCTAAATGGTAAGAGCGGCGCTATGACTCCAAACTCGCTTTTTTCAAATGGGGACCCCCATTTTCTATTGCAGATTCGAAATAACATAATTTTTCATAGAAAAATTACCCATCAATCAAATTTTTTATTGCGCAAAAAAGGGCGCAATCACGCCCAAGAATTGAGTTTTTGAAGATAATTCATTTCGATATGATACATGATTTTGGGGTATTTTTTCAAGCTGAATCACGTAGTGATGTTTTTTATTGGTATTCCCAATAAAAACTTGGAAAAACATCAAAAAATTAATTTTTAGTACGTTTTTCATAAATGAATTTATGACGGTATTAATAATATGTTGATAACATAAGGACAGCTCAGTGGTAGGAGAGCGTTTATGCTTAAATACATATGGGAATATGAGGGAGTATCATATATTATGGGAATTGATTAGCTTCAAAAACACAATAATTTAAAATTGGCGCACTTTGGACAGGCGAATTTGGACAAGTTACGAGTGTTTCTTCACCTTTTTGAACAAGTCACTGTTTTACAGTTGTAAAAAATGGCCGATTTTAAACCTAGGTACGTCCATTCCCTGGTAAACTTGTTATTTGCCAGCATTGTGAGTTGAAAATTTTTCGGTGTTTAATATGTGGGAATCATCATCTGTTGAAGAATACAGACAAGAAAGAAATATTCAGCGTAGAAGACGCCAAAGACTTTTTCGGCCACGAATAAACGCTCATTTCATGGGCATTTTCGAGTTTAACGAGAGATTTAGGATGTCTTCCGAGACCCTTGAAAGATTCAAATGGTGCGAAACCCTGTGCAATTGTTCCTGATCGGGTATTAAATATTTCCCCATCATTGAAGGACAAAGTGTAGTGAGATCATCTCGAAGTTAAAGATGACATTCCTAACCTAACAACATTAAGACTTGATGAACTGATTAATCATTTCCACTGAATGAAGGAGGAAAATCCGATTATGCCAGCCATCAGAATAAGTTGAAATCAAATACACACTTTCTCCACTTTTCAGTTTATAATTTGTATGTCTTCCAATCATTACACCTTGTCATGTACGATAAACATTCTATCGTGTATTTAACACCGTTTTTATATTATGATTCGCTGACAAAACTTCAATTTCGGCATCCCACTTGACGTAAATTCATTTTGTTTGTCCCCACACGCCATTTTAGCGAATTTTTGAAGAAAATTACGCTATTGCTCTCGCCTCACACATTTGTAGAATGTGAATTTTTTTAAAAAATTTTATGCAGAAATCCGTTTTAGGCTATTCTGAATCATATTCTGAAGTTTAACGCATTTTTTTATGTATGTATGTATATATGTATGTGTCATTCCAGACGACAACTGTCCGTAGAATTGTGCTAGAAACTTCAAACAAATTTTAAAATGTTAAGGACACAAAACGAAAGTTCAAGTTCGTTGGCCAGCATGATCGGATTACATCTTCGGGTTGAAATTTTCAAAAATGTAGTAAAAAACAATGGGAGTTACTCTTCCCTAGTAACGCCTTGGTTGTACGTGAAAATCAATAGAAAATGTGCCGGTCGGGAAAAATCAGTAGAAATTTTATTCTATTTGTAAATGTAAATCAAGCATTTTAATTTCTCCCTTGATGGGAAAAACAAAAGATCATGGATATGTCTAGTACCTGCTGCTTACCAGTTGGTACCTACTACTCAATTGTATACCAACCATTTAGTGCCTTCATTTCACAAGATTATTCCATTATGGTTACAAAACAATATCAGTTTTTAACTTAGAGTAATAAATCAGCATTCCTTGACACTGCAATGGCTTAGAGGTCATGAAATGTCGTGGTAAAATGAGAGCATTCCAAAAAGTGGCGAACCGATTTTCCTACTATGAAAACTATGGGAGTTACTCTTCCCTAGTAACGCCTTGGTTGTACGTGAAAATCAATACAAAATGTGCCGGTCGGGAAAAAAAGTGTCGGTCGGGAAAAAAAAGTGTGAACGAAAAATTCCTTGACCCCCAGCCAAAAGACATATCCATGTCAAAATTTCAAAATAGCCTGTTTTTTGCGATTTGTTGTGCGAAATAATTTTTTCAGCATACTAACATGTGGTATATTCGGAATCAGCGTAAAATTTCCTATAAGAATATGTATCAAGTTTTCAAAAATTTCAAAGTTGAAAAATCAGTCAAAAATCTAAATAACCGTTCGCTAGTTGTAAAAATCAGTAATATTTGCATGAAACATTGTCCAAATTCAGATTGAACTACACTTGTGGAAGTATCCCTGTATAACCAATCCTAGAACCATGCTGTTTAAAACGTAGGTAGTAGGTGCTTGTTAAAAAATAGTTTTTAACTTAGAGTAATAAATCAGCATTCCTTGACACTACAATGGCTTAGAGGTCATGAAATGTCGTGGTAAAATGAGAGCATTCCAAAAAGTGGCGAACGATTTTCCTACTACGAAAACAATGGGAGTTACTCTTCCCTAGTAACGCCTTGGTTGTACGTGAAAATCAATAGAAAATGTGCCGGTCGGGAAAAATCAGTAGAAATTTTATTCTATTTGTAAATGTAAATCAAGCATTTTAATTTCTCCCTTGATGGGAAAAACAAAAGATCATGGATATGTCTAGTACCTACTGCTTACCAGTTGGTACCTACTACTCAATTGTATACCAACCATTTAGTGCCTTCATTTCACAAGATTATTCCATTATGGTTACAAAACAATATCAGTTTTTAACTTAGAGTAATAAATCAGCATTCCTTGACATTGCAATGGCTTAGAGGTCATGAAATGTCGTGGTAAAATGAGAGCATTCCAAAAAGTGGCGAACGATTTTCCTACTATGAAAACTATGGGAGTTACTCTTCCCTAGTAACGCCTTGGTTGTACGTGAAAATCAATACAAAATGTGCCGATCGGGAAAAAAAAGTGTGAACGAAAAATTCCTTGATCCCCAGCCAAAAGACATATCCATGTCAAAAAAAAAAAAAAAAAAAAAAAAAAAAAGTAATCACAATAATCACAACTGATGAGTTTACTCTGTGAAAGATTCCGTCCTCCGATTCTCTCGGTCGCTCTCTTTAATGTTTTACGCTCAACTGTTTTAGGACTTGATGTAGGTGTAATACTGACTGTGGCTTAGAAAATATCAGCCATGAAATTATGAAGAAGTTCCATTCATGTACGCGTACTAGTACGCAGACCCAAGGCCTCGCTCCGCTCGGCCGTCAATAGCGACTGAAATGTCGAAGATTTCGTCAAAAATTCGTTCATGGGGTCATGCTACATGACTGGACTTTCTTTTCTGCTACACTTGTAAACTTAGCTTATACAAGTGTAACTTGTTCTAGTTTACCGTGCATTACAAGTACCTGTACTTGTTAACTTGTACAATTTCAACTTGTTGTTTTATGAAATAGGCCCCTGGAGGCAACGCTGGATGTCGGATAACAGGGAAGGTCCGCGCTTGGAAATAAATGAAGAAAAATGAGGATAACACATCCTCCCCTCACATCCCCTAAACGAGAAATTCAGAAACCACCCTATACCAGGCCTTGGCCTCATTCTTGAAGATTTCCACCGAATCGGTGAAACAACACTACATTCAAGTTGGCCTGAAAATATTCATTTATATGGCCAACCCTAACAAATCCTACACACCGCTACGCCATTGAAAGCTAAATAAAATGCGCAGGCAAAGGTTCCAAATATGCAACTGATTTCTCAACTTTTCAATCGCTTCTCAGGAGGAACAAAAGAAATTCGAATTTAGTCTAATTATACCAAATATTTTAGCATTTTGTTCTGTCGAACCCTCTTCGCTCTTCATCATATTACTTCAATTTACTAGTTTTATAGTATTACATTAAAGAACCAAGCAAAGAAAAGGGCAACCCCAAGTATTTTATTATTTTGTTAATATTTTATTAATTCTATTATCAAGTAAATTTAATGGAAATTGTGGGTACATAAATAAAATTCAATATTTTTAATCACATGTTTATTTATTTAAATCAAACACGCGAACATCAGTTAATTTTTTTTTACAGTGATAAACTAATGAATGACAGATAACAAATTTGTAATTGATAAATCCATAAAATTAGCACTCCTACCAACAAACGAAAAAAACACTTCACGAATTTACACTCGGGGCAAGTATATTTACAATATGCGGGACTTCAGACAACAAACCATTACAAGATTGATGACATATTCTCATTATTAAATAACATGAAATAGTGTGCTTTAATACGATGATTTTCAACAGATTTACATTCTATTCTAACGAAGAGATTTTTTGTTAACTACGAGATTATTAAGTTTTAATCAGTTTTCTTAATACCAACACCTTAAATAACTACGATGGAATGTTGATTTTTTTTTCTGGCAGCCAAAAATATCGCAACTAATAGGTGAAAAGCGACGTACGTCGTGCTGGTACTGAACATATATTTGTTTATATTATTTTTCAATACGCCATATTATACTCAACTATTTACAAAGGTTTAACAAAACGGCTATGCATAACACAGGCACTCATTTCTTTTTTTTCTTGAGTTAAAATCCGGTGTAGGTACTTCGTTTAAATTCAAGATAATTAAATCATAAAAATCTTGAGGATATTTCAGATTACAATCCAGTAGCGAATGTCGGACACTAATTACCATTCGCACCAAAGACATAAAATAAAAAACAAATCTTAAGTAGTCTACATAGTTAACATTCTTTTTAAGTAGCTCGATTCCTGATCAAAGTTTTGGATAGTCCATATACGTATCCAGGGAATTGTGATTTCGCTCGTAGGTTCTCTACTGTTGTACCGAAATCACCAAAAAATGGATTAACTAAACAATTTTACAAAATTTGAGATTTCAATGACCGATAAAATCATTACATTGACGGACATGTTGACAAAAGATTCAATAATAAATGTTGATATCAAGATCTGTATCATTAAGATGGGAGATTATAAAAACAAGATTCTTTGTATATAGAAAAAATAACAGATCAATATCCTATATTGTGAATTTCTAACGGTTCGCTAAAGTAAGTTATTATATTTTAAATCAATAACGATATTGTTCTGGGAGATTGATGGTAATGGGGCGAGACGTTCGCGAACAATCAAGTTGAGACACGAGACTCAATACCCTAACTTCCTCTTTAGTTCGACTACCCACTGCGTGGCATTCCCAGCTCCAGTCGCCATGAGATTTTACACAGATCAGTTTTCTGTTACACAGATTAGTGGTCTGGATGCTCGCTACGCTCGCATCTCAAAAATACATAACATCAAGTAGTCAACCCCTTAGTAAGAATTTAGATTAGTTGGTCAGGGTCTAGAGTCTCAAATTGATTGTTCGCGAACGTCTCGTGGTAATAGGTAGATCTATCCATAGTACATAATTACATCAATTTCTTTTAATAAGCTACCAACAGGATGTAGGTATTTCCAAATTAAGAGATCTTAATGCACAGTTTGACAATTTACAAAATGGATGATCCCACTTCTGAAAGAAAATTAGGTACAGGTATGTACTACAATTTAAAAAAAATTTGAAATCATAAAAATAAATAACCAACTAACCAATTCCTAATTACTTGGCAGTTTCATAATTCAATGAGAATGACCTAGAGGTGAATAACCACCCATGCACGAGTCGTGCTAGTATAAAAAATGGAAGATTCCTGAAATTATGGTTGAAACAGATTTACGTTCAGATGGTTTACAAGGAAAAACGAAGGTTCATTATTGAAAATAATAACCCAGAAGAAACGAAAATGACTTCAAAGGAGGCTGCTTGTAATGCGGGCAAGGCGAAAGCGACCACGCCTCTTTTTTATCAACAGCCTGTTATCATCCCATAAATTGAACGGGAATGTGATTCCAACACAATCAACATTGGTGTGTTTACTTTTTAACAGGTTCGACCAGATTTTGAAACAAACCAAGAAGGTTGTCATTTTAACAAAAAGTCGGATATTAATATCAGATTATTATGTTTTGAGTGTGTCCGAGGACAGGAATATTAGGATAATTTTATGAAGAGTTGAAGCGCTCTTCCAGAAAACATTAAACATTTTATAGTACATTGCAATGGCGCTAAGTATATACAATTTTACAAATTCTAGAAGAGACTTTCTAATTCTCACAGGAAACACGGAGGCAACAGGTGTAATTTAAAATGGGAAACCCAGGGTTTCGAAAGATAGGAAATGTTGGGATATTTTGGAGTAGGAGTTTGGGTTTTTTAAATTTTGTCACCCATTTTAACCTTAGAGGTCATGTAAATACCCACAATTAGGCCGAAGAGACCGATGGCACTGCCGAAGATTTCTACGATGAGGATTTTGACGAACAAAATGGGATTTGCCGCATCAGCGAGGGCAGCTCCAGAACCAACGATTCCAACGGCAATTCCACAAACCAGGTTAACGAAACCGACGGTGATCCCTGCACCGAACATAAGGTATCCCGATAGCCAGTTGGCGTCTTTGACGTTGGGTTCGTTATTGATGACATTCATGGAGAAAGATTCAATATATCCGGAGAGTACGATAGCCGTGATGAGCCCGTAAATAGCTACAGCTTCGCAGAAAATGACCGAAATGAGATTTTTGGTTTTGATTCTGGGGGCTTTGACTCCGCCTCCGATGATGGACGCGCCAGTGGTGTGGATCCCCAGGGCGGCTCCCACGACTGAGAGCGCGACGCTGAATCCGACACCCAGGGCGTTCCACATAAACGGGCTGGCTTCAGTGAGAAACCATCCGATGCTCAGATATTCCCCTTGTTGGAGGATTATGGTGTAGAAAAGCGATATCCCCACGACGGCTGTCGTCAACCCTCCGACTAGAGTGCCCAGCAGAATGTACCTCATCGCGACTCCTTTTGGATCTCACTTCAAACACAAAACACACCTTTTGATAATAAACTTTTAAACTAAAACTACTTTTTAAAAGTAACTAGGCACTACAACTAGTGAGGTACAAGCAGACGTAGGAAGGCGAAAAGGTGCCCAGCCCACTTACCTTGAAACCAGGAAACCTTGATAGAAGGGAGATCACTACGTCCCAACAGCTGATTTTAAAATCCCAATTACACCACAGTTTGAACAAGAATCGAGTGCGTATTTTTCGATCAAAATTAAACAAATTCACGAAAATCACTGAACTAGAAATATAAATCTCTATCAATAAATACAAACAGTAAGAAAACCCTGCAACGAGCAGAAAAAAGTAATTTCTCATAAAAGATGAATTGAGGAATTGCTACACAAAAGGATAAAATATAACATAACGGCTCGTATCCTTACTCTTGTAACAGCTGATGAAATTAATCGACCAATCGTTTTCAACTAGGTTCCAGGTCAACACATTTGATTGGTTGTTGGGGTAACTCTGAATTCTAGCGGAATTTTCAGGAACTACCTCAGTGTTGCCAACGAGGGGATTTATCCCCGAGTGGGGGATTTTTAAGGGCTCTCAGATCTCTAGGGGGATGACGTGTGGGAGGGGATTTCTGGGGGAATTTTTGAGCTTCACTGACAATCCTTGATTTCTATTATTTTTTTTTACTGCCTTACTTATGAATCAAAGGCGAATTTCACCATAAATACGAATTTAAAAAATGATCCCTCCTAGATCGTTCTCAGAACAACGACAAAGGACAGGAACGGACAGTGTCAGGCACGAACGTCAGTTAGTCAATCCAAATCATAGAGTTTTAGTGAAGATGTAGGAAAAGGAAGGAGATTGAACCCCTAGAAAAATGAGTTTCTCCAAAACTTTGGAGGAAAAATAAATGGATCTTTCAACATCATGTACAGTGGGTGAATTTGTATTTTTTGCTATTGACATAAATATGTCTTTTGGCTCGGGGTCATGACAAAATAAGCGTGATCGTGATCACAAAATGTAATGGGTGACTAGGTTGTTACCTATATTCATTACGTTACTAATCACGCTACTCTATCCAGAAAATGAGAAAGTCATTTCTTAGCAATTAACGAAACAACAACAAAATAATTCGAATTTTCAAGTGATTTCACCTACTGTTTCTTATACAAGTTAAGTTAATTCTACAAGTTAAGTAGCATAAGTCATATATATCTAAGCATGAGTTTTTTCCAGAGCCGGTCCTAGGCGCATGCGAACCATGCGGCCGCTTAGGGCGCCGGACAGATGGGGGCGCTGGACAGAAGAATAAATTAGCTTATTTTTATCATTTAATAACGATTAACAGGACGTTTCCATTTGTTTTGCTCACGTCACGAGCGTCACGTGACGGTGGGGTTTTCTATTGATTTTCACGTACAACCAATGCGTTACTAGGGAAGTGTACTCCCTTAGTTTTCATAGCAGTAAAATCGTAAGCCACTTTTTGAAATGCTCTCATTTTATCACAGCATCTCATAATCCCTAAGCCTCTGTAGTGTCAAGGAAAACTGATATATCACGCTCAGTTATAAAATAAAATTGCTGGGGGGGCAGCCATTCTGCATGGCTAACAAAAATGGCTCAGGCCGGCTCTGGTTTTTTCCGTGCAAACGGTAAAAATTTCTTTGGTTAGTTTCAACTAAGCGTCCCTTTAATTTATTATAACCAACTAAAATTTTATATTGATTGTGTGTATACATATAGGAGACATTTTTTGTAATAATCCGCTCTTTAATTTCTTTCACATTGTTTTCCTTGTTATATGACCTTTTATTACCTACTTAATAATTCAATTTGTGATCAATATCGTGTCTAAAATCGCTTTTAACGGCGCCTTAAATTGTCTGGTTCTTCCTGGGGATTTTTTCGTGAATTTGAGGGGATTTTTCGCTGAGACGGGTTGGCAGCACTGAACTACCTACAAGTCGCGTGGTGACGCAGCCCGATTCGTCGATTTCGTTTCGGGAATAGATGCGCCGCCATTTTCTTTTCGTGACGTGCTTGTTCAGTGTTAGGTGGTCCCTTGAATAATTTTTTTCTCATCAAAAATTTGAGAAAATATAGTAATTAACTTACTTTTTTTTTGCTTCATTGTACTGGTTTTGTTCCACGTTAGTACGGTTTCTTTTCGTTTGATCGCTAGTCTTAATTTACCGTTTTATTCGTGTTTGACGCGGCTACTAAATGGGACGGAAGAAAAAGAAGCAGTCGAAGCCGTGGTGTTGGTATCCTTTTTATTCTCGGACTGCTTATTTCAAGGAAAGTTTGATCATAGATGAACAGTAGTTATTCGTTAGTTCAGTAAGTTGTAGATTCCTAGGTGTAGGACGAGATGATCTAATATCTATATGTATGTAGTAATTAGGCTGGTCATTGTGTAAGTACTCGTATTTATAACTTGGAATTTCAGCACGACCTTGCCAAGCGACCTCCTCTACACCTCCGGAGCAATTAGTTATTTTTGTTGAATGGATCTTGCAGAATATAGGCTACAGACTTATGCTCCTATATATATGTATATGTAGGCTACTCACTGCATTCTGATTTATATCGGATCATGAATGAATCCATGTTGAACATTGATTTCCCTATTCGCCAAAAATTCTGGAACAGGTAATCTGAAAAGTATGTATTGGAAAGGATGAGTATGCGTGTCGGTACAAGGTGTTTCTACTGAATGGAGGGACTGCAGTGTTCAATTATGTACATGTACCTAGGTAGGTCGTGTTTTGCCTTTTTGTTTCATGCTATCGACCTATTATTGGCAACTTCCTACTTAATTCTGAAGAATATCAGCCTCCATAATGATGTTACCAAACAATCTAGTTTTGTAACTGCCTGCCTTCATAACTAAAAACTTAGGAGAATTCATTGCAACTTACGTTCAACTTGATATGTAGCCAGTTACTTGTGTTGAACAATGGTTGTCTAGCAACTGCCCGTTTTTCGTCTTTATACGGTAGCCTTGGTTGACATACGGAGCTCCCTTGGAGAAGCGTGCATAGAGCCGTGGCGGGACGAACAACTGCATCAAGGGGAATAATACGCCTCGTTCGGTTTAATGGGTTGTGCACACACAGCAGCTGTGGCTGGGTGGAATGAATTGACACCTCTCGATAGGCGTATTTCTCCGTCAGCCCGCAGCTGTGTGCGATATCCAGACGGATTATTAGATGCCAGTGCACAGCGGAAGGACCTTTCCTGTTATCCGACCTCCGAACACTGCCTCCAGATAGTAGCTTTGTTCGCAGTGCCGGTTGGAAACGGATACCAACCGTTGACGACCAGGTTTGTGATTGGTTTAAGGTGGGTTCACATCCATGCGTAAATCCGGTAATGCGGCTATGCGTTTAACTATTGGAGGGGGTTGGAAGTAGTGGAGGGGAGTGCGGAAATGCGGCAGGCCGTTCATAACCATCCGGTTGTGTTATCATTGCGTTATCATTGTTGTTGTCTTCTATTACGAGTACCATTGCCTTTTTCCAAAGAGACATATTTCCTCCCGAATTTTCTTCAAACTATCACACGTTTCTTGGACATTACAGCTCCATAAACAATGTTGAATAATAAACTCATAAACAAATCATGAGGGCGTATAGAAGAAATTGTTATGTAGGTATGTACATTAAAACTGCAAAGGTGACGTCGTTTTGAAATGAGACCGTTGGGTAATTATTCGGTCCTGCCATCAACTAGGTACTTTTCCCAAGATAACATTATGGGTATTTCTACCGGAAAAAATGTGTAGGTTGGCGCATTTCAAATCATTTAAGTGCATTGATGCACCATAAGAAGTACTTACATACTTAACGTAGTTATTTGTCCATTTCGTAAGGACAAGTTGGCCATCTCTTCTCAAATACCTACTCATTCAACAAGCAGGAAATTGCTAATCTATAATCAAAAAATGTCTCAAAACAAATGGAATAGGATCATCAGGAAGGTAGGTTGTTGGTGAGATCGCAAAATCGGTACCTACACCTGAGTATATTTAACCCAACTCGGCCTCATCTGCATAAAACCGTGTTTAATTTGAGTGTTTTATTAATTTATGATTGTTATTATTATACGCAAGCTCTTCATCTTTATCAAATACAATCATAACTTTATCGAAAGAAACCAACAAAGAGAAACGAAGGTTCGCTACCTTCTTATCTTATCTTTCTTTATCAAACAAAAGAAAACTGCGCAATGGGCAAGTGCGCACATGCGTAAATGCGTCTATCCGTTAAAATATCTCATTTTTCAGATAAGTACAGTCCGTTTCAAGAGTGCTTGTCCGGCAAGATTCACCCCACTCTTCCGACTGCCGCTAGCCAATCAGAAGGCCAAACGCATGATCGGATAGGCGCATTTACGCATTGATGTGAACCCACCTTTAGTGCGCATGCGTGACCAACACCTAATTTCAAACCGTTTGTAACCAAATCCGCACTGCGAACGGGTTTGACTAAAGTTAACCGCCGCATAGCCTCCAACAGCTGTAACCTGCTTGGTGGGCTCGCGCCATCCTTTGAATAGGTAAACATTTCATGTATGAACAAAGAACCTGAACCACAAGACAACACAAACAGGTTGAAAAAAGAAAAATATTCATTGGGAACAAACCTTCCAACAGGAATAAGAAATCCAAGCTCAATCTTTTCTTGCCTCCAGCTGATGATTTTGTGGGCGAATGTGGTGTTTATCTCGCGGGAAGAATTTAAATCGATGTCGAAGTCGACCGTCGTTCTCAATTTTTAATGTTAATAGCTTTACAAATAACTCTTCAGTTGAGATTGAGTAATAACATTTTACTGTTTGATTTTGTATTTCGTTTCGATTCCCATTCTACGTCGTTGTCACCAATAAGATTTTCCATATCACACAACTAGTAGGAAACTTTCAATAAATAACCGTAGAAGTAAAACGAGGGTAAATGCAAAGGTAGAACTTGAGTGAACAGTGCACGTCATGCAGATGTCCCGATAGCTTTCTCATCTCCTTCGGCTGGCTTATCTTATCATCTCTCAGCTCGCTGAGCTCCCGCTACCCTCCATCTCACAGTGGAATGATTTGGCTACTTCGAGTAGCGGTGTGGTGGGGGACAAACCGTCAGATCGGTCAGCAGAAATTTCTCTGACCGGTCTAACCGATCCACAACGCGTTTCAAACTGGTTTGGTGGTCACTGCGAACGGACCACTATGGATGCTATACAGTCATAGATTTCCTCAAATGGACACTGCCAACGCCACAAACGCGTTTCCAACCATTTCTTACAGGTTTGATGGTCACTGCGAACAAACCTAGTATACGACCACCAACATAATCAGAATGATGTGTATAGTTTTGTGGTCTGGATGCTCGCATCTCAAAAGAACATAACATCAAGTAGTCAATCCCTTAGTAAAAATTCAGATTAGTTGGACATAAATATAGATCATAAAGATGTGTATAGTTTGGTAGCAGCGTACTATGTGGAGGCATCTGGGGGTGCTGGCAGTCGGATAACAGGAATGGTCTCAGCGGAAAAGTAATGCATGATGGACGAAACAATGTGCACGATTTCCCAAAGGGCTGTGGTCTAATGTGCTTATCGATATAGCGAGGCGACCCCACCCGCTACAGCACTAGCGTGCACTCAACAACAGGCTACGTTTATCCTTGCGATGGTTGCTCTCAGGGTTCGTTCAGTGAGGCGGTCCAGGGCTCGAGTATTCTGAAACTCGTGACGTCACTAGAGTAGCTCTAGGAGTTGGCATCTTTTGCCAACTTTGACGGTACCATAGTGTTTTACAGGTCCAGAAACGTAACTCTGTCGCTGACAAACAAAGTGCTCTCGATCAAATTTTAATGTGGCAGCAGATAGAAGATCAGAAGCTCAGGAAAAAACGGGTTCCCACCCCATTCAGCCCATGGGATTTGAAAATTTTAAAATCGCTTATGCTCCCTTTCGGAATAATCCTAGAAGATCCCCCCCCCCCCCCCAATCGTTAACTCCCCTCATTGCCATTTGGTTGTGCATAGAGACGACAAACAAACAGACGGAGTTCCATTCTTATAAATAATAGAGATAGAAATTGCTTGCAGAAAATAAGTTTGAACTCCCCATTAAACCCTCTTACTAATTGATCTCCATCCTATGGAAACTCAAGCCCAATCTACATGCAGAGAAACTTTGAAATAGGTATTATACTATGCTTTGGCTAGCTGTCAACTGTGTATATTACGAACTAATTTTAATGCGTAAACTAACCTTTCAAAATAAATTGGACTTACACTGTATAAAATGGACACACAGCTTCAACACCTCCAACAGTAATTATGTTGCTGCATCATGTCACTAACTCACCTAAGATCTTGGCCTGCCTCCTCACAATCCGATATACCTCACACTTTTTTATTAAGTAGGTATTTATTTATTTGTTATTATTATTTTATTTATTTTTAAAGAAAATTATAATAGTAAGCGGTTGTTTGAGTGCAGTTGTACATGCTACACCTCATCTGTAGCTTCTCTTCTACCACCGTAATTTGACCAAATTCTAATGAAAACTTTAAAGGGTTATGCTAGTTGCTACAATTCCTCGTTTGCGCTTTTCCAATGGCTGCTATTCGCCCAATTACATTTTTAGGTTTATTTAGAGCTATTTTTACTTCAGTATGAAAGTGCTGTGCAACTCCATAGATATTCGCCCATATACCTCCTTAACTCTAGGGATCTAGGTACTGCAACCGAGAATTCGATGACGAGAAGATCCTCATACAGCATCAAAAGGCCAAACATTTCAAATGTCACATTTGCCACAAGAAGCTCTTCACAGGGCCAGGCCTATCTATTCACTGCATGCAGGTAAGATTCCAGAACGCATTTTTCACACAAAAAAGTGCTACTTTAAAACTTTTTCCAAGTACTACGAGTCTTCATTGTCAATTTGATTTGTCAGGTTCACAAAGAAGCAATTGACAAAGTGCCAAACTCGCTGTCATCCAGGTCTAACATCGAAATCGAGATCTATGGAATGGAAGGTATCCCGCCTGAGGATCTGAAGGAACATGAAAAACAAAAACAAGGCAAGCACGGTAAAGTATCGTAAACCTTTTTTATTATCAAGCTTGAAGGGGAATATGGTGTTGGAACTTGACGTAATCTGTAAGTATATGCATGCCTTGCATTCTGTACTTGCCTTATGGTTGAGAATTAAGGGTGAATAATAAGGTTTCATGGTGATATAGAGGCCGACCAGAGAGAAATTTAATTTTACTGCATCATGTTGGAAATCGGTTAATGCCACTTCTGCTGGTGGTGTTGTACTCCGCAGTCGTGAGGTGCTGATATTATGTCTATTCTTCACACTCTGTAGATTCTTCAAATATGAGTTGTTCTGGGTCTGTAGGTGTTCACAATATTCATTTATTCATACTGTGGGAAAACGTAACAAACTTGTTCTTCATTTAATTTCAATTAGACGTTGCCTAAGTCGACTTTTTTGCATAGCCAATCATCTTCTGTAGGGTTTCTCCCGTCTCGTTCTTCGTATTTTGAAACTATCTTTTTAACTGCCTCGTTTTTAGGCCAAGGCCCCAATGCCGCCTTGTTCCTTTTAGCTGGAGGGAAACTTCCTGGTTTACAGAAAAGTGAGCCACCATAGAAATGCCTTGTGGATGTGGCTTCAACAGTTTTCTGAGCAGGTTGTTGGCCAGTTCTTAAAAACACATGGCTATGGAGAGCTATCTCTGAGTATGACCATTGGAGTTGACAATCCATGCAAATCCTCGGCACCTCAATCGTATGTGGCGTGTTTTGCGTGCTCCAAATGTTAGTTGATCGCTAACTGGTCGAGTGGCTTGTAACCCCGATCATGCCAGTGGCATTCTATCAGCTGTGCGCTCGTGCCATAGGAGTTGCAATCAGTGGCTGCAAGAGGTAGTTTTCAATCGCTTTGCGCTGTTGATTTTTTGACGACTGTGTTGTTCATCAGTGTTTGCTGTAACTATTTCAAAAGTGAATGCCATCTCCATTTGGAACTGACAAAAAAATATTTACAATGCTGTAATTGTTTGTATCCCAATTTGCATGGGTTCAATTTACACCTGTACGTACATAGCTGCCCACTCGAACACACTCAGAACTCATAATGGACGATTGTTCATTGAAATCTTCACAGTTGGATTTCCTCTCATTAGGGAGTTTTTGCAACGTCCAGTGGGAGGAAAAGTCTTGGAGAAGCAGTTGGGCTTGAAACATTGTGGAGATAGGATTTTACCAACTTTGCATACACCAGCACTTGTATCGACCCACAGGTTGGGATGCATATTATATCTCAAATAATTGAACTATGCAGGTTTTGGCAAATCCCAACCACTTGTTTGCCATTAACGTTCTCAAATTTCAAAAACATTATTATAAATCAATAATTAACGAAAATTCGTTCATACAATCATTCTCCATGGCTGGAAATTTTTTATTGCATATTTCAAAAATTAATGAATTCTTTGTTCTTTAAAATTCAATTTATAGGTACATTTTCTCGGAGAAAACTTAGTGTTTCCATGTTATTTATCATAGGTGATGAATAGCGATGGTTACAATAAATGATTTCTTACCATTAGAAATCCATAGCATTTTATAAACATATTAATTTAGCAAGTTCCTCGTTCAGTCAAGACCGTATAGTTAATCATTACAACATGACGGGAAGCAGAATGTCAAGATCGCAACGTTTGTCAAACAATATGAAAACACCTGTCATCCTGTGAACAAATGAAATCACAAAACTTCTAGAGGGTGTACATGTTTGTAATTGTTTGTACATTTATCTACTACACAGAAAAACCTTGCATGAAATAGGCTCACACTGAGAAGCCATGAGAGATGGCCCGTTGTGTGGATATTCTTGCACGAAATCGTGCGCGTTTAGACCGCTGGTCCCCTTTGATCTGTTGGGACAAACTGTGACGAGGCGTTTGCCCGGACTTCAGCAGTTTTTTACGGCTATTTCTCATTCACAAAATCTGCAGTGCGCATTATAGTATAGGCGTGCGTAGCATAGGCCATTGTATAGAGATGCCACGAAGGCTATGGCTGTTGCCAATGACATATGAATTTTAGATTGATTGATCGCTTAATCACACCATCTTCATTAGTGTAAGACATTTTCGTGGTGGATGCACTGTTTGTGATCACCACTCAAATACGCCTACTTTAAAATCCCTGAATTTCCCACTTACTCAAACCCTGACCTTAGTGTAGGTATCACAAGGAATTGTGGTATAAATCACAAGGCAGATGTTGACCTTTCTGAAAACAAATGATTTATTCTAAGATAGATTGTAAATAAAAACCCTATCCTATCACCAGGACCTTACATAGGAATTTATTTACTTCTGACCTTAATATCTTCCAATGGGAGTTGAGCTCTGGATGCTTCAGGTAGTCCTGCCGCGGATTCGTTGATACTGACGAGTGGCTAAATTCGTTCCCAAAACTTTGGCGGTTTACGACCAACGAGTGGACTTGAGCTCGCTGGAAGGATTCACCCGAAAACCGACTTTTCTTTAACACGTTCACCACTTTCGCGAAGGTCCTTCGCGAGAGTCTTTCACGTAAACTTTAAGACTTAGTACGGCCACGATCACAAGCTACAGGCTGCTATTTGACAGGTGTTGTTCACTTGATCACACTTGGGTAGAATGAATTCCTTTTCTTAATTTCACAATCTTCTTTGCGATTCCTGTGCGCATGCTCAGCGACAGGGAGGCGGTAGATCTAGTCCAAAGGATGCCATTGAATTCGGTTTCCATGGCAGCGGCGAATCGAAATCCTTCAAAGCCATGGTACCGCCTTGAGGAAGGAGTTTTCCCATTTTAGGGGGACCAATCACAGTTGTTTCAGTGTTGATTGAGAGGGGGCTGGAAATCGCAGCGTCGATTTTCTTCCGCCGCGCGTGTGGCTCGCCGTCAGCATTTTCCGTCGTCGCTGTTTTCAGAAATCTGATCGTTTTCCTTTCCCGCGGGATCGTTGAAGTTTGACGTTTCCCACGCTTTGGAAGCAGACGTATCAGGTGTACATTCGTCGGATTGAGAGCCAAATTAGGCTCACAATTAGATAAACATGTTGTCTTGATCGTAGGCTATTAGTACAGAATGCTTCTTTCTTACATGTATCTCTTCTCCTTTATTTCCCTTTCACCCTTGTTTACTTATCTTGGCTATTTGGCGCAGTTGTTCCTAAGTTTTAAGTTCATTGTTTATTCACTTGCAAGGTCTATGTTTTGAGCCTATTATGTTTTCATGTATTGTCTTTCAAATAATAATATAATACATTATTTCCCATCTCTCCTCTTTCCCTTTGTTTCAAATTTTCCTTTTTTGACTTTGGCCCAAATTATCTTGACATTAAATTTGAACGGTCATCATTACTGTTTGCATGACATGTTAGAGAATTGTAGAAAATTGAGCTAATTAAACGGCCTCAAAATTTTTGAAAATTATTGCCGTTTGAACATTTGAGTTTGAGGTGTGACAAACTTAAGGGTTCTATCTCCATCTAATTTACAGTTGAAAAGTCCTCCAAAAGATGTTCTTTAAACGATTTGTTTTCGGCCATTTTGACAACTATTGTAATAAGCCACACTGATGATGACGAAAACACCCTGTATAACAAAATATTTTTCAGAAAAATGATTCTAACTTGCTTAAGGCCGTATCACACTAGCATTTTTTCCGCATGTTTTCGGCATTTTTAATGCCTAAACGTGAAGAATAAGAAGTGTTTTTTTCCAAGCTCAGCTTTTTCGACCGTTGTGCATCCTGGCGGAGCATTTTTAAACACACTTTGGAAAATTAGAGCATGTTCTAATTTTTACCTCAACGCTAAAAACGCTAAAACGTAACCCTTGGGAAGGTAACAATCCAATGGAAAATCCCTAGGAGCCCTGACCTGACAGACTTGGCAAAACTGCATTCCACCAGTATGCGCTGTTTTTGCACTTATCATTCACAGCTGACCTTGGAAAAGAGCACTTTGCCTTCTTCACGTTCGAGCATTAAAAATGCGAGAAAAAACTGAAAAAAATGCAAGTGTGATACGGCCTTTAGATTTGTAACTTGTTTGATTTTAATTCGTTGGTAATACATAGTTTTTTGGCATTCTAAGATTTTGGACACTAATTTCAATAATTTTTATACAAATAAATGAAAAACTCACAGAAATTTGATCCTACGGTCATATTACATTAGTGAAACTTATTTTGTTATAAATAAGCCTGCTGGTCTCTCAATTACTGCTCATCCCACATTTATGTTGATCAGTAGAATGCCTTGTTCCAACATGACTTGTACTTAATTGATTACATTTTGAATTCTGTAGGACGAGCAGCATCGCCTAGCAGCGGGGAAGACGAACCAGCTCCTAAAAAGAAATCTGATGGCGCCAGCACATCTCACATGGCACAGCCGCCGGGGCTCCCCCCTGGAGGTATGCCACCCGGCTACCCACCCATGGGTGCTGGGATGATGCCGCCTATAGGTCCCATGCCACCCTTCATGCCCCCAGGGTGAGTACTGTTGATATAGTTGGGAACCCACTTGAACGATTATTAGGTTTTACTATCCTTGAGCTAACTATAGGTCAAACAAGATGGTTTGTGTTCCGAGGGCGAATTCTTCTGGAGTAAATTGAACTACTTATCTCCTTATCATTTGAAAATTATTGGGGTTTGTCCCAACAGGTTTGTCATCCAAAAGTTGCTTCAACGAGTAGTTCAACTTTCTACCGCATAGGGCGTGCCGTCAGAAGGTAAACCTCTGGTCTACCTATAGATGTATGGGAACATTGCATTTAGGTTATGTCCTAATTGACAGTTTTAATATTTTCGCCCAAAGAAAGTCGCATAAGTACCTCTCCCATAGTGTTATACTTACGGACGGTAATAAGTGTCCTCATTTAAGACAAAATAACGTATGTAAGAAAGAAAGCGTGGCTTTTTGATCGCTTCGTACAAAGGAACTAAACAGAACTTCCTTTCCGTTCCGAGAAGTTGAGTGTTGCGGATTTTTTCTTTCAAAGAATGTCCATCTACTGACATCCGATCATGCTCGACCGAGAAAACTCAAATGACCAAACATGTAATATTTTTTCATTATTTTTTATTTTATTTTTTTCTCCATCACTTGGAATCTGGGGGCGAGTTTACCAGCTTACCATGGGAGTTAATTGCTCAAATTTCAAAAATTATGCTGTAAAAAATACTATAGTTGGCAAAACGGCCAAAATATATTTGTTGACCTAATATTACTCATAAAATTCTTTCAAATGTGAACTAGAACATTAACAAATGTATGCTCATCATCAAGCTGAAAAATGTTCTCAAGTTTCTCACTAAAATAGTCTAATAGAAATATAAAAACTATAAACAATAATTAAAAATCCAAACAATTATTTGTAAAGCTGTAGTTTTCATTAGCTTAAAGTTTTTTGTCATAAAGTTTATTGCACACAGTTTTAGTTCAAAAACAAATATGGTACGAAATATTGGGATCCCCCAAACGATCATGCTGCATGACATGAATTTTTGCATCTTCTCCCACTTCTCCAGAACCTTGTTCACAATTGTCCCACGGAATTGGTTGCTCAAACAAGTTTGTTCTTTGTCTTGAAATGGTAAGTACGAAAGTCCAAAAGTTCGACACGACGCGATTCCGAAACAAACAGAGCCCCTTTGGACTGATAAATAATCCTTCATCTTCATCTGGGGCAAAACCCACCAATTAGAACACCTACCTGCAGTTTAAATTCTTGAGTCTTTCGTCCGAAAACCGTGCATTAGGACTTCGGCTTACACTATAGGCTTGAACAGATGAACAAGTCACACCACACTTGTTTTTCGGATTTTCTATATTTATTGATCATTAATATTTTCTTGCTTCCCTAACTATGCTTCAATTTGTGTTTTAGGATGGGAATGATGCCTGGTGGTAACATGCCTCCTAATGTACCTGCACCTCACCTGCAAAACAAACCCCTATTCCCTAGTGCCGCAGCTATAGTAAGTATTTATTTTGTATTCAATTGTATTGCGATTATTTATTCAAAAACTTAACAGCTTCAGCTTGCGTTCTATTCTGGTTATCTATTGATGTTCCTAGATTTTAATAATTACTTTGTTCTCTGAAGGCATCCACTGCTAGTGCGACGTCATCGAACAGTAGTGCAGCCACGTCGAATTCGTCGATTGGGCCTGTGAAACCAACTTTTCCCGCATACAGGTATCAAATAATACTCTGAAATCTTCACATTATCCATTTTCATTTTGTAAACTAAAGTAAAGATTGATTCGCATGGGTCGGGATGAGTGGAAAACTGATGTTGCGCTAAGCTTAACCCAGAACTGTCGTTCATTAAGATTCGGATAGCGTTAATCTCATACTCCACAATTCTGGCTCCCTGGAATAGGTTTTTTTCCCCTTAACAACACTTTCTTTAATGCCGTTTATTAAGGAAACAACATTGTGCTAAGCACTGTCATTGTGTGAAAATACAATAGGTCTAATAGCACGCTGAGCGTGATTCACATGTAGTTAGGAACCTAGGTATAAGACCAATGTCTTATCCTAGTAAAGTCTGATTTTTGGAATAGTGGAAATGAAGTGTTAAGGAACTATGAGAATGTCAATGTTATGAAAGTACATGGATCGGAACTGTTTAGATGTTGAGTTGTTGATGTTTAGTTGAAACCGACGTTCGAGGCGAGGGAGTGGACGTTGATTCGGTATCATGTTGATGAGGTCGTTGGGATGGGATGAGCTTCTTTGGTGCATTGAGTGGTAGGCCGCAATGAGGGAATCGTTTACAGTGGGAATGTTCAGGTCTTTGTGCAGTTCATCGTTACGTACATACCAGGGAGCGTTCACAATTATTCTCAGTATACGATTTTGTAGCAGGATTTTGTTAATCTGAGTAGCACTCTCTGATATCCACAGGCCACTGCCATACAGCCAGATCGGGCGTATAAGCGTTTTATACAGTATTAGCTTTAGGTGCAAAGGGAGCTTAGGGTGGCCGAGAAGAGGTTTTAGTTGAGAAAGTCTGTTACACATGTTAGTGATTCTGTACAATTTTAATTTCATTCGGAAAAACGTGAAGAAACTGTTAGATAACCTTGCTTTTGCACTTTTTTCCGTTTATTAGGTACTCAGATTACTTCAAACTAAACCGTTTTCCTCCTTGGGTACTATAAAAATCGGGAAAAGTACTTGATTTTCCGGGGGGGGGGGGGGGGGGGTACCGAGACCCACTACCTGGTCCGATAAATTTTTTATTTTTAAATTGAATTAAATTTTCATTCGATTAATGAACTCAGGATGTGTAAATAAAACTAACCAGACTATGATTCGATGTCAGCACACTCAAAACCTGGGGCAGTACCTCCAAGGCGCCCGTCCTGCTAATTTTTGAATTTTCTCTTTAAACTGGCTCTGTCCGACGCCATGGCTGGGGCCACTACATTGTTAAACCACCCTCTGGTGCCCCTAGATATAATTATATGCAAGTACCAGTGCCCAACCACTCTCTAAGCCTGAATCGTATTGGTAGAACAGCCTGCATCGCAGTTTGCGTGAGACCCGATCAGATTGCATTTCACTCATTATGCTTTCCACGTACCAGTTTCGTCCATTCCGCCCATGTGAATTTAGCTTAATTAATTCTTTCTGGACCAGAGTGATTCATTTTTGTTTTGTTGTAACTTCCAGTTCAGGTGGTAGTTCTGGATCTAGCTCGTCAATTTCGGATCAAAAAGTGCCGTTGATCAACTCTGTAGGAGGATCCAGCAAAATCATTCATCCTCCCGAGGATATTTCTTTGGTGAGTCAGAATTTAATTAGATTTAATTAATCCCGATTTCGGGAATAATTTAAAGTAGTAGGATTTATAAAATAGTTTTAAAACTATCATCTTGGTAACTCACGTTATAAGAGGAGCCTTGAATTACATCCTCTGTGACATTGAGAGGATTGATGAGGTCGCACAATGATTCAGATGTTGGATCTAGCTGGACTAAAGTTTGACAATTGATTTCACTGGAATTGGTTACCAACCACATTATCTGTTGCATTCAACCTTCAGATTGTGAAACATTGACCTCCCAAATGCTTTCATGGACCCTTATTACTATCAAGTTTTTGCGAAATGCATCTTTATTTCGGAATTGCGTGTTTACACTTAGCACTCCAACAACAAAGTAAAGTTCTACGTCTGGTCTGCAATGAAGGCCTCTAATAAAGTTGAATCCCAAACCCGAAATATTCCATGGGGCTATTACATGATTTTTCAATTGATGTATGTATCAATGTGTTGTATGATCCCAAAGATCATTGAAAATTGGGATTTTAAACGTGTTGCATATTAAAAGACGTGAAAATCATGGAGTTTCCAAACGTTTCACTACGATTCAGTTTTTCTTGACTCGTTAAAAGCCGTAGTTTTTCGGTGTTACTTACTGGCTTTTGCGCTAAGGGCCGTTTTTGCGATTTAAGCGAATTTTCGATTAAAATTAAGGCAGTTTACCTACTTTTACAATTTAATGATTTCTTTCTTCTCTCTCTTTTTTTTTCAACAAATTTTCATGAAAATCCATTTCAGAGTGTACTCTGACTGGAATCCTGCACAACATAGGCGAAAAAATGTCATTTGTAGCACTGCTTTTTACTTATTACAAAATGTCTTGCCGGATTTTGATAAAATTCACTTGTTATAAGAGGGTTTGGTGTAGGCATGGCTTAAATGACTGTAAGACTGTAGGTTATCTCATGGTGTGCCACAAAGCATTATACTTGTTCCTAGATGTACTTGGTCAAGAGTTCCATAAGGTAGCGTATTGGAGCCGCTCTATTTTCCTTCCAACGTGCTGCGTGATTAAACACTAATTTACATGCTGATAACAGCAGTTTCCTGGTTGTCAGAATGATCATGCATTATACTCAAGTCCATGCAAGTTAGAAACTGGCTCAATTTGAAGAAACTTCGCCTTAATGAAGCCAAGGCAGTAATTATGCTGTGTGATAGTCATCGAAGATAGGATGACCTGAAGGTCAGGACTGAAGTCTTAGTATGAATTATTTTTTCATTGTTCCTGGTACCTTTGGAAGTTGAATAAAATATGATTGTTTTAGGTGGAGTTCTTAATAAAACTAGAACTTAATATTAAGTTGCAGAATGGTGTTGGTGATCTTATTTTAATTGTATATATATATATATATATATATATATATATATATATATATATATATATATATATATATATATATATATATATATATTAGGTATCTGCAAGAATTGTACAAGTGATGCCAACATGAGTTATACTATTTCACTGAGGCACCTGTTACCTTCATGCAGGTCACTAGTCGAAGGAGAAAACGGCATTATGATAAGGTATATCTTGATGGCAGGGTGAAGTCACTAATACGGGTTCCAGTTCATCTATCGATGTACCCAAGCCAATGACCAAACGATTAAAAGTTTGAGAAATTATGGAGGAGGGGAGTGTGTCTGTGAAGGGTATCACTAGTCAAAGGAGAAAACGGCATTCTGATAAGGTGGCAGGGTGGAGTCACTAATACGGGTTCCAGCATATCTATAGATGTAGGGGACCGGCGATTCCTTCCCGACTTCCAAAAAGCATGGCGATTCCTTCCCCTTAAAGTGTTGGCGATTCCTTCCAGTTACTCAATTCCTTCCTCCGTGCAATCGGCGATTCCTTCCCGATACTCAATTGCTTCCCGCCCAGGTGTTGGTTAGTTTTGATGCAAAAATTGACTCTTTTTAAGACTAAACCCTTAATTGCACAATCAAGTACTTAAAACCAATTTTCTTTTTTTGTTTGTCTCACTCTTGGGAGTATGTTGGTCGCTGTCATAGGTCTTACTGGAGATTTCGGTTGGAAAAGCTATTAAACCATCTACGAAACTAAATATGTGGGGATGAGGTGAATTAAAGTTTCGATTAAAATGGTATCGAAATGATGAGGGAGGATGATAAGTAAATTTAAAACTATATCTAAAAATAACGGTGCGATTTTTCTTGCTACCTTCCGTGACAAAAACATTGTCGGCAGCGCCAGGATCCATCATCGATAATCTATTATAACTAAACTAAACTTACAACTTGTTGTTTCGTGACCCCTCCTGGCGGGCCTTATCACTTTGAGGTTGGAAGGGAAGGAATCGCCGAACCTCGGCTCCACTGGCTGGCCTCACACCGGTAGGAATCGCCATCTCCCTCGGGTCGCAAGGTCTAACTTTCACTTTGACGGGAAGGAATCACCGGTTCCCCATCGATGTGCCCAAACGATTGAAAGTTTATGAAATTATGGAGAAGGGGAGTGTGTCTGTGACGGGTATTTGTAGACAATGTGAAGACTTTCTTCTTCTAGTGTATGTGAAGTGAATACATACATTCTTCTATTCTAACCCAATGTTACTTGTAGACTAGTGAGGTTGAGAACCTGTTCCCTGATTTCGAAGTATTAGTTTATACTGTTTTCTGTCCAGCTTAGCTCTATACACACTTGACTACTCATTTTGTAGAAATATATGATTAACACCTTAAGGTACATTGTAAGTTTAATTCTTGTTTGTGATTTTCCTGTCTGCAGGAGGAATGGAAGTCTAAACAACCCAAATATCAGCTATTAAAGGCTCCACCCGTGAAACCTGTAGAAGAGCCTGCTCCAGTCACATCCTCTCCCGCGTCATCTCAGACAACCACCCCCACACAGCCCGCCCCTGAAATCACCAAACAGCCAGTGGTAAATATCACTCATCTCAATAACAACACCAGGGTTGTTGACTCACGGTTCTATCAAGTACGTATATTAGGGAATGGTGAAATGAAAAAACTAATGTCCAACAGAAATATGTACGCGGGTGGCTTTGAGCAGGCTGAGAGCTGCATTTCCCCACCCGCCTATATCTTTCCGTTCAGAATAGTCTAGTGGATAGGCCAATGGTTCTCAGCCTGGTTGTATTGTGAATTCTCGGTACAATGTAGGATATAACAACTTAATTAGTACTTGGTTTGTTTTATTGATTAATTACCTCTTGATAGAGTTTTTCATTCTTGGATGAATTGTAGGTTCAGGCCACCAAATCAATTTTGGTTTATTATTTTCAATAATGAACCTTTGTAATCGACCAAGAAAAAAATTTTAACATCCCCTAAAAAAATTTTGGTTTACGTTTGATGAAGATGCGTAAAATCCAAAAATGGAATTAAAAAAATCCATCCGTTCGCCGTCCTAGATGGTCCTAGAAGCTCGGCATCAATTTTTATCAACCCTAAAGGGTTGTATTTAAAAAATCGAGGTCTCGAAAACTTTCTATAATATACTTTCTAATAATTTGTTGCTTGTCAATGATAAATGTAATCCCAAAGAATCGATTAAAACCGCCCACAACGCTGTATGTTGAATAGTTCGCTTTTCCTAAGGGCTTGAATATCGAGAAAAAACCGAATTCGTATTCATTTTTAAACGAGCCTAATTTCAACAGTTTTCATCTGATTTTGTTGACATCATGGTATATGCGGGTTAGGCTGTAAGTGGTCAACTATTAATAACATACTTCTCACTTCATTACTTCGTTTTGCACATGTGCAAACGTAAATTCCTTCAAGCATCATTTTTTTACGCCCTAAGGGCCACTTTCACCAACAACATAAACGAGTTTAAGTTAGAAAAGATTAACAAATAACAGAGATTCCAGCTAATCGTCTTTCACCAGACCACTTTACGAGTTTAAACTCCTAACGAGGTGGCTTGAGGTTAATCTCCCAAGCCCCGGCCAGTTACACTTGCCAATGTCAGATTAGTGATGACAATGATATCGAGCAATATGGCCGCGCACCAACAGCTTATACCTCTACAGTTTGATTCACAGTTGAATTTATTGTTACTCAAGTTTTTGATGATGAATTCACGCGATTTATCGCTCGGATCAATTTTCGATTCCTCGGATGAGGACGATGTCCCGCAAAGACGCCCAAGGACAATCCGACGGCGCATTCCACATTTTGACTGGTTGGACGACGTCGAATTTCGGCTGAGATTCCGGCTCTCAAAACCGACAGTTTTAAAAGTCCTCGAGCTTATTGACACTCACCTGGAGTTCCCTTCTCGAACAGTCGAGTTGGAAAAAGGCTTTTCCCATCATATCGATGAATTATAATACGAAATTGATGTAGGATGATAGGGAAATAAAGTATAATCGATGATGATAGCACGTTTTAATACGATGTTGAATTGAATTGCTATCCCTTGTACAGTATGTACCTACCTACCTACCTATACCACATAAAATAACTTATGTACATTTAAATAAGGTGATCAACCGTCATGCTTCCGTCAAATGATGTGTCACACTTTCTTTGTTGGAAGTCAACAAAAAGTTGCGAATAGATAGTAACTATGTAACTAGATAAAAACGGCGCGGGTAAAAACGGGTCGTGGTTGTGATTCACTGCTTTATTGTCTTGATATGTCGGACACATGGCAGGTTTTCTAACTGTCGTTTCAAATTGTCCAATTTTTCATTGGACAGTTTGCGGAATCTCCGTTAAGGAAACTCGATTATTCCAATCTCGGTTTAAACGAGTTTTGGGTTGGTGAAAGACGCCAAGGTTTGATCCTCGAAATTATATTTAATCGAGTTTGGCCAATCTCCGCTACATAAGTTGTTGGTGAAAGTGGCCCTAAGTCGTCCAATCCTGCTCAAATTTGGTGCACAGTTGGGGGACAATGGTTTAATTATTCCATGTCAATTTCAACCTGATTGCATCATTATTAGCTCGTGTTCATGCGCCAAAGTGTACTCTAGTTTCAAGGTCTAGTTTTTATCAGATTCTGATTACATTTTCTAGGAATTTGTGGGTTAGGCTGTAGATTGTACCCTACCAATTTCATTTTTCACAAATCATTGCTCCTTTCTGTGCATGCGCTAACGTAAATTACTTCAAGCATCATTTTCCCGTTTTTTTAAACATCTTTACTGTGAAGCGTAAAATTGCGGGGTCTTGGAACTGTAAAAGTGTTACCCTTCTCAGAGGCACGATGCGCATGTTCAGGTTTTATTACATACAGGGTTTAATAATTATAGACCAATGATCTGCATGTTCAGGTTTTATTACATACAGGGTTTAATAATTATAGACCAATGATCTGCGTAGAAGGGCTGTCTATCACAGAAATAATAAACCATTGTGTAATAATTTGCAGCGTTTTACCAGTAGAGGGCAAATAAAAATTAAACTATCATTGAATCTGTGCAATTATGTATTTGACCAATCCTTTATCAACAAGCACTTCGGGTGGGTCGCTGCTTTGAATTACTTTCAAATCAACTTTTTAGGATAAATCGTATTCAATGTATCCTCTTGGATGTATTGGTCTTCTTCAAACTCTTTGCAATTCGGTTGAGAACCATTGAAAATGTGTTTGTATTTCTAAATTAGGCTCTGCTTGGCTAATCTCTCCGCTCTTCCAGGACAAGTTACAGTGAGAGAATCAGTTGTCTGCTGAATTTGTAGCTTAGGAACTAAATTAAATGTGCTTTTACATAAAGTTTAATATGTGGTTAGGACTGTATGAGTACCACTCGCATTTGGGCAAAGAACCGATGTGACCAACTAATTTTGTAGCACTTCTTCCAGCAGCAGCAGGAGAGAAGGATGCCCCAGATGCAAAGGATGCCGAACCTTGCCCAGCACGTCGCTGCCGTTTCGGCCGCAGGGCTTCTTCCTCCAGTATCGGCCGGAATGATCATGTCTATGTCTGGCCAACATGGCTTCATGCGACCCCCTACCATCCCTCTCATTCCAGCAAGTATGCCATTAATAAGGCATCAAATGCCCATACATCCAGGTAATCTACAAAACCTTTCTCACCATAAACAAATACTATCTTTTTGATTTATTTGTTGTGAATTGTTAAACCACTCAATTCTGCCACAATATACTGTAAGTAAAGTTGATTATTTTAGTTTGACATGTTCTGCTACTACTCAATGTTTATTGGAACACTGTATGACTTTGAAGCATGCTTCCAAGTTCACGTCATAAGGTTTTAATATCTTTCTTATCTTAGTGTATACTACCATAAAAAAAGCTTCTTTAATGTGGTGGTGGGAGATCTAATTGTTTCTTGTGTTCTCATTACTATTCCAAAGTATGTACTTATTAATTTTAATTTATTCAACGAAATTTCATTATGAAAGTGTAGACATGCATGATCGTCATACTACCTGCTATGACTTGAAAGCTTTTTCTGTGGGGATATTCCGCTCCAAGGTACACACCGCCTGTTGCTGCCTCTTAGTTTAACTTCCTCCTTGCGATCTTAAGGTCCGCTAGGCACTTGAACGAAGCCCCAAAGGGTTCTAACTTTTGAATGACCTTAAGGTTGAATAAGTACTAGAATATTCCTCCACACGTTTCCCAAATTTCAGTAGAAATTTAGAATACGATACCCTTTAGACATTGATATTGGACAAAATGTCTCATGAGTGGTGTTGGTGTAAATCATGAATCGTTTACCATAACTGTTGCAACTTGTGGCTCTCCTAATGACTTACTGCAAACTCGATTCCTCATCAGATGCTAGTTATTCACTCAACAACCACCCGATTGAACTCTACATAAAATACTACGTAGTAGGTTTGCAACGCCCTTGTCCCAGAGATTAGTATCACACTTCTCCGTTGAGTACAGTATTTTTCGTTGAAAAATATTCATGTTCCAAGTCATGAAATAAACCTTTAGATTATGTTTGTATCACAGTGCCAATTTCACTGAAATCTGTTATAATTTTATACATTCAATATTTAGATAATCAACACAGTTATACAATTAATTTTGTGATGTGAATATCTTGAATCTGTAAGTTTATCTGAAGTATTGATTCAACTGTCAAGTATTACTAGGTAGCTCGATCCTTGCAGTTGTGGAGCGAATTATTGGGAATCTCTTGCGGAAAGTCGCAAGGAGTAGTGACTTCAACATGTTTCTCTGGTTATGATAAAAGATTCTTTTATGAATTGAAATGTTCGGTGCTGTCAAAGGTATATGAACCTTCAATTATGTTCACACTATTCCAAATCTGCCAGCAAATTGTATCTGGGAGAGAGGTAAATAGCTTTTAAAAAAGTTGAGTATTTCCATTCCTTGAGATAATGTTTCTTCCTTCATTTTTCGTAGATTTCTTATTAATTTCCTCCGAGTTTTGGA
The DNA here is from genome assembly GCA_030762985.1 of Adelphocoris suturalis. Classification (NCBI taxonomy): domain Eukaryota; kingdom Metazoa; phylum Arthropoda; class Insecta; order Hemiptera; family Miridae; genus Adelphocoris; species Adelphocoris suturalis. The sequence goes on along the minus strand of CM061041.1, from coordinate 18,427,264 downwards.
ATGAATTTATCAACCTTGACATTGATACTACAAAATGAGGACTTTAAGTGCAAAATATAATTGTAGTTTTAGTTACCCATTAATTATGACAATAATTTAGTACGATTTTGGTTTGACAGCCCTGGGGATTCGTCAGTATTATGGATATTTATCGAATCTTGAGTTGCTTATTATGGATATACAGGGTTGGTTCTCTCCATTCCTAATGCCAATGTTGTTCAAATATAATTGCCCAAAAATTGATCGTTTTTATTTTTCTAATTATGGAGTGAGGGAAGTTATGAAATTGGATAAGATAACGGTTCGATATTGATTAACTTTTTTTCTTCAGATATTAAGACTCAGATTGGTTAAGATATGAGATTTAGACCAAATCTGTTGAAGTTAATTCAATATTGGAATTATGTGTAGCTCTCTCAGATACAACTTTGATGTACATAACTAGAGTTTTCTGCTTATAAGTTGAAAGGTAGGTGGGAAATTTAGAGTCAAATTTATCATCAAAACCTCCCTCCCTATTTGAAAAAGCTAGAATATTGAAAACTCACAGTGGCACGGTGTTTCACGGAGTGAGTGTGAGGACTAGTGCACAGCTGTAGTGTTTGATGATTGTTGTTGCAGGCTTGATAGGTGGAGTGGTGCCGCCGCCGGGAGCGATGTACGGAGCCAGTGTGCCAGGGGCCCCAATGGCCTTCCCTGGGCCCCCACTAATGCTCCCGCCGCGCTTCAGATGATCAGGTTTGCTGGGGGCCCTTTGCCTTCTTTGGCCCCAACCCTAACAGTCACTCATTCGCGGGCCTCGCCCCCCTCCTCGTTCCCGATAGAACCCGATCGTAGATTCCCTTACAACTGTAGTTCTTTCTTGTTACTAATTTTTTCAAATTTATCATTTGCGCTAACACTCCTTTTTACCTATCAGGGTATTAAACTAATAATTAACACCTATTTGAATGTTACGTCTTATAGATTCTGTCTCTCTTGTGTCTATATGCTATCATAATCGCATACCTGCCCATTGTTGTCATAGATGTCTGCTTGATGCATAATGAATCTCTGAAATCACTGCTCATGTATCAAAAGCTGTACTTCCATCATGCTTCAGTTTACTGAAGAATCGGAAAGAATATTATAAATCAATATAATACAAACTTTGCTAAATAAAAGTTTGCTACTTCTATCAACACCTCTAGAGTAGAACAGCACAGTTATGTCCTTACTTTTACTCATGAACTCCTTAGCATCACATGATGGCTATTTTCAATGCTGTGCATAAATATGATTAGGTACGAGAAAATCTTTGGATTACTACAGAAATACCCTTATTATCAAAGAGTGACCTGTTGGTCTTACCTGGTGGGTACTGTGCCCACAGTTGACTCTTTAATGTTATATTTGTGTTGCTACTAAACTGTTGTTAGGGTAAATAGATATTACCTTCTATTTACTTGTTGGGCGCTAAGTTATCCGTTGCGAATATCAGCCCTGAGCTATGGTTTCAGAGATTCCTGTCATAGGTAGTTACGTCCCTCGCATCCCACGCTGCTATTTTACCTACTCAAGAACCTGTGTTTCACGTTGCTGTCCGTGTACAATTACACTTTAGTTCCTCTAGTGAGTAGTGTTAACTCCTTGAACGCTCGCCGTTCAACCCACCCTTTTCCAGTCTCATAACCTACAGACTCACCGAACACGGAGGGGATTGGGGCTCGCCAATGAGTGGCTTTGTTTAGAGGTGACTTGGAAAGTGACTCCTTTTCTGAACCAGAAAAATCTTTTAAGGTTCGCTCAAGGACTCAATTTTTTCGGGGTACAGAATAAGCAAGGACTTGAAGTGATGGAGTGACTCTTTGATATATTAAATGAGCCGTCGAGATGGAAACCGTGGACAAGGTAAGGCCACCTAGCAAACAAGTGAATCCTGCACCTCTGACAAAAATTATCGTCTTAAGCTCTCGTCACTGGATGGCTAGGCGTCTGAGAAGATTTTAAAGGAATCCCAGCAGAATAATAACATAGTTAAAAAAAAGTTACTGACCTTTTCCTTCAACTTGATATTTTGTCTTCACTGATTTTACTCTTCATATTGTATTATAGTAATTTAAAGGAAAACTCATAAAGTCGTTCATCAACGTTTCCCATTAAAACCAAACTAAATGTCATCGCCTCATTGTTTTTATTTTTCTCAAGTTTTGAGTTCATTGTTGACTTGCCATTGATGTATCTTTTATTTTTATTTTGTAAGCACGGATAATTGATTGTATATTTTTGCTCAATTTATAAAAGTTGACATCATGTATCTATTCCCGAAATGAAGTTTTCAATATGAAATATTTCTCCAACACTCGAAAATACGGCTCCGTTCTCAAAACCTTAGTTATTGCTGCCTCCATTTTTTCCTTTTTTAAATCATTAACATTAGGTAAATTAGCTAGAATTGACACTGTAAAACCCCTACTGAAAGATTTAAGTCGTATTGTGCAGATAACCAGGGGGGTGAATTTTTTTTTAGATGATTTGATTTAAAAAAAGTATCTATCGTAGAATTTTCATGTCATTTATGAAATACCTGTCTTTTTAGTTTTGCTGTATTAGAAATTGCTGTTGTTTCAAATACATTATTCCGGTAAGTCGGTTGTATTTCTACTCTAACTTATGTATTATTAAATGTCACTCGTCACACACTGGACTTCTGGACCGAGGTCTGAAGGCAGTAAACAACTGTGGAGCTGATAAGGGTTTCATGTCCTCGAGCTTTTTCTAGGTGGAAAGTTGTTAATTTTCTTAAAATTTATAAAGATACGAAAATCATCTAAGTATCATCTTTGCAATGTGATGACGTGAACCTTGATGGAGATAGGAGGCATGAGACCTTCGGGTGGGAAAGGTTTCTGTACTGTTACCTCTCCTTGGTAAGGGATCCTTTCACTTCTCAGTATCTCTTTTCACCCCCATTGCTGCATCTATCCAAAGCTATCACTGCCCAGTGCCTACTGTTATTTACTGCCTTTAGTACTGCAGGTTTGAGTTTATTTTATTTTATTTTTTTGTTTTAACCACTTCAACCTCTTCCCCTCGATCCTGTATCCGTTGGTAAGTGTTAAACTCATCATACCATTAGTGTCTGTTCTACGTAGGTGGCTGACACTTATTATTTCAGTTTGAATCGAGGTCCTGCCATGTATAAAATTACTAATCGTGGGTTTTGAGAAACGGTAATCTCGATTTCAGCGCTTATGGAATTGTATTATATACATTCGGCATTTCTTCTAAAACTTAGTACACATTTAGCGCTCTTCTACCTAAGCCACAAAGTTAACATCCAACCGCGAAATTTCAGTTGTATATATGTGCTAAAATTGCTGGCAAATAGCTTTGTCACTAAATAGAAATTCTATTCCAGCCGATCTTAAATCATATTGATACTTTTCAAACGTTTACTCAGCATGCATAATGAAAGTTTGAGCCTTGTAAATTCTGGAACAGGCTCAAATAAATTTCAACTTCTTTTTTTTTTATCTTTGATAGGTTGGCAATATTGATGTTTGAATTGTTGTCTGGGTCATGTAGGTATGCTTCTTTCATGGTATAAAATGCTTCTTCGTTGCTGAGTTTAGTTTTTCCATATTGTAATTTTTTATATGTATGTTTATAGAACTTAACAGGACAGGGTGTTTGTATTTCTTGACGTGTCTTAGTTTTGTGAGCTTTATTTTTAATGCTCTGATTTCGTTAATTTGACTTGGTGATGGAATCCATAAGTAGGTACATACTTCGTTTCAACAATTTTTTCTTTTAAAAATATCTGATTCGGAAAGGGGGGTTGTTAAAATGTCTTTCCAGATAGCAACTAAACTTGGAATTTATTGAGTGATTGACAAAAAAATCAATGAACACTTTTGGCAGTGTAAGGGCTGGCCAAGACCAAGCGCTCAAACATGACGACAAAGATGGTATTGCATCCACAATTCAGAACTTGTACTTGGAAAGTTTGACTGTTTTGCATTTATACTAAAGTAATTGGGCTGAACTAGTGCTCAGTTTTCTAAAACTGTCTTTAAACTGTAAAATAACTAAGTAAAATTTTAATTGAAAAATCAATTGCAACGTTACTTAATGTAAGGTATTCATGTGACACCTATGAAATAAATTTCTATTATCTTGCTAAAGTCAAACCCACAGCTTTTCCTAGAGTAAAATGCTGGCAGGACCTTTCTTGTATTAGTGGAAACCCGCTTCTTAAATGTTGAAGAAAATAATTAAGTTGGTACTAACACTTACCTATGTAAAACTCCTCAACGTTGCGTCCGGCTGTGGAGTCGCAGTTTGGCCAGTTACCTCTTCACGAAGTACGGTCGGTCTAATAATTTTATTTTTTATCTCATAATATATTATCGTAGAATATACACCTAAAGAATTTGGCCATTCCAGCCAACAGGATAACACAAAACTAAGGTACTTACCACACTTTTTTACGCCTTATTGAATAATTTAAAAGGTCTCACTCATCGCTCGAAGTCTTTCACCGCTCAAGGTAGATAAATCCTGGAGTTATTTTTTCGTTTATTTTAATTTTGGATACTTCCTTATTTTTTTAATTTTCACTTTTGGGTTTTTTTGTCATCTACGTTGTTGTTTGGCTGGCCTTCTCAACCGTATGTCGTCTTAAACCTGCAGGTAGTAGACAAGGAAAGAAAGGAAACAAAAAAAAGTATTACGTATGTCTACAAAGTTTGATTAAAATCGGGTCGCGCTGTTGGACATAATTTTGTCCCCTACCGTACCCTCCGGCTGTCTAGAGCCGTTGGGGGGGCAGGCGAAGTCAGTTTTCACAGTGCGACGTCATTTGCTTTGCCTCTTAAAATTATTCTTATAGCATTACCTGTTATTATGAAAAGTGATAGTTTTACTCCCCCTTCCTGCTCAAATCAGAATGATTCAAAACAAACTCAATCACAGCAGTATCACTGTTGGACTTCGGTCCCCCGGGAACTCTCACCCTTTGCCATATATCAAGGGTCACTTCCGGGCGATTGGCCCACAGAAAAAGGCTCTGGATCCTCCCGAATTCGAAGGTGCCCGTTCACTCGGGAAACCGGAAATTCGGCTGGCTCTGTGTGTTCCTATATTTTTCTCGGCCAATCACAACTGCTGTTGGACAATATGTCCCTTGTTTCTTCCGAGAACAGGCGATTGTGACCAAACCTTACCTCCCAGGAAAAAAAAAATCTTGTGTATGTTCGTTCACCTTGCATTCTTAGCATACAATAGTTTACGTGTTGAAGTACATTCTGTTATTAAATTTCATGCCGATATTTTGACATACCCTATTGATTATTCTAAATGATTACAGAGGCACAAATGTCGCTTTGAAATCGCTAGCGGGGATAAAAATGTTTGTGGAATTTAAGCCACCGATTTGTAAGTACTGCAATCCATCATTCCATTCACACTACTTGTGGACATTTTTAATTTCATTTATTTTATTTTTTTATTTATTTTTTTAACTTTGGTTGTATTAATTTTTTCATTTTTTTCGAATTTCACTGCATTGAGCATGAGACCTTCAATACTTGGGTGAAAGTTGCTAAATAAAATTTTGAAATCAGTTGTACCTTATTTCATTGCTCTGAAAATAAGCACTTGTTGATGAGTAAAGACTCTTCTTTATTTCGTATTTGTTAGTTCAGTGTGGTGTATTATTCTATAATAGCTGTTGCTTTGCAATAAACCGATTTGTGTTTGTTAGCTTATGACTTCTCTTTGATCTACCACATTGCATCCTTGTTATAAGGTTCTAACGGTTTGTTTAAGAGAAGTTTGTAGTATTGAATGATAGAATCCGCTCCACGGTAATAACAACATCAGTAAATGGGCTATAGGAAATTCCGAGGTTACAGAGCTGTTGTAGTTTGTCACCCAGGTGGCACACTATACAGGGTGGCAGGGGAGAAGTGACGAAAAAAAAAATTGTGTTATTCTGCATCAAAAATGTAGTAAAATGCCGGCATCCACATATTTTTATCTCAATCCTAACTCGAGATATGAGTTTTGAAGTTTTTTTTTTTTTTCCCCAAGAAAACCGTGTTTTTTCCTTTTAAACTCAAATTTCTCCACTTTGCCTCATTTAATTTCAACTTTTGACCTCATTTTCGGAATCAGCATTGAACTTTCTATAAGAATAATGTACTAGAGTTCTAAAAAGTACCATCGGAAGACCTTCACATCAGCTCAAACATTGACGATTTTGAAAAAATAAAATTTCTGAAAATCGTTAAAACTTTACTACTCTTCAAAAAAAAAAAAAAAAAAACTGGCAAAGCTCATGAAAACTGCTTCATCTAATACTCTTTCGAGCGGTATAATCGATTTTACTTTTACTTTTTTATTTAGGGGAGAAAATTATGTTTTAATGTTGAAAAATGTGGGGTTTTCAATAAATGGTTGGTTTTCTCGAAAGATGACCCTCTATGAACCTTCGAGTATGGGGTCGGTTTCTATGTATTTTTTTCTCGCTGGGTCGAATGGAAATGCTTGCAGATCTCCCCAAATACGTTATAATCGAGTTTTACACTTTAAATTAGTTTTACCCCATTACACACATACATTTAAGCGTAACAAAGGAACTAAACATTTGCGAGTTTAAGTGTAAAATTCGGTTATAACGGAGTTGGAGAGATCTACAAATGTTACCATTCGATACAGCGTGAAAAAATACATAGAAACCGATCTCACTCTCGTAGGTTCATGGAGGGCCATCTTTCGAGAAAACCAACAATTTCATTGAAAAACCCACATTTTTTAACATTAAAACATAATATTCTCCCCTAAATAACAGAATAAAAGTAAAATTCATTATACCGTTGGAAAGAGTATTAGATGAAGCAGTTTTCATGAGATTTTCCAGGATTCTTTCCGGAAGAGTAGTAAAGTTTTAAAGATTTTCAGAAATATTATTAATTCAAAATCATCAATGTTTGAGCTGATGATGTGAGGGGTCTTCGGATGGTACTTTTTAAGAAACCAAGTACCTACATCATTCTTTTAGGAAATTTAATGCTGATACCGAAAATGAGGTCGAAAGTTGAAATTAAATGAGGCAAAGAGGAGAAATTTGAGTTTAAAATGAAAATACACGGTATTCCAGGAAAAACCTTTGAAAAATCATATCTCGAATACGGATTGAGATAAAAATTTGAGGTTGGCGGGATTTTGCTACATTTTTGATGCAGATTAACAGAAAAAATTGTTCGTCACTTATGCCCTGCCACCCTGTATAGAAGACCAAAGAAAAATGTCTCTCTACTTGATTTTATCGCTAGTTAGGTACTTCTGATTTTGACAGTACCAACAGTGGTTGTTTTTTCAAACTTCCAATATCGGTAATATAATTAAGGTTCGTTACTATATATAGGAGTTCATCGACGAAAATTACTGTTTGGACGGGAGAACCTAAACGAATGTATTAGTATTGGAGACAAGAGCCGCAGTATAGGAAACATTCAGGTTATTTCCCTCAGACAACTATTGAACCCTTTGAATTGTAGCCTTTTCAGGATAACGATGGAGGGCTTCTCATTTTATCGCCTCCCTTCCCCTCGCATTTTATCCAACTTCCCGTCTCTTTTTTCAATATCCGATCCAATAGGTAGGAACCCTCTCACAGGTTTCAACTTCCGATTCAATAGGTGGGAATCCTCTCAGGTTTCAACGTTTTGTTTAGTTAGGTTGGCACCTACCAGTTCAGATTAGGTCGAGACCAGGCAGTGGAGGTGTGCCAATGATTTGTCAGATTCATTGAGGTAGCTGAAAAAATAGGAACATGATGCTGCACTACGTCGAATAGGTACTTATATGTGCCAGCTCATATGTGAAAAGACACTTGAGAACACAAATTATAAATAACATTAGACGGAAGGATTACTGTAAACATAGGAAGGTTTACTTACTGTAAACTGGGGCTTTTTGATAGTGTTGGATGATGCTGATTTTTGTTATTGCAAAATTGTACTGTATTGATACTGATTTAATTTTCGCCAAACTCGCCGACTTGACTCATCAGTGCTTATGAGTTAGCGCATAAAGTTAGTTGTTGATTATTTTTGCTTTGTTGTTTACCTACTAGACGTTCAGGAGCACATTCGGAACCACCTGGGCCATCCCCTACTCTTGGAAGTGAAGTAGGTAGGTACTATCCTGGGTTCAAATCCTGCACTACAGTGCTCTTTTTTTTCCAAACAACAAAGTTGTGGAAACGCATTTCAATAAAAACAGAAGTTTGAGGAAGAACGTTGCCTAACTCCAAGAAAATAACGAGTTACGATATTGATCGATTTCGATGGTTAGATCATCATCAGTTACAAACAATAACTTATTGTTGTTAAAAGTTTGTTACTGATGATGTCCAAACCGTCGAAATCGATCTGACATTGTAACTCTTTATTTTCGTGGAATTGGACAACGTTCTTCTTTAATTGTCGTTTTTCAATCGATTTTCAATTTTTGTGTTGATTAATTTGGAACCCAATTACAATTTCTTGGTTGCGAGCTTCGACTGCAATTTATATTTCACTAAAATCACTGATTTTCTCTGGAAATTAATATTGGCCTACTGTATAACGTTAGGTTGGTAATTGTTTGTACTTATACCAATCGTCTAGAAAATCGAAAAAGAGTTTACATGATGGGGAACTTTCGTGTGTTGGAATTTCGCACTATTGACCTCAGATTCCGATTCAGCGCACTTGAAAACCTCAAAGTATTTATTCTCAACTCAAAAGACCGTTTAGTTTGGCTGATGAACGGTTAGGAATATCACTCGTGACGTTGAGACGTAGTAATGCAAGGAACCCCCCCCCCCCCCCCTCCCGTTGGGCTTGGGCCGTGATGTCATTAGTAAATGAATTTCAAGAGCCGTGTTACTGGTGAAATACCCGTCATATAGCACCTTTTGGAAAGCTCTTGCTCAGATCTTTCTATTGAGCAAATAGGAGGTGGCGCTGCGACCTTTGTGTTGCAAGTGGTGATAGGGGCCTTTGGGGTCCGACTGTGCTCTTGAACCTTGAAATTGTTTTCCTTTACTGACCAAGTGGTCGAACGTCTTCGAGGTTTATTATAATTTGAGATTGGTTTAACAATACTACCCTCCGTTTGAAAGAATGTAGGTAAGATTCTCTCAAAACTCCATGCTTACATCTTTTAAAAAAATAGCTATGTTATATACGAGGTCTGTCCGGAAAGCTCGTATAAATGTTTTCTGTAAGGGCCTGAGGGCTAGGGGGAAGAGCACCCGACCGGTTTCTCCTCTAGACAACCCACAGAATTTTCAGTGCGAGCCCAGCAGGTCTCGGAGAATGTTCGAGTCTTGAACGAATTTTATAACCTAACCTACTTTTCGAGTGCTGTCTGAAGGAAAGTGGCATGCTGTAAAGACTGGTAGGAAGCTGAAGAGGGTGGCGACTTTTTGGACCGCCTCATCCCTGGAGATGTGCCTTGGTTCCACGTCAAATTTGTAGAACCAAGGCACATCTCCAGGGATGACGCAGTCCAACAAGTCGCCACCATCTTCAGCTTCCTACCAGTCTTTACAGCATGCCACTTTCCTTCCGACAGCACTCGAAAAGTAGGTTAGGTTATAAAATTCGTTCAAGACTTTCTCCGAGAGCTGCTGGGCTCGCACTGAACATTCCGTGGGTTGTCTAGAGAGGAGAAACTGGTCGGGTGCTCTTCCCCCTAGCCCTCAGGCACCTACAGAAAATATTCATACCAGCTTTCCGGACAGACCTCGTATTAGTTGCCTACTTGGGGAAAGAAAAATGGGCTATTTGAAAATTATGGAAGGTACAAGATGAGCGAAAAATAGAACAGTTTTGTGAAATGGATTTGTAGAATAAACATTTTTTGTATTTTTGTCTTGGTCATACAACTCCTTAATTTATATATCTCACCAAAATTTTGGATCAACTTCTCAAGTACTTCCGGTGCATTATCTACTCTACTCGACCCCAAAAAACCATCTCCCTAAAATAGCCCCAACAATCAGGGCCATTTAACGAAAAATATGCCTTTATAGGTAATAACCCTCAAGGGGTTTTAAATTTGTCCAAAGCAAAAGTAGGTACCTATTTCTACAGCCCAGAGTTGTTTATCCAAAGTCATAATTAGATAGGTTTTAACTTTATAAATGGGAAAAAATAAATTAATTGTTACACCAACGTTTGTGGGACGACCTAGTTCAGGTTGATATAGGTTCAGAGGAATCAATAAAAAGTTCATCGTCAAGGTGGGGAGGATCGTTTTGCAGCTACCTATCTTTTCCATCGAGTTTCGCTGTCAAATAGGTAAGTGTACCTCTACCTTATAAATATAGATACTGTAAGTGTATATATAGATGTTGTAGGTTTCTAACTGAGTAGGTATTGTAGTTTTTCCTTTTGATACATCCCTTTCCACAATCGTTTCACATAGTAACTGAAGGGTCCAGGGGAAGAAGAATTTTGGTTAAGGATCAGATCTTGTTGCCTCAAGTACCTATATGTTTATTTTGAAGAGTAAGGAGGTAGGTTGGTATGACAAAAGTTTCTGATGTGTGTCAGTATTTTTCCCCCTATATTTTGGGAAACGTGTAGTGCATCGAATGACTGACGACAAAAACCCTGCTTTTCTGGAATACCAACTGGAAAAAGCTCTGGGCCCTTTAAAACACCTCATTACAAAATTCCAGAAACGTAGTGCACACATTGGGGTCGTAGCCTGAAAAATTAGTAAAAGAAAAACGGGTTTTCAGTTTTCACCTCTCTGCCACCCACCCAAATGCCACTCCTATACAGTTTTCTGATCTCTATGATCTATTAATCCAGTTTTTAAATACGCTGCTGTCGAAAAAAATTGAGTTTCGGATTCATGCTGGCCGAACCGTAAAATAACTGTCCATTGAGACAAATTTTCATTTGTCGGTAAGTAGATAAAGCAGAAAAAGAGTACGGCAAAGCCCAGCTCCTGTAGAATGTCCCAGTCTTTAGTAAAACAAGAACAAATTTTGTAAAAGAAAATCGATTTTCACATCTTCAAACAAATGGTCGCCAAACAGTCTCTTACAAGGGTTTACAAAAATTGTAGGTATAAGTCATTAAAAAGCTGAGTTCATGCTGAACAATTTTTTTTTTTTTTTTCAATTCAAAGCGATTTTCTAAAAATTGTGAAGTAAAATTAAGGGATGACTTTTTTGATTTTTATTGGGGTTTTGTGGGTTGAGCTGAGCTGGAGGCGTGAAAGTTGGTTGTTGGGAGTACAACTGTTCTCAGAAAATCAAAGTTTGAGCGAACGGTTTGAAATAAGATATAGGTATCTGCTATTTTTATTGCTTTCAAAATTATTCTGTTATTGTGAGCCCTATGTCAATGGCAGTATTTTTTACAAAATTATAACGCGATAGGTACGTACTATGTAGGTTGTATGTCTGGTAGCCCTACCTCTAGCAGCTGTTGAAGGCCTGCTTGGCATTGGATGGGTACTTATCTACTTGAATCGTGTGCCATTGGCAGTGTATTGGTAAATTTTTGAGTTGCATCCTGGACAAATTAAATTTTTACTGGCTGCTGCCCATCGCTGGAGGGCAGTGTTCTGTTGCTCTGTGCTGGAGGGGTAGGTACTGCTGTAGTGTGCTTCACTCACTGTGTGCAAGGCCTGCTGGCATCAGTGACGAGGCAAAGCAACCTTCTTACTTCTTGGATAGGTACAGTGGAATTTTGTTATTTTTTATATGGTACTTATGACACCAAGTCAGCTAATTTACTATAGCCTTGCAGCAAGAGCCGGAGCGAGGAGTTAGACCTCCTTGCCAAATAGGTAGGAACCTACCTGGAACAAGGCACTTCAGGAATTCTTATGTTAATAGGTAGGTACCTACTTCTTCTTTTGCCCAAACCCAGCAAATAGCTTGAGTCAAGGCTTCATCAACGACCGACCACTAAATACCTTTATGATATAACATACCTATACTTCCAGGCAGAAGAAACAATTTTAATTATTACACAAAGGTTTATTATTTCTGTTTAGGTAGGTAGGTAGATCTTCAGTGCAGATCACTGTTCAATTTATAGGAGTCAGGCACAATAGACGATTTTAACTTGCTAAAATACTGAAAAGCTTCAAGCCACATTAGCAGAAGGTACTTATTACAATCCTTGAATTTCACCCTTTCGGGTTGATTAAAATGAATGCCCAGATTACAAGCCCATGAAGGATTTTTTTAGTCGAATTTTACTCCCGAAGCTGCGGACAGAGGGATTGTTTTGAAGAACCTAGGTACCTATGGGTAAGTACCAACCCTGAAACGTACACCTTCAAGATTATGTTTTTCACATTCAAAATGTAGGAACCCACCTATGCAGTTTATAGAGTACCTACGTTAAAATATGTTTTCAAATGGAACATTATGTCCATGAGTTGATAGGTAGGTACTAAATATACAAATTATTTGAATAGTTATTCACATGTGCAAATTATTTGAATACCTACCTAGTTATTCACATTTTCATCTAACCTAGCTATTCATATAAGCTAAATAGATCAGCTTTGTAACCATTACCCTAGAACTGTTCTGATTACAGTTAGCTAAGTACCTACCTATCTATCAGAACGACCCGACTTAAAGTTTTTGAGCCAACCCAACAATAGGTGGCCGCCCACTACAAAGCAGAATGGTGATAAAAATTTGCTACCTGCCTACCTAAATGATTATCAAAGCTCGTAGCCATTAACGTTGATGGCATGCAATTTTAATAAATGTCACCCACTTTACCATTTAAAAATTTTTACCATGAAAAATGTTTTTATTTACTTTTTTGATAAGAAAAGTGTTACGTTGGTAGAAAGTAGGTAACTAAACTTCATGTACTACGAAGGGATTCTATAGTTTCCTTTTCGTGTCGGTAGACTTCGCATCCTTAATCAGCCCTTACAATGTACCAGCTAATCCATCGATACTTCAAGTTCCATAAGTGTGAAAACGAATGTCCGCACGCAGATTTTACGGACAGTTGAACAAAAAGTTGTCAGCTGACTTGAAGGAGCTATGGAGTATGGATACTTTTTGGCAGGAGCGAGTGTGTAATCCAGTTTTGTGCTTTTTTTGTACGTCAAAATCAAACCTTGTTTTCATTTTCATTAGCTTGGAAAATAGTGGCAAAATTTTGTACTAGGTCGTTTTTTAATGACAAGATTAGCTCGCTGTGGGATCAGTTGTAAATAAATGGAAGTTGACCGAAACATCGAGAATTTGAGGGCTTAGTTGAAGGTATGTTTCCTTTTTTCCTCACAACGCTAGGTACTTATCTACCTCCTGACAAAGGATGTGGCTGTCATTTGCTTTCATTGATTCTAAAATTCCTCGTTAGCATTAATGTTCCATTTACTACGTCCATCTGTAGAACGTTCTAGCCATTATTACACCTGTACAACTTAATGATGAATTGTATATTTTTCTATAATGGGGATCAACTTCCGTTGAAATCCGTGGTGACTCATTCTCTGTCAGCGTTGATTCATTTCAAGGGTGTCACAGCCTATTAACAATACGACATATTTTTAATTTATTGTTGATGAGTTGTTGAAGATACAGTAGCATTTACCACTACTGTACCTATACATACTCAAGTGCTCTTACCTAAATGTCAAGCTGAACAGTAATTACCTTCATAATATTTTAAATTAGTTTCTTCTCAATTTATATGACTTACAACAAAAAACGATCCCAGTTTATTAGATGCGTGAAAAAATTGAGCTTCGTGATCTCCGACCGTGTTGAATGTGATGGATTCGAATGGGTCCTACTTCCGGATACTGAAACTGTTTCTGCCGAACCCCATTAAAATTATCAACTGTCCACAGCTTTAGACATTAATTCATCTTGCATACATTCGCTTTCTTCATTTGTTACCGGTGAAAGGGGGCCGGGCATCGAGGCTGGTGCTGGAGGTAATAAGCTTTGTCCCACCTATCCTGTAGAATATGTACCTACAGAGCGACACGGGTACGCGCATTGTGGGCAAGAACTAGCACGAATCACTCGCCCTTTGTCAAGGCAAGGGCAGTATGGGTGATATTCTCGAGACTTGGACGCTAGCGCATCCTTACATCGAGGCAAGCGAAATCGAAGTTATTCCACCTTGTTGTCATGGTGACGAGTAAACATATGCGAAAATGCGCCATTTGTAGCCACAGCTGGACAACAGCATACCATGGTCTCACCTAGTTCCGAGTCAATATTTTCATTATTTGTAATACCTATGCAAGGTGATAAAATAATTGTATGCGAATTACATCAAGTTATTATCAGGTGTTGACCTCAAACGCTACGAACGCAAGATTTAATCTGTGGGGTAGAGATCCATATGAAATGTGTGTTGGGGAGTTGACATAAAAGTGTTCTAGATGATCCAGACATCAGCCGCAAAGATGTTGTGGATTACCTATCTAGTTTTAGAACTGTTCTTTGAATCAATTGAAACTAAAAATCTGGTGGTCTTGTGAAAGGATGTGTTATGAGAGCTCTGTTAGGCGGGAATAGTAAGTTGTATCACATGTGAAAAGGTAAATACCTAGAGGTAAGGTATGCCTACATACTTTCCGTATATTATTACTTGTTCATGTAGGTACTTCATTGATCAAAACGAAAGTAGGTAGGTACCTAATTACCTTTTTTGTCCATAAAATTTGCGTAACTGCAAAACTCGCGCAATAACTGCACTGCCAATGCCGTCTTTATGAAATCTTACCTTCAGAGGAATGCATTTCAAGGTTTTTTCCTTGCAGCTGGTTTTTAATCCATGTTGCATATTCCCTGATTCGATCTTTGGCAAACTTGCTAATCAGCGGTTGTATTCGTCGGCAAAGCAACGACCCACCTACTTTGTTTAGGCTGCACTTCAAACCAACAGCAAATCTGGTAGGACGTACGTACCTACCTAAGTAGTTTCGTTTCTTGGTGTAGCAACAACCTGCCTTGTTTATTTTGACAAACTATCAAATGTCTCCTTTTATTCATTCAATATAACAAGTAAAGCTTCCTCAGTTAAGCATAGTACTACGAACTTATAATAAAACGCTGATGAAGCTACCTGAGCAATGGCTAGGTACTTACAAAGCAGTACAGACACCTGAGGAATTTTCAATCATCTTTTCTTTACCATTTTTCAGGTTAATTATTCTCAAAGCCTAAACGAATGAAGTTTTCTGACACTGATTAGCTACTATGGTTAGTAGGCTCCTAGTCCAAATAAAAACTCGTTCACGTTAGATTGGTATTGTTGACAGAAATCTACAATCAATTATTGCGCTGGCAGGCATGGTTATTAAAACATTTAGACTAATTGAAACTTTGTATTGCTACAATATTATACTTTTTCAAAACAAAACTGTTGAAAATGGCCTTATAACCACGAATTATGTTGACGTGAGACGGCAAACTTCTTGTGAGAAATTGGTTGGTTGAGTAGCGATTCATTGACGTAGGGCGGTCTCATGGCCGACTTTGGCTGAAACGCGAACCTACTCCAGGCGTGACGTCACGAGAATATGGGCCATACTCTATGCTATCTTCATATCAAGCTTCGAGAGTTGGATTAGTTCTCAAAAATGTTTTAATGATAATATAATTTTATTGCCAAAAGCACAATTTACTCAGAAAAAGTAGGACAATCGTCGACTAGAAGTATTTTTGGAAACAACCACAAGGTTTGTTCGCTGAGACCACCAAAACAGTTTGCAACGCACTTGAGGCGTTTGCTGTGTTCTCAGAGCGCGAACAACCGTCCCCCCACCCTCGGTCTCAGTACGTTCTCAGAGGTTTCCATAACCGGTTACGTATCTTCAAATCGATCAGAGCTTTTTCCCGCTGACCAATTTCTGATTTTTCGCCCCCTCCGTTCCAAACTCATGGCAGCCAATGAAATCATTCCAATTTTAGCATTTGTTATCGCCTCTGTTCGCCGCGTTTTCATAGTTTTCGTTTTCACTTACTTATATTAACGTATTTACTGGAGTATTTCTCATACATTCAAAAAATGTTTGACCAACATTTTGATTCAGACTCTTCTCGAGGGGTTTCTCCAGTACCAAAGTTTTCGTCAGACGAAGAAAACGACAAGGTGTGCCTGAAGCAAAGATGCAAAATTATTTGAGTGATGTGCCAAATTATGATGACAAGACTTTTGCCCTCCATCCTCAACGAGTGTGTACCAAAAAATTAAATTCAATAGTAGGTACAACTGAAAGGTAGATTCTGCGTTCGACCCATATGGATGTATGGATGTGAAATATGGGCTTCTGCTTGTGATACGCAAATCAAGAGAGTGCAAACCTCCCAAAACCGTGCCCTTCGTTTGATTACCAATGCACCGTGGTATGTGAGCAATCACAACATTCACAAGGAGCTAGAAATACCCACTGTGAAGGAAGTCCTACAGACAGCAGCTGATCGCTTCTTCGATAGAATCAACGAGCACCCGAATCCCATCCTCTACCCGATCGCCCTGGAAACTCTCCCTCCGCACGAAGGCTAAAAAGAAAGTGGCACAGTGACTTGGCACTATGAATTGTTATATATACTCGTATAAAATGTTAAATATGTGTGTGATCATAACTTAATTATAATTATAGTGAGGACTATCGCTGGATAGGAACCTCACACCACCTTACATGTTTGTTATTAATTATTATTCAGCACAACTAGAATGTAATATTGTTACAATAAAGTTATCGTTATTTAAAAAAAAAATAGGTACAAATTATAACTGTAAATTATGGGAGCCCAGTAATTCACAACTTGTGAATAGGAGAACAAGGCAGAAAATGAACGACAGAGAGCGCCAAAGCGGCGGATTGTTTTTTCACTCGGAAGGTTGCACCATGTTTACAAAACAGTCAGAACCGTTCGCACAGACTCCAATTACCAACCGATTTGAAATCGATTAGAAAATTTGTAGAAGTCGCGCATGAGCACTTGAGTAATCTCCAATCAGTTTGAAATGATTTGCAAGTCAGTCACTGCCAATTTGCTCAGCGAACAAACCTACAGTCGAAAACAAAAGAATAACAATGATAACTATATAATAACTTGAAAACCAAAATCATTGAACTTCAAAAAAGTCAGTAATTTTATAAAGTTCTCGTTTCATTAAATAGGTAAAGTCTTCGTGCATTTCTTAAAACGTGCTACAGAAGTATTTACTTGCGTTTATTCACACCAAAATTGGCATTTTTCGGGGTTTTACTAGCCTCTCAAGTATTTACTCGCGAGTAAGAGTAAATACTTGTTTTATTCACTTCAATTTTGGCGTTTACTTGTCATTTTAATATGTTCAAGTATTTACTTGTCCTACTCGTTTTTATTCACACCGCTCTATGTTATATGAATATGTTGTACTTCTGGTTCCTGGCACCTAATAAATGTGAGAATCGTACTCCAACCATTATTTTTAATATCGTTTATACTAATTATATTCAAAACTAAGGAATCTAGATCTATAGTAAATTGGGCATTTTCAAACAGATAATGTTGGTTCCATAGTCTCTACATTTTAGCAAGCACATCTATCTGATATTCTCGGAATTATTTTGCATATTTTAGATCTAAAGGCATAGTCTTCTTATATTAGTTCTACTTAAACCTAATAACCAATTCATGCAAGTAGATATGTATTTAGTAGTCCCGGTATTTTTTGAATATTTATAAAGACTCTCTTTTCCCATGATTTTGTAAGTAACCATGTCCCACATAAATAATTGAATTGAGTGTTGGTTGAGTTCGTGAACTGCGTGTAAGAAAAGTTATGTCAAGCGGATCTTGCAGAAGTTAGGGAACACATTTTTTATGGTAGTACACAGGACAATAGATCAAAGGATGGGCTGTAGTGGTGTTGGCAGCAGAGAACCTGTGAAACTTCCATGTGCTGATTGATTCCAACTATGGTAATGGCAGACAACCCATGAACTTTGTGTTCCCTGCTGAGGTAGACCATACATGTTGAATTTTTGACATCTATCAAACATTATAATTCTTTTTCTTTGTGGAAATAGAAAACCCTTTTACTGAATCCGTTTTATTGTTCCTGATACATTAGCTTTTGCCACCACTCAAATATTTACCTTTTTCGTTGTTTTCATTTCAGTTTTTCACCAAGAATACTGGGTTTAAACCACTCACTGTGATAAGAATTTCCCTCCACACTCCCCTTCAAAATGAATCGTCTCTTTGGAAAAAAGAAGCCAACAGAACCCCCGCCAAATATGAATGACATCATTGGCGGGGTTGACAGCAAAGCGGATAACATCGAAAGCAAAATGAACAGGTTACATCTCTACTCACTTCTTGGAATTCTATGATTGATGATAAAGACGCGGATATATGTTAAGAGAAAATTATTAAAAGCGTTTTGATAGTAATACAAAACTTTGTTAAATTAATACAAAACTTGAAATTTTTGCTGTCATTCTTGGCGGAGTCACCTATGAATTCTGTAATTTATTCTGGTAAAACTTTGAAACGACAGATATATAATGTTTGATTATTTAGGCTGGATGCTGAATTGAAGAAGTACAAAGATCAGATGGCGAAAATGAGAGATGGCCCTGCTAAAAACGCAATCAAACAGAAGGCTCTCCGGGCTCTTAAACAGAGAAAAATGTATGAACAGCAGGTAAGTTGATCTGTAACTGTTATTTAGCATCTTAACTGAACGAATAAAATTTAGTTGTTTCCAACAAGGTTTCCAAGATAGTTATGATTGTGATGAGTAATTATATTAACTTATGTATATATGGCAGTAAATTATTCGTCAATAAAAGTACTTGCTGGGGACATACATTTGCAGGGGACATACTTTGCCCCCCTCCCCCACTTTCAGTATGGGATTACTTCATTTAAATTGGAAGTTTTTGAAAAGTTTACCAGTGCTCTGAATTCTTCAGACTCTCCTCTTTCAGTGTATATACACGAGAATTTAGAACCATTAGGTGGTTTGAAGGGTAGTAATCTCATTTTGAACAATAGGAAAACTCTCTATTGTGTCTGACCAACTCATACCCGACCCTATACCAATTAAACCGGTGGTTCTCCTCAAATCGAAAATATACCTATCAAACAATTTCTTCATACAGTAAAAGTCAGCTCGTGCAATGCTACTGTGGTGGCGGTGGGTTGTGTGGTACGAGAGGGTGCAGTGTGGAACCTACGCAGCATGAATAGATCTGAGTCCCGAAAACGTGTTTTTTATGTAGGTAAGTAGATTTTCTGGATTATGATGGATTATGAAGAAGACGGCTATGCAGATTTGGAAAGATATACCTATGTATGACAAAAACCTTGCACCCATTTAGTTTACAACTCGGACTGGTAAATAAACATGTTTTGGCCAACTTCCAAAACTTGTTTAATTCATGAATTCATTTGTATTATTGAAGTATTTGTCGGTTTATGTGTTTAATTGACTGTTTGCAATATGAGTGATGTGTATATTTTGGTGGTCTAGATGCTTGCAAGCTCGTATCTCCAAATTAAAAAGTATCCTAAATCGATCCTTTAAGTAAAATATAGATTAGTTTGACAAATAGACCAGAATGATGTGTATACTCTGGTGATTTGGATGCTCGCAAGCTCGCATACCAAAACTAAAAGAAAATAACCTAAACCAATCCTGATAGTACCATATCAATTAGTAGGACACAAAGATCAAAATCTGTGGTTAGAATCAGGGGGGAATCACCCAGACTCTCCTAAGATCGAACTGGGATGACTCTTACTGTCATTTGGTACACGACTAATTGCTTGACGCAGACTTTGTCCAATAACTCCCGTAGTAATTACTCCTCAGCTTTTGATAGAAGTTCGTATCTGTGTCATCAGTTATATATATAGTTTCACTAGGCAAGAACTCACGGCTGCCCCCCAATTTTTTTAAACCAATTAATTAATGTAAATCATGTGTTACGCTCCAGGAAAATAACTCTGACAGTCGAAGAGGTTTAGTCACCCTGGCCTCTTAGCTCTGGTCGTTAGAGCGTTGCAACTCCGGGAATTTATTAATAATTTCTCGTAGTTGTGACGACGAGAGTTCGAACTCCTGTCGAGGTATCAAATATTTTTAGCCCGTTACAGTGGCGCAGCCGAAATAGGACCCGAAATCATACGAAACAATAATTAATTAAATCCCTCTCGAGCCAAAAGACTGTAAACATCACATTTCCTGTTGTTATGCCTTTCATTTCCTCACTCACTTGAGTCAAAACACACCGTGACAATGACCTCGCTCGACTGCTGACTTGTTCCAGCGAGCATCTGCTGAGCCAGCGGCCTGCAGTTTCACTCGTCATTCGTCCGACCCCAAACCAGCCGAGACGGCTGGTATTTGACTCCGGGGAAATGTTACGCTCCAGGAAAATAACTCTGACAGTCGAAGAGGTTTAGTCACCCTGGCCTCTTAGCTCTGGTCGTTAGAGCGTTGCAACTCCGGGAATTTATTAATAATTTCTCGTAGTTGTGACGACGAGAGTTCGAACTCCTGTCGAGGTATCAAATATTTTTGGGCCGTTACACATGCTTAGGATGTTTCAAATGACAACGATGAAGAAGAGATTAACCTAACAATTCGAAATAGTGCTATTAAAAATAGAAAACCGTGGTTTGAATGGGGGGGTGGGGGCTAAAGTACATCCTTTCTTGGTTTGAGTGTGCTGATGAGTTCATATCCTCGAAAAACACCATGGAGGGCTGTAGTAAAGTTTTTGACTGGGGAAATTTACTTCAGCTTCCTATTTTTTTCAAATCCTTAGGACATTGTAAATTTGCTAATCCTTCAATTTCTCGTGAATATAGTCTGAAAGAGGAGAGTTTAAAGAATTCAGAGCACTAGTGAACTTGTTAAAAATTTCCTATTTTAGTAAAGTAATCCCATACTGAAAGCGTGGGGCCAAAGGAAACCTCATTTGCATTACACCATCCATTTTGATGCGGTATGTACAGTGTCATCTACCAAATTTTTCAAACATATAAAATTACCAATTTCTTTTAAATTATGTTTTAGGCTGGGAACCTTAGACAGCAGGCGTTTAATATGGAACAGGCAACATTTGCCATACAATCGCTCAAAGACACACAGCAAACCGTTGTGGCAATGAAGCAGGGTGTCAAAAGCATGCAGAAGGAGTTCAAAAAGATCAATATAGATGAAATAGAAGATATTCAAGATGAAATGGGGGATATGCTTGAAATGAATGATGAGGTATTATTATTATTATTATTGTTGTTGTTGTTGTTCTCAAGGTAGGAGTGTTTTTCCCCCTCCACCGTATTGAACCATGGTTTCGTTCATGGAACTGTACTACTTACGTTACTTCCAGTCGATTTTACTGATTTTTATTTATTTTAAATTGTTATTTACTATTATTTTAGTATTTGGTGTCTCTGGGGTTGCTCATTTTATAATCATGTAGTAAATCCAATACTCGTGGGGTAAATCCAAAATATTCATGATCCATTCCCCCTTCTCACCAAAATAATATACAACGCCTTTAATACACGCATTACTTACCAATTTGTTTACCCTAAATGTAGCATAGAATCTGGGGGGGCTTCAGCATTGAAGTTTGTATCTATTTAGTATACGTTTTCACCCACTACCCAAGTCTAGGAAGAAGAAAAAGGAATAGAATTTGCCGTGAAAGACTCCAAAATTCCGATTTTTATTGGTATTTCACAGAAGGCTCTGATTAATTGGTAAGAAATCCATCGATTCTCTTCCTGCGGCTGTACTAGATAGTATTGAACCTATACTAATGAGAAACAATGCCTTTTTCCAAAAATTATAAGCTTTCACAGAAGAAACACGATTTTTATTAAAGTGGTTCACGAGGTCAATGAGTCTCGTATAGCAGTATGGGAAAAGTACAACATATGGTGGTAATATGACCTCGCTTAGCAGGAAAGAAATTTAGTTAGATTTTACTCCCGCAGTGAACGTGTTAAATGATGAAATAAGAAAGATTGCCAACATGACTGTAAATTGCAAAGGGATTTTCAGACTCAGTTGTAGTTTGAACTTAGGCACGACTACATTTCAGTATTGATGAAACTTTCAATGCTTATCGAAAGCAGGTGCCTAGTAAAACTGTCAATCCTGATTAAAATATGGGCCAGAAAGGTTAGTTGGAAAACTGAGAACTAGTTACAAAAGAAGGATCTTTTCCGTTATACGTATGCCATTATTTAAACTTCGATTTTAACCGTTGAAATCGATTTATATCGTCATGAAAAATGCAGATTGGTTGGGCATGTAGATCAGAATGATGTGTACAGTTTGTTGGTCTGGATGCTCGCAAGCTCGCATCTCAAAAAGTCATAACATCAAGTAGTCAATCCCTTAGTGAAAATGCAGATTAGTTGGGCATGTAGATCAGAATGATGTGGATCCAAACCTAGCTATTTAAATAGTGGCATACGTATAACGGAAAAGATCCCAAAAGAATAAAAAGCAAGTCATGTACAAAACATTGTAATTTAGCAAAAGGACAATGAACTTAAGAAGAAGCTAGGAACTTAACCCTCAAATAACGCTAATGCATGGAAGACGGTTCCATAACCATCCATGACGTCACCATATCTATCATCACGGAACTCGTGAATCTTTATAGTTTATCTATACAGAAAATAATAACCTCTTTGTAATAACTTGTAGTGATTCATTAATTATATTCACTTCTGATGTTTCAAATAAAACCTCCTTCGACATACGTAGTTTTTTTGTAATTTATTAACTCATATAAATTACTGTACAGGTTCAAGAAGCGTTGGGCAGATCCTATGGGATGCCAGAGATCGATGATGACGAATTGGCTGCTGAGTTGGACGCTCTGGCAGACGACATTGCTCTGGATGACGACACTTCCTACCTAGATGATGCCATCTCTACACCTAATGCCCCAGAAAAGGAGCCCGGAGCGCCTGCGAACCCCCAGCCTGCTACTCGGAACCGCGATGGAGTTCCGGTTGACGAATTTGGCCTTCCTCAGTTACCGGCTTAAAGCCCCTCCATCTAAATGTGTTATCCTGCGTATGTAATTATTAATAAATTCTAGTTATATTCATTTGTTATACTTTACCAAAAATTTATTATTACGAAAAATTGGTCAATTCGTTGGCATAAATCTATTAATTTATTAACACGGTACTTCATGTAGTAGGCAAGAATGGCGCGTTGTTTACTTAGCATAATCTTTTGTTTCATAAATTTATACGTAAAGCTTTGTCCGAGCTCCCTTCAAAAATTGTGGAAGCGTGTTCAAGTCCACCTGTTCAAGAGGCGTTAGTAGCCAATATCAGTCCATGAATATTGTCCCTCACATTTCTCGTGTTGACTGCTGTGCAAAACAAACAAGAGCAACAAGGAGATTTTTGAATTACTATTCCAAGAAGTGCGGATATTTGAATCCACAAGTGGCCTGTTAAAAGAATGCTTTCCCTCTGCCAGAGATTGTTGATATGGAAAGATATGATTATCTATCATTAGGATCAACTAGTTGTTCGGAACACGAGTTTTAAGACGAATGATCTAGTGGGGTAGGCGACGAATTTTTGTGGTGCATATTCACCTGCTCACGAACAGCAAATAATTTTGAGCATCTTAGCAATTTTTCGACACATTTTATATGAATTTGAGCATGTTATAACGCAACAAAAATTTCAAAATTCTAATTTTCCACAAAACCAAAATATCTGCAATACACATTTTTAGGATTGCCCTGCTCTGATCCCTTCCAATCGCCTTGAAGCATTAGGTCACATTTGAATTTAGTTACACAACATTGTAAATTAAATACCCAAAACCTTATTGCTGTTTCGTGATTATGTGTGAGTTGTGCTAACTCTACTGAGTGTGTCTAGCAAACTGAACTTTGGACTAACCCTAGTTGTACTTTGGATATTGGAAGAAATGAGATTTGAATTTAGCTCCAGAAGGCTAAATTCATAGATGTGTTAGGACCGGGGTGGAAGGTGGACTACCGTTGCCTAGTACTGGGCCAGAAAGTGAATTCCCATTACCCAAATTTGGGTAGGTGGAGGCCAGAAGGCCGACCCCTGTTGCTGGATAGAATCAGGCTAAAAAGCAAATTCCTGTTGCCAAGGTAGAGGAGGTAAGTAAAAATGTCCTGTACCTGGGATCGAACTTAGGGTCGTCCCTCGACTCGGTAGTCTGTAACGCTACCCACTAGACCACGGAGGACTATAGCAACCATTGAAGAATCACAGAACTTCGCTACTCATTAGGGAGCTTATTTCCACTGCTCGGTGGTAGGGAGGCTCTGTGATAACCGGGGAGGAGTATTGAGACTCTGCTTGTGAATATCACGAAAGTAAGACGGTCTACACCAGGGGTGCTCAAACTTGAACTGCTGGCGATCTACCTCAATATTTTTAGACTACTTACGATCGACTCTGAGAGGCTGCAAGTATGTGTGATGCAGGGTTGTCGTACATACACGATTCACCCTACCTACCTAGGTAGGGTGTACCGTAGCATATATAGATATTAGCTTTCCGCACAATTTACATTATTTTAGTCAAGGTTTGGGTTAGGTTTACTTAAGTTCTTCTCTACAATATCAATGAAAAAACTCCTAGTTATTCAAAATTGCGAGTTTATTCGTTGTTACAAAACAAAAGTTACATATGGTGTTAAACTCAACTAAGGAGTGACTTTGGATGTTGAAGCGTGGCACTGCATGTTCTCAGCATACTTTTCATAAGATGGTGCGTAACCACTGAGTGCCAATCGCAAGCATGATGACATATGATGGTCAGTTAATCGATTGCGATATTTTGACTTAATTATCTTCATTTCAGAAAATGCAGACTCGCACAAGTAAGTTGGCCCAAACATTGCCGTCAGTTGAAGGGCGATTTGCCTTAGATTCGGATATTTATCTTCAGATATAAAACACCAGAAATTTGTATCAGATGCTGTAGCTTTGAAATGTATATCTGACATAATCTGCACCAACTCATTTTCAACAGAACATGAGTTCATATTAAACTGACTTGCTACTTCAGTAGCTAATTCCTCAATGTTTTTACATGAAAAAGGATAACTCATAAATTATGCTATATTTGCCAATTTACTGCAATCATAAAAACGCATTTCGAATTGTCCCAAAATATTTGATAATTCAGCCTCATACGTATCATAATTCAACTGAGGAATCCTTGCTTTCAAAGACGGAAAATGTTTCAGATCCTTTCTTTTCAGTTGATCTATCATAAGTTGCAATTTACTTTTGAAAGCGTTTACTGCACTAATCATCTCAATAATAGTTTTTCTCTAGAAACAACGCGGCTTTTCTTTGACAAGTACCGCGCGTTCCTTTGATAAAGCCGCCTTTTGCCGCTAGCAGTGTTATTACGTAATAAATTTTTGTAGTTTAGTTACCTACTTATTAAAAATTGTTTTCTTCTCGAGATCTACTCAAAAAGCACTCGCGATCGACTGGTCGATCGCGATCGACCGTTTGAGCACCCCTGGTCTACACCAATAAACTAATCTCCTTGATTGTTAACAATGGCAAACGAGATGAAATATGTGTGAGCAAATTAAAGCTAACTGTAGCCAGTTAGCGTTAGATCGAATTCAGCTTGGCAGGGGCGTGCACAGCGGGGCATGTTGTGCACCTAGTGTCAGGTGACACTACGTAATTGTATTTGGGGGAGACAAAATAAGAACGACAACAACACAAACTTAATTTCAATCGAGCTCACCAAATTTGAAGATCTTCTAAGCTTTCCCCAGCCGTGGAGTCGTGACGTCACTGAGGAGAAGATTGCTCGAATACGTGGACATATTAATAAGAAAGTGGGGTTAATTCTCTGTTAAGCTATCAATTTGAATTTTTTTACTGCACTTGTAAGAACATAAGGTAGAGGAAAATAAACGCAAAAGTATTATTGAGTGGAGAGGGGTCCGGTGGGTGGCGAACATGATCTGTAACTGACCGGTGGATCGCAAAAGCAACTCACCTGGAGGGACAGGGAGGGGACGACGTAAACATTAGATATCAAGTTCTACTTCGACCTATACATACTACTTGTATTTTGTCTATATTTGATAATTCCTGTGATGTCAAACACGCGATTTCACGCATGATACACTTTAGTTTACAATATTAGTGTATCTGCCTATGGTCAACATTTGAACTGTGGATAACCTACCTTTCAAATTCAATTTCTTTTGGATCTGAAATGTCCTTATCATGTTCCCTAACTATATTTATTTGATATAGAAGAGGATTTGAAGTCCAATAGTTGGCTCACAATCATTTTGTTGATGCAAGAAAAGTTGGTTAGGAGTCAGGACATTTCCATTTGATGTTGTATTTTGTTCGGGCTTACCTTTGTTTATAAACCTTTTTTTCATGAATTCTATACTATTTCGGTATTTCCTTAGGTGGTCTTCAGCTCTAGCCACCTTAAACTTTGTTATTCGAAGAACAATGACTCGCCTGATGTGGACTCTTCTGCAGACCTTCAGTTGAGCCCACTGGTACATCTGATTTATTTCCTTCGTAGTACCGTTAATTTTCAACCTATTTATATTAACGAAATGAGTAAATTTAAGATGTGCACCACCATTACAGTTACTTAAACCTTCGATAGAAAATAACTCCACTTAAAAATGTTGTTGGTACAACAAAGCTAAAGCAATTAATTTATGTTCTTCATGACCTATTATTAAGTTTATTTTACATCTTATTCTTTCTTATCCATTAGGCCCACTTTCACCAAAAACAAACGAGTGTGATTTCGAAAAAAATGGAAATTAACGAAGGTTATAGCTCAACGTCTTTCACCAGAGCGCTGTACGAGTTTAAACCCGTACTGTGGCGGCTCGAGCTTAATAGAGAGTTTTTGGTGACCGCTAACGTACCCAAGAGTACGTGACCTTGAGGGGACGTTAGCAACGTCGTACGTTAGAATCACTCATTTAACGTCACCCGTTTGGGGACCTAAAGGCACACAACACCAGCCTAACCTTCCTGTAAATGTAACACTTCTAGTCACCTCAGAATTACTCGAATACTGGTGAAGTAAATAATAATAGTTTTTCTTTTCAATGCCTCATTACCAACTAATTATGTTGATGTAGCGGGTAGGTTTTTGAACACCCCTCAACTTGGTTATTTTACGTTTCAAGTCACGTTGAAATCGAATGTGTCATCTGAAGTCCGCCTCCCCCAGCTATCTTCTTGTCCACTGGTTGACTAATCAATTTTTTCATTTAGATATGAAACGCCGATTTTCAATCCTGAATTCGAATTTCATGTTAGTTTCAGTACAAATACAGGCTAATTTTTCATTTTTAGTTTTCAATTCGTAAACAGGGCATGGATTTAAGGCAAAGATAGTAAGCCTCAAGTGTGGAACACCGCGGTTTAGTTGCACTTATAGCTCATTAGCCGTTACGAACTTCATGTTTTTGGGTTTTCCATTCGAACAACAGTATAAAAAAGTACCTATTTATCTCTATGGCAATGAACCAGGATTTTACCTGACACAATCATCAGTGGAGACAGTACTTCACACAATGTTCACGAGAAACTAGCTGAGAGATCAGGCAAACTAAGAACAATACTTAACATTACATCAAAATTAAGGCAACCGTTCTCCTGGTTCCATTTGGGTTAGTATCTTCATTTGTTCCCTCAAGACTATGGTGACGGGTGACGTTAAGTTGAAGTCTCCAAAAACTCTCTAATATCCAGCCAGTTACACTTGTAATCTCCGTTAGCCGTGGTCACAATGGTATCGAGCAGTAAGGCCGTGTACCAACAGCTGTTTGTTTGATTCACAGTTTTGATTTTTAATGAATTCATTAAATTTGGCACTTGGATTATATTTTATTCCTCGGATATACCTCGAAGATTTCCGAGAAAGATCCGACAGCGGATTCCGCACTTTAAGGAATTGGACAAGATCGAGTTTCCGTGGAAATTCCGACTCACGAATCCGACAGTTCTGAAAGTCCTAGAAGTCATTGACTCTTACCTGAAGTTCCCGTCGGACAGGTAAGTTGGAAATGACTTTTACAATCAAATTGATAAATTATAACACAAAAGTGACATAGGATGATAGGAAAATAACGTAAAAATGGATTATGATAGCCGTTATAACAGGATGAAGCAATCCTTGTCATGACATCAGCTGATTTATTGATCCGGTGTTCGAATCGTCTAACATTTCAGTGAATGTTATTGGTCTTTTTGTTTAAACTAAGTTATTCCAAACTCAGGTAGAGGCCGTTCACTACAAGGAGGCGCGTTTCTCAGAGAGGGGCTCTGAAGAGCAGGGCTTCGCAGTGGGACCCTTCCCCCACCCAACGTCCAGTCCTACTCCATCTGAACCCCTCCTGTTCTCTTCCCATTCCCACCCTCGCCTACAGTCTCAACCTAGTCTAGCTTATACCTCGGATGGGGTGGGCTACCAGGTAATAGGTTGGTAAGAGAGGGGATGTGAAAACTTTGGTCTAGCTGTGAAAACTTTTGCCGGACGGTTTGGAGAAACGCGCCTCCTTATAGTGAACGACCTATACCAATTGTATATGCGATCTCAGTGCACTTTCAACCCCCATCTCAAACGATCTCAAAGATCTGTATGCGATCTCAACACAAAACACCAAACTTCGGCCTTTCACTGATATCGCATATACAACTATAACTATCGTTATAGACGAGTTATGGGTTGGTGAAAGATGTCAAGGTTTGATCCTCAAGATTATTTTTAATGGAGTTTGGCCAATCTTCGTTGAATAAGTTTTTGGTGAAAGTAGGCCTTAGTCAATAACATTTAGATCCCTTAACTACTTATTGTACAAATTCATTTTACAGTTTTTCCCCTTAGTTTTTAGTCCTACAGTCATTACCTCAAAATATTTTCACATCTACACCAATTTCGTATATTTGTTTTACATATGTCGAAAATTTCAATTGAGGTACATGAAAACCATTTCTCAACGCTCTTCTATGATATATTGTGATTATTCGTAATCACCTTTCCTAGCTTAGTAAAATGTGTGCAAGATGCCTACCGCAAAATTGTCTTATGATCCATCTGATTTTAGTTATTACCTATGCAACAATTTGATTTGATTGAACAGTATTTGCAGCTCTTGGTTTGGTTAATAAAATTGATATTTTATGTATAATGGGTGATTTTTTTCTATTTTCTTCTTACCTTTGTATGGTTCATAAAAGTACAAATTGAATTTTAGTTAAAAATTGAATTTAGTTGGGAAGGGACTTACTTATCTGATGGAAACTACTTACTATTATAATGCTACAAATCGAGTTGACGTTAATTATATACCTACACATCATATGAAAAAGCGTTAAACTCTAGGATTCGTTTCAGAATGCCTCAAAACGGATTCAATGAAGAAATTTTTCAACAATTTTGATTTTAAAATTTTCCAAGCCATTGCAATAGCTTCGTTTTCTACGAAAATTCGCTAATATATATATATATATATATATATATATATATATATATATACTGATTTGAATGGTTTTAAACGGTTCCAGAGAAACAATATACTTTGGCACAGATGTGCGGAGAAAAATAGCCCATATATATATATATATTGTTAAATTACAAGGAAACTCACAGAAGTTACTATATTTCAGCTTTTGCCTTTGTCAAACAGAAGAGTAGAAGCATGAAGATAACCCTCCTGTTAGGTTACTCTAGCGGCAGTGGTGGTGGTTGCCATTTCTTGATTGTGGGGGTGTTTTTTATTAAGGTAAGGGTGGTGGTGAAGTAGAATTGAGGAGGTAAAGAGATGAATAGAGATGAAAATATAAATCATTCAATGTAAGCGAGGTTGGTGGTGAGATAAGGGGAAATGATGTGATATTAATGTAGAATAAAATCCAACATTTTACTCTAATATCACATAATTTCCCTTTATAGTATGCATCCCCAAGGTCAACCGTAGCCCCATAGCAATCCTTGGAAATCAACTCACCCGTACGGTAGTCTTCCAATTGGGAATTTTCATGGTTATTTTTTACTTGCTCAATAGCAAGACCTTAGTGAGTGAGAGCTTTCCAAAAAGGTGCTATATAATGGGTGTCTGATAAGTAATAAGCCTCATGAAATTCATTTGTACAATGACGCCATGGCCCCCGCCCGCATCATGGATGCCTGTTCCTATCTCACATGATAAATTATAAAAAATACTTTTGGCAGAGGTAGGAATTATATTAAAAAACAAATATATTAAACAATAAAATCTATTTCGTTCTCGGTACAATAGTTTGTCGTTTAAAACGAAGAAACTGACATCAAACACGACAGCCAAAGTAAGTACAGACAAACAAGGTTTTATTTCAACACCTTTACGCAGATAAGAAAATTATTCACCTACCCCTACATTACACAGCTACCTAGAATTTATTACGAGGCACTTTACCCTAGCATTTTAAACAAAATAAAAAGGACATTTCCAGCACTGGTTTCATGTTTTAAAGCTAAACCAAATCTGCGGTTTTATTATATTCAACATTTAGCCCTGTTTGCTGACTGGAATACCCAATTTTTCCAACAAGAAATTACATTTCTTACGTTTTCTTATTTTTTTCTACTGTATTTGAATAGAAAAAATAGCTAGCAGAACCTGAGGCACATTCATTAGGGAAAAGCGAAAATATGTTCAATATTTTCATTATATACCTATCCTTCACACCGGATCTGTATCACATCGAATCACCATTACTTAAAAAACTCGTTTCATACGTAGAATTACAAGTAAAATACTGATAAATCAACTAAAAATCTAAATTTTTGGTTCACATTAAAAAGTACTTATTAATGTTATTTGCAAATTAATACGTTAAGTAGTAAGTACTATTAAAAAAAGACGACTTGCACTAACTATTCGCACCTTGGTAAAAATATCACGACAGTTAACATTGTACCAATAACAAAAACATAAGTTTTACTTTGAATCTTCAATTTCAATTTTCGGTAAATTATGAACGGAAACTAATGGATTTGCATAAGAAGTTGATTGTGATTTGGAAATGCAATGAAGGCATTAATTTGACAATTCACAGCTTAGTTCATAAGTTAATTATTCCTCAGCATTGCTTCACTCCAACTCGTTGTATAAAAGTGTAGAAGCATTATCTACCGAGAATGTTTGAATAGCTTAATCGTATTTAACCACAGTAGAACAGGTACATACACTTAAATACTTATTTTGTACGTCAAATTTCAACTTTTTTTAAAAATTGAACTCAACCACTACGAAGTAAATGAGTGACGGGATCACTTCCTGTATTTTATAGCATACGTTATTTCAACAGGAAGCGCAGTAAGTGTTTCTTAAGACGATTTTTCACGTGTCATCATCAGGCCGTCTGCTCGTTTCTGGAGAGCTGCTAGGAGAAGGCTCTGGTTCTGCTAGTGGCGCACTCCGCGTGGATGGGCTAGATCTTATCCCGTATTTCTGTAATAAATTTAAAGAAGGTAGTTGTGAGTGCATATCATTGAATAATCCAATTTAATCTATCTGTCAAAATGGTGTAGGTTCAGCTGATCATAAATTGTAGATACCTCGGAAAACACAATCTAAATCATGGTTTATCGACCTAGGGGACGCGCCCCAAGGGAGAACATTCTTACTATAAAAATTGCATTGCACATATTTGAAATATGAGTTGAATGGTGATTGTTCGAATTGTCTATGTGATGGCAGTTTGTTTGATTGCTTAGGATTTACCCAATATAATGGGAAATACATGTGTTCTATAAGAAACCAAGTGTAAATCAAATTTAATTTTTGAGTGATCTCCGCCATGATAAATTCGTATATCAGTACAGCGTGGATGATTTAATTAAACACAGGGTCCCAGCTAATGGGATCACCTTGGGGGCCAACTCATTTTGACAACAAATTAAAAAACCATGCATATTATGTACACGTATATATGTATATGTGATGTCCCCCTCATCCTCACACAACTGTCCTTCTTCAATGTCCGATGCCATGGGGTAAACCAATCACAATACCAAATGTAATACATTAATAATAACGCAGTTTATTATAGAAACTTGACAAACACTCGAAATTAGCGCACTCCACCTCGACGGATCACATCATAGTAAGTAACACGTGTGTAGGGTTTCTGATGTGACCCAATGTGACTGCCAGTCTGTGGAGCGTGTCGCTGACCTGAGGGTTGTTGATAGACGAAATGTAGGAGACAGTGTTTTCGAAATCAAGCATTTTAATTTCTCCCTTGATGGGAAAAACAAAAGATCATGGATATGTCTATTACCTACTGCTTACCAGTTGGTACCTACTACTCAATTGTATACCAACCATGTAGTGCCTTCTTTTCACAAGATTATTCCATGGTTACAAAACAATATAGTTTTTAACTTAGAGTACCTAATAAATCAGCATTCCTCGACACTACAATGGCTTAGAGGTCATGAAATGTCGTGGTAAAATGAGAGCATTCCAAAAAGTGGCGAACGATTTTCCTACTATGAAAACCATGGGAGTTACTCTTCCCTAGTAACGCCTTGGTTGTACGTGAAAATCAATAGAAAATGTGCCGGTCGGGAAAAAAAGTGTTGGTCGGGAAAAAAAGTGTCGCGAAAAATTCCTTGACCCCCAGCCAAAAGACATATCCATGTCAAAAACGCATCAAAAATTAATATGTACGTACAAATTGTATGTACTTATGTTTGTATTTAGCAATAAATTTTGATCAGAGGCTGTGGAGCGCGACCTTCTTAAGGCCCTACTGTCGCTCCTAACTGGCATTGCTGCTTCAAACCTCGACCACAAGATCTTCACTTTGATCGAATCAGCTGTTATAAAACCACTAGAATTCTCACGAAATCGAGTTTATAATCACGTGTATCTAGATACATACTTAATATTCAGTTCCTGATTCCTGATGCTAACTTAGGGTTCTCTATTAAAGAATGCATGGCAAAATTGAGTAAATTTCCTATCAAAAAACATTTTTCAAATATATACATATATATATTTTTTTTTAAAGGAAAAGATGAGGGAAAAACAGAAATTTCGCAATTTTGCCATGCAACCCCTTTATTTATGCTAATATAAGCATTTATTCTCAAAAGAACCCAAATATGCTGTTATGTGCTTTTATAACTTATGTTCTAATAACCTAATAACTGTAAGGGCCTGGTTCTGGTGCCAAAAGGCTTCTTTTGATGAGTATAATCAACCAGTAAAATATGCCCGTATGCTAAAATCCGAGTCCTAGTTATTAGTTTCATTGTGTGTAACTAATAACTAAACCTCAACAAACACTATCTATTATTTATTAGTTCAACTAATTTCTCCAAAATTATCCATTAGTTGAAGATTGTAACTAAAAACTGATCCAGGTGAATTTAGCCGTGGGTAATTAATAAATTGAAGTCACAGTTATCAATTATAACGCTAGTTACACCGAAAAATAACGTTATCAAATTTATTAATGGGTGGTAACAATAACTTACAATTCCAAGCGATTCCCAGCGTATTGTTAAGACTAAGAAACAAACATTGTTGATTCGCAAGGAAATACTTACCTCAGCAGCTATTCCTCGGAGTGCTTCTTCTGTACTTTTGCCCGTCTGTCTCACCATACGCGTGAGATAACCATCTCCATTTTGCAGAAGAACGTGTGGATGGTCGAATTCCTATGAAGATGATAAGTCATTGATAATATCTCAAAGGTATGAACGTAATAATATTTTACCTCTTGAAAAAATTGCTGTATTTGCAAAACATTAAGGTGCATTTTGAAAAATGAAATGATATTTTAATACTTACAACTACATTTCCAGCCGACATGACCAAGATCTTGTCACAGTCCATCACAGTGTGAAGGCGATGGGCTATCGTCAGAACTGTGCAGTGGCTGAATTTTTTCCGAATGGTTTGTTGGATGAGGCCGTCCGTTCTTGGAAAAAAAAAAAAAAAAGTGGAATATTAGGCATTGGAAAAAATCAAAATAAGGATCGGTAAGAAGCAGGGTTTTTTGATTTAAATCAGCCAATTAAAGTTTCATGAATTTCCGTTCGAGGCTGAAATAGTTAAGCATGCCTTTCTCAACATCCCTAGTAGCCCAGTCAAATTAGACCAAAAAGAGGCAAATAGGAGAAAAAATTCATAGTAAAGAAATTTCTTCACCAGGCTCTTCCTTCACACCTAGTAAATCATATCTCAAAAGTATCCTAGTTTGGGGGGTGAGCTCGAGGAGGGGGGGGGGGGGTTTACTCCTTTTTTTCGACTTTTTTTTCGGTTTTTTGCCTATAACTCGAAAAGTAAGCGTTCTAGCGACTTGTTTACTATTACCAGAATTAAAGTGCATAAAATTTCCTACAATTTTCACTCCTGACTTCATTCTCTACGATTAGGCGTTCCGCCGCTAGAGCGCGTTGAAAAGTAGGTATCATTCCAAAAAATCAGCAAAAAGGCCTTTATGCTCTTTTTACGCAGAAATCATTCGTATGTAGCTTCTGGGTGACTTAGAATACATCATGACTTGTTTTCCGAACATCAGTGATGCTCGGACAGTGGTTTGAGCAGGTTTCATGTATGTCTTTTTTTTTCTGTTCTTCGCTTACATCCTGGAAACTGTGATAACCATAACATATTTTCAGCACCCTTATCAACTCACTGTGAATTATCAGTGAATATATATGTATATAAAACACAGTGGCTCTAAAAAAGAAAAGAAAAAAAAGGAACTAAAGAAAATGAGTTGTGTTTCACCAAAAAATGTTTAATGTGCAGGTACAGTATAACCCATGTTAAAGTAATATTCACAAAAGGAGTGGGAGGGGGAAGGGGTCAACAATCTTCACAGGTATCTGCTCTTCATCCATTGAGAATCACCATCCACAGTCAAACTGAAAATTCAAAATCGGATTACAGTGAGGTGCATATAATCTTATATTGACAGATAGATAAAGTTCATGCAGATGATTAGGATGAAACTTACAGGGCGATGACATATGTGTTGAGTGGGTAGTCTTATGGTTCCATGTCTGTTTCATCATCTTCTGTAGATAAACCGTCGTCAGCAAGTGGTTGGCTATTTTTGCAGGAACCTGAACAGTTGGAGCAGAGTGTTGAGCAGTGGACGCCAGCTCTGCGGCATCCACATCGGGCACTACCGCAGCTTTTGGTGCAGCTGCAAAATATATTCTGCAGAATTTCAGATGTTGCTGGTGGATCCAAAGTTGGAATCGGTTTGAGGAAGCCATCGTCTCCCTACTCCAGCCCCGATTCTGCAGAATATATTTTGCAGCTGCACCAAAAGCTGCGGTAGTGGTCGATGTGGATGCCGCAGAGCTGGCATCCACTGCTCAACACTCTGCTCCAACTGTTCAGGTTCCTGCACAAACAACCCACCACTTGCTGACGACGGTTCATCTACAGAAGATGATGAAACAGACATGGAACCATAAGTCTACCCACTCAACACATATGTCATTGCCCTGTAAGTTTCATCCTAATCATCTGCATGAACTTCATCTATCTATCAATATAAGATTATATGCTCCTCACTGTAATCCGATTTTGAATTTTCAGTTTGACTGTGGATGGTGATTCTCAATAGTTGAAGAGCAGATACCTGTGAAGATTGATGACCCCTTCCCCCTCCCACTCCTTTTGTGAATATTACTTTAACATGGGTTATACTGTACCTGCACATTAAACATTTTTTGGTGAAACACAGCTCATTTTCTTTATTTCCTTTTTTTCTTTTCTTTTTTAGAGCCACTGTGTTTTATATACATATATATTCACTTATAATTCACAGTGAGTTGGTAAGGGTGCTGAAAATATGTTATGGTTATCACAGTTTCCAGGATGTAAGCGAAGAACAGAAAAAAAAGACATACATGAAACCTGCTCAAACCACTGTCCGAGCATCACTGATGTTCTTAAAACAAATCATGATGTATTCTAAGTCACCCAGAAGCTACATACGAATGATTTCTGCGTAAAAAGAGCATAAAGGCCTTTTTGCTGATTTTTTGGAATGATACTACTTTTCAACGCGCTCTAGCGGCGGAACGCCTAATCGTAGAGAATGAAGTCAGGAGTAAAAATTGTAGGAAATTTTATGCACTTTAATTCTGGTAATAGTAAACAAGTCGCTAGAACGCTTACTTTTCGAGTTATAGGCAAAAAACTGAAAAAAAAGTCGAAAAAAAGGAGAAAAACACACCCCCCTCCTCGAGCTCACCCCCCATACTAGGGGACTTTTGAGATATGATTTACTAGGTGTGAAGGAAGAGCCTGGTGAAGAAATTTCTTTACTATGAATTTTTTCTCCTGTTTCCTCTAATTTGACTGGGCTATAGCTTTTGATTATTTTTCATTTTCGCGTATCATCATTTACTTGAATAACCCTTAGGCAAACATCAACAACAAAATATGGAAAATTTGTATTCCAATTAAAAATTCCTATTTGAATTTTTAAAATTTTGACTAATTTTAATTTTTAAAATTTTGATTAATTTGAATTTTTAAGTTTAAATCCATTTTTTTTAAACCCTGGTTGCAAGTACAACTGTGGATAAGGGGTTTTACAAGCTTTTATTTAAAACTTGCATCATTCGATTACGTAAAATTGCAACTGAATTTTGTGGTATTGGTTCTTCCAAGGCGGGAAATTTCCTACGAGCCTTACTAGAGTTCTTTTCTATCCATCTTCAACACATATTGTATCAGTAAAAGATATTGTAAAAGTTACCTACATTTCTTCAAGAAAACTTTCATTGGCCAAATTCGCTACTGATCTGGACAAGCTACTTTCTTTATAAGTGCATGATAACAGTAAGCTGGGTACGCATTTGTATGACGCTGCTGCGCTGAACCGTACCTCTGATCCGAACATTTTGCCTCAAGACATCGGGTGCTCAGAACATCGTGCCATTGCAAATTGAATTCGAGAGAGCGATCGAGAGATTAGAGAATAGGTACTTCTGGTTGTATTGAGTTCTCGTCATGGAATCACCATAAACAAATTTTATTGTAAGGCACCATATACACTTGTAACATGCTGCCGCTCCAATCTCCGAACCGTAGGTACCTCTGATCCAAACATTTCGACTCAAGACATCGCAATGCTCCAAACATCGTACCGTTGCGATTGGGTTTGGGGGAATAGAGCGTAGTTCTAGTTGTATTGAGTTGTCGTTTAGGCATCGCAAGAGAAATTTGGAAGTTCGGAAGGGTGCAACTTGAAACCTGTCCACACTGGTCTCACCCCGCTTCGATAATTCCTTTGATGCCCTGGGAAACCACCAACAAGCAGGCTCCATTCCATTGATCTGAACATCATTCCGTTAAAGTTTTGCCACCCTGAACCTGGGATTTGTCGGTTTGGAGAAACGGAATGGATTTTTATTTCAAGAGCGTAAGTGGCTTAAGATTCCTTAATTTTCAGATGCCCTTTTGATACCTAAGCCCTTTATTATTATTGATTCAGAATACAAAATTAAAACAAGTTATGGTGATTAGTATAATCATCAACTGTAAGTTTATTTTATATTCGTCATTACCATTTAGTGTCTTCAATATATAAGTGACCGTAAGACATTGATAGAATCTCATGTTTATGAGAGCAAAGTAACGAGTAAATTTTCCATAAATAAATACGAGTGTGATTTATTTGGAAGACAAACATTATTAACTTTGGTAAAAGTGAGTATTTTTGTAGATATTTATTTGGCTCGAAAGTGAGCTGTAGGAATCCAACCAGTTAAGCTGGATTCACATGGTGCAGAACAGCACAGAAAGTGGTAGGGTGAAAAAACCAGTGGAGGGGGTGGCGGAGTTGGAAAGATTGTTCACATGAAGCGGTCTCCTTGATGAACGGAATCATAATCTTCCTACTGAAAGCCTCTATGATCTGAAACCTCTATTTTCGGTTATCAACATTCCCGTCCAATGTGGTTGCGCGGAGCTCGACAGAACGCGGAAACGGTATAAAAATTTCTACTGCCGTCCGCCCATTCCGACAACATGGCAGCCACCTTCCTCAACTGTTTTCCCAACAGCCAATCAGATTGTGTTCCGTTCTTCCGCTTTCCACGCTCGTTCCACTCCATGTGAAACCAGCTTTTCACTTATTCAAGTACCTGCCAACCAACGTCGGCGGTTGTTTCTTACTTTGGATCAACGTTGGCTGTCGCTTCATCCATGACAAGAATCTTGTTATTTTGTACGATCGCTCTAGCAAGGCAAACCAACTGCCGTTGCCCAACACTGAGGTTGGATCCTCCTTCAGAAAGCATACTTTCTAATCCTCGCGACATTTCTTTTACTACATCCTTGAGCTCAACCTGTAAATCAAAAATACTTCGATTGAATGTGGCTGACGAAACAAGGTTTTAGTATGATGTACATGGTAGGATTTTTTAATAGCAACAAATCTCAAACCCTGCTTTACGTACCTCTTCAAGAGCACGCCACAGAAGTTGATCAGGGTACTCATCGAAGGGGTCAAGATTCTTCCTCATGGAACCAGAAAACAAGAAGGGTTCTTGCGGTATGATAGAAATTTTGGACCGCAGATCGTGAAGACCAATACTGGTAGTGTCAATTTTGTCTATCTCAATCCGCCCGTCCAAATCTGCCAGGTTGAACAATGCTCCAATCAGTGAAGACTTGCCGGCTCCAGTGCGACCAACAATGCCAACCTGGAAGAAAGTTAGCAATAAAAACTTCACGATGAAGGTATATTAAATTGCATTCATTTGGAAGAGTACGTAGCTATGTACCTAATAAACACACACAAACACATATATCATAATTCTTAGCAGAGTGAACTCTTGATAATTTTCTCTCTTGTTTAACCTACACTGCTGAAACTTAAAATTAAGTGTTTTCAGTCTCTTGGGTAAAAACGGAAGTTAGTGAAAAACGTTGTCTATATCCACGAGAAATAAAGAGTTAGGTACACTGTTAAATCGATTTCGACGGTTAGGCCATCATCAGTAACGAACAATAACTGAAGATACATTAGAAAGGACACAGCTTTTATAGTAACAGGTGAAAGGAGATTAAATCCCATTGGTCAAAAGAAAGGAAAGGGGCAGGAGGTACAACCAATGAAGTGCAAACAAGGTGACGGGGGTTTATAGCTAATTAGATGAAGTGAAAGGGGGAAATAACTAAATATGGTTACAACATTGTGAAGGGATCATTCCAAGCTTTATAAAAATGGACCTATTAGTGGTGAAATATATTGAGGTATATCCTCATTTAAACATTTACCAGATCTGTCACTTTTGATAATTTCGAATTTTTCAAGTACATTCAACATACCTCCCTTCGGACAAAAATGAAGAAATTCTACAAACTGTCTATCTGTCAAATCAAAATTGTAACTATGATTGGATTCCTTAAGATGTTTCGCAAATGTAGACTTACCCTTATTTTCCCTGAAATCCTCCTGACGCTCGTCTGTTCTTTCCCTGAATTTCCTACCAGTTTGACCGCAATATTCGTAGCCACAAGAACATTTTAGTTTATAAACCCCACTTTTATCCTGAACATTGATTTTGTCCTTAACGGATCCTAGACGTGACGGATTGTCCTTCACAATGTTGAAACCATATTTAGTTATTTCCCCCTTTCACTTCATCTAATTAGCTATAATCCCCCGTCATCTTGTTTGCAATTCATTGGTTGTATCTCCCTTCACCTGTTACTATAAAAGCTGTGTCCTTTCTAATGTATCTTCAGTTATTGTTTGTTACTGATGATGGCCTAACCGTCGAAATCGATTTAACAGTGTAACTCTTTATTTTTCGTGGATATAGACAACGTTTTTCACTAACTTCCGTTTTTAAATGGGTTTCCACAACTTAGTCGCGAGTGATTTAGTTCGTCTTGGGTAAAGTTATGATACACCCATCCATCCTGACAAGCTGCGTGAGCTCTGTAGCTAATTTCTGTCTTAGTCAACCAATGAGTTAATCTTTTTAATACATTCTGAAGTGATAGCATTTAAATTGAAAACTGATTCCTATAACGACGTTGAAAGTAGACATATGATCTGAACTAATTAAACCCTAGGATGTTAACCCTATGTTGCCAGGATTACTTGTGCAACGTTGACTTCTACCTAATCGCCGGACTTCATCAGCTCGCAGCTCCTAGCTAATTAAATAGCCGGACCATGAAGGACCAAATGACAAAATGCAATGTGTACTTTAAGGCCAATAAGTTATTTTCTATGCAGGATACCAACATATTTGAAATGTAGCCGTTTGACTTAGTGTGAGCTGGGCAAGAATAGCAAGGAGTGTACCACTTTGATCAGCTAACCTTGTTCTGTTGTTAATTTCTACCACATTGAATTTTGAGGCTTCTTTAAAATTGCTGTTTAAGAATGAAAATGGGCAGAACCCTAAGTGCTGAGAGAGCTCAATGATCAATTTCTGCTCTATTCAACCTATCACACTAATATATTTCCTGAAAATGTTCTAACGAAGATAGGTACTTTGGTACTTTTGTTAAATTAGATCAACTATTCAGAACATTGCAATTTTTCAAAGCTTAGCATTCAGAACTCCAAGCTGTTCAAAACCCTCATGCATTGGTTTCACACTTTAGGGAATCTTGCTTGGGTATTATTGCCGGTTACGAGTGTAAAAAACTGAGCTTCCAACACCTCCAGTTTTGTCCTAATGTCCCCCCCAGAAATTTTCTTGACAAAATGGATGCTTACTTTTTCTTGTGGTAAAATTGTGAAACTAAGACCTTTGAGCACCCAAGGTTCTCCTACACTGTACCGAAGCTTCAAATCGATGAATTCTATCTTCCCTTCTTCTGGCCATGTGGCAGGAGGTTTCTTATCTACATAACAACAAAGTGTCAAAGTCGATAAGTAGGTAGGTAGCATTTATTTCACAATATTTCAAGTGTTGAATGAAGCATTAGTTCAGTAAAGGTCGTATCACACTTGCATTTTTTCCGAATTTTGAAGAAAGCAAAGAGCTTTTTTTCGATGTCAGCTGTGGATGTTGAGGAGGAATAAGTGCAAAAACAGCGCATTCTGGCGGAATGCATTTTTATTAAATCTGTCAGGTTAGGGCTCCTAGGGTTTTTTCATTGAATTGTAACCTCCCCAAGGGTTATGTTTAGCATTTTTCTTGCGTCAAGGTAAAAATTAGAACTTGTTCTAATTTTCCCAAGTGAGTTTAAAAACGCTCCGCCAGGATTCACAATGGTAGAAAAAGCTGACCTTGGAAAAAAACACTTCTTCTTCTTCACGTTTAGGCATTAAAAACGCAGAAAAAATGCTAGTGTGATACGGCCTTAATGCATTTTTTATCAACTATGTAAGTACCTATGTATATGTACACTTATTTAATTGTAGGTTGAAATACAACTCTAAAAGTATCACAGAACATATGTACCTGGAGTAGAATCCAACGCTGGCTCACTCTCCAGATCAGTGTATTCTATCACTCTTTCAACGGATGTCATGGAATTTTCCAGCTCAGCAGACTGTCGCATTCCCCATTGAAACATACCTTGGCATTTGAATAACAACACGTTAACACGTATTGAAAAATATACATCGGCCCTAATGATTTATCTATATAAAGTCATAAATTAATGTAGGTACTAAGCTGCTTACCAGTGAGACCAATTGCTTGAGTAATGGCAAATCCCACATTTCCTCCAAGTGTATCTGTCCGTAGAAGAAAGAAATTAAATTTAAAAAGTGCCAATCATGCAGCATGATCGTATGAGCGAATTTTCGTAAATTATTATATTGTATACTGTTAAATTGTTTTGAAATTTGTGCTTTTTGAGTGCAAGGAAATTGTGAACTATTAATTTTATGGGGAAAAACGTATTTTAAATGATGATCTATTCAAATAAAGGTTTTGAATTTTTAGCATTTTTGCAGTTTTTATCGATTTCTTAGTATATTTTAATGACTTTTTAAGTACATTTTTAAGAATTATTTTGTACATAACTTTTTGAATGTTCTATTTTACAGTTAATAAACTTTATTTGAGCAATATTCGACCAAAAAACACGAATTTAACTATTTTTTGCCTTTTTTAGCCATATTTAGTGATTTTTTTCGCACATTTTTTGAGATTTGACCAAATTAATGTGCTCAAAAAGTGCTGGTCAACGAACTCATCCTTTTTTGCCGCAACAAGGGAATTTTTTCTCAAACTTAAGGAGAGTTATTGTCTGGAATGATATATATATATATATATATATACATATATAGGTGTATGAAAAAGCGTTAAACTCTAGAATTCGTTTCAGAATGCCTCAAAACGGATTTCAATGAAAAACAAATTTTCAAAAAATTTGATTTTAAAATTTCCCAAGCCATTGCAATAGCTTGATTTTCTACAAAAATTTGCTAATTAATAAATGTTGATAACTCTTTACTAACCAAACAAGCTACTTTCACAGGGACCTTCATACTATACTTTATTTTGATTTCTAGAGAGGAACTTACTGTTATCTGCGAATATGAGAAAACTGAGAGTCACAAGGGCGATGTAAATGAAACATACGATGTCCAACCAGAAGCCAAAAGCTCTGCTAGAGGCTATAAACAGGTACC
Organism: Adelphocoris suturalis; assembly: GCA_030762985.1. Lineage (NCBI taxonomy): Eukaryota > Metazoa > Arthropoda > Insecta > Hemiptera > Miridae > Adelphocoris > Adelphocoris suturalis. The sequence goes on along the minus strand of CM061041.1, from coordinate 18,384,571 downwards.
AGGCTGTGGAGTGAAGATCCTGCAAATTAGTTGTGTAGTACGGATTATTGTTTTTACAGATAAATTAAAATTATCATGACGAATATATGTGTTAGAGTGGGGGTTACCTGATGGTTATCAAACTCTCTGATCAAGATCTCTTGTGCTCCAAATGCCCTGATCGTTGTTAGACCTTGGACAGAGGCATTCAGATGGGAGAAAACGGGGCTTCGAGCTGTAACAAAGATAAGGTAGGTATAACTTAAGGGAGCTTTTTGAACACAGTTTTGAAAGGTTAACTTGGATTTCTGGAAGAAGTGGTATTGCCAGTATGTTGAAAATAGGTACTAACTTGTTCCTTCCAGCCTCTTGACACTCCTAGATGTCGAAAGGTAAAAATACCTGAAGAAGTAGAAAAATACGAAACAGACTCCGGTAGGAATAAGGAGCCAGGGGTTCACCACTGCTACCATAATAATGATAAACGTAAGGGAAAGCCCGATCTGGAAAGCCAAAAAAATAAGTGTTTTACTGTGATGTGAAATAAAGACTCAAAAATGCACTGTTGCAGTGATCTGATCTAGTGAGATTTCAATTCAACAACCCACAATAAATGGTAACGAGAATACTACAAGGAAGCAAGACTTTACCTGCAATACATCTATTAATGTTTGGGGCAGCATCTCATCAATTATTCCCAAGTCCTTAGAAAAGCGATTGAGGATTCTTCCTGAAAGCATGATTTGACGCATTAAAACAACACACTCTACGAATTCCCAGCTTTCATGAGAAATTAGTAGGCACCTAAATATCAACATTCAACATTTTCTATGATGAAATACTATTGGTCTTCATCAATGCTTGTTAAAGGTTTGAACGGCTAGTAAATTATTTAGTCAAGTATTTATAATGTTTAAAATCATTGCTACATTTACCAGAGTTATTGGTGTTGAAGAAGTGCATATTGGCCCGAGTGATAGAACTGAACATGTTGTTGTGCAGTCTCATTGAAGCTCTCATGCAGAAATAAAAAAAGTCAAAAGAACGAACTAGCGTGATGATGACAGTGAGCACTGTGATGAGGGAGAAAACAGCTATGCAGGTGTTTCTGGATAGCACAAGTCCATACGGAGACTGCGATGTGGAGGAATCCGATGTTTGGTTAAAAGGCGATTGTGTTCCATTCAGATTCATATCTGCTAGAGAAGAATTGGCGGCTGTTTCGACAGCAGAAATACCTTCTTTTATACGTTTAGCCAATTCTGTACCATTCACTTGTCCAAGGTCTGATAACGTTTTATTCAGTGACGTCACTGCTTGAGTCATGGCAGCAGGGATATGCCTTCTAACTCTTGTTAAATTCCCACTAGTGACGTCTGTCATATTGGATAGTCCAGCCAAATACAGGAGTACAGGTACAGCGTTGTTGTAAACGTGCTCTTCAAGATTGACCCTGAGATAATAGAAGAATTGAGATAGTATAATATATAATAGTACAAGAGAAGAATTGGGAGAATGATAGTCTGAATTATACTGTAGGTAGAATAAAAGATTCTAATAAAGATAAAACTACTGACAAAATTGGTGAGACTTCACAAAATGCACCTATATTATGTATTTATCCCGTGTGAACTGAGTGATCACTGTGACATTAAATTTGCACGCAGTAGAACTAATTACCATTATCAAGCCTGTTTCGCGAACCATCTAGGAAAGTAGGTACCAATAAGGTAGTACCTACCTATACCACCTAGCGAATCCAGTCAACAGTTTTAGCTCTGCACCACACATTCCCAAGCTTATGGACCAAAAAAGAGTGAAAAAGTCTATCTATTGGTTTTAGCCTACACATGTGCATACCTACAGTTCTGATGAATGAGTCATTATATTGAAAAAATAAAAGCATGTATGTAGGAATTTTCTTCTTCTTCACTTGTAAAAAATTGAGATGATAATTTTGGAAATTATAGAAACGTTTGGGTTATTGTGTCTGCTGAGCTGATGTATAAATTTACCGGATTCGGTTTACTTGCATCATCAAATTCTGATAAAGGGGCGTGAACTAAGCACGTGATCAACAAGTTCTCTTAACATACGACTATGTGCTACAAACTTGAGAAAAAAGACAAATCAACACTTTAATCAGCAAGGCTAAAAGTTATGGATAAATCTTGACTAAATTCAAAATCATATCTCTTTCCCTTAAGATGTAGCCGTCTAAACCACTTGACCAAACCAATCAATCAAACCTCTGCAATTGTAAAGGTTTCCCTGCATGTTAAATCTCCCAGACATCATGCACCATCTGAACTCAGCTGAGTTAAGATAGAGTACACATATAAGCGATGAAAAAATATAGAAAAATCAAATTTTGAGTCCCAAAATGACTAATGACGCCATCATTACACGGTTAAGGTTCCATTTTAGCCATCAGGAGCTTAATGAAGTTCGGAGGTTTGACTTGGCACCAGCTACTTATGACGTAATAAGTCGCAGGGGCAACACTGTCTACGAATTTTTAAAAGTCTGTGGGTTAACGTGACAAACGATCTATATAGCAAACTCTACCCTGCCAAAAACAAGCAGATTATAGTATTTTACTAATCCTCTCTGCTCTACCAATATAATGCCTACTAATATAACTATATCCACTAATATACGAGGGACGTCCAGAAAAAAAGGGGACAATTGTCGTAGGGGGTGATGGGAATTTTTTTTCTTCAAAGTTGGCATACCTCCGTGTAGGGGAACTCCTAACGGTCACAATGAGCGCTCGCCCGTCTCAGTTCGTTCAAAAATGTCGTCGCAGGAGCCCGTCGCGTCAACCTCTGCAGGTGTCGTTCGCTCCACCTACCGCAGGTGCGAGATTCGGGCAGTGATCAAGTTCCTCACTTCGCGCTGAAACTCAGCTGCCGAAATCCATCGTCAGCTAATGGAAACCTATGGACCTGATGTGATGACACGTTCGAAGGTTTTCAAGTGGGTTAAGGAGTTTAAAGAAGGTCGCACAGACACGCACTATGAAGAAAGAAGTGGGAGGCCGTCTGTCGTTTCAGAAGAACTTGTGCAGCAAGTCAATGAAAAAATTCGCAGCGATCGTCGTGTGACCCTCGACTCCCTTCATGAAATGTTCCCACACATCTCACGGACCGTTATGGGTGAAATCGTTTCTGAAAAACTTGACTACAGGAAGTTTTGTGCCAGATGGGTGCCGAAAATGTTGACTCCAGAACATCGCCAACGACGTGTTGTGGCTGCAAACGAATTTCTGCAGCAGTATGCATCGGAGGGAGAAGCGTTCCTGGACTCTATAGTGACTGGGGACGAGACTTGGGTAAGCCACTATACCCCTGAGTCCAAACGACAGTCCCTACAGTGGCGCCATACCCACTCCCCCACTACCAAAAAATTCAAGGTGCAATTTTCGGAATGCAAAATCATGGCATCTGTGTTCTGGGACAGGAAGGGAGTGTTATTGGTTGATTTCATGGTCAGAGGGACCACCATCAACGCCAATGCCTATTGTGAAACCTTAACAAAATTGAAAAAAAAAAAAAAAAAAAAAAATTAAGGACAAAAGGAGGGGAATGCTGACTCGAGGTGTGAGCCTCCTTCATGACAACGCCAGGCCCCACACCGCGCGTGTGACCCAGGACCTCCATGTGAGATTTGGATGGGATGTCATTAACCACCCACCATATTCCCCTGACCTGGCGCCCTCGGATTTTCATCTGTTCACAAAACTGAAGGAGTTCCTGGGTGGAAAACGGTTTTCCAGCGACGAGGAGGTCAAGGAGACTGTGGAGAAGTGGCTGTTGGAGGTGGAGCGGAGGGTCTATGACGAAGGCATAAAAAAGCTCGTGCCTAGGATGCAGAAGTGTGTGGAACTTGCCGGGGACTATGTTGAAAAATAAAGGATTAAATTTTGAACATATCCTGAAAATTTCATTAAAATATATGCATTTTTCTAATTTTAACAGCATTTGTCCCCTTTTTTTCCGGATGTCCCTCGTAATTGGGAAAAAGTACTTAAATCGGTCATTTTTAATATTGAGTCCAGTTCAGCTTAGCCAACCTTGGACGCCAAAACCTGTAGGTTCGACACTAGCATACATGGTGGCTATCCCTTGTACAACTGTTTGAAGTTTGAGTTCAAGCACCAAGTATTCAAACGTTGATTTTTCTCAAATCCCCTCCTGTTTTCTGTATAGTAGTATTTCATGCTTCTGTAAGAGATTCCACCAAAAAACTTGGATTTTCTACCACACCTATACACCCCATTGGACAATGGCTGGGTGTCATCACAGACTCAGCAGTTACCCACTCGAAAGAGCCTTGGTCAAGCACATTATCACAAGTGTGTTTTACCCTCCAAACAGAACATTCCAATAACATTAAAATTGTTCTTAAAATGTTTCCGGCAGAACAGAAAAGAGCAATTGAGAGATCAGTCGTTCATCTTTCTGGACCCAAAACATCCGGATGGCTCTCTGAGCTACCTCTTAGGAAACACAATTATGATCTTGCCCCATCAGAGTTCCGAGATGCACTGGCAGTGAGGTATAAGCGGATACCAGTAGACATGCCGACTTCTTGTGATGGTTGTGGATCAAATAGTTCAACTTGGAGCACGCTCTAAGTTGTAAAACTGGAGGTTTGATCACACGCCGTCACAATGAAGTAAGAGACCTCTTAAGTGAGATGATGACGATCGCATGGGGCAACTGCGTGAAAGAACCAATCATCTCAGAGGCAAATGAACAATCTTCAGGGCTCAAGGGGGATTTGGCTTGCAGAGGGGTGTGGGAACCACAGAGGGAGGCGTTATTTGATGTACGTGTCACTGACACTGACGCTCCCTCTTGTTTCTCGCCCTGTCGCAGCAGTTTTCATTGCAGCTGAAGAAGAAAAAACCCGCCCTGTCGCAGCAGTTTTCATTGCAGCTGAAGAAGAAAAAAAGAGGAAGTATGCAGCGGCATGTGAAGAGCGACGCGCATCTTTCACTCCGCTAGTCTGCTCGGTTGATGCTCACTTTGCACCACAAATGTGCAGTTTTGTGAAGGTGCTGGCTGAGCAATTGAGCGATAGGTGGGGTCGGCCCCAGGGTGTGGTGCGAGGATGGATTTGCGCGAGAATAGCCTTTGCCATCCTGCGCGCATCCAGCATGTGCATACATGGAGCTTGCAAACGCTGGCGAAGTGCAGAAGAACTTATTGGGTTTTATGACGGCGCAGCAACCCATTTTCACTGATATTTACACACACATCACAAACAGTACCAAGTTATTCACATTAAACGCCTCCTTTCCCCAACAACTTCTGAACCACAATCACCAATGCTACATCAGACCACTATCCCGCACTAAAATGTCGAAATAAATGTTTTGTTAAAAAGTAAAAAAAAAAAAAAAAAAAAAAAAAAAAAAAAAAAAAAAAAAAAAAAAAAAAAAAAAAAAAAAAAAAAAAAAAACATTCCAATAACACCTTCCATAGCTCATGTTGGGAGTCATACCTTTTCCTAAGAGAAACCCAGATAGAGGACATGCGACCTAAACTATTCAACTACCAAGGCCAATTAATCAAATCTCTTCGATTGTGGAAGCTTGCCTGCATGTAACAACATCAACAATTAGGTACTCTATTTGAATAATCTCGAATAGGTCCTTCATATTATTTCCCCTTTTTACTACTTACCCATCGCTATTGTCACAGGTTCGCTAAATACCTACTGTGTATCAATGTACGGGTGACAATTACGGCTATGGTGGTTGTGAGGAGGCTTAATGTGTTAGAATTTTCTAGTACTTCGCCTATGTAAAGATGGTATCCAAAGATTCTTAGCAGGCTTTCTCCAGTTGTTGTTCAGACCAAAATTATATACAGAATTTGCTATTGCACGCTTAATTTCTGGAGAAAAATAACTAGAAAAACATAACTAAAATAAACTGTCTACACTCTTGATAACCTAGATTTCCATTTACATCACGAAGTAATACAATTTACCTATTCACCAATAACTCACCAGTAGGTGATCCAGTAGTCTCCACTGCTGGCCAATCCTTGAGAAGCGACAAACAGGAATAGCAAAAAGAATATGGAGAAGCATGAACCACCTGCTCTGAAATACGCCCTGTAAACTTCACCTTTGACCGCACCATGCATTTTAGTCTCCAAATTGGCTGTTGGAACTCCTTTATTACCGTCCAGAATATGCGAAGCCACACTCTGAAAATCACAACCAATTTATCAAGCTTCAAAACCGTAATTTGAAATACAACTATAAATCAATCAAGTACATAACTAATTAAGATGTTTACTTGCAACGATGAATGTCTAGCTTTTAATGCAGGATCATTGCTGCTGGATTTGTCAGCGATTTCATCAGCAGCATCTGACAAAAGTTTGGTAAAATCTAATCCGGATTTCTTCAACTCGCGGAACGTCCCAGACATCTTCACTGAGCCCTGAAAATTGAGGTTTAAATAATTTTTGAGATTATTGCGATTATATATTTACGATGCCAGTAAAATGACTTACGTTTTCAAGCAGTATGATCTTGTCAACACTCTCAAGATACTGGATTTGGTGAGTGACGAGAACGACAGTTTTATTTGCCAAAAACCCTGAAACCCAAAACGAAATAGTGATTGGATTTCGTAAGCAAGTCAGTTGCTTTGCAGGCAGGATTTCTAACCATATCCAGATTTACATCTCACCTGCTATACAGTCTTCAAATAAATGTTTCCCAACGTGGGTATCCACAGCTGAAAGAGGGTCATCGAGAAGGTAGATGTCAGCTTCCTTATAAACAGCCCTACACAAAATATTTGAGAGTGAAATAATATGTTCAACTAGGTACGCTTACACCCAAGAAAGAAAATAAGGTACCGGTTGCCAAATGTAAGTTGGCACTTGGTCAGTAGGTAGCAAACTGGTAACCATCCTGAAAACATCAACTACCTATCCACTGACAATAACCACTTTAACATGAGAAGAGCAAAAACGACAGCTCAAGCCACAGGGCGGGCACAGGCCAATGTTTTTTGTAAGGGTATAACCTGCACCCCCACCCTCCCTTACCCCAAAATCTGCCACCATGGTTCTCCAAGCCCAAATGCTAACTTACGTTTGACGAGGTGTACTTTGAACTTATGGAAGTAGAAACGTTTTTTATATACCTGGCCAAGTTAATACGTGCCCTTTGTCCTCCGCTTAGTGAAACTCCACGTTCACCAACAATTGTCTTGTCACCGTAAGGGAACATTTCCAAGTCGGTTTTGAGTGAACAGACCTTGACAACGTTACGGTATCTCTCCTTGTCGTACGGTAACCCAAAAAGGATGTTCTGACGGACATTTCCTTGGAATAGCCAGGGCTCTTGGGATGCGTAAGATATGGTCCCTTTTACTTCCAATGAGCCGCTTGTCAGGGGAAGCTCTCTGAGAAAAGTATGGAGTAATGACGTCTGTAACATTTAAAATCAGTCATTACGACTTGAGAAAATTTTAATTAAAGAAGTCATCGTTGATCCATGACAAAAACAGTAGGTACGCCATTTACTATCCATCTTATTCGACCTTCAGCAGTTGGCAAATGAATAATCAGAATGATGACGAAGTGAAATCACCCATAAACTAACCAAAGTAGGTAGGTGCTACAATAACCAATCACTTATTACTGGGGTTTAACAAATTTAAATCATTTTAAAAAAAGCTTGTTTAAGAACTTTACTTTTTTCACCTGAACTTGTTAAGCATGAAGGTAATACGTCTAAAAATGTCTGTAGCCCTCCCAACATATAGGGCTCGATTCGAAATTAAAATGAATATGATTTATGGATTTCTAAAAAGAAGGAATACGTGTGTGTCTGTCAGTTCCACAGTCTGTATCTGTTGGAGAGATTTTTGACATCAAGGAGGGATGTACGAAAATTCCTGTTACGTATTTGGGTTTCTTCTCATGAGTAAAGTGCTACAAAACATTCAGTCCCTAAGATTTACAAAATGGATGGAAACTTGGGAATAAGGGATTTTAGTGGTTTATTAGACCCCGAACAACTAGAATGATTTAGACGAAGTTCGGATGAGCTCTTTAAAATGGTACCCACAAATGATTTCCGAAACCTACCTCTCATTCCATTTATCAAACTCTGAGGGGCTCAAAAAGTACTAAAATATTGTTTTAAATAGGTAGCAATTTTCTTGGTTCCACACTTGAAAGCACCTACAGAATTCATTTAAGAAAGTTCCTACCTTTCACTAGAAAGAAATATCGATTCCAAAAAAATTGTTAATCCCCCCTCTAAATTTGTTGGTTTACGTATCAAGATGTGTAGAATCTAAAAATCGAAAAAAATAAAAAATCCGTCTTTCTGCAGTTTTGAGCTGGTAGGCACCGTTTGCTGAAGTACTTGGAAGGACGGAATGCTAGGAAATATTTTATCTCTGCATTAAATAAATGAAGGAACATTACTTTTCCAGAACCAACAGGTCCAATGATGACAGCCAGTTCTTTGGGAGTGACATTAATGGAGATATCATTTAGCGTATTCTCTGCAGCATCCAGAGTCCACCTGGCAGAGGCGTTGTTCATCACAATCCCTACTTTGCTCTTGTCATCGACTGATGAAGTCCTGGTTATACCGTTGTTGTTTCCGTTGCTTTGCACTTTGAGATCAGTGTAAGTTACGTCGGGAACATTATGCTCATCATAAAGAAGAAACGCCTGGATAATTATTCGAATAGGAGTTAGGGTTAAGTCAAGATAATAATGGTATGAAGAGATCAAAAGATTGTGTAGGAAGTAAAATTACTGAGGTTTGAATGACAATTAAAGTGACATGCACACTATGAGATATCTCTCCTCTAAACTACATAGAGCATTTAACCTCAGACAAAGCTATTTCAAGACTCTCAAGTGAACTTTAGGGAAACCTAATTCAGAGATAGGAGCATTTTGGGTATCAGTAAAATGGCAACAAGTTGGTTTGCAGTTTCATCTTAAGCAACTTGTCCTCTGCCCTATTTGCATCTTAGTGTACAGTACAGTCTCTACATTGAATTGGAATGAGTTAAGCATAGGAAGGTACCTACGTTTCGAGATTGATGGTATTATAAACTTCGTTCAAGCTTCCAATACTTAAATCTAAAATACTAATCAGATTTAATACTGTATTGAGTTAAACAATGATATTTTCTAACAACTCGTTTGAATCTGATTGTGACTTACACATATTCTTTTGGAAGATACAAGCCCCTCGACAAGAGAGAAAGCGCCTTGAGGGAAAAATACTGACATCGTTTGCCTCAAAGTATTGAAGAGAGCTGTAAGCACAAAAACCTACAGGGAATGATTAAGTTAGGGAAAAACTGATAAATGAAACTCACAATTTTTTTCAGGATGAGGTTTTACCTTTTCAGCAGTGATGGAACCACCCAAGAGCACGAATGATAATATTGTGATAAAAATGGATATCCGAGTATGAAAAAGGATGAGTGACAAGAGGATACCCTTCATATACGAAAGTTTTTTGATCTCAGCAATTTCCTTTCTGAAAAATATGGCGCCATATAAACATCTTATAGATTATAGCACTAGCATTTACATTATTACAAATATCTAACGGATAATAACTTCCGAGCCAATACGTACTGTCTGGCGGTCGATACCAAAGAAGCAAAAGGCATTTCCCACGTGTACATTTTAATGACTTGGATGCCAGAAATTATTTCATTCATCAGCCTTATTCTTTCATCTGTTCTCATTGCAGTTCGGAGTCTATAAGCTGAACCTTTTTTCGATATAACACCTGCAAAAATAGAGCACAGGATAATTCAAATTCGACAAATTGTACGCGTAAATAGTTCATATATGATATTTTGTAAAGTTACTAACTATCTGTGTTTTCTTCGTTTCAATATACTTTTGAAGAAACGAATATATTTTTACAAAAGTGCTATTATGTTCGCCAAACTACGAATGCTACATCCAATCTCCAAATCAATTAGGTAAACATTCTTGAAAAGATGCCAAACCATAATTTGATTACTACAATTATTACATTATTTTACGCACGCGCGCACGCCTGGCACGCGGTCGCGGCGGGTGGTGAGGGGGGTGAGCGGGGGGTGGAGTGAGAGGAGGCGCCGTGGCACCTTGTGGGGGCTGGGGTGACCGGGGGCGTAGCAGAGGGGTGTAGGAGAATGGATATTTATTACTTTTACGTGTTATACCCATATAATACGCGGCGTATTATGCGCGGCGCCAACCAGGGGGATACGGTATTAGGGGCATAGTGGAGTAGCAGAAAGGCGTCTGGGGCATATCGGAATGGATATAATATATATTGTATATTATATTTTATTACTTTTACCCCATATAACATTTAACCTACCTTGAACACACTAGTATATTTAGTATATTATATCATACTTTAGCATGTTACAAAAATAATTGATTCAGCCCATCTAAAACCCTTCGTTATTCTTCTTCTCAAAATCTTCTCAGATAGTTCGAAGCAAATCGTTTTCAAATTAAAATTGCATTACATGGCAGGTTGGAGTCTGAACCCTCTGGATGAATAGCTGTTTACTTATATTTCTGCCATAACTAAGTGGGGTGTCGTCACCCAAGTAATTTCGGACGCAGACTCGACTGGGATATGTCCCAGATGCTTTTGGAATCCAGTGTACCTACGGTTTTAGTTTGATTCCTTAAGAAATTAGCTCCGTGGATTGAATGAGACCACTCGGGTGGCTGTACGATCATCCATTTGCTCCCCATCGGGAGCGCAACCTGTAACGCGAGAACAGAGGTGGATACTAGAAAAGAGACTGGCGAAAGCCCCATAGCATGCTGGTTACTATAGCTGGCTATCTGATTCAGAAATAATAAACCATTATGTAATAATTTGCAGCATTTTTACCCTATGTAGGTGAAATTTGATAAGAAGGCTCTCTGTGACATCAAGAGAGACAAATGAAATGACGGACTTCATCCTGATCAGCTGAGTGAGCTAAATTCTCTCATTTTTACCATAATATTTTGAAATTTGGTAGGGAGCCTCTCTGGGATGACGAGACGAATAAAATTATGGGCTCATTCTCTCCTGTTCACACTATGAAGTTGAAATTTGATAGGGAAACTCTCTGGGACATTCAGTGATGGATGAAATGAAGGGCTCCATCCTGATCAGCTGAGTGAGCCAAATTCTCTCCTTTCCACCCTAGGATGCTGAAAATTGTTAGGGGGCCTCTATACTAACTACACCAAAGGTAAAAGCGAGTTCCAATCTTCGTTGTTTGAACGTTAGACTCTAGGTAGGTGGAAACAAAAGGGTCTAACCCCAGAGAGGCACGGAGCAACAATTTTTCTTTTAATGATATCTTAGATAATCTTATATTTCATAAGAATTTACTGACAGAGATTTTTTTAAAGGCATTAATTAGTTAACTTGAGAGAAGGGAGGGAGACCTACTCGAACGATGTCTTTGAGTCTGGGCACAAAATCGGAGGATATAGGGTAGTGTTGTTCAGAGCTGTGAGTTGAAATGTCACTATAATGTAGATACCTAGGTAATCTTTTCAATTGCCTCTTCTTACTTGAAACATGCGAATTGGTTAAATGCTATTTACCTTGAAATGGAATGAAGACGAGTAGGGACAGGATCCCAATAATGGCAGCGACCCCAACGTGTTCCCAAAGCAGGTAGGTGATGATGACACATTGAAGGGGCCCAACCCAAAGGTTGTGCAAAAAGAGAAACACGATGTCAAATTTGTTCACATCGTTAGACAAGAGATTCACAATCTGACCTGTTGTAGTCTGACCTCGAGATGTTTTGCTCAACCGCAACGCCTACAATATAAATTTTATAAGATTAAACAGTGTAATCGATCCCTTTTCACTTAATTTCCCCCCAACATACTTATAATTAGCATAAAAACCTATTCGTGGTAATGAATAATAACCTAATACCTACTTACTAAAAGTTTGTTTAATTATACTTCTTGTTAGTTGTAAACTTTAAATTAACCATTAAATACATGCGTTTCATTTGTTTTTAACGGTGAAATCAGAACAACAAACATTCACACGTCATATTTTAAGAATAGACAGAATTGTACACTAAGTATACTATTTTTTACTATCTTGAAATATTGTATCCAATGAAATCAGGTCACCAATATGTCGTCAATATATACCCACCTACAAAAGGGGTCCTTTATAACAGTTCTGTATAGTCCAAACCTTGAAGATCACCCCGATGATGACACATTGAAGGGACCCAACCCAAAGGTTGTGCAAAAAGAGAAAGATGATGTCAAATTTGTACACATCCTTAGACAAGAGATTCACAATCTGACCTGTTGTTGTAGTCTGACCTCGAGATGTGTGGAGGCATATAGATATTTTTCTTCGATTAAAACCACATAGGTAGAGGTACCTAGTTTTTTTTTTTTTGTGGAATTATGTATTGACAGGATTAAGCGCAACAAATTTCTTATCTATAACGTAGATACATAAAATTAAGCTCCAAGGGTTTACGATTCATTACTCATAAAATAAACAAACCTTGCGGTAGATGAGGGCACAGGCTGCAACTCTGAGTTTCATTCCAAGATGTAGGACGGCCAACATGTAAGGGTGCATTATGAGAATATTGAAACCAGAGCAGAGGATGACACCCGCTGCAAACACATAGGCATCTTGAATTGTCATGTCACGTCCAGATGTGGGTGAAAAGTACCGTAATAACTGCCCTAACAACAGAGGTTGGCCAATCCTGTTGAAATATTTGGAAAGAAGTTTTTTAATTTAATGTTTAGTCACCCAAGATGAAGTTGAGGACTTGATATGAGTCGAAAGCGTCATCCTAATAGCTACATTCAGGTAGGTAGGTACAGCTGTGGTTTATCTGATTTTGAAACTGTACGAGGAAACCTTATGTTGACATTGCACCGATATGAACATGCAATTACGGTGAAAAATTGAAGGGATGTGTCATACCTTAAACCAATTTCAGCAATAAATATGGGAATGCCGTATAAAAGAAGTCTAGGTCCAAATACTCGTATGACAACCCTGGTAAAACTTGGCTTCCTTTTTGAGTCTTTGCATTTCTCAAGTTCATTGTTCCAAGCCCTGAAATGAAAAGAAGATACATATAAAGATAAGATCTGTTACCACAGAAATAATCCTCAAGAGTTCATATTCACTTACCTAGCAACAATGTATTTGTCAAATACTTTTCAATGCATAGCACAAATTAGTTAGCCTAGAACCTTGAAATTCTGCATGAACGTTCCTTTTAGGGTATAAGCCGTACTACTAGTAGAACGGGGTTTTCAAAATTCGAAATTTTAGGGGGTTTCGAGGGGAGTTGAAGTACCAGAAAAAATAGACTTCTAGCAATCTAGCTCCCAAATGAGCTCCAAAATTGACTCTAGGGCCAGAAACGAATGATACCATCTTCAAACTGATTGAAAAATATCCTTTATGGAAAAAAATGTTCTACCTATTTAGTCCTAAACATTTTTGTTTTATTATTTCCAATAATAAGCCTATGTGATCGTGTAGCAAAAAATTTGTATAACCCCCCCCCCCTCAAACTTTGTCACTTCAAGTTTCAAGGTGCGTAGAATCCAAATTTGAAATGTCTGTCCGCCGTTCGGGCCATAAAAGGCCTAAGAATTGACTTAAAAAACCCGTTCTTTCGCACATAGACTCCCTTCGGGGTCTAGTTGGTCCTAACGTTTAACCATCCCGATCTCTTTACTCGCATAGATGCTATGGGCAAAAAACGGGCGAAAAAGTGTCTTTTTCGAGGCTTTGAGTGTTAGACTTACGCACGCACGCACGCCTGGCACGCTTGGCAGGGGGTCACGGTTGGTGGTGAGGGGGGGGGGGGGGGGGGGGGGGGGGGGGGTAGAGTGAGAGGAGGCGCCGTGGCACCTTGTGGTGTCTGGGGTGACCAGGGGCGTAGCAGAGGGGTGTAGGAGAATGGATATTTATTACTTTTACGTGTTATACCCTATAATACACCGCGGCACCATGAGGTGGGTATGGCGTTCCTTCGAGGCATGAATATATGTTTTTTTCTAGGTCATATTTGTGTGTTAATACCAATGCTTTTCCTACGCATATTTAATAACATATCCTCTCGACTTTTCGTACGTACTTAGATAATGATATTATCAAGGCCATAACTATTTGAATAGATAGGAGTTCAAATCGAGAAATATAAACACGCGTATATAATTATAGAAGTTGTGGGTTGTGGCAACTCGAAATAGGACACGCCGAGGAGTCTGGACGGGCCTTATGACGTACACAAGCCAACTAAAACTACGATCATACTCGTTGAAAAAATAATAAACCTTTGTGAAATAATTTGCAGCATTTTTCTTTCTGATCTCTCAGGGGTTTTGAGCTATTTCATAAAATGTGATAAATTCAAGTGAAAAGTTCCACCTCACATACAACATCCACTGCCCTAAAAAGTAAAATTGTAGGTTGAAATTTCTTCCAAGGAGTGAACACTTATTGAGAAAGATTTGTTTCTCAATTTTTTGAAATTTTAGGCGAGATTGTTAAGAAGAATTTCTCGGTTAGGTATGTTCACCCACTTAATCCATAAGTTTGGTTCCAGGAGAATAGTGATAGAAACATGTGCCCTGTGGATTCATATTGTGTAGAGAATAACAAGAGTAAGTACACAGGATGGCTGGGAATAAAGTTCAAAGAGACCTCTCCTCTCTCACACCCCGCCATTCGCCTCTACACCGTCACGTCCCATCAGTTGGCAACTGTTTACAACTAGGTTCTAACCTAATACTTGTGGTTGTTGTTTACTCCTATTTCAATACTGACATATTTCACAGGGTTGGGTCTCAGTGAACAGTACAAAACTTTACAAAAAAGTCCTTTCTTCCGTTAAATTGATTTTTTATTCAACGTTTCTTCCCAGGAACTGGGGCTTCTTCAGGAAGAAGAAAATTTTGTAAAGTATTGCGATAATTTGAACTGTCCAAATAAAGAAACGTTTCAGTAATCAGTATTTCCAAACCTGTGAAATCACATTAAATCGTAATTTAATGTACAAGGCAGCATTATTTATTTGTTTTTATTTCATTTTTTTAAATTCAGGGTCTGTGGGAGGGGTCACTTTCCCCCTCAGCCGCACCGAAACCGAGGTTTATTGTGCGGTTCTCTCCCCTGTTTCCAACCTATAGGTTCTGGAGCCAATCCCTCCTCCTCCACCAGACAGACAAGGCAGCATATGTACAAGGCGAGTGTATTATTTTAAGCATAGTTTGTCAGACACTCATGTGACCCTTCACAAGAAGGATGATATTCTTTAGAAGCCAAGGGTAGCAGCTCGTCAGAGGAGTCTCAATGTTCCAACCAGTCGCAGCTCACACATCCATGACTCCACATTCAAAAGTGCGGGCACAGTCTTTCCCGCCAACTTTAAATAGGTAGGTACCTACCTCCCTATCTATTTCAGACGGCTCTTCTCACTGATTTCAGTCATTATGAGTTGATTTATGGACCTATGCTAATTGTCCAGGTTGTGTGAAAATAGTAGAAGTTGTGTAATAATGTGCTGCTGTTTGTTCCGTTCGTCTCATTGTGATCCCGCAATTGGTCATTCGTCTGTAAGCTTGCACAGAACTTGTGAGGAACTCTCGAGTTTTTTATGTGAACTCACGAACTGGGTTTGTTCTTCTGACAAAGTGATTGAGTTTCAACATTGTTGTAATGGTCGCCTGAACTCTCATATTTGAGAATCATTCAAGTTTTTCACCAAGATATACTTTGATTATTTACTAAACTATAACCAAAACGCAGTATTTTCAGCTTTGCTGTTCATTATCAGCCGAACAAAGGCTGAACTCTACCATTGGGTACCGAACTCTCACTGAACTTACGATATTAGGTTCGTTCGCTGAGGCCACCAAACCAGTTTGCAACCCACTTGAGGTGTTCGCTGTGTTCTCTGATCATCAGTGCTCCCCCCACCCTAGGTCAATGCCTGTTTGCAGAGGTTTCCATCCAAACTGGTTTCAACCCGTTGCGGATCGTCAAATCGGTCAGAGCTTTTTCTAGTTGACCACTTTCTGTTTGCCCCCTCCATTCAAAACTCACAGCAGCCAATGAAATCATTCGAATTTTAGCATCTGTTTATGCCACTGTTTCAAGCCTCTCAGTATTTTGCCCAAACATTCAAGTATAAAATAGATGGACTCCAATCCCCAACCGGTTTGAAATCAATTTGAAAGTTGGCTGACGTCGCGCATGCGCACTTCACCAGTCTCTAACGAGTTTGAAATGGTTTGCAAGTCTCTGCCAATCGCCTCAGCAAACAAACTATTCAAGGTAGGTACTGAACTCTACCAAATGGTAGGTACCTACTGCCAAACGCTACTGAACGCTTCTACAGATCTACTTACGGCCGATGTATGATTTTTCAGCCAAATTTCATAAACTTCGGTCCATTAGTTTTTGAGAAAAACTCTGGATGGCGTGTACGGCGGACGGACAGATTTTTTTAAATTCAATTTTTGGATTCCACCTATGCATCTTGAAACGTAAACCAATCAATTTTTAGGGGGGGGGGGGGGGCTAACTTTTTTTCTTTTTGGTCGATTACAAAGGTTCGTTATTGAAAATAATAAACCAAAACGCTCAAGTATTAACGTTCACGCAAGTGTTTGGACGAATTGGTCACTGCTAAAGTAACCACTCTCTGAATATTCCAAAATATAAGGTAAAAACTCCACCACACTTACTTCTCGAGTCTTCGCCCGACGTGGGCCGAGCTGTGTTCTTTGAGCGGCTCGTACAGGTCATCTTCTTCAAGATCTCTTTTGTAGCCTTTCCAGAAAAGAGGTATAATCCAACTGCAACATGAAAATCCGAATGATATCTTCGAAGCTAATTTAAGGGATACTACTTTCCCAGCAACCTAAATCTTCAGAAAGAATTATAAAATTATAAAATCTCTCTAAAAACAAGTGTCTCTGGCTGGAGAAATAACAAAATGCACAACGGTTGTTTATTTCAGTTTCAGATAGGTAGGTTACCGTTTAGCATAGGTCGTTGATATCCTGTCAACGTGTCGACCCAGATCGATTTGGCTTACCTACTTACTTCTACCTACACACTTGATAGTGCGCGAGATTTAGAAGAAACACAGTATA
Organism: Adelphocoris suturalis; assembly: GCA_030762985.1. Taxonomy (NCBI): domain Eukaryota; kingdom Metazoa; phylum Arthropoda; class Insecta; order Hemiptera; family Miridae; genus Adelphocoris; species Adelphocoris suturalis. The sequence goes on along the minus strand of CM061041.1, from coordinate 18,367,388 downwards.
TTCTATTACCTATATGTTTGTGTGATCTGCAGCGTATGACGCAGCGCGTTTGCTCCTCCGTTGCATATCTGAGATACAATTCCGTAAGTAACAATACTTATGTTCTTATATAATGTTCTTTAAACTAAAATTTTTGGTTGCTTCAAGTGTTGGGTGCTTGAATCTCCTTAATTTGAGTCAAATGTGAAGATATCTGGTACCTAGCACTGATGATTTTGGGTAATCGTAAGTGAGGGTGAATAAGTTTTAATCCCCAAAATTCCCAATTTTTTTCTTACGCTTCAGGGATTACTGATCAATTGAAGTTCCGTGCCCAACCTGTCTGTATTTAATCCTTGACAATCCCACTACCATTCCTATTCTTATGGAGAGTTCCACCGTTTGAGCTAATAAAGATTAGCGCTAACGCGACATTATGTTTGAGCTTAATCAGGCGTTAGAGCAATTTAGAATTCACCAACATCACCCAAAAGGCCCGTTGGTCAGCCGTCCGTCAAAACTTGACGTTCTGATTACCAATTAATTTCCCGACCCTCGAGGAATTCAGAGATTTACGGATGATTAAATTTGAGTTGTGAGTGTACGGAGCCTTCAATTTCCACATTTTAATTACCAAAAATATAATATTAAACGATTTCAAACATTTAATTCAACATTGATTAAAAAACGGTCTCTAGAGAAAAAGAATGTTCTGTCGCATAACCTCCGCACACAATATCCAATAATTTTCAGTATTGCACTAACAATTATTTTTCTGTATAGATCAGCCTTACTCATATAGTAATCTTCCTCGTTCGATATCATTAACGGACTTGAGATAGGTACGTACCTAATAGCTTCGCCCCTAAGCAATTGTCATGTTTCAATTTTTGATAACTTAGTAACCAGCATGAACCGGTGAAAAGGGGTGGATAACCGCGTAGGATCGTTTCGAATCAGTCCCAATTTCGCTTTTAAAAAGTGTTTGTTGAAAATGGCTGAGCGATTCACAGTCATGATAACGATTTTCCACCTCTCTCAAGGAGCGCTAACGTTGGGCGTAAAGTGATCCCGGTGGCTCCGGCGGTGAGCTCCGTAATCGATTCATTGAAATAGTAATCATCGGGATTATTCGGTGAAGTGAAGTTCTGTTCTTCCAAAGATTCATAAACTTTCCCCTTAAGCTTACTGGAAAAAGCATTAGATCATGAATATGTCGATTCAAACTAGAAACCTTAATATTGGTTGCAATCATGTTTACAAAATTGCTCGAGAAGGATCACCTGTATATAAACAATTATTCACACATCCATGCTCATACCTCATATATGGTAATACGGTTAGGTAAATCGAGAGCTTTCCAACGACTGGCGAACTGCAGAGTTCTGGCGAATGATTTACTACACTTTTTGATGATACCCACGTGAAAAGGTCGGTGGTATTGTAGCGTAACTTTGATTATTATTGACATTTTATGTCTTTGCTATGGCACATAAACTAAAAAAACGTCACGGAAAATTGCTCACGAAAATATTTTGATGATTTCCGCTTACAACCGAGTCGTTTCTAGGGAAATGGTACTTCGTCGTTTTTCATCCCACAAAATTTGTTGACCATTTGTTCGAAAGCTCTCGATTTATCCAACCATATTATGTTAACTACTTCGAAGTGCCTGGCCAACAAGCTGAGTTATGAGCAAGGTTATTTGAATAATTGTGGACACTCAGGTGATCATTCTCAATAATTGATATTGTGAACATGATTGCCACCGCTTGTTAATTTCTGATGATTTCATTGAGCTGGAGTTTCGATGATTTGATTCATAGCAGGTGATCCAAATATTGCGAGAACGGTTTGATTTGTGAAGCGGTGGTTAAATCACTTTAATAGGTAGTTTCTATGCTTTACACTCTAGGAAGCTGTAATTTCGTATGTAGCCTCTTTAGGACATTTACTTGACGATGCCCAGGGTCCGGATCAGATGAGTAGCTCTTAAAGCTAATTTCTATGTTCTACACTCTAGGAAGCTGTAATTTCGTATGTAGTCTCTTTAGCACATTTACGTGACGATGCCCAGGGTCCGGATCAGCTGAGTGGCTCTTAGAGCTTGCATACGAGTCTGCAACACATACTTTTCTTCAACTAAAGACATAAAATGTCCCAATGTGTTGAAGACTCGTATGCAAGCGTATCGATATATGATTATCGCTTACAACCAAATCGTTGCTACGGAACTGTATCTGAGGAATTTATCATCGTACAAAAATCGTTCGCCAGTCGTTGGAAAGCTCTTTAAAAGTAATTAACTAACTGGTTTCCCGCCTGGAGACTTCTAGCATCAACCTATGATAATTTTCAATGATTTTTTAGCGAATTTTCGTTGAAAATGAAGTTGCTGCAATGGCTCCAAAAATGTTCATAGAAAATTATCGAATGTATGACATCACAACTTGATAAAACCTTGGAAAAGCAAACCATTCATCTTAGGAAAGTGCGAATAGTGTCAAGATTCTAAGAATAAAGTTTAATACAAAATAATAAAATAAAATAAAAACCTTAACCAGCCTTAGCTTAGCTTTTTAAATTTTTTTACTAAAATGGGAATATTTCAGACCCATGGGTCCTCATTTGCCTTAATTAGGGCTTTGTGGCTTCACCTATGTGGGACTCTAAGAACTATCAGATCTTTAAGAGTCAAAGATGGTGCACCTGACTTTGTTTGCTTTGCTCTTCCCTCTAGCTGTAATTTCTCTTCAAATGAATAGATTTTATTGCTGCAAAACATTTACAACTTTACAACCAAAGACTGACTTTGGTTGAACCAGCATACCTGAAGGTGGCCGCGGAGAGGATGTTGGCTCTGGCCCTAGGGTTTGGAGGTTTCGCCGTCTCCTTCTGAGCCTCCATCTCCTGGCGGCGGCTCCACCTCACGACCGCCTCTGCAACAAACAGAACATTCAATTTGGTCAACAAAACGTTTTTCATAACATGATTATTATATTACATCAAATACTTATGATGATGCGAAGATCCTGCAAAAATACTTGTGTTATCAGCATGGATTGCATACAACTGAAGATTAGCTTGCACGGTTGGTAAGACCCATAAAAAGTTCCAGTCATGCAGCATGATCGTATGAGTCAGCATGATTCATCGTATTATATGTTAAATTGTATTGAAATTTGAGTACAAAGCAATTGTTAAAAACCAATTTTATGGTCAACAAATGCATACCTACTAAATAAAATTCGGGAAAGATTTTGGATTTTTAGATTTTTTCTAACAATTTTAATGAAATTCAGGTAGGTTTTTCAGTATGATTTTGTGCAAAAACGTTTCAATGTCCTAGTTAATTGCTGATAATTTTGTTTTGACTAAAATTCTGATAAAAATTACAACTTTAACAATTTTTGGCAGTTTTTAGTGATTTTTTAGCATGTCTTCGGAATTTGACCAATTTAATACGCTCAAAAAGTGCTGGCCTTTAACAATTTTTGGCAGTTTTTAGTGATTTTTTAGCATGTCTTCGGAATTTGACCAATTTAATACGCTCAAAAAGTGCTGGCCAAACGAACTCATCCTTTCTTTTCGAAAGCTTGATTTTTTGGCGCGAGAATGAGATTTTTATAGGGATATATATATATATATATATATATATATATATATGAAAAAGCGGAAACTTCAGGAATCGTTTCAGAATGCCTCAAAACGGATTTCAATGAAGAAATTTTTCAAATTTTTTTTATTTTAAAAACCTTCCGAGCCATTGCAGCAGCTTCATTTTCTACGAAAATTAGCTAAAAATGGTATTTTTGATTTCCAGAGCTACGAAGTTCGAAGAGATCCATGCAGAGTCCGATCCCCAACTAATAGAAGTTGACTCGTGTATTTATACCTACGTTTGACTATTCTACTCGTAATTCGGATCGAAGCCCACTCACATAGGAAATAGGCTTTTGGGTCTTGAATTCGGTTATATTTATATTTTATATATATTTAAACTATATTTATATTTCTAATTCTAATTAGGAAATAGAATCTTTGAAAATAAAAATGCTTGCGGAAACTGGTGAAAGCCAAATCAGAGCAGGTTACCTCCTAACCAGTTTATAAATAATAAACAATAAAATTATTTGTAAATAAATAAAAGTAAAACTTAACTATCTATAAATTCGGGAAAACTCGGGAATTTGAACAACTATATTGACGAGTCAGCAGGCCTGAATGACGAAAAGACAATCGTGTCTTATGATTGGCTCATTTATCACCCGTTTGGGGCCCTAAAGGCACACGACACCAGCCTAACCTTCCTGTAAATGTAACACTACTAGGCACCTCATAATTACTCGAATACTGGTGAAGTAAATAATAATAGTTTTTCTTTTCAAATGCCTCATTACCAACTAATTATGTTGATGTAGCGGGTAGGTTTTTGAACACCACTCAAACTTAGTTATTTTACGTTTCAAGTCGCGTAGAAACCGAATGGACCATCTGAAGTCCGCCTACGTTGTCTAGATTTACTAGCCTTCAACAAGATCGAAAAAAAATTAGTGCACACGTCGATTAGAGCATTGTTTCTATTATTATTTCACACATTTCAAATGGGAAAACTGTGTTTTAAGACACTACTTCTCGCAGTATTGTTCTTAGTTTGCTTGATCTCTCAGCTATTTTCTCGTGAACATTGCATGAAGTGCTGCCTCCTCTGATGATTGTGTCAGGTAAAATCCTGGTTCATTGTCAGAGAGATAAATACTTTTCCATACTTGTTGATAATTTACCCAACGGAAAACCCAATAACATGTAGTTCGTAACGACTTATGATCTATAAGTGCAACTAAACCGCGGTGTTCCACACTTGAGGCTTGCTATCTTTGCGTTAAATCCATGCCCTGTTTACGAATTGACAACTGAAAATGAGAAATTAGCCTGTATTTGTACTGAAACTAACATGAAATTCGAATTCAGGATTGAAAATCGGCGTTTCATATCGAAATGAAGAAGTTGATAAGTCAACCAGTAGAATGCTGGGGAAAAATATCGCGTTGCCCAACCACCGTTAACGTGACATCAAAATTGATGCAACTGTTCTCCTGGTTCCATTTGGTTAAAATCTTTATTTGCTCCCTCAAGATTATGGTGACGTTAAGTTGAAGTCGCCAAAAACTCTCTATTAACTAGGTAAGTTTCGCTAAGCAGCCGGTAGGATCGCGGCTACTTTTCGAACGTCGAGTCATCGAATCTTCAACATTTTTTACATATAGGTAGGATACATGCATAATTCTTATTCCAGCCCATTGCCTTTCCCTATTAGGGGTATAGCAGTGCCAGGTTACAAAGGTATTAATATAACAAGTCCTTTGAGCGCCGTTATTAACGAAATCTACTGCAGGTACCTACATTATATGAACTAACAAGCAATCAGATTCGGTCAGAAAAGATCAGGACACGGGATAGCAATTCTTATTTCGGGGGACGGAATAGTTATTATACATATTTGGTATGACTGTAAAGATTTACTGTTTCAGAAGTTAGTCATGGAACGCAGTAGATGACTAAACTCCGGAAATAGGGCATCCTGCAGAGAGTGCCTGACGATAAGCTTATAAAGAGAAAAATGCGAAGATGTATCAACACCCTCTGAAGCTACTAGAGCATTTCTGAACGCCTCCGCACGAAATAAATGAAACTGAATGAAATAATGTGGAAACCAAATAGCTTCACAAAGGTAGGTATGTCTCTTTTACTACCTGAACATAAGGTAGGGGGAAGAATTACATCTGGCAAGAAAAGTAAGAGGGGGGGGGGGGGGGGGGGGGGGGGGGGGGGATGTCAATTTGGGTGGACAGTATATAACTTTCTCACATAAGTAAATAGAAACATGTACTACCTATATGATAATTAGACAGTTGGTGGCTGAATGAGGGGAAATCATGTACCTATTGTACATACTGCAGTTGAGGAGCCCCATGTACCTACTGTCAAATAATTTGCCCAAACTCTGTGCCTATGTAAACAGTTTGGTCGTCTAACTGTTAAATACTTAGCGATGCACCTTGATTCCAAACTTAGCTGGAAATACCACATTGAAAAAAAGAATCAGGAACTAAAAATCAAGTTCAGAAAGATGTACTGGATGATGGGAAGGAACTCCCATCTCTCACTACACAATAAATTACTCATATATAAACAGATACTGCGCCCTATCTGGACCTATGGGATTCAGCTCTGGGGTTGTGCGAAAAAATCAAATATTAAAACAATCCAAACCCGAATATAATACTGAGAAGTATAGTTCGGGCCCCCTGGTTCATGCGGAATGATGATATTCATCGAGACTTGAGGGTAGAAACGGTCACTGAAATTATTGCCAAATATGCAAGGAAGCACGAACATCGCCTCCACAAACACGAGAACCTGGAGATGCTCAAAACGTCTTAAACAACGAAGGAGAACTTCGGCGACTCAAGAGACATAAACCTCTGGACCTAATTGTGCTGTGCAAATAGTACTAGTGTAATCCAGTGTTTTTAACTGTTCTTGATACAAGTATGGGCCAGGTTTTGCTGTAAACCTCTCCCTTTAGTGAGCTTATCATGAAATGAAATATTACTAGAAAGATCTATGTCTATGTTTTCAGTCTATGTTTTCAGTTCTAATAAATAAATCACGATAGAAAAAAAAAAAAAGTTTGGTCGTCTACAGGGGGCAGTGTACGATGAGGTGATCTCAGTTTGTCCTCACCTTGACACCAGACCCTTTAGCCACGGACTTCACGGTACTAAAGAGATTCTTGTTAAACCCCTGTAGCAACAGTACTTGACAGCTGAGTGCCTCCTCGGATAATAACTCGGCCGTGATTCGCGATTTTCCGTCATTTCCTATTTCAATAGTCCGTGCCCGGCGCCCCCGTGCATGCTGATGGGGTGAATGACTTACGTCTTTGTGAGAGTCCGGAGACCTCGACCTCTCGAGGTGACGAGTCGTAAGAAAAAACTGGATAAACCCCACCAGATGTGCCTGAGTAATATTCTTGGAAGTTGCACCGTTGTTGCTAAGGGGTTTGGATTTCGAAATTCGAAGTTCCAAGTACCTCAGCAGGATACGGGATTTCACACTCAGCGCAATACTCAGTATACCATAACCATAGGTAAGTCTGTTATAACCAGAGCCCTTCACAGCATGGCATTTATTTTTGCCAAACGTGGCTCTAAAAAACATGGCAAAATAGCACTTATTTTGGCCAAACATGGCATTTATTCTTCAAAATCCACTTTTTTTTTCTTTTTTATTAATTTTTTTAATTTTTACCCCATGACCTAGCAATGGAGTTTCCTTTTCAAGCACTAATGCCTGTAATCCTCGGACATTGGAGACCTTAAATCCTCGGAAGGGAATTCCCGGTCGTTGACTTGTGAGCTTGCCCACATGAAAAAGCCCTTGTTAGCTTGCCTCTTTTGAAAAAATAACTTGAAACCCCAACTTTTTGCAAATTTTCCCAGAAAAAATTTTTTTTCTCACAAATTTTCAAGAAAATCAGGCGAAAAATGGCACAAATGCGGCATTTTCCCGGAAATTGGCAAAAAATGGCTTTTTACCCAAAAATTGGCCAAACATGGCATCTGTTCTTCAAAATCCAAACTTTTGTTTTCTTTTTTTTCGCCTTATTTCCCGTCATGACCTTGCAATGACCCTTTCCTTTTCAAGCACTAATGGCTGTAATCCTCGGACATTGGAGACCTTAAATCCTCATAAGGCAATTCCCGGTCTTTGACTTGTGAACTCACCCACATGAAAAAGCCCTTGTTAGCTTGCCTTTTTAGAAAAATGTTTGAAAAAATACTTAAAACACCAACTTTTTTTCGAATTTTTCCAGAAAAAAATGTTTTTTTTTTTTTCCCCCACAAATTTTCAAGAAAATCAGGCGAAAAATGGCACAAACGTGGCATTTTCCCAGAAATTGGAAAAAAATGGCTTTTTACCCAAAAATTGGCCAAACATGGCACTTAAGGATGGCGCCATGGCAAAATGGCACTTGAAGGGCTCTGGTTATAACGTACAGCCTACGAAAATCACATTCAATTCAAATTCGTGTCGACAATAATGACTCCTTATAATTGACCTAGCACATAAGTTCCAATAATGCAGCATGACCATATGAGCGAATTACCGTAGTTTTTCTCACATTTGTTCAACTTATTACTCGACACCTGAGTACAAGTATTTCCCGTTCCTGGTCCAGACCTCCCTACCGCCGCGCCGCACAGTGCTTCGAGTAATAGATAACATCGAAAAAATGATAATTTTAGTTAGTAACCGAAACTACCTATGAGGGCTTATTCGGAGAGGTATAAAGGTGAGAAAAATATCAATACTTAGTTGAACCTAAATTAGTCTCTTAATCACGATGATACCTATAAACAAAAGATGCTGAGGGAGAGGAAGATACAGTTGACACACAGAAGTGAATTCTCTTGCTTGGGGTACGGTTCTCCGTTTTAAAAAACGATGGCCGGGCCTGCGAGAGGTATGTACAAACGTACTTGATGAAATTTGAGTCCTTTGAATTTTTAAATTTTTTAAATGTTCAATAAGCAGATGTCAAACTAGCTTACGAAAACATAATTAGTCAACTTCAAAAAGCATTTTCTCCGAAAAGTGGGAACAATCGAATTTTAGGTCACAAATGCCTATGTTACGCTCCAGGAAAATAACTCTCACATTCGAAGAGGTTTGGTCACCCTGGCCTCATAGCTCTGATCGTTAGAGTGTCGCAACTCCGACGAATTTCCCGTAATTTATCGTAGTTGCGACGACGCGAGTTTGAACTCCTGTCGAGGTATGAAATATTTTTGGGCCGTTACACTTATAATTGACTAAATTTTGACAATAGGGCATGCGGGGTTTAACAGTCAAAGTATTTTTAAGCGCTGAGTCGATTGCGACCACCTCCAAATCTCTAAGATTAATATTTACTTTATAGTTTGTGTAGAGAAGATATTTACGTTTTTGTTTACTTTCCTCAGTTAAAATACCTAAGCATTTTTTGGAGTTAAGCTGGATGGAAGTTTTCTTCACTACACGAGCTCGCCTTTTGTGAAAAATATTATTTATGATGTTTATATTCTTAAAATTGCTTCTTTTTCTGTATTTTTTATATATTTATTTTTTGAAATAAATTTCTTTCTAGCTACTAACCTTTCGGAGGAGCCCGTCGTCACTAGCAAGTCTAATGACAAGTAACAGGGAAGGGGGGGGGGGGGTGTGTCGAAGTAAAGACATCATCATCAGGCCGTCGAAACAGTACTGAAGTCAGTCAGTCGGTCTGACACTTTATCAAAATGAGGAAGGACTCCTCCGAAACGTATGTAAATGATAATTTTATTATTACTACTAGCGATAAAGCAGACAATGGGGCAAACCGGATTCGAAGCGCGATCTTAGCGAACGTGGCGGTATGTCCGAATAATCTAAATTTTTACTAAGGGATTGACTACTTGATGTTATGTAATTTTGAGATGCGAGCATCCAGACCACCAAACTATACACATCAACTAATATATATTGGACCAAACCTACCTCCATACCGCCAAGTTCGCTCTGATCGCGATTGGAATCCGGCACGTCAAGCGGAAATAACCAATTAAATTTAAAACGGTCTACGACGGTTACGGTAACCTGAAAGCAATAACAAACTGAAGAATAAATACCTTATATTTATGTGATAACAATTACCCACGGGCTTTCAACTACCCAGCAATAAGTACCAAAACTGTAGCGAGTCGACCTTCATTTCCCTGACCCAAACCATGTCAAGAACGGCTCATCTAAATTTAGAGTGTTTAGGAGCGCCAGCCAGATCCGCTCACCTACGAATCAGCTCCGTCAAAACCAACACAGTCCGCGATTTATTGATTAAAACGTGAAGAGGTAGGTAGAGATAGTAGGAGACGCCTAAAATTAGTTTACGCAGACGGTATTTTTTATACAGGAAATATTTCGTGCGAAGGTTTCCACTTGATGATATTTAAATTGATATTAAAACAGAGGAAAAATCAGACAGCAGAAATGCTTTGGAAGGAGTGACGGAATTGAAATTATGTATTTGGGGCAGCAACGCAATGCTAAAACAATCCCCAATCTTTCACACACACAAATAAATACAAATGAAATGAATGCAATGAATGAAATGAATACAAATGAAACAAAAGCCCGTCTGCAGAGGAAAACGGGTGCAGAACGTCTACGGAGAACGGTCATGATTTATGAGGGAATATAAGACGTCCTACATCTGTGGGACTCGAATCAAAAGCATATTTTATCAATTTCTTTCTGCCTTCTTGCACGTAAAGCCGTAATCTTTAATCTTCCCGTAAAGCCACATGCCAGGTACTATTTAAAACGTCTGCCAAATTGGGTGGGCAGTATAGCTTCTTCAGTGTAACATGGACCAATAGCAAAGAACACAGCTGAAGAACAAAATACGAGTAGAATTCGATAAATGCCAAATAGAGCAGCAGTTTTCTTTTAATTAAAAATCATAAATTCAACTATTTTCGGCCGTTTGCAACATTTCTAAGTGATTTTTTGAGCACTTTTTTTATTTGACCAACTTAATGTGTTCAAAAATGCTGACCAACGAACGGATTTTTAGAGAAAGAGATTATCGACCCACAATATGTATGTTGTCAAATTATCAGGATAAGGGTCAAGAAACGAATAACAGTTCTTATCGCCGAGCTTTCGGTTTATATAAAACCATCTTCAGGGCCTATAACACAGAATAAAAAACTTTCAGTCTCAGCTCAGAAACAATAATAAAACAATAACAATAGCACAGAATGAACTCAAAGAAAATACATGTATCAGGCCAACATAAAATAAAATAAAATAATAACAACAGCCACTAGGTAGGTACTACTTAATTGAGTCCATAGATAGGCAACTTACTCAAGGATCTTATCTCAATCCTAACGGATCCCTAACGGAACGGATTTTTATCTCAATCCTAACGAGTTATCGTCTGGAATGACACTCCCCCCCCCCCCCCCCCCCCCACCCCCCCCCCCCCCCCCCCCCCCCCCCCCCCCCCCACACATATATGTATTTAAATATATATATACACGACAAGGTCCGATCCCTATTGTTGTAACTGAGAGCCGCTCAGCTCTACTACAAACTGTGATCTGTGATATATTTATGTAAATCTAGTCGTAGTTTTATTTCACTTCGCTGATTATATATAATAACATGTATACAGTTATTTTCCTATCTTACATCTAGTCTTAGTTATTATTTTATTTTTGGGGTTTTTTAATCCACTTTGGGGGCTAAACTGTGGTCATCACTGTACCCCCCCCCCCCCCCCCCCCCCCCCCCCCCCCCTCTCCGAGTTGCCAGAGGAGTCCATGATGACGCTCCTTTTTAGTCAAGGATGGCAACATGGCTCCCCTTAGAATCGTACCACTTCCAGTGTCCCTTAAGACACCGTGTTCAATGAACCTTCTGGTTGAGATGCGGCTTAAACCTTAATAAAAATATGTATGTAGATACATATACACACGAAAAAACGCAAACTTCAGGAATCTTTTCACAATGGCTGAAAAATGGTTTCAATAAAGAAATTTTTCAAAAATTTTGATTTTAAAAATTTCCGAGCCATTGCCATAGCTTCATTTCCTACGAAATGTACTTTGCTAAAAAACTTCCTCAATGTGTTTCCAGCGGTAAAGGCGAAATTTGAACGGAAACGTCTGTTCCGAGCAGACAGTCTGAGTTGTCAAGAATCGAAGGTCACCGCAGGCGCGGAGACAATACCTGCTCGTAAAAAAATCGTCAATCTTCGACGTGAGACAACTCGAGGTAGGTAATAAAAGGCAGGTTGTGAGGTAATGGAAGGTGGTCCATTACTCCGGGACCTTGCGAAAAAAAAAAAAAAAAAAAAATCTTGAGAAAATGGACACGGACGTGACTGCTACGAGCGACGAATGAGTTGGCAACTCGAGTTACATGGTCGACTGCAATGTGAAGTTATTTGATCTTGGTTAGTTTCAGATTGTTTCTCTCACATTCTTTGATTTCCCAGTTCATGAGGTGATTTCCAATAACATTCTACATAATTCCAATGGAATGAACGATGTTTCTTATTTAGTCGAGTTTTTCGAACAATGAAGCTATTGCGAAAGCCCCAAAATGGTGGAAAATTATATCTTTGGCAATGTTTTACATGAAAAGTCGACATCTAGATTTTTTTTTCAACTCCTTCATTTCTACAAATATAATAATTACAATCAGAAGAGACATGAAAGATATCGAAAAATATATTCTTACACATCAACAAATTTGCTGAAACTAATCCCCTATGGGCACAGCCCGTGTCAGGGGATGAGTCTCACCCAGAGAACATGGAATAAACTTTTATTCTACATTTTTGTTCTGTGGTCTCACCTCATGCTTAAATTTTATAATGTTTAGATAATTCTGCATTGTTGACAAACTATTTTTGACTAAAATTTAAATTGAATTTGACGTTTTGTGTCCCTTTATAGCTAATTTTAGTGATTTTTTGGTTTATTATTTAATAATGAACCTTTGTATAATCGACCAAGAAATTTTGTTTGTAACCCCAACCCCCCCTCCTTAAATTCGTTGGTTTACATTTCAAAATGCATAGAATCTAAAAATCGAAAGAAAAAAGAAGAAAAAAAAAACCGTCCGTCCACCGTACAGATTTTGTGTCCAAAACTATTGGACCAAAGTTTATGAAATTTGGCTAAAAAATCATACATTGGCCAGGGACGTGCCAGTAACAGCGGCATCAATTCAAATCAACCCTAGAGGGTAGTAATTACCTAAGGGTTGAAATATTGGAAAATCGAGATTTTGAAAACCTTCAAGGAAAGTAATGTTTATTTATTTGTTTATTGTCATTTACATATATTTTCCCAACAAATCGAATGCAATCATGCCGTACGATTTTCCTTTCTCTCACTACGAGGTATAATGGAGCGCGCCGCCGCGGTTTTGGCAATGAGCCTCCGAACATGATAAACTCGAGGTAGAGCGCAGCACGCAAACAATGACTGTACCGATTTGCAATTCTTTGTTGCCAATAAGAGCAGTCGTGACGGACAAAAGCTGTTTTAGTTGTTTTGTCGGTTTTTCGTTTGTTTGTGTGTTTCGTTATTAAAATAATTAATTTATTAATTAGGTATATAATTCTCATTTTTGGCCAGTATTGACGAGATCGATGGAGAGGGGAACGAATCGTAGTGTGAAAAGGGGTGGCGCAAGGTATCAAGAAGGGGGAAGTCATTAGGTCCTTAGCTCCCTACCGCACCTAGCGGCGGACCTTGTTAGTTCGGAGTTTTCCATAAAATTTCCACGAAAATTCGCTAACATTAAACTAATAATTTCTGAAGTTTTCTGTGCCTCGATTTTTCTGGTAAATTGCAAATGTTCATTATTAAAAATGATAAACCAAAATAGCCGTATGAACTACGACGTTCGAATCAGCTGCTATAATTCCTATGGATTTCTCTCTTCAAGATAGGTATTTATATTAATAAAATCGTAATTATGTCTGTCTGTACATTGATTAGAATCATGAAATTTTCCGTTTCATGCTATTTGTAGACGATCGGTACCATTTTCTCAATTTTTCTCTGTCTGTCTGTCAGTCCGCTTTTCACGGATACAGGGGTCATTGGACAACTGATATGAGTGATGGGAAATGTCTGTATCAGTCAAACTTAAATTATAGGCTTTTTGAGGTTTTTTTAAATTTGAGCCTGAGGGGGTGTTTTAGGCGAGGGGGAGGGGGTGACATGGGGTATCTTGGACACTATTGGACGAACTGGGGATCTGATTGGGACAATATGTTTGGATTCTTTAACTTAAATCACAGGCTACTTGAATTTTCCAAATCTGACCCTTAGGGGGTGTTTTAGGGTATGGAGGGGGGTGAAATGGGGTATCATGGACATCAGTGAATAAACTGGAGACGAGACTGTTGACATATGTTCGGGTTATTCCAACTTGAATTGCTGACTAGGTAGGTACTTGAAATGTTCAAACCCGACCATTAGGGATTTTTTTGGGAGGGGGGGGGGGGGTGAAATGGCGTTATCTTGGACATCGCTAAATAAAATGGAGCTGACTGGTAAGAAATGTTTGAAATACACTTACTTTAATCGCAGACTACTTCAAGTTTTCCAATCTAACTCATAGGGGTGTTTTGGGGGAGGGGGGGGGGGGGGGGGGGGGGGGGGGGGGTTATCATGGACATCACTGAATAAACTGGGGACCTGATTGCTAAATAATGTTTGAATTACTTACACTAACTCAAATCACAGGCTACTTGAAATTTTCCAAATCTGACCCAAAGGGGGTTTTCTTAGAGGAGGGTGGTAGTGGGGGTGTGAAATGAGGTATCTTGGACATCACTGAATAAACTGAGGACCAACTGAGGATTTCAAAGGTGTTTAACAACCTATTTTCTAGGTAGAATATCTTGAAAAGATTTTTAATTTTTGGGTATAATTAACCAAAATTAAATCAGCTTCAAACCAATATAGCGTCAGTCTTATATCGCTCGTGGTAATGTAATACAATAGATTGACTTCGGATCAGGTTTCAGGGATTATGGGAGGAGTCGGGTATGACGTAGGACATTGGAACACAATTCTGGTTAAGGAGGTGGAGGAGGGAGAAGGGAAGAAAATTACTCGCAGCCCCATTGTGTGGCGAGTAAACGACGGCAACGTACCTACATCGATCGACTCCACGTGTATGGGCTAGTCGTTGAGGCAATTAGTCCAGAAAAAACGTTTGTAAAGTAATGTTGAGGATACTCGTAATCAGGCTAACGATTACACTAATAATCTCGAGCACTATGATTAATCAATTACAATTTATTTATTTTTGCTTCCTCACTAACGAAGGTAGGGAAGCTTTGTGCTCGTGATTGAAGTGGACAAAATTTCTGTCCTCCGAATTTCCACTTGGTTTTTGCGTTTCAGAGCTTGCTGATCAATTTTAGTTCAGTGTCTGTCTGTCTGTGGTAAATCCTTGTCACGCCCAAACTATACCTACCAAGTTTCAGTCAGATTCCAATGAAATTTTCAGGGATTGTGCGGGTTAGCTCCTAGGCGATCCCCTATAATTTTCACTGCCGTCGAATCAACAGCAGCCTGTGCGCATGCGCAAACGTAAAATTTTCATAACGTCGATTTCTTATTATCTGTTGGTCCGATTTCGTTCAAACTCGGTAGGTAATTGGGTATAATATGTTCTAGAAAAATGCCCTATAAATTATATCGCGATTGTTAGAGTAATAACCATTGCGCATGCGCATAACTAATATCGATTGACACAAACAAAACTCCGAGTCTAATGGAACGATTTTGATGAAATTTTCAAGGATTGTGCGGTTTAGCTCCTAGACGTTCTCCTACAAATTTAATTGCCGTTGGAGTAATAGTAGTCTGTGTGTATGCGCAAATATTAATTTCTTATAACGTCAACTTATCAATCATTTCGACTTACGCGTTGTTCTTCAACTTTACGTCTATGTTACAATGTGGAGGAAGCGATACTGCCCACCCAACTTGGTAGACGATTTTTATTTATTTATTTAGACACGGCCAAGCCTAATTATATTCAATAAGTTATAAATGTAATTTAAATCATTTTTAAACAGAAGATATAAAGGTAACAAATTAACAGTATAACACTGGAGATGAAAAAAAAAGAAGAGTTTTCAGGGTAGTGGGGGAGGATGTAAAAAAGTCAAATTCGGGATTTATAGATAAAACGCTGTGTGGTGAAAACCACCCCCTCTTTTCAACAGCCCTTTTCAGGGCTACCAAAAAGAGGTAGACATGGCACACAAATGTTTATAAGACGTCGAGTTATAACTCCGTCAAACAAAATATTTCACCAGAGAGAAAATGCGAAATTCTCTCTCAAAAGTGAAATATTATCAAATAACATACAAGGCGACCTCCCTAAACACTTACTGGGCGAGAGAGACGCGACAAGTATCTCGAACCAAGTCGCCTTGAATGAGAAAACTCAAACAGACAATCAAATGTCCTCTAGAACTAACAAGGACGGTTCTAGCAAGCCTACACGCCAATCAGAAACTCTGATTGCGCGAGAGACAATAGACGAACCAACCAGGAGGCGGCAAGCAACCACCTCTGGTTCAGAAGCCACCCCGGGGACCCTGTCTCAGCAACGGACGCAGAGAAGCCACCCCCGGGGATCCCGTCTAAACAACGGACGCAGAGAAGCCACCCGAGGACCCCGTCTAAACAACGGACGCAGAGAAGCCACCCCGGGGACCCTGTCCCAGCGACGGACGCAGAGAAGCCACCTCCGGGGACCCCGTCTCAGCGACGGACGCGGGGAAGCCACCCCCGAAAGACCAACTCAGCTATCATATTCACAGATTCTGAGAAAACAATGTGCGAGCCAATAAGAAAACACATGCTGAACTAATGAAATTAAGCGGACCAATCAGGAGGCGGCAGGAGGCGGCCACCTCCCTATAATTACCCCCCACGGAGCCCTCCGAAATTCATTCCACTCACCGCTCTCGACGACTACACTCTACCAGTACGAAGTTTCTACACGCTCTACGCTGACGACCCTTCTGCTCACGAGTTCTTCTCAGAACGGCATTCTACTGCTCACAAGGCATATCTTCTCTCCTCACAGATCTCGCTTTGGCATCTACGAGTCCAGTGATCCTTTATCCTGCTCATTGCCCAACGTAGTTCTTCTGTCAGAACGCCACCCGGTACATCTATTGATATTCTCATTAGATCGTACGCCCGCTGGGACGTTCGAGACGTGTCGCCCGGGTTTCGTAGCACTAAGCTCGTCACCGACCGCTGGGGCACGCCGATAAATTACTCAGCTCATCCGCTCTAATTTATCGTCCAAGGAAGCCTTTTTCAAGGCTACAAGGTAGGACCCTGACATCCGAGCAAAGGAAAGAAGCTCTGTCAAGCGAGTCCACCTTCCAAATCCTGCATCCTATACGGAGAGGTATTAAAAACGAGTTAATCAACTCGGGTACATCGATGGAGCGCCGCCCGTCCTACTTCCTCATGCAAGAGGAAGCAGAACACGGCGCGGCCGGGAGCTCTAACCCGCGAAGCGCTCCCTACCCGATACTCGACTCGTCCGCTGGTCCTAGCGACAGACAAAGGCTCGATTCTCGCGAAGAGATCGCCTTACTACCTAACGTATCCATGAAGGAAACGTTAGGCCAAGCCTCACACACACAAAAGTTCGAGGATACCTTCCAGACTCGCTCTGAAGTCAATCATCATGATTTGACAAAGATATCTGAATATCCACGATATTCTACGCAAGGCTACCCGGCCGATCCGAGTGTCAAACTCACTCCCAACTTGCTCAAAACACAGGATACTTTTCAGTACCTCAACCAAGCCCAGTATATTCCCCCTACAGATATAAATCTTAGGCCGGAATATTACACAACGGCTCAGCACCAAACAGATCGGACCCAGCACCCACTAAGCGAGCCCAGTGCTCCACGCGGCCACTACACGAACTATCCTCAAGTTCCTCCCGCCAAGCAAGCTGACCTTGGCGATTTCGCTCACATTCCTTTCGGAAATACCACAGGAACTAACCCGCATAATCAGAACATAAATGTCCCACTTGGTCTACCTACACCAAGTCAGACATATATAAATCCACTACAAATGGTGACCCCGCCTTTGAACAGGCTTAACACGGAGCATTTCGTTCCCTCTTATGAAGCTAGTGGATTTCAGGGAACCACTGCGGGCGTGCGACCCCCGCCGGGCTTATACGCCCCACATCTCACACAACAACCCTCTACACAAAGTGGCTTTCGAGCACTTTTAGAGGAAATGGGAGATTACCAAAAACCTATCTTCCAAAAGAAGAATATCGATCGTGCACTCGCCGAGTTCGATCAATACTGCGTGCGAAAAAACCTGAGAACGCAGAACGAATGTTTCTCAGCTATCTACAAGTGGGTACCTGAAGAAATGCGGGAAGCTATTGACTCAGCTTACCTCACGGCACCCCACGCACCTTACGAAGAGGCCAAACAGCGCCTACAACGAGAATACGGGCTGTCCTTGCAGGACAGGCTCCTCGCGCTCGAGGACCCCGCATCTCTCGCCAAAAAACCCAGCACCAAGTACCATGAAATGTACTCTAAGGCTGTTGGGTACTTCTCAGAGGCTCTGATCACTCAAAAGTGGATCGAAACTCTGCCCATCGAAGCCCGGGGCATGGTCGCAGCACAGCTTACCACGAATGCCCGGCTCGACCTAGCTGATACGCTACACGCGTACAAAACAGAAAATCCTCCTCTCAACATAAGAGGAGTAGAATCTACTTCGAAACCTACCAGGACTGGTTTCAAAAAGGCCCTCTCACAAAAAGCTGAGTTCAAACCTCAGCAAGTAGAGAGTAAGCCTCACAAACCAACGGCCTACGTCTGCAGGAACCACGCCCGTTTCGGTAGCGAAACTCGCAAGTATGCAGACCCAGAGTACTGCACTTGGAAGGCAAATACCGCCTCCAAACCTATCAAAAAGGCAGCGCCTATCAGCCAGCCTAAAAACTTGGCTTCAAGCGAAAATACTCACAGACCGATACAAGAAAGTACCGTTCCAACCTCAGACGCAGAGAGTTCGGAAAACGAGTAACTGCCAGTGTATCTGAGCCTATACGCCGGCAGACTAAAGAGTATAAAAGGCTTTTTTTCAAGTGCTAACTAAATGGCACTGAATTTCTCATTGACACGGGAGCAGAAGTGAACATTCTGCCCCACAATGTCACCAAAAAATTGGGCTTAAAAATTCGTAAGTCCAATGTCAAGCTCACAGCAGCTAACGGCGCCCCTATAGACACACTAGGGCGTGCTGACACGACAATTAACATCGGCCTCGGAGACATGACCACCGATTTCATGATCACTAAAGTTGATCTAGCGATCCTCGGTATACCATTCCTCGAGTCTTGGGATATCGGAATACGGGTCAAACACAAATATATCTACAAAGATAAAGTAAAGAGCTATGCCGATCAAAAAATCGCTGCAGTCATGAGCAGAAAATTTACGGACGAACAAATAGCAGCTGCTATTCCTCATCGTGACGACAGTCCTAAACCAGAGGACACACAGCTCACAGAGGACGAAAACATACGCTCTATCATTGAAAAATACAATGATAAAATGAACAAACTTCAAGGAAAGTGGAAAAACAACGGTGTTTACCACCGTATAACCACGGAAGGAACACCAGTACACTTCCGTGCAAGGCCCATGGCAGGCGAAAAACGGGCTCAGGTTAAAAGTACTTTCGACAAAATGCTCACAGAGGGCATCATCGCTCCCTCCAACTCCGAATGGGCTTCTCCGCTACATTGCGTGCCCAAAAAAGATGGAACATGGAGAATCACGGGCGATTACCGATTCCTCAATGCAAAAACTAAGAAAGACGCCTACCCGCCGCCTCACATTCGCTCTTTCCAAGCGAATTTACATGATACACGAATCTATTCGACAATAGTTTTAAAATCGGCATATTATCATATTCCGATGCACCCAGATGACGCTCATAAAACGGCAATTATTACCCCTGTCGGTCTCTATGAGTTTAAAAAAATGAGCATGGGTTTGGCCGGAGCGGCTCAAACATGGCAAAGGTACATGGACAGCATCATGCGGAAATTCGATTTCGCATTTGTCTACCTAGACGACATATTGGTGGCTTCTAAAAATTACAAAGAACACATGAACCACCTCAAACAAATTTTCGACAAACTAGGAGAACACGGACTTCGAGTAGGTTTTGACAAATGCATTTTTTCAAAACCTACCGTCGATTTCCTAGGTTTCACTATCTCAAAAGAAGGGATAATTCCTAAACGAGATAAAATAGAGGCCATAGAGCAATTCCCTCGGCCAATAGACGTACGAAGCCTACGCAGATTCCTAGGTATGTGTGGTTTCTACCGAGCTTGCTCAAGTAAATTCGCTCACACAGCGCAACCTCTGTATGACTCCATTCAGTCAAACAAAAAAAATGACAAAACCCCTATCGAATGGACATCAGAGAGAGAAAAAGCTTTCAACAGCTTAAAACACGCAATGATAAAAGCTACATTGCACAATATTGCTCATCCCCACCCTACAGCAGAGTGGAGAATAGTTTGCGATGCATCCGATACACACATCAGAGCGGCAGTGGAGCAAGAAATTACAGACAAACACGGCTCGAAATCTTACCAACCATTGGGATTTTTCAGTAAAGAAATTCCGGAACAATGGAAGAATAAAGCCTCGTTCGACAAAGAGATGTTCGCCGCTTATCAAGCTTGCATTCATTGGCACAATGACTTGGACGGCCGCTCTTTTCATATTTGCTCAGATCACAAACCTCTGCTAGGCACAATGCTAAAGAAAAACGCACATTTTTCTAAAATGCGATTGAGATGGCTAACATACATCTCCCAAATGACAAGTGACATACGACACATACCCGGAGAAGACAACGTCGTAGCCGACGCACTCTCCAGACCTTTCGATCCAGTTGAAATTCAAACAAAGTCAATTTCAACCCAAACTGACGAGGGTCCGTCCGTAGCCGAAATTTCACAAATTACGGCCGCAATAGAGTGCAATCTTTTACTGCACATCTCAAATGCACAGATTCATTCTCCTCCTAACGCAGAGGACAAACTAAAACTCACACGAGTTGAATTCCCGCAAGGAGAGATTTGGTGTAACCTGGACTTAGGACACCCAAGACCTTATATTCCAAACGAAATAAGGCACGAAATAATCAGCCAAATTCACAATTTGGGACACCCAGGCATACACTCTACAGTGTATAAGGTAAAACAGAGATATTTTTGGCACGGCCTTCGTGCGGATGTCTCCAACTGGGTCCGGGCATGCGAGACTTGCCAACGAGCAAAAATCACTCGCTCCGTGAAGCTCCCTTACTCCGAATGTGAAACGGCTACCAAATTCTCCCATGTACACGTTGACATTACCGGACCCTTACCTTTAGCTAAAGGAGGGAAGCGTTACATCCTAATGATGGTCGATAGAGCAACGGGTTGGCTAGAGGCAGTCCCTCTTAACAACATAGAAACGTCCACGATCACAAACGCCTTTATAAATATTTGGGTAGCCTCAAAAGGCGTACCTAAATACATTACAAGTGACCAGGGCACACAATTCGAATCAGACCTATTTCATTCCATTATGGAACGTCTCGGAGTAAAACATACTCACACGTTACCATACAAACCGTCAACAAACGGAATGGTGGAACGCAGAAATAGATCCTTGAAAGAGGCTCTCAAAGCACAGGACGAACATTGGCTCGACGCCCTTCCAAAAGTACTACTCGCCATGCGTACGGCAGTAGACCCAGCAACGGAAACTACACCCTTCCAAAAAGTTTATGGAATTGACGTGCCGCTCCCAGGCGACATATTCGTAACTTCTACGAACATTTCCGAGCCTCTCTTTTTCCGATCTACGCATATCAGGCATAATAATACGAAATATGCCGTCAACATGCCCAAAAATTTAGATACATGTACACATGTCTATATAAGAGTGCCCACACAGCTCTCCTCTTTGCAATGTCCTTACACAGGACCATTCAAAGTTGTTAAAAGAGATAAGTTTTCGGTTACAGTACAAATTGGCGAACACACAAAAAAGGTTCCCAAACAGCAAATCAAACCAGCTTACACTCTAAACACAGACGAAGCTGTGTCACTAAGCACAAATCAGGCAGAAAATAAGGAGGAGACTCCCCGAAAATCCGCCAGAGGGCGCGTCCCCTCTACCAAATTCGACGAGAAATGGGTGACTGCGCTCGAAGCAGACCACGCCCACTTTTCTCGGGTAGGAGCAGTGGGAGATATAAATAAGGAGCACCCCGGGCCCGGAGCTCATACCAATCTTGACCATGGCAGCTTCCAATCAACAAGAAGACATGTTGACAGACGAAGTAGAGAATTTCCTCCTTGCGGAGGAAATTCCTACGCCCATCGGCCCGCTCCCGCCTTCACCAGAGAAGAAGGGACCGGCGGACGCCAGCGCTCCAAGAGAGGTGGTTTGGAGAACGCCGGCCGCGTTCGCAAAGCCGGCTCCACCCGCTCCGCAGCTGCCCAGGGCTCCACCCGCTCACCAGCTGCCCACGGCTCCACGCAAGTGGATCAGCTCGGGCGACGTTCCCGTGCCTCGTTGGGACGAGATGAGCGCAGCGGGGTGGACGTCGCCGGAACCAGCGCCTCCGCAACAGCCCAGCCGCGGCCGCGGGCCAAACCCTCGCGGGTTTGGTACCCGTCGGCAAAGCTCGGGCCGGCCACGGACGCCCCGCGGCGCTCGCCGAAACCGGCGAGGCCGGGGCTCACACCAGGCGCGGGACGAGAGGCCTGCACCTCCGCCTCCGCCCCAACTGGTGAGGGTTTCATACGGAGAATTCCGTATGGACCTCCCAGTTCTCCCCAACATGCGTCGTCGTTGATAACACGACGTCTTGGGGGGGCGCCTGTGGTGAAAACCACCCCCTCTTTTCAACAGCCCTTTTCAGGGCTACCAAAAAGAGGTAGACATGGCACACAAATGTTTATAAGACGTCGAGTTATAACTCCGTCAAACAAAATATTTCACCAGAGAGAAAATGCGAAATTCTCTCTCAAAAGTGAAATATTATCAAATAACATACAAGGCGACCTCCCTAAACACTTACTGGGCGAGAGAGACGCGACAAGTATCTCGAACCAAGTCGCCTTGAATGAGAAAACTCAAACAGACAATCAAATGTCCTCTAGAACTAACAAGGACGGTTCTAGCAAGCCTACACGCCAATCAGAAACTCTGATTGCGCGAGAGACAATAGACGAACCAACCAGGAGGCGGCAAGCAACCACCTCTGGTTCAGAAGCCACCCCGGGGACCCTGTCTCAGCAACGGACGCAGAGAAGCCACCCCCGGGGATCCCGTCTAAGCAACGGACGCAGAGAAGCCACCCGAGGACCCCGTCTAAACAACGGACGCAGAGAAGCCACCCCGGGGACCCTGTCCCAGCGACGGACGCAGAGAAGCCACCTCCGGGGACCCCGTCTCAGCGACGGACGCGGGGAAGCCACCCCCGAAAGACCAACTCAGCTATCATATTCACAGATTCTGAGAAAACAATGTGCGAGCCAATAAGAAAACACATGCTGAACTAATGAAATTAAGCGGACCAATCAGGAGGCGGCAGGAGGCGGCCACCTCCCTATAATTACCCCGCACGGAGCCCTCCGAAATTCATTCCACTCACCGCTCTCGACGACTACACTCTACCAGTACGAAGTTTCTACACGCTCTACGCTGACGACCCTTCTGCTCACGAGTTCTTCTCAGAACGGCATTCTACTGCTCACAAGGCATATCTTCTCTCCTCACAGATCTCGCTTTGGCATCTACGAGTCCAGTGATCCTTTATCCTGCTCATTGCCCAACGTAGTTCTTCTGTCAGAACGCCACCCGGTACATCTATTGATATTCTCATTAGATCGTACGCCCGCTGGGACGTTCGAGACGTGTCGCCCGGGTTTCGTAGCACTAAGCTCGTCACCGACCGCTGGGGCACGCCGATAAATTACTCAGCTCATCCGCTCTAATTTATCGTCCAAGGAAGCCTTTTTCAAGGCTACAAGGTAGGACCCTGACATCCGAGCAAAGGAAAGAAGCTCTGTCAAGCGAGTCCACCTTCCAAATCCTGCATCCTATACGGAGAGGTATTAAAAACGAGTTAATCAACTCGGGTACATCGATGGAGCGCCGCCCGTCCTACTTCCTCATGCAAGAGGAAGCAGAACACGGCGCGGCCGGGAGCTCTAACCCGCGAAGCGCTCCCTACCCGATACTCGACTCGTCCGCTGGTCCTAGCGACAGACAAAGGCTCGATTCTCGCGAAGAGATCGCCTTACTACCTAACGTATCCATGAAGGAAACGTTAGGCCAAGCCTCACACACACAAAAGTTCGAGGATACCTTCCAGACTCGCTCTGAAGTCAATCATCATGATTCGACAAAGATATCTGAATATCCACGATATTCTACGCAAGGCTACCCGGCCGATCCGAGTGTCAAACTCACTCCCAACTTGCTCAAAACACAGGATACTTTTCAGTACCTCAACCAAGCCCAGTATATTCCCCCTACAGATATAAATCTTAGGCCGGAATATTACACAACGGCTCAGCACCAAACAGATCGGACCCAGCACCCACTAAGCGAGCCCAGTGCTCCACGCGGCCACTACACGAACTATCCTCAAGTTCCTCCCGCCAAGCAAGCTGACCTTGGCGATTTCGCTCACATTCCTTTCGGAAATACCACAGGAACTACCCCGCATAATCAGAACATAAATGTCCCACTTGGTCTACCTACACCAAGTCAGACATATATAAATCCACTACACGCTGCAAATTATTTCACAAAGGTTCATCATTTTTTAGTATGATCGTAGTTTTAGTTGGCTTGCGTACGTCATAAGGCCCGTCCAGACTCCTCGGCATGTCCTATACTTCTATAATTATATATGTATGTTTATATTTCTCGATTTGAGCTCCTATCTATTCAAATAATCATTGCCTTAATAATATCATTATCTAAGTAAGTACGAAAAGTCGAGAGGATTTGTTATTAAATATATTGGAGAACGAGCTACTCCACGAGGTACCTAAGAAGTTACCAGGTGTGAACTTATCAACAGGTGATCTCGTGGACGCCAGAGATTTTAGTTTGAAGTTGGAATTCAGTTCGAATATTATTCGGGAAAATATATTTTATTATTATCAATTATCTAAGGACTTGTCTGTTCCGCTAAATTATAATAGGTTGTGGGAAATCCACTGCGCGGCGGAAAACAACTGAATAGGTGAATAGTTGGAAGGAAGATGACTACCAGCGTCAGAATCGACCCTCTCGGAAGAGACAACTATGATACCTGGATCATTCAAGTTGAGGCACTTCTTAGGAAAAATAAGAAGTGGAATCAAGTCCTTGGGAAAATTGAAAAGCCTACTCTGGACCTAACAAATGTGGAATCTGTTCAAGCCACGGAAAAGTGGGAAGAAGAGGATCAAGAGGCTAAATCGGACCTGATTCTTACATTATCTCCATCAGAATTAAAACACATAAAGTACTGCAAGACCGCACATGAAGTATGGACTAGGCTGAAGCAGGTACACCAATCCTCGGGACCAGCAAGGAAGGCTACATTGCTGAAGCAGTTGATCATGAGTAAAATGCAGGAAGGTCAAGATGTCCGGGAACATCTGTCGCATTTCATGGATGCTGTTGACAAATTGCTGGATATGGGCGTCAAAATCCATGATGATTTGCTAACAATCATGATGCTTTACAGCCTTCACGAAACGTATGAAAATTTTAGATGCGCAATCGAATCTAGGGACGAATTACCCACGCCAGAAGCTCTACGTATAAAAATCATTGAAGAGAGTGAGGCAAGGAGGCAAAATAATAATGGAAACAATAAGAAAAACGATGCGTTGATAACAAAGAAAAAATATCAACCAAAACAGCAATATTGTGGGAAACCTCAAACAAAAGAATTCAAATTCAAATGCCGAATCTGTGGAGGTGTAGGACATAAAGCGTGTGATTGTCCAAACAAAAAGAAAAATCAACAACAAGCGGGGACGGCTACAGCACTGATGACTGGAAAGTCGGAAAATAAATGGTGTCTGGATAGCGGATGTTCGACTCATATGTGCAAAGATAAAAGAATGTTCCAGAAACTTGAAAAATCAGAACTGGAAGGAGTACAACTCGCTAGTGATGAATCAATACCAATCCTTGGAAAAGGGGCGGTAGTTCTGGAAGCATTAAACGATCATGGAACAAGAAAGCTGAATCTTGAGGAAACATTGTTCGTGCCAGATTTACGTTTAAATCTGATGTCAGTATTGAAGATAGTGGACAGGGGATTCTCCGTAACATTTGAAAAATGCAGAGCAACCGCATACGCGGATAATGGTGAAATTCTGTTCACTGCTGACAGAATTGGAGACCTATTTTACATTCGGAAATCTAGCCGTGAAACTACGTGCGCCATATGTGAGGGCGGACATGAACGTAGTTTGGATCTATGGCATCGACGGTTGGGACACATCAATGAACATGACCTTAAAGAAATGGCAAAATGGGATGTAATTGGAATGAAAATTCCGGAAAGAGAAAAATTATCGGTATGTAAGACATGTCTACAAGGGAAACTAGTGCAAACACCATTCCCCAAGAAGTCAGAACGAAAAACGGACGTTTTGGATATCGTGCATAGTGATATTTGTGGACCGATGCGAGTGAAATCGATCGGAGGATCTCAGTACTTCATCACGTTCATCGACGATGCGACGAGGTGGTGTGAAGTGAAGTTCTTAAAACACAAATCAGAAGCACTGGAAGCGTTCAAAACCTACAAAAACAAGGTGGAAAAACAAACAGGAAAAAATATAAAATGTTTGCAATCAGATAACGGGCTCGAATATCTTAACAACGGATTCAACCAATTTTTGGAAGAACACGGGATAACAAGAAGGCTGACAGTTCCAAATACACCGCAACAAAACGGGGTATGCGAGAGGAAGAACCGGACACTTGTAGAAATGGCACGGTGTATGATGCTAGAGGCGAACCTGGCACCAACATTTTGGGCTGAAGCAGTTAACACCGCCAACTATATCCGGAATCGGTGTAAGCCAAGTAGTATTGGAGGAAGAATGCCCTACCAAATGTGGACTGGAAAGAAGCCGATTGTCGCTCATTTCAAGACCTTTGGATGTGTTGGATATGCACTCGATAAGAAAATTGGAAAAGGAAAATTTGACCCGAGATCAAACGAATGTATATTTGTTGGATATTCAGACGAAACCAAGGGATTCAAAGTTTGGTATCCAAAACAACATAAATTTGGAGTAACAAGAGACGTAAAATTCCTGGATGAATTCGCAGTGGAAATTGGAAATTTTGAAGAGTTTTACACAAACGAGAAATTAGAAACATCACCTACAGAAAACCATATGGAAATTGAGATTAATCTAACTCCAATGGAGAATATTGTCAATGGAAATAAACAATCGAAATCCTTGGAGCCTGTAAGATCCCAAGAAAATCAACAAATAATGGAAACAACAAATTTCGAATGGGAAAATGAATTAGGAATAGAAAGTGTGAAGCCGGAAACAAGGAGGGGCTCTGACATGCAGGAAACCTCGGAAATACCGGAGACAACGCAAACATTGAGACGGTCGGAAAGAATCGCAAAACGTAAAACCAATACCTGTTGTGAAACAGAAATAAAACCAGTCGTAGAACAGCAGCAACTTGGAGAAATCAAAGTGAGCGAAGCACTTTTTGGACCGAACTCGGAAGAGTGGTATGAAGCCATTGAAAATGAATATCGTGCTCTATTAAAAAATGGAGTTTGGGATCTGATTGATAAACCGAACAATAGAGAGACAGTTGGAAATCGGCTCATACTTACAAACAAGTACAAAAAGGATGGGACACTAGAACGGAGGAAAGCACGTCTAGTAGCAAAAGGTTACACGCAAAGACCTGGAATTGACTTCCAAGAAACCTTCAATCCAGTTATACGCATGAGCTCAATCAGAACAATTATGGCGATAGCTGCGATAAAAGGGTTAACATTACATCAAATGGACGTCACAACTGCTTATCTGAATGGAGAAATGAAAGATAACATCGTGATGGAAATTCCTGTTATATACGAAGAAGTTCTGAAACGAATGAGCAAGAAAACTGAAAGGGGAAGTGAAATCCAGAAGAAAATTAATGAACACCTGAAACTATTGTCGACGAAGGAGGGGAAAAAAGTATGCTACATACGCAAAGCGCTTTATGGTCTGAAACAATCAGGGCGCTTGTGGTATTTCAAATTAGATGAAACCCTAAAGGCAATTGGGTTACAGCCATCCACAGCCGATCCATGCGTTTACACTGGAGAGATGGAAAATCAGTCAGTGATAATAGGCGTCTATGTTGATGATTTAATTCTGGCTACGAAATCTATTGAAGTGATGAACGCATTGAAGAATAAATTGAAGGAAAATTTTGAAATGAAGGATTTAGGCGCAATCCATTATTGTCTTGGAATAGAGATATCACATTCCCAGAAGGAGGGGGAGATACGAATGACACAGAAAAAATATATTAATGAAGTTCTGAGAAGGTTCAACATGGAGGATTCTAAGCCAATAACAACTCCGGCAGAAGTAAATCTAAAATTGAAGAAACCTGAATCACAGAACATTGAAGACATGAGAAAATACCCATACCAAAATTTAATCGGGAGCCTGAACTATATTGCTACAAGCACAAGACCTGATATCTCACATACAATTAGCATGCTAAGTCAGTTCAATTCCAACTATGCCAAGGAACACTGGGAAGCTGCGAAGCGGGTTCTTCGATACTTGAAGGGAACCGAAAATTTCGCATTGACATTCAAGAAGACCGGAGAGTCATGTGTTCAAGGGTACGTTGATGCGGACTGGGGCTCATGTGTTGAAGATCGGCGGTCGTACACTGGGTACGTGTTCACCCTCGCGGGAGCAGCTATTAGCTGGGAATCCCGAAAACAGAGAACGGTGGCACTATCCAGCACGGAAGCTGAATACATGGCGATGACGGAGGCAGCTAAGGAAGCCATATGCATAGGACGTTTACTTGGTGAACTGAAACACGGACAGGAAGGACCGATTACGCTTCACAGTGACAACAACGGAGCAAAGGAAATAGCCAAAAACCCGGTACACCATGCTAGGACGAAGCATATTGACATCCGTCATCATTTCGTCAGAGAAGCAATAGCGAATGACAGGATCAAGCTCAAATACCTACGGACTGAGGAGATGGTTGCCGATGTCTTAACAAAGCCGCTGCCAGGTCACAGGCACCAGATGATGAGGACAAGCTTAGGATTGCAACCCCAAGCTTGAGGGGGAGTATTGGAGAACGAGCTACTCCACGAGGTACCTAAGAAGTTAACAGGTGTGAACTTATCAACAGGTGATCTCGTGGACGCCAGAGATTTTAGTTTGAAGTTGGAATTCAGTTTGAATATTATTCGGGAAAATATATTTTATTATTATCAATTATCTAAGGACTTGTCTGTTCCGCTAAATTATAATAAAATATGTGTAGGCAAAGCATTGGTATTAAATCACAAATATGACCTAGAAAAAAACATATATTCATGCCTCGAAGGAACATGAAATTCGAAAGCAATACAAGTGTAGGAAGTTTTCCACGCCACCCTGGAGGTACTTCCCTAGGTCTCGTTACCTCACGACCGGAGGTTCACCGCCCTATTACGCTTACACTATCACATCACTCATATTTTTCCATCAATATTCATTTGAAAGTTGTGCATTTTGAGATGAGTGAATTTTGTCCTAACATGAGAATAATAATTATTAGGTTGTGCAGTTGTGGTCGTGCATGATCTGGTCCTAAAGTGTTCTGTTGCGAATTCCTACTGCCCATTGTTATCCTAACCGTGGAATATTAGCTTGCGCATTTGTCGTTGAGCAGGTTGGAGTTTTAACACGCCAGTCTAACACTCAAAGTTTCGAAAAAGACACTTTTTCGCCCGTTTTTGGCCCATAGCATCTATGCGAGTAAAGCGATCGGGATGGTTAAACGTTAGGACCAACTAGACCCCAAATGGAGTCTATGTGCGAAAGAACGGTTTTTTAAAGTCAATTCTTGGGCCTTTTATGGCCCGGACGGCGGACGGCGAACGGCGGACGGACATTTCAAATTTGGATTCTACGCACCTTGAAACGTAAAGTGACAAAGTTTGAGGGGGGTTATAAAATTTTTTTGCTATACGATCACATAGGCTTATTATTGGAAATAATAAACCAAAAACAGGTTTGCATTGCGGGGGAGTCTGTGAGGGGGCAGGCTGTTCAGGTAATTTGTAGGGGAAAATGGGACAAACAATTTACACAATTACACTTACTTATCCTGTACCTACATCGATGGGCACCACGTGTGTCCCATAAAATCCATTTTAAAGTCAGTTGTCAAAGAGAATAGCCCTGAAAAAGAATGGCGAGTAGTCCAGAAAAAAAAAAAAAAAAAAAAAAAATGTTGGGTATAATCGTAATAAGGCTAACGATTGCAATAATAATATCAAGCCCTAAAATTGATATTACAATTGAACTTTTCTTGTATACCTACATCGATCGGCACCAGGTGTGACCCATAAAACCCACTTCAAAGCCATTTGTCAAAGAGAATAATCCTGGAAAACGTCAATATTGGGGATAATCGTAATCAGGCTAACGATTGCGATAATAATGCCAAGCCCTAAAATTGATATTAGAATCACATTTATCTTGTACCTACATCGATTGATACCGTGTTCGACTAATCTGCGGCCTCCATCCACACCATCGCCAGTTGTCAATCCAAATACCTAATCCAAAAATATACAGGGTGATTCCCTCGCAGATGCAAAAAAAAAAAAAAAAAAAAAAAAAATTTGGGTGAAATTACATCAAAAATGGAGTAAAATGCCGCCAACTGCATATTTTTATCTCAATCCGTTCTCGAGATATGATTTTTTAAAGGTTTTTTCAGGAAAACCGTGTTTTTTTCCTTTTAAACTCAGATTTCTCCACTTTACTTCATTTAATTTTAACTTTTGACCACATTTTCGGAATCAACATTACATTTAATATAAGAATAGTGTACTTGGGTTCTTAAAAAGTACCATCCAAAGGCCCCCACATCAGCTCAAACATTGACGATTTTGAAAAAAGAATATTTCTGAAAATCTTTAAAACTTTACTACTCTTCCAAAACGAATCCTGGAAACTGGCAAATCTCATGAAAACTGCTTCGTTTAATACTCGTTCCAACGGTATAATCAAGTTTACTTTTATTTTGTATTTAGTGGGGAAAATTATGTTTTAATGTTAAAAAATGTGGGTTTTTCAATGAAATTGTTGGTTTTCTCGAAAGATGACCCTCCATGAACCTACGAGTATGGGGTCGGTTTCTATGCATTTTTTCACACTGTATGGAATGGTAACATTTGTAGATCTCTCCAACTCCGTTATAACCGAGTTTTACACTTAAAATCGCAAATGTTAAGTTTGTTTGTTACGAGTAAATGTAAGTGTGTTATGGGGTAAAACTAGTTAATTAAAGTGTAAAACTCGATTATAACGTAGTTGAGAGATCTGCAAGAGTTTCCATTCGATCCAGCGAGAAAAAATACATAGAAACCGACCCCATACTCGTTAGTTCATGGAAGGTCATCTTTCGAAAAAACCAACAATTTCATTGAAAAACCCACATTTTTTAACATTAAAACATTATTTTCTCTCCTAAATAACAAAATAAAAGTAAAATTGATAATACCGTTGGAAAGCATATTAGATGAAGCAGTTTTCATGAGATTTGCCAGTTTCCAGGATTCTTTTAAAAAGAGTAGTAAAGTTTTAAAGATTTTCAGAAATATTCTTTTTTCAAAATCGTCAATGTTTGAGCTGGTGTGAGGGTCTTCGGATGGTACTTTTTAAGAACCCAAGTACACTGCTCTTATAGAAAATTTAATGCTAATACCGAAAATGAGATTGAAAGTTGAAATTAAGTGAGGCAAAGTGGAGAAATCCGAGTTTAAAATGAAAAAACACGGTTTTCCTGAAAAAAAAAACCTTTAAAAAAGCATATCTCGAGTACGGATTGAGATAAAAATATGTGGTTGGCGGCATTTTACTCCAGTTTTGATGTAGTTTCACCCAAAAATTTTTTTGCATCTGCGAGGGAATCACCCTGTATAATTTCCAAGTAATTTTGGGAAGAATTGTAATCATGATCACAACAATGATGGTAATCACAAGCTCCAAAATTGAGATTACGATTGCCAATACAATGTTCTTGCATTTACATCGATCCTTACCGCCAGCTGGGGTGATTTCAGGCATGCGGGGAGGTTTCAGCCAGTAGGTACCTGCACCCTCAATTTTCGCACTGCTAGGTACCTACTGAATGGTCGTAGAAACAAAAACTTGCTTTCCGCCTGATCCCTAGTTGTAGGTATACCTTCTTAATGGTGATGAGATTTTCCCACCAAGAAATAGTTGGTTGGTCACCTTTTCACTTTTGTGAAGAACGCCTTCTCAGAACGTCAATCTGCACTCTGCAAATCACCTCGAATAAATCTGGATTCGACTTTTCATAGAGAAATCGGGCTTGGCTAAAATCCCCTCACTTCATGAGGTAAATTACGCCACAATATGAAAATTGTTTTCTAATAAAATATCTATATCAGAGACTCTAAATTTTAACAGTGTGTCAACAGAGAATGCTACAATACATTATTGAATTTTTAGAGCTCAAAAATGAGTAGAACAAATTTTACAGCAAAAAAAAAAAAAAAAAAAAAAAAAAAAAAAAAAAATTGTGAATTTTGGGTGAAATAACTCCACATGACAGGTACCACTATGATGACCCATCTGTGGGCCCCACATCGATGGCAGTCGTCAGAGCGAATGGTCCACAAAATGCCTCCCTTGTTGGTCCTAATCGTAACCATGAACACGATTACGATATTAAAATCCTATTGTGCTAAGATTCAGGATAGAGAAACCGGAAAATTAGTTTGAGGTGGATCCAAGTTAAAATGAAGTTACAATTTGAACCGGAAACAGGACTTCAAAGGGGATCCCGCCAGTTCATTAAAAGGGTAAAATTTAAGTATTGAGGCGGATATAATTATGTCTCCGAAGATATCGCTAAATTTAGTTGGGCCAATTTTGAATTTACTATTTGAGGCGAATGTAGCACTTCGACGGATATCTCGCTAATTATTCAAAGGATAGAAGTCATAATTTGAGGCGAATACGTATGTGGTCCTAATTTGGTAGGACCAAAATTAATTTACGATTAGAGGCGGATACAGAACTCTTAAATGGGGAAGTTAGTCATGATTTGAGGCTGATACATGTTTCAGAGGGGATACCGTCAATTTTGATTGTACCAATTGTGAATTTATAATATGAGGTGCTTGACCCGACCAATTGGATTCCTATGACAGTCGTTTTAAAAAAGTTCCTACCTTCTAATGGAGGCACAAGGCTTTTTTCCAAAAGAAAAATCACTGATAAAGCTCGTTATAATAATAGTTGCTCATATCAGCGCGTGGAGGGCAAGTGACTTGGCAACCTACCTCAATCGATTGACACCTCGTGTGGCTCTCATGTGAACTCAGACGCCCGTATTTTGTAGACAGCGAACTATAACCTACCCGTTTTTCTTTTTCAGAGAGCATTTGAATAAAACAATCGACGCAACGACTCGCATTAGCATATTTCGAAGAGAACGGACGCAAGGAGAATTGGTGCCTAGTTTAATCGTTGAGAAAAACGCGGCAAAAAAAATGAAAAAAAGAAAAAAATAAGGCGAAAAAACCATAAATCCGAGAGAGTGGGTTATGTAAGGGTATTTTTTAAAAAGCGGGTGGGAGGCGAGACCATAACACACTTTTGTAAGCAGAGCGGGAACAAAGTTTGACAACCTGAGGATAAACAAGAAGAAATATGAGTTGGATAAGTGGAGTTGTACAAGTAGTAGTAGAGTAGTTGGAGTTGGACAAGCAGATCAGGGGATTACAGCCCTTGGCACATCATGACTGATCGAATGTAGAAAAGTGAAATTGATGGTGTATATGCGTGATGCGTGTCTTCTAATATACCTCATATACCTTTCGTGATAATTTATTGTGGCCTCGAGCCTAGCCGCTAGGTATTTCCATTCAAATTCTCGACATTTTAGTTTGTTTCTAAGTATATTGTTGACAGGAAGCGTTCAACTTGGTAGAAGAAGGACTCGAAGGGGAACAAACGAGGTGGTGGAGCTCTTTGAGTACAAATTTATTAAAAATTGATTAAATTTATTATACTCAAAAGATGGAGCTCAAAAATTGGGAGCATAGAGAGGCCCTCACCATCTCCTCATCAGCATATTATGACCTGGATTAAAAACGCTGCAAATTATTACACAAGGTCTATTATTTCTGTATTAGATAGCCCTTCTAGGCATATCACTGGTCTATAGAAAATGTTATCAAACTGAAACTATGGTGTATTATCGAAATATAACTAGACCAAATGAAAATAAACTAATGTAGGGGATATGAATGAAAACTCCCGAGATAACAGAACCATCACTACTTTATTGAACTCAAAATTTGTACACGATGGAAAGCTAAATCAATCTTATTGTAAAAAAACCCGACTGTCCGTAAAAATCCTTCGTTCCCGAAATTCAACTGCCCAGTCCATTTTTCATCTGGCAGGGAAAACCCTCGCGAAGAACGAGTCCATTATTCATTCTCCTAGAAACGAAAACAATTTCTGCTACGATCCTACATTAATGTACTAAAAAATAAATGAAAACAAAATAAATAATACCAAAACAACTCGTAAACGAGTTCCACTATCCGCTTTACAAGCAGATACCATGTTTCATGGATATGTCTTTGATTGGGGATTTCATAACGGTTGTCCTCGAGTTGTCCTCGACTGTTGTCAAGAGGATGAAAATGTTTCCTATGGAGTGGAGTAAATGATGCTATTGCTTTACGTTAAGAATATTGTAACCGGCTTATTAAAATTGTTTATAGTCCAATTAACTTAGTTTTGGAATGTTCGTAAGGAGGGGGAAATTGGTAGCTTGAGATGTGAACATTTATCACATAAATCAAGCGCTTTCCAACAAGTGGCGAACGATATTTGTGCGATGAAAACTGCGGAAGTTCCATTTCCCTAGCAACGGCTGGGTTGTACGTGAAAAACACTGAAATTGTGACACAAAATTTGCGTCACGGAAATTTTGGTTGACCCCCCAGAGCAAAGACATATCCATGTCAAAACGTCTGCAAGTTGGGTGTGGCTCATAGCTTCCTCGTTCAAGAATGATGAATGTATAGGTCACTGAAAAGTTTTAAATGATCGTGAAAAATTCCATAGCGGAAAAGAGTAAATCAAGAAGTAGCGCGAAACGTCCTAATTGGTCAATTAAGAAACGAAAAAATGATACTCAATATAATTTATGTTCGCGCATACGCACAATGAACTGATTAGTTGGAACAATGAAATAGGTACGGGACCATCTACAACCTAACACGCGTATTCACGGACCATTTCGTCAAAATCGGATGAAATCTGTGGAAATCAAGGTCGTTACCAGTACCTATATATCACATTGGCGGGTGCGCAGTAGCTATTAATGATACAATCATGTTGAAATTGATGTGAGGTAATCAAATCGACTTCTCCCAACTATCATCCAAATTTGAGCGAGATCGGACGACCACGACGTGAGAAAATGATGTTTGGTAGAATTTACGTTTGCGCATGCGTATAGTGAAGCATTGAGTCAGGAACCATGAAACGTATAAGGGACTGTCTACACTCTAGCCTGCCCATAAGCTGAAAATTTCATCCAAATCGGATGAAAACTGTGGAAAATAAGCTTGTGACAAGATTTGCGGATACACTACAGACACACACACACACACACACACGCGCGCGCGCGCGCACGCACGCACTCACACGCGCACGCGCACGCACACGCGCGCACACACACACACACACACACACACACACACACACAGACATGGAACCAAATTTTTTCAGAATGGTCTAAAACGTAAAATGCGATTGGACATTTTGATTCTGGAGACCAAAAATTTTTTTCGCCCAAAAGTGAAAATAATGCTTTCTGCTACCTTAAGGTAGACTCAGAAGCAATAGCCTTGAGAGTGACTCTGAATGAATTAACGGAAATTTTGTCGCCGACAGGATTCGTACTCCAGCCGCCCATCCAGTAGGCACGAACTCTTCCCTTGACTAACAAGCCTTGAATAAGATATTAGCATCATCTGACGAACATACGTCCGGACTCGATATATTCCCTCATTCTTTCTATTATGGGAAACAAACTTGAAGCAACCCAGATGGTCTCAATCGAATTATTCAACCTCTTTGTCCATAAATCAAACAAAAAATACCCTTTTATTTCGAAATTTTTCGTGATATCGATTTTTTAACATTTCAACCCTTAAATACAACCTTTTAAGGTTGGTTGAGAGTGATGCCAATGTTACCGGCACATCCTCGGTTGATGTACGATTTTTGAGCCAAATTTCATAAAGTTTGGTCTAGTACCCAGTTTCGGAGAGTAGCTTCGGACGGAGGCGTAGGGCGGACAGACGGTTTTTTTTTTTGTTCATAATTTTCAATAATGAACCTTTGTAATTGACCACCCCTCTCCCTCCCCTTCCCACTGAACATTTTTTAGCGCATTTTCTTTAAAAAAAAAAAAAAAAAAAAAAAAGAGCGCTATTGAATTCACTTTGTTCGTTTTTGTATGTATATCCTCGTAAAACGAATAATATCCTCGAAACGGTTGGACCGAATTCGACGGGATTGGTGAAAAAATGATCAGCTAGAAGTGGTTGCGAAAATCGATATTGATGATAAGCAGCGTGAGCTGACTTCGTGATTCAAAAAGTCCAATTTCTATGCTATTTATCCTACGAAGCTGAAATTAAGAACGGAGCCTATGTGAGCCAAATAGGATAGAATTTTAACTTGCCGAACCACCCCAATCAACTCTTAACGCTAATTTCTACGCTATTCATTCTACGAATCTGAAATTTGGAAAGAAGCCTCTGTGAGATACGTAAAATATGATTTTTCACTAGCCAATCCACCCAACCAGCTGAGTGAGCTTTTAACGCTAATTTCGATGTTATTTATCTACGAAGCTGATAAACTTTTCCTATTTCATTCAAGAACCACTACATAATCTATTTAAAAGAAAATGTGCTTCACATTTGGCTCACTACGTGAGTACATCTTATGAAATTTTAGTAGAAAATGAAGCTAATGCAATGGCTCCAAAAAGTGAAAATTTAATTTTTCGAAAATATTTTTTATCGGAATCCGTTTTGAGGCATTCTGAAAACGAATCCCAGATTTTAACGCTTTTTCATAAGTATACGAGTATATCATTTTAGACGATAATTCTTCTTAGGATCGAGAAAAAAGTTCCGTTCTTTCGCCAAAAAATCAAGTTTTCTAAACGAAAGGATGAGTTCGTTAGCCATAATTATTTGAGATGATTAAATTGGTCAAATTTCAAAAAACCTACTAAAAAAAAAAATCACGAAATATGGCCTAAAATGGGTGAAAACAGCTGAAAATCGTGATATGTAAATTTTTTAGCGAAATTTTAAGTCAATAAAGTTAACCAACAACGAAATGGAACACTATGAAATTTATGCAGAAAATATACAGAAAAATGTACTTGAATTTCATTAATATTTGCTGATAAATTGATTAAAAATATATCTGTTTGCAATTGTAGTGTATTATTTAGAACGAATTTTTTTCCATAACGTTAGGGTTAGCAATTTATTCTTCGCCCTCAAAGTGCTCAATTTTAAAACAATGTAACATAATATAATGCCATAATCTACAAAATTTTGCACATACTATCATGCTGTATGACTGGAACTTTTTTTTTTGGTTTACGTTTCAAAATGCATAGAACCCAAATAAATATTTAAAAAAATGAGAATAAAATAAATTTTTTAAAAATCCGCAGTTAAGAGTTATTTTCCTTATCAAATGGACCAATATTGATGAAACTTGGGTTAAAAATCACATTTGGGGTCTAGTTTAGGGCTGCCATCCGTCCCGATTTATCGGGACGTCCCGATTTTCGAGGTGTCCCGGGCGTCCCGTTTCGATTTTTGAAATGTCCCGATTAACTTTGTTTACCGTCCCGACCTTGTCCCGATTTTTGAAGAAATCGAATCTTCGAACAATTTCGTAAGGTAATTTCCTCAGAAAAGAATAGCTGGATACATTTATACCATCCCTTCACACAACGCTTTCGTTTAAAGGATTTTTTCACTGATCAGCGCTCAATGGACCAAAGAGAGAAACTCTCTTCTCGCAGAAACTATTAAGGCCGTAACCACCATCAAGACCAATCTAGACTTCACGTGCTCGGAATTTTTCAACTACATACATCAAAGACACTAGGAAGTTCTTCGCTTAGCCGGAGGAAAAGATAGATACGCGCAATGACTTTCAGATTTTAAAATAAGTTTCTCTAGAAAAGTATAATTTCTTTACATGAATAGTTTGTGTATAAAATACATGAAAAAACGTTCTTATATTTAATTTCCTTTGATTGTTCATATTATATCGTAATTACATTACCAGTTTTCAAAAATATTGTATTTTGGTAAAGTGTTCGGTAAGGTCATCTCGTCCCGAGTTTCGTCCAGATTTTTTTTTAGGCTGTCCCGATAAGTCCCGATTTCTAGCTTACACTGTCCCTATTTACCTGGGACAGAAATGGCAGCCCTAGTCTAGTTGAACTTAGACGGCATCAAGTACCTGATACATTTTACATCAATAGCTCGATCTTTGCAGCCCTCTTCCTTTTAGCTTACTTAGTTCGTACTTAGCTAAGGCTTAGCGATTGTCGATTGTACTATCGATTGTGCATTACTATTGATAGTTTTTCTACACTATCGAAGGTTTTACTGTGCAACACCCCTCGGCAATAGTCGAGTTCTATGAAACGTAGGTGGCGATATTTTAAAGAAATATTTGCTCTACAAACACAAAACGATGTTTCTAGGGAGTCGGAACAAAATCTGGCATTCCTTCCTGGAAGAGAGTTCGTTCCCCAGGTGGAAACGAAACAAGTTCGTGAAAGAATTCTCTGAATTCTATCCCTCTCTTCGTGTTTCAGAAAAGGAAACTATGGTTCCTAGCCTAGCCTACCTACCGCTGGTGAAAGACTCAGTCCCTCAGTATCAGATTATATCCGTGATTGAGTACGAACTTGAAAATAACTTATTTAAATCCATTTTATGAAATTATTATTTTTATTATTATTATTTTTGAAGCTATAGAAAAAAATATATTTATATAGATACATAGAATGAGGGGGATATATATTCGCCTGACAGTTTTAGGTTTCTCTTCTACTTTTGTCGATTGCTCTATTCTTATTATGGAATTATTTCACTAGATACGACAACTTGTCTTCAAAGTGCACTTTGTGTAATCAAGTTTTTAAAAATAAGTCGAACATCACCAACCTTCGTGATCATTTGTTACGAAAACCTAAAACTTTTATTTATCAGCAAGATGCGCTGATGTCGAAGATGAAGCTGCTAATCCTCCCCTTTTAAAGATATTAATTAATTATTCCGTTTATGTTTTAACAATGTTTAACAACGGTTTATTATTATTTTTATTTATACATGCAATTTATATCATTGAATCAATTTACATTTGGAGAATCACATGGAGAGACTTTGGCCTTTCGGCCGTCAGCCGAGGTACGCCGCAATGATAATAAAAATTATGATAGCCAATAATGGGGTTCAAACAACAATTATTCATATTATAGGGATAGATGTAACGGAGTAATTCATATACAAAAACAATAAACAATCTGCATCACAAAGAGAACAATATTTTAACAGGGTAGTAATAAATTAGCAACAATCATAACACTTGATTACAATCACAAACACTAACAATAATAAATTATTAAATAAATTAAGAAAATAACACCATTTAAATCCCTAGGTTATGTCAGAAGACTAATTATAATTAAACTCTCGTACCAGAAAGCTCCGGTAGGCCCATGCTTCCTTCACATAATTGATTAGCACACGCCAATTCCTCTCATTAAATGTCTGTTTCACCGCATTTCTTGAAAGTTAACAATGTTTAACAATAGTTTAACAATGTTAAGAATCGGCTCTCAATAAAATAGAACATGTACAAACTCAAAATAATACTTATAATAATAAAATAGGACCTATCGGAACAACCGATTGCAACCCACATTCCATAATCGCTCTTCCCTATACTAAGCTGATGGTCAACGAAGAGACAAAGGGGAAAAACCGCGTGGGCAATTTCCTGGTAAAGACAGCGCGTGGATTCGATCGTTACTTTGGCACAAGAAGATGTAATTCGCAACCGGAAACCGAGTTCGGTGCCCAGCAGATGGGACGTACCCGGCTGTGACGGCAAACTGACGAGTTTCGAGACGTATCGTATCGTTGGATCTCGCGTTTTTCATTATTTCATATAACCCCACCATTAACGAGTCTTCTCTATGGAACATCATTTTTTCGCGGTTCCACGGCCGCAGTACACGATCTTGATACCGGTATGATTACAGAGCTTCTTAATTCGACAGGATCCCTTCAAACTCAACAAAAGGAAACTCATGGAAAATGTGAACTTTTATCAACAATGAACAAGGACATTAAACATTTGCATAATTAACATGTTTAAATTAAAATGATTAGCTAAAACATGAGTTACTTTAAACCTATTCCCAGACAAGGATTGTTGAGATTTTCGCTCCGTAAAAATTGCTGAAGTTTGTTAGATTCCTGTTGTTAATTGTGTTGGGAATAGTGATAATTCATCCGCTGATGGTAATAGAAGTTTTTGACATGGATATGTCTTTTGGCTGGGGGTCAAGGAATTTTTCGCGACACTTTTTTTTTCTCCACGGATCAACGAACTTTTCGCGACACTATTTTTTCTCCACACAAAATGCTACGCTCCGGGAATTAAGATTATTATTAACTCGAAAAGTGAAGGCTAGGTAGAAATCAATGAGGTACTACCGCAATGTACTTCTTTCCCAACAGAAAACTTCGTTCCCAATATCCCAACAGAGTGGAAAGTAATGTCCATTTTTACGTTCCCAACATCCCAACAGAGTGGAAAGTAATGTCCATTTTTACTTTCCCAGCATCCCAACAGAGTGGAAAGTAATGTCCATTTTTACGTTTCCAACATCCCAACAGATGGAAAGTAATGTCCACTTTTAGTTTCCCCAACATCCCAACAGTGTGGAAAGTAATGTCCACTTTTACTTTCCCAACATCCCAACATAGTGTAAAGTATTGTCTACAACTTTGACATATCCATGATCTATTGTTTTTCCCCTCAAGGGAGATATTATTACTTGTTTTTTACTTCAGTTCTGGCAAAATCTTCGCCCTCATTCGCACAAAAGAAGACATCCTTTCATTTCCAGATTTAATTTTGATTATGTTGATTTCAAGATCATTTACGTTTACGAGTTAATGATTTACTCCTAAGCAATATCGTGAAAAAGCTAGGAAACGTGTAATGGCAAATGCAAATGACTCTCAATCAAATGAAGCAACATGTCCATACTGCCGGGAAACTTTCACAAGAATAGGTATAACTCGACACATCAGAAGTGCACTTGGAGGAATACGTCGACCCACAACAGGATCTTATTATCCTGACTACGTCCAGAGCAGATTCTTGGAGGGTTTCGGTGAACTTTTATTAAATACGGATGGGCAAGAACATGAAAATGGCGATGGCATCGAACCATGAGCTTTCAGGGAAAACAATATTCACTGCCAAATGGAAATGTTGGAAGCAGATTTGTGTCCCTCCTAGCTAAAGAAATCCAGAAGCTAGTATGTAGCTAATGAACCGCACTTATCGGAAAGGATTTTCATACTATGCGCCGTCCTGCAAAGGAAGAAAACTGTAAAGGCAGGTCCCGATGTAAGACGGCTATTGAACCGAAGAATGGACCTATGGGAACAAGGCAAATTTGACGAGCTGGTGCAGGAAGCGGACGTAGCAACCGGAAGTGAAAACATCAAATGCAAAACCTATATTCTGATCAGAAGGTTAGAATATTCACCCGGCTTGTTTTAAGTGGACGAATACGTGAAGCAACAAGATTTATCACTGATCGGTCTGAAGGTGGAGAACTGCAACACGAAAAACTGCTGAGTGATAGCAGTAATGGCAGAACGGTCCTCGAAGTGCTCAAAAGTAAACATCCAGACCAGATGATTCCCCAACCATACACCTTCCTAGAAGTGAATCAGCTGCCGCCTCTATTGGATGTCAACATTACTGTGGCCCACATTGCGATATCAGCATGGGCTTTTTAATAGTGCTTAGCTACATTTATTGAGGAGAAATAAAAAATTCTGTAGCTATTTCTAGCCCATTTCCAGCAATTGCTCTGTTCAATCGCATATTTATCAGGAAAACAATAGGTTTTTCGAATATTATTAGATAATTCAAGTTGTAGTGATTACAACATGGCCAATTTTAGAACACTTTGAGATTATTATGCTTGATAGTACCCAATGTAAGGATTTTATTGCCGTATATTAGGGATTTCGAGCGGTTTACGAGCACTTTCCAACTCCGACCGCATTTTCCGGGAAAATGAAACAGAATTTTCAAACCGAATATGATTACTTAATGAAGTTGCAGAGAATACAAATTCAAACAGTTTGGGACCGATTTCAACATTCTACGATCAGCGGTTGCTAAGTTACGACCGATTGACAGACGAGTCAGAGCGCCCCCAAACAGCACAGAGCTGCTCAGGGAACGGAACAGTTTAGAACCGAGTTTTTGTGACGAACAGTTTTAACGATTAGCATGGCGGACACATTTGTTCCATCTTAATAGGCAGTTAATTTTTTTTCTGCTCGAGGACTGCGAACCAGCTGGGACGGCTAAGCGGCCCACCAACTGTGACTAGCGCGTCGTCACAGGAGCCTTGGCTTACAGGTATAGCCTCTAACTGGACCATCAACTTCAGCAACATAGGGTATACACCAGTGGGTATACGCGAGGTAAAAAACAAGTATTACGATTTATCCTAAAGGTGCGTCTTTACGGGGAGAGTTAGAGGACACTGCTTGCGTAGAGCAGTCTCGGCTCAAGGGGCCCTGAGAGAGCCAGATAGAGTAGCCTTCAATCTCATTTCGACCGTCACTATGGTTTCATCAAAGCTGAATATCGTTCGTGCGGCACTCGTGATTGTACTAATTATAAAGAGGAAACGTGAAAGAAGGAATAAACAAAGTCTTTGAGTTGAAGAATTGATTCTGCAGCGAAAACAATTTGGTGTGTTCGCAACTCTACTTCCTGAGCTGACGGCTAGCGATCCAAAGATGTATACGAACTTCCGAAGAATGGCGTTCGCAACTTTTCAGGAACTGCTGAGCAAGAGTTCTCAATTTACATGATTCTTAATTTAAATAAGAAGATGCATTTAACTATATTCCAAGTGAACTAAAACTGAAGTATAATTATGTACCAGCTGAAGGACAGTACATACAACATACATAGAGCAGTAATCAAATTTTCAATATGTTAACACGAGTCTTCTTTCCCACTCATGTTGAAGTTCTTTTTAACGAATTATCGTAAAACATTAGGCTATTGCAATGGCTCAGAAAATTTTGAAATAAACATTTTTGAGAAATTTATTCATTGAAATCCGCTTTGAATCAAGCATTCCAAACGAAAGGACGAGTCCGTTGACCAACAACTTTTGAGTACATTAAATTGGTCAAATTTTGAAAAATATACTAAAACAATCACTAAAAATGGCTTACAAAACGGCCAAAAATCGTTGAATTTATAATTTTCAGTAGAAATTTACTCAAAACTAAATTGTCAACGATTAACTAGGACAATTAAAAATTTGTGCTCAAATTCATACTGAAAAACGTACTTAAATTTCATTAATATTAGCTAAAAAAATGTATGAAAACAAAAAATCTGAAAATCTC
The DNA here is from genome assembly GCA_030762985.1 of Adelphocoris suturalis. Lineage (NCBI taxonomy): Eukaryota > Metazoa > Arthropoda > Insecta > Hemiptera > Miridae > Adelphocoris > Adelphocoris suturalis. Next base: position 18,323,592 of record CM061041.1, on the reverse strand, counting down.
TTTTAAATTGCCGAATATAATTTAGTATGAGTTTTTTGGTCATAAAATTGGTTTTCAACAATTTCTTTCTACTGAAATTGCTCAAATTCCAATACAATTTGACATATTATAATACGATAGATAGTCTAAGAAAATTCGCTCATACGATCATGCTGCAAGACTGGAACTTTTTTCCTGCCAGCTCCTACTAGTGTTTGAGGAGAGCGAACGGATGAACGTATGGGTGGTCTCAATCGATTAAGAAACTAAATATATCAACAACGAGAAATAAGTTCCAGTCATGCAGCGTGATCGTAAAACTTAGGGGAAAAAATGGTATTATATTTATATTTGATTGTTTTTAAATGAGAGCTTTTTGAGTGCGAAGAAATTGTTAACAATACATTTTATGGAGGAAAAACAACTTATTCTAAATAATGTTATTCAAAATTTTGTGTTTTTTACATTTTGCAGTTTTTATTGATTTTTCAGTAAATTTTATTGAAATTCAAGTAAATTCTTCAGCATAATTTTGTGCATATCTGATAAGACATTCCGGAATTCAGAAAAAGCTTCCACCCGGCTGATGAAGCAGTCCGTCCATCGACCTGAAATCACCATCGCGCTCTAGCAACTTGTTTCACACAGGTGAAACTACGGTAGAGTGCTCTCGGAGATCGCTTGACCACATGTCGAGACGTCAAGAGCGGAAGAGGAAGGCTAGTGCTCCCGCAACTACTCCAGGAGGTGTCCACACTTCTCTCGTGAGCTCTCAGCTCTCGCTCTATGGAGAGAAGTGTCCCCGTTTAGACACACCTTAAAGGTACAATAGAACACTAAAATATAGGAAAACCCAACGACGAGTAATACCAAAGGAACTCAGAACACCCATTAATTTATTTATAGCAGAAACATGAAGCTTACAAACCCAACGTTTCGTTTCGTTTACTGAGATAATCGGCTTTAGGGATGTAACGCGATCATTTACCTTCGACTAGCTACCACACAGCTGAGTGAACTCAGTCTCGCACTGCGGGTACCGCGACACGCTTCGCTGCCATAGGTTCGGATAACACCATTCCACACCTGCCATAGTCGCCGCGCCGCTACCGAATACAAATTATGAGATCGCGAGAAATTTGTGGTTGCGGTTACTCAATTTTCAAGAGAGAAAGAATGGAGGATATCTAGAAACCAGAATACATCTGGTGCGAGGCCTCACACAACTTACCCTATTTCTAGCTACAGATAACAGATTCACGGAAATAGATTGAAAAATATCACGATATATCCAATACCCCTCCCCCCATCATTTTGTAATTTTAATTCACTAAAAATGGACCCGGGGAGAAACCAAATAGTTTGACAGGGAAATATTGGATTTTTCGCACATCTAAACCAAAATATTATGATATATCGGAATTATCCCCTTCATTTACTCCACCGATAATAAATTTGAAACTCTCAAGGTTTGTTGCATAACTAGACCAGATACCTACCTAATTGAACAAGAATAATTGAATAAATGAATCCGGAGGGATTTGAAGGGGAGCGGTCAGGAGCGAATCTTCCGGATCGAATCTTCAACCCCATCTACCTACCTACCAGATGAACTGCATACACGTCATTATAAAAGCAATTCCAACATGATGCAACTATAAAAAGCGTTAGATTCACTTATTTAGAAGGGTTCGTTACCAAATAGGACCAATTTCAAACAACCTGGGGTGCGGGAGCAAAATGAAGGACTGGATTTCCTGAGTCCGTTTACAACTGTAGCTACTCACCTAGAACATCAATATAAAAGTAATTCCAACGTAATCCACCTATCAAATATGTAAGCTACACTAATTTAGAAGGGTCCAGTGATAGGACCGATTTCAACCACCCTGCGGTGCTTCAGGTAAAAGAAGGACTGGATTTCATCAGTCTGTTTGCGAAGGTAGGTACCTACCATATCAACAGCATAAACCTCATGGTTACTAAGCACATTATGGTTACTTAGCAACATTAGTGTACTCAGCGTAATAAATCAGCTTTCCTTGACACTACAATGGCTTAGGGATCATGAGATGTTGTGATAAAGAAGAGCAACCCAAACAGTGACAAACGATTTTACTGATATGAAAACTAAGGGAGTTAAACTTCGCTAGCAACGCATTGGTTGTACGTGAAATTCAAAAGAAAGAGAAAACAGTTTAAAAATATTTCTTCATCTCCTTTCTATTTCAGTTTAATTGATTAGATTTTGATAAGTTGATGCTGTGATTTTAAAAGAACAACTTAAGAACGATAAGGTTTTATTCGATAATTTTCAGAAACGCTTGCATACGAGTCTGCAACACATTGGAGCATTTTATGTCTTTAGTTGAGGACTCGTATGCAAGCTCTAAGAGCCACTGAGCTGATCCGAACCCTGGGCATCGTCAAGTAAATGTCCTAAAGAGGCTACATACGAAATTACTGCTTCCTAGAGTGTAAAGCGTATAAATTAGCTTTAAGAGCCACTCATCTGATCCGGGCCCTAAGCATCATCAAGTAAATGTCCTACAGAGGCTACATACGAAAATACAGCTTCTTAGAGTGTAAAGTATGGAAATTACCTATTAAAATGATTTAACCTTCGCTTCACAAATCAAACCGTTCTCACAATATTCGGATCACCTGCTATGAAATCAAATCATCGAAACACTAGCTCAATGGAATCATCAGAAATTAACAAGCGGTTGCAATCATGTTTACAATATCAATTATTGAGAATGATCACCTGTGTGTAAACAATAATTCATATAACCATGCTCATAACTCAGCTTGTTGGCCACGCACTTCGCAGTAGTTAACATAATATGGTTGGATAAATCGAGAGCTTTCGAACGAATGGTCAACGAATTTTGTGGGATGAAAAACGACGAAGTACCATTTCCCTAGCAACGACTCGGTTGTAAGCGGAAATCATCACAATTATTGGCGCTACTTTCGTTGCACTCTCGTGGGACATTTTTCGGTAGTTAGGTCACGGCTAAAGCATATTCATGCTAATAATTGGTCGAGAATCGTAGCTAGGGTATCGCATTAATTGTTTGGCTATTACCCCCTCCCTGATGGCAAATTCAATATTTTTATGGTTTGTTGCACAACTAGATTACAACTGGGATCAACAATAAAAGCATCACGAAAATCGGTAGCTTGGGCAGCGTTTATTAAGATCGGCTATTACCCCCTCCACCCGCCTCCCTGATGGCAAATCCAATATTTCCAAGGTCAATTTTATCAGTCAACAAATGGTAGTTTTCATTGAGCATGCGAAAACCTAAAGTCCATCAAGTATCATTTTCTCAAGGCTCATTCGTCCGATCTAATTCAAAATCGGAGGCTAGTTGGGAAATGACCACGATCGTATCTTTAGTAATTGCTGCACATGCACGAATGTGAAATCCTTGCTACATGCACGACTATAGTTTACATCCAATCTCGATGAAAGCTTGTACTAAAGATTGTACTAGTGGCATTCATGGTCCAATAGTTTCGACGTCGAATCGTCATCACTTGAGTTTCAATGGAATCAAATGCGCATGCGCGGAGTCATTTATGGCTATTTGATTTACAACGGGCTGAAGACTACGAAAATCAAGTTTCATCTACGAATCATCGAAAAGTTGCAACGATTCTACCGACTGCTTAGTGAAACATCCTCATCAGTAGCTATTGCTCATGCACAAACGTAACACACATCAAGCATCATTTTCTTATAGCATAATTGACCGATTTGGAAATTTTGAGTACTATTTCCCCGAAACAAAATCCACCATAGAATCTTTTAGGTTAATTTCAAATATTTCAATGATCTATACAGTCATGTTACGGATACGGGGAAGCTATATGCCTCACCTCTATGTTACACCAGCATGTTTTTGCTTCCGAGACTGCAAGGCAGCGGAAGCTTTGTTTTCACTTTCGAAATGAAAAAAAATTTTTTGCTCCAAAATCAAAATTTCCACTCGCATTTTGCGTTTCAGAGCCTCCTAAACAAATTTGGTTCCGTGTCTGTCTGTCCGTCCACATTTCCTTGTAACAGCCATAACTTCCACAATTTTGATCCGATTTTAACCAAATTTTCAGGGATCGTGCGGGTTTAGCTCTAGATCCCCTATCAACTTCATCATGATCGAATCAACGGTAGCTTCTGCGCAGGCGCTAACGTGAATTCCTTGTGACGGTCATAACTCGGTCAATGTTGAACGGATTTCGGTCAGATTTTCAGGGATGATGTGGGTAAGGTCCCTTGAGGTCCCATAAGACAATCATCATAATTGCATTAGCGGTACGCTCTGCGCATGCGTGAACGAAATATTCTTGTTACGGACAGCCGTAATTTCCACAATTTATATGCGATTTTCTTCAAATTTTTAGGGATCGTGCGTGTATAGCTCTACATGGTCCCCTATCAGTTCCGTCATGATCGAATCAATGGTAGCCTCTGCGCAAGCGCAAACAAATTTTCTTGTTTCGGTCATAACTCAGGCAATTGTGAACGGATTTCGGTCAGATTTTCAGGGATGATGCGGGCAAGGTTACAATATGTCGAAACTAATGGTGACTTTTTACAAGTACTACCCTACAACGGTAGTTAATAATAAATAATTCATTTATTATATGTACCATTCAGCTTCCAATTTCCCACCTTATTAATTCCCTGATGCCAGAACCGGTCGTTTCTAGTTTTCTGGAATTTAATGGTGACGTACTGTGAAGCTCACGAGGAAGCTCATGTGCCATTTCCTTGGCAGTGTATTAACCTCTATCCCGTTCGGTGGGTGCACCGGCAGAAGGAGACCGGTTGTGAAAGGTGCTGAAGAGGGCTAGAGATAAGGCGTGCTGATAAATCTATCCTGTCATCATATATATGTGCCTTATCAAGCCATAAGTCCACAAGATTACGAGAGCTATGGATTCAATCAGCACAGCAAACCTCAATGGACTGACGTGTGCAGACGGTGAAGTTATAAATTACATTCTTAGATGATTACTCCCTCTAAGTAACTTAGAAAAATCCTATTACCACAATAGGTAATAAACTACTCGTTGATGTGATTCCAGAATTATTTCAACTAACTCCAGAAATTTACACTTCTTGACAAATCCGGAACCAAATTTTTGGTTAATTATTTTCAACAATAAACTTTTGTAATCGACCATCAAGAAAACATAAAATAAATAAAAATAAAATACTAATAATAATAACACCCCTAAAAATTTGTTTGTTTACGTTACACGATACGTAGAATCCAGTAATGATTTTTTAGTAACATTGATTGGCAATATCTCAAAGAATCGAAGGAAACCACTCGCAACGCTGGTAAATTTTCTTCGATTCTGTGATGGTACTTGTGCACGCAAAATTCTCAAAATTCTCCTTTATTTGTCGGCAACTTGCCGTGTGAATTTCTCAGAAAGGTCCGAAATGGTAAAATTTCCAAACTTAGACCTGAAAAACCAGTTTTAGCTAATTCTCGTAGAAAATGAAGCTATCGCAATGGCTATTGCATTCTGAAACGATTCCTGAAGTTTGCGCTTTTCCATATATAGTATGGTGGTGGTGTGTGTGTGTGTCAAAGCAAAATTATCAACGACTAGGACATTAAAAAAAACCAGGTGTGCTAAAGACCACACGGGAGAAGTGTAAACTTCTATGACGATTTTCTGCTAAATATAATAAATATAAAATGTATTACGGAAATGATTTTGGTTGCCGAAAATTTTTTTTCACTCTGTTGGGATGTTGGGAAAGTAAAATTGGACATTACTTTCTACTCTGTTGGGATGTTGGGAAAGTAAAAGTGGACAGGCTCCGCCCCTGGACCCACCGTAACTTTCCGCCTTGAGCCTTCGGCTAAAATGCTAAAACATGGAACATGCTTTCTTCCCGCTAATTCGTAAATGTAAATAAATTTAAAACTACGACATAAATGTTTTAAAAATAGAAATTAGAACAGAGTACCTACCTAAGTAGGTAATTTTCTGTTATGGTGCGCGTCTACAATTACTATAAGGAAGATTAACTTATCAACCAAGTGTCAACAAAACAAGCGGCATTGTTTACTATATCCATTTATAACATAAATAAATATAAAACTACGACATGAATAGAAGAACAAGTACGAAAGAAATGCGCGATAAATCGAGAGCTTTCCAATGAGTGGAGAACGATTTTGTCCGGTGAAAAATAAAGAAGTTTCATTTCCCAGCAACGGCTTGTTGTCAAAACAGCGTGCGGGAAAAAACGTGACGGTAAAATCGTATTCACACCCCGCTAAATTTTTCGACGCGGTGCGCCTATAGAAGTTTACACTTCAAAAATGTTGCACAAAACTATGCTGAAAAACGTATTTAATTTTCTTTAATACATGCTAATAAATCTATAAAAACTCAAACAAAAATTCTTTTTTGAATCGCCGAATTTTATTTATTATGAGTATTTTGACATAAAATTGGTTTTTAACAATTTATTTGCACTCAAATTGCAATACAATTAACATATTATAATACATTCTTTTAGCCATTTTTTGCTATTTGAACGTTAAAGGACTAGTCTGCAAATCTAAATGAATGATATTCGGAATAAGCGTGAAATAATTTCCAATCCGTCAAGAATATAATTTTTTCCAATCCCACCCCAATTATATCGAAGCAATTGTCGTCGTGCCCCTTCGTCATGGGTCCTGTCGATAAGTGAAACCTGACAATTTTAATATATTCATAGATCGACAAAATCACTCACTTTTAAACCTCTGATGACCAAAAAAATCCAAAAGGTTTAAATTAGCTCTCAGGTGGGGGAAAATGTCCGAACAACTAGTTGAAACGAAAACCGAAATTTAAACGTCGTAAGGTCATTAATTATGCATTGATTACAATCTTTACTACGTTCACGTTGAGATTGGGTGTGATGCCGCTCCTCAAAGCTGGAGGGGAAAATCATATTAACATAATTTAGGATGTACATATTTATATGAAATTGAGTGAATAAGTGGTAGGTGGAGAACGTTTGGCAATCTAAATATTATGCCCTAAAGACCTTGTAGAGAAGGATCGTAGATAGGTGTGTTCCATGAAAAATTCACGTGCTACACAATTTATGCAAAACATCACAGATTGAAGAGCGTGTGAGAAGTTGACTCCTCCATCAGCATCACAATGAGATTGAAAGAATTGTCAAAACCATTCTCAGAGACAAAAACAAGACCTCGATTTTTGTTTATTTTTTTTATTCCCGCCTGTTAATGTTTCGTTGTTTTCTCATGAAGAGGTGATTTTGTGTAATTGTCGTGCGCGCCTGGCGCGTTCAAGGCTGGGTACCTATGTAATTGCTTCTAGAAAAGAAGATGAGCTGAATATATGCTGTCAGATTCCCGTAGCCTTAGGGAAGCAATTCATGCAAGGGAGGCTTTCATAGGTATAATTAATTCCGTAGCTAGGGAAGGATGAATCGAAAATTTCGAACCCACAAGAACCGCCTTGGGGTCAGTTGAACTATCACTTTCTTACAATTATCAAAACATTTGTTTTATGAAACAGCAACAAAGCAGGTTCCAGAAACCAGTTCCTGTCTAGAATGATCACAGCATCCACGTTTGCTATAATCACATTTCACGCTACGAAGCGCAAGTATTCATTTATTAATAGGGCAACCCCATTATAAAATGTAATACCAACTACGAAAATCAAAATTGAAACTAATTTGCAGCCTAAGATTCCTTCTAAAGTTTTTAAACGCTATGTTTTCGATCGAATAGGTACCTATTTTCACAGCATTCAAGATATTATATTTATTTTGGTTGATTAGTTATTTTCAACGATAAAACTTCGTAATCGTCCAACAAAAATAAAAAATTGCTTAACACCCCACCCCTCATTCACACAAAATTTGTTGGTTTACGTTTCAAAATGCGAAATGCGTAGAACCCAAAACGCTGCAAATTATCACACAAAGGTTTATTATTTCTGTACTAGATCGCTCTCCTTCGCAAATTATTGGTCAATTGGTCTCTTTATTGGCCCCATAAATAGTGCCTATTTCATCAAAACTTGGCGCTTCGCGCCTCCCAAAAGTGTTCAAGTCTTTACTGCTCCAGGACCCCACAATTTTAAGCTTTATAGTAAATGTCAATTTCTCCAAAACTACTGAACCACAGTTTATGAAACAGGTGGTTATGAGTAACATTTGGGGGGTCTGATCTGAGTATCCTAGAAGCTTGGCAACAATTTTTAACAACCCTAAAGGGCCGTTTCAGGGCTGAAATATTAAAAAATCGAGACCTCAAAAGTTTCTGGGGTAACGGTAATGATTTTCTTATTGACGTTGTTAAACATTATCCAAAAGAATCGAATGAAACCATCCGGAACTCTGTACGTCAATCTATTCGCTCTCCCCAAGGGATAGAACTTTCAGAGTGAAATCCAGCACGAGTGGTGACATCTTTAAATTATGTAGTGAATCAATCGCTAAATTCCATTAATATCCACCACGAAAGTTTAATTGTTTGCAAAATTGGAATACATAAAATTTGTCTGGTAAACTCCGACTATCGTATCAGCTGATGTGATTCCAATGGAATTCTGACTTCCCGAAATCGAGTTTAAGATAACTATTGTCCCTTAGCGTTGTCAGGTGTACTATTTTGTCTCAAATTTCAATTAGTCTATTTAAATGTCGTTATCTCAGATCTGGACGACTAGTAAAGTGTAGATGTATTAATCAATTGCACGAAGTGCCTATATCTACGTAGCTATATTGATGACAACGACAGCCTTTCACCCGATTACTACGAAATTGCATTACTCAAAGCGTTTGCCAAATGCGTTACGCTATACGAGTCCGTGAAGCTAATTTATTTTTTAATCAACGTAAGGAGCCTAAATTTGAAATGAAGTAGCTTCGGGATACCAAGAATAGAATTTCAGTGCACCTAGACGCACTTATCAGCTGAGGGACCTCTGAGCCGGTTCCTTAATCACTTATGCTGCTGAAATCTAAAATAGAGCTCCTCCCTTGGGGCATCTAGAATACAATTTCAAAGTATTAAGGGACTTTGATCAGCTGTGGGGCGTCTGGGGCTAATTTATATCCTCTTCGATTGACGTTTTTTGTTTTTTACGTTTTCTATATTACGCTTCCGAATCTACCTAAAGCATTGTTTTCACTTTCGGGAGAAAAAAAATTGTTGGTCTCCAAAATCAAAATTTCCACTCGCATTTTACGTTTTAGACCATTCTGAACAACTTTGGTCTGTCTGTCTGTGTGTCCGCAAATCCTTCTAACAAGCTTATTTTCCACAGTTTACATCCGATTTGGATGAAATTTTCAGGAAATGTGCGGGTTAGGGGGTAGACGGTCCCTATCAGTTTCATCGTTCTTGACTCAATACCTCACTCTGCGTATGCTTAAAGTAAAGTACCAAGCATAATTTTCTCACGCCCTAGTCGTTCGATCTCGCTCAAATTTGGATGATAGTTGGGGGATGACAATTTGATCATCCCATAGATATCAATTTCAACATGATTGTATCATTAATAGCTACTACGCATGCGGCTATGTGAAATCGTTGTAACGACCTTAATTTCCACCGTTTTCATCCAATTTCGATGAAATTATCAGAGAATGCGCGGGTTAGGTTGTAGATGGTCCCCTATCAGTTTCATTGTTGCCAAATCAATACTTCATTCTGCGCGTGAGCAAACATAAATTCCATCCATTCTTTTCACTCTCTAGTCGTTCGAGTTCGCTTAAATTTGGATGATAGTTGGAAGAAGATGATGTAAACGAGGAAGCTATGTGCCACACCCAACTTGCAACTTGTTTCGACATTTACTACAAAGCTTAAAATTATGGGGGCCTAAGAGCTGTACATGTGTGAACCATTTTGGGAGGAATATTTCTACGTACTCCAAACTCATCAATCCATGGAGGGCCGTTTTGTATGAAAACATTTTATTTCCTTGAGAACCCAGTCCCATCGCACCAAATCCAAAGTAAAACTCTTCAATGAAGACAATGGGGGACTTTGATGTGACAATTTTGACCTAAGATTCGGATTCAGCGCACTTGAAAACCCCTAAGTAGCAATTTTCAGCTCAAAAGACCGGTCTGGCCAATAAACGGGTAGGAAGATCGCGTGTGACGTAGGAGTTCAAGAGAGCTGAGGGTTCCCCCAAGGCAGGCGGGGGCCGTGACGTCATCGTGCAAATTAATTTCAAGAGCCTTATTACTGGTCAGATACCCATCATATTGCACTTTTTTGGAAAGCTATCACAAAGCTCTCGCTACAGAGCGAATAAAAAATAGCCACGAAAATTCCCCATTGTTCCAATATTCATTTGATATGCTACTGTACACAAATTTGCATAATAATAGAATCTAAATTTTCCAATTAGCATATGAATGATCTTGAATTAAACTCAACTGGGCAGACGTTTTTGGCACCTAGTCATAAAAAAACACCGATGCTGCTAACTAAAATCTTTACCTCATGAAAGAAGGATGTTGATGTTGTTGTTGGGGTTAATTTATGTAGGAGATGTTGTTTCGAGATTTTCCAGCTGCTTCTTTCTATTCCATTTAGCCAGCCGGAGGAATTTCCTCCAAGAACACCCGCTGGTGCAGAACTAAATGTTTACTCTCTGAAGGTGAATTTAAAAAACTGTAACGAGGTCGAGGTAACCTTTTTTATGACCTTCCTATTTCTACTTTAATTTAGACTGTTGGAAGACAATTTATCGAATAGTCTATGAATATCAATCTTATTAAGGTACATGAGATCGGTTTATGCAGGTAGGTATAAATTGAAATTGCAAGTATGTAGATGAAACCAGACTATATATAAAGAATAAGAGATAAAGATAAAGACGAAGATGAAACAGTAGATAAAGAATCGAAGACATTCATACAAAGTTTTCCCTCAAAAATCATCATTTTTTAGATTTCATTAAAATAAAGTTGAAAGGATATTTCTGCGATCAAGTTTCTTAAAAGCTCCACTTGGGGACTTTGGGGTAATCATCCCAGAGAACAGTTATACTGTACAAAATGGAAATTAGACCCAAAATGGAATATGGTACCCCTGCATTCATTTGGCTTGATAAATATTTCTCTAGGGAACAACAGAAATCTCAAAATCAGGCCCTACGCCAGATCCTAAGTGCTGCTCTTACCTCTTCAATTTATTCTTTGCATGCCCTACCAAGACTGGAGCCTCTCTCCAACAAACTCACGATATATGCTCTTCGACCTCATCTCTGCTTCTGAAACTATTTGATCCCATCTCAGCCAACTTCTAACCGACATCACTCAACTTGGAAATCGATCACTCCATAGATTGGGTCATGATCTAAAAACACTATTAAATATCATAACTAAGTACAATATATACATCTTCCGACCGAAACTCAGCTGAATAAGGGAGTAAAAATAAACAACTTGCACTTGGTGTGCTTACCAACCATATTCGGAGTTACAAAAAGAAACAAAGCCACTCAGAACACCGACAACGCACAGTAGAACGTATAAAATAATAAATTCTCAAATTATACAGTCAAATCAAGACTGATGAATTAACGAGTGCGGAATGGGGTGGCTTGTACCAACTATTGTCTCTCACAACCCTGAAATCGGGGAAAAACTACCTACCCAATCATATCAAGCTTCATGTACTGAATGCACATGAAGCAGATGAAAACATAATTATCTTATCCGATTCCAAATTTACAGTCCGCTCTTAGCTGCCTCAAAGAATTCAAATGAATACATTTAATAAATATAATAAATCCTATAGGAAAATTACAATTCCATAGTAAATCTGTAGTAGTAGGTACTGTCGGTTCCCTCCCATTGCTTCTTACGATACAATGATACAGCAGATGAACTCTGTAAATCAACAGCTAGATAAATATCAATGCTACAACTTTTCAAAAAGACAGCCACCAAATAGTAGAAAAAATCCAGCAAGAAGCATGGATCACAGACTATGTTCACAAACAGGTGCAGGATGATGGACTAGACAGATTATCCTAGGCCCCTTAACACAACCATGGTTCTATTATGTTACCGACAATGCAATCGGAGAAATCACAAAGATAAACGGAATTTTAATCGGGCATAAAGAATTTAAAATGCGCATTTGCAAAATTGATAACGACCATTGCGATTTATGCAACCGACCCGTCACTCAGTCCATGCACCACCGAGTCCGCCAACACTCCAGATAAGCCATGCTTTGACTTTACCAAGCCAATATCAAAACTTCCCCTCCAGTAATATCCTTGATACAACAGTCCTATCAGCCCAAACGCTCTCACAATATTAAAAAAATTCTACTTTCCATCCATCAGATCTGTTCAATTTCCTTTAAAAAAAAACGACTTATTTAAATTGCATTTGAAACAAGACCTATGAGCACACGAAGAAATCATCATGTCCAATTACCTCGATCCAAACCAAACCAATCTTTTTTCCGTGGAATGTCAAAAGCGAATGTCAAAAGTGAGTTTCTTTCGTGAATTTTCGAAGAAAAAAATGAAGCTACTGCAATACATTTTAAAAATCAGTTACTTACAACAGAAGTTTAAAGCTTTTTTTTACATACCTATCCCTTTAATTTGTAGAGCAGTTCATAAATACTCGTATGACATTTAGCGCACGTGAGCATGCACAGAACGCGCGAAGTCTGCATCAACTTAGTTTTTTTTTTGTTTTTTTTTTTTTTTTTTTTAAGGAAACCGTCATTTTAAATTGTAGATTCGAATTCTCCATGAATTTTTATGGAAAAATGACTCATCACTGAATTCTTGAGCGCTCAATTACTCCCGAAATAGGCGAAAAATGCAAAATATCGAGTTTTGGGATAAATTCAATTGCCACATGTGCTTGGTACATGGTTTTGGGGTATTTTGTCACGCTGTTGTGGTGTTCATTTATTGATAGTCGCAATACCAACTTGGAAAAACTTAGGAAAAACGAAATGTCAGCGAGATTTGAGCTGTTGAGGAAATTAATAGGGAAATGTGGGGTTCTGGTCGGTTTTCGGCAATTTTTCAAATTGGTATTACAAATATGAATAAAGGAACTATTTATTCCAAAGGAACCATAAAGGGTTCAGCATGAAAAAATAACCCAAAATCATTTATCCCACGCGGCAATTGAATACATTTAAAACTACATATCTGGAATGTTAAGCACACTTAGCACGTAATTGCGCACGTTTTTGCTCACTAAAAAATTCGAATGATTGGTCATGTTTCATGAAATTTTGCGTAGATTCTATATCTGCAATACAAGAAGGGGGTCCTCAATTAAAATACGAAGTTGGTGCAAAAGGCGCAAAATTGAGCATTCGATCCAAGCACAATCTTGTTATTTTAGCGAACTTTCGTAGAAAATGAAGCTATTGCCAGGGCTAGAAACATTTTAAAATCAAAATGCTTGAAAAAGCCAGTACTTTTTGAGCACATCAAAAAGGTCAATTTTCAAAAAATGTATTTAAAAAATCACTAAAAATGACTAAAACCCGTCAATTTATATTTTTGGTAGAATATTACTCAAATAAAGTTCATCAACTATAAAATAGATCATTCAAAAATGTATATACAAAATTGTGCTGGAAAATGTACTTGAAATTCATTATTGCTAAAAAAAATTATAAAAACTGCAATAAAAGCTAAAAATTTAAAACCTCTATTTAAATAGGAGATTATTGTTCAGAATACGTTTTTTATCGTAAAATTAATAGTTAACAATTTCCTTGCACTCAGGAAGCTCAAATTTCAAAACAATTTAACACAATACAATACGATAATTTACGAAAATTCGCTGATACGGTCATGCTGCATGACTGGAACTTTGAATTGTACGGAAAAACTGATGAAGAATAGCGTTGGAATTCAATGAATCTTTCGTAGCATGTTCTAGAAATATTCCTACCTTCTGTCGCATCGTTCCCCTTTTCGGTGAAAACAACACTGATTTCCGATGATGGAGAATATTGATCCAGCCTTGTGGTCTCGACCCCCGAAGGCCACCCGATTTTTTTCGAACTAAATTTCAAATTCGTAAACAGGCATGAACGGTACTTGTTTGGCGAATCACAGAAAAACCAATCAAATTAAACGGAAAAAATGGCTCGAAAAGTACGTGGAACATGTTGGGAACTGTGCTAGGTCTCGCGGTCGCGAAACGCGGGAATCACCACACTAACTTCCTAATATTCACAACCAAAACTTAAAATATCAAATCTTCAGACTTGTTACCACATGAATAAAGTACCCAGCAATTCATTGCAGTCGCTTGGAAATGTTTATATAAACAAAACCTGTTATTGTTTATCAAAACAACTACGTTAATAACAACACATAACTAATGGAGTCGCAGCTCTTACTGGAAATAGTTACCTAATAGTACCTACTACCGTCAAACGGGACTACTTGGGAAATATTCGCTTTTCAAACTAAAATTATAACGCTAAAAAATAATTTTTTTCAAAATTCATATTCTTTTTGGAAAGGTTTTGCCCTAAGCTACAATCCTGCAGATTCAAATTTAAAATCAAATTCAAATTTATTTGTTTGAATAGCGTTGCTGAATTGCCCCGGCGATTGTTCTTGCATACAATATACCTAAATATATTTCGGCTATTTCGGACAACGTTCCAAATTTGTTTAAAACATTTCTGATGGCAAAAAATGAAAAATAGTATCAAAATTGTTCAATTTAACTTCAATATCGAAAATACAATTTCTAGTGTAGGCTTGTAATGAACTGTGAATATTTTAACAAGTGTACAGGCGAATTTGGACAAGTCACGAGTGTTTCCCCATCATTTTGGACAAGTCACTGTTATTCAGTTGTAAAAAATGTCCGATTTTTAACCTACGTCCATTCACCTGTAAATTTGTTATTTTCCAGCATTGTGAGTTGACAATGTTTCGGTATTTAATACGTCGGAATCATCTTCTGCTGAAGAAAACAGACAAGAAAGAAGCATTCAACGTAGAAGACGCCAAAGATTTTTTCGGCCACGAATGAACGCTAATTTCGTGGGTATTTTTGAGTTTAACGAGAGATTTAGGATGTCTCACGAGACCCTTGAAAGATTCAAATGGTGCGTGACCCTGTGCAATTTTTCCTGATCGGGTATTGAGGATCTCCCCATTATTGAAGAACAAAGTGAAGTGTGAAGATCATCTCGAAGTTACAGATGACATTCCTAACCCAGCAGCATTAAGATTTGATGAACTGATTAATCATTTCCCCTGAATGAAAGAGAAAAATCCGATTTCGCCAGCCATCAGAATAAGTTGAAATCAAATACACACTTTCTCCACTTTTCAGTTTATAATTTGTCTGTCTTCCAATAATTACAACTTGCCATGTACGATAAACATCCTATCGTGTACTTAACACCGTTTTTATATAATGATTCTCTGACAAAACTTCAATTTCGGCATACCGCTTGACGTTCATTTTGTTTGTCCCCCACACGCCATTTTTCTTTTCTGCTACACTTGTAAACTTGGCTTCTACAAGAGTAACTTTTCTACACTTGTACTCTTTGTTTTGGTGAAACACTTGTTCTAGTCTACCGTACATTACAAGTACCTGTACTTGTTAACTTGTACGTAACTTGTTGTTTTATGAAATAGGCCCCAGAAAGGTATTGGCTTAACAGGAAACGTTGAATCACTGCGATGAAGGAAGGACAGTACCCTCAATTATGTGGTTTTGAAGGTAATGAAACAAAGGATTCCCAAATTACCCCGACATTCTCAAATAGCCCCATTAGACGGTAGTTGGGCTTCAAGTCGAATGAAGTTACGCTGTTTCTTCTATGATGATCATCAACTGACGATTAGTAGGTAGGGGAAAATGGGGTAATACCGCCACCTTAAGCATATTTGTCTATCACAGCCCAGGTTCGCACGCACGAGCTTCACATTTTGAAGCAAATTATAAAAAAACATCTCCAGTAGTGAATTACAACGTTTTTGCTGGTTGTGTAGCAACTTTATATTATTAAACAGCGATTTACGAGATCCTTGTAAATGGAGGTATTTCCCCAGCTAGCTAGCTGGGGAAATACCGTCATGGGGTTAGGGTAAGGCTGAATTCACACTGCCCGCGATGCGATGCGATGCGAAGCGAAGCGAATGGAGGCGCGAACTTCCAAGCGATGCGATGCGATGATGTGTTCACACTGCTAGCGATTACAGGCGAGCGAGTAGACCAGTCGAGTATTTGGTGTCCCGGAAAGATGTTCCCGAAGATGATAATTTACAATGCACAACAAACTGGAGAGCGCGAAATCTATTAACTCGCACGAATCGCTCGCTTCAATCGCAACGTTCCTTGCGATTGCGAGAGGCCACTCGCACGAAATCGCTCGCAACCGCCCTCGACCGCTCGCAGTGTGAACACCCGTCGCCTCCTCCCATTTAAAAACCTTACACGCGCGGCGTTTTGTCTTTTTCGCGCGTAATCGCATCGCTTCGCTTCGCTCAAATCGCGGGCAGTGTGAAAGCCGCCTAATACCGCCATATTAAAACAAGGAGGAAATGAACAGTCTCATAAGAACATCGGAATAACGATTTACCTATTGGATTTTAAAAACTCTTCCTGGGTAGCTTCTCACCTTATTGGGAACTTAGTTGACAAGAGAAGGATTCACCAAAGGTTTACAAACAGTTTCCACATCAGAATAGTGAAATTGGAACAAGATAAATGCTGGTAAATTAATAAAACGGAAGTTAGTGAATTGTCTATTTCCACGAAAAATAAAGAGTTACAATGTTAAATCGATTTCGACGGTTAGGCCTTCAGTAACTGTTACTGATGATGGACTAACCGTCGAAATCGATTTAACATTGTAACTTTTATTTTTCGTGGAAATAGACAACATTTCTCACTAACTTCCGTTTTGAAATGGGTTTCCACAACTTCGTCGCGAGTGATTTAGTTCGTATGGTAAATTAATGTTGGTTCTTAACAGGAACTGAATTATTGAAAACGTTCAACGCGGAACTCGTTAAAAAAAGGAAGATTATATAGCATTCCATCTTCCCAGCTTTTAAAGTTTCAAATTCAATCCATTGTCAAAATTAAAACGGGAGCAAGAAGATCTTACGACGATTATGTTAATTTAGGAAGGTAATTAGGTCAATACCTATTGTACAATTGTACAATTATTCATATTCAGTAGATAGGTAGGTAAACGTCTAATAAATTACGATTAGGTATATATAGAGGTGCTTATGGAGATAAGCTATCACAATATAATTCATATTTTAAATATAAATTTATATTTTAATTACTCAGAATCAATAGAAATAGGTGATTATTACCTCAAAAAACTTCCAACAAGACTGATGATTGGAGAATTGGGGCAATACCGCCATGGCGGAACTACCCTGAATTCGGTGTGGCGATATTGCCACAGTAAACTTTTCGAGATGAAAAATCATTAAAAACTACAGTTTTCGTCAAAAATCATGAAGTAATGGGTGGAAATTGAAGCTAGGTAAATGATTTTTCCACATTGTCATTCTCAACAATTTACATAAACGTATGAAAAACTATTACTTACCACGAAAACTCGACAACAGTAAAACTAGAACGCCAAGCTTCAAAAACTGTGAACTCGCTTATCTTTGATAAAAACAAATTAATGACCCCAAACCAACTTTTCCAACATTACTGCTGATCTAAAGATGACGATATTTGGCTACAAGATTTGTCACTCAGGTGGTTAAATAATTATATGGGGTGGCGGTATTCCCCGACTTGGCGGTATTAACCCACTCACCTCTAATAGTCTGATATTGATGAAATTTTCGGGAACTGTGAGGGTGGTCCTTTAGACCATCTTTTATGGAATTCATATCTGCAAATTAATAATAGCTCCTGTGCATCATCAAACGTAAAATTCGTGTAACACACATAATTTTGACAGGATTTATCTGTTTTAAAAGAAAGTTTTATGAATGGGACGGGTTGAGCTCTACCAACGAATACAACTGCTGGTTAGCAACTTTACCGAAACTCAGGAAATGTGCAATATGCAAAATTACTTGAATTAAAAACAAGCTGAAAGGAAAAAAATTGAAATTTATTCATGTGAAGGGGTAGACTTCATAAAGACGGCATTGTCAGTGCAATTATCAAGCGAGTTTTGCAGTTACGCAACTTTGTGGAACAAAAAAGGTAATTAGCTACCTACCTACCTATATGGCTTTTTGCCTAAAATGTTAACTAGGTACTGTACAGTATTGAAACACTTCAGTTAGTTATAATTCAACAACAGAGCAGACTGTGTCTATTTATGTAACCTTGGAATCGATGTATTAGTTAGAAGCAGAACAAAATAAACCAGGGTCAGGGGGGGCAAGTGCGTTTTGGGGGCAAGTGCGTCTCTTCGTTTTATTTCGCTATGAGGCCACTCTATTTTAATAATTTTCTTAGCAAATGATAGAACAGGTGTTAATTATCACCTGATAAAAATGTTAACCTCCTCAGCGAACAAATAAACGTAATTGGAACCATTTTCCGCGAAGCCTTCGTCTAATATCAGAGTGTGAATCTGAGGGAGGTACAATTTTTAATGGTTTTCTTGTCTAAAAACCCTTCCTTTCATGTTTATTCCACTGTTTATCTTTAAACCTTTTGTCTCAGCATAAACTACGCCCTTGATAACTTCAAGGCTATACAAATTTCTGCAGTAAATCAATAAAACGTTCTTGCCCCTCTTTCTTTGACAGTGGGGCAAGTGCGTTTTAAAATAAGGGGCAAGTGCGTTTCATTAAAAACCCCATGAAATTACCAGGAAAAATAAGAAAACCAAGGTCTTGAAGCCTATATTCCATTCAGAACCTCTTCCTCAACCACCACGCACAACCACATGCTTCTCCCAAACCTCAGTCCTATCTAATTCTGCAAAACTCTGGAGCCTTCAAATTCTCTCTCATGCAAACCTCATTCCCCAGTCGACAGGGAATCAGAGGACAGCCAACAAGTGGATGAGTTTATTGACCATTTTATCAACTCAGGAATTCATGTTGTGATGCTGAAAATGATTTATTTTGCGGCGTTTTATTTTTCATTAACAATTCATTTCAAATTATACCTAACATCTACCTGCATTGGTTCATTTTATTTTTATTATTTTTCGGGTAGAAAGTTGAAAACGCACTTGCCCCACTTTACGAACGCACTTGCCCCCCAACAGGGGGCAAGTGCGTTGTTTGAATGCTCCTAGGTTTTTCTCAATTCTTAATGAATTACTAACTTCAAATCATTATATCCACACATTTTTCGACGTAGAAAGGTCTGGGGAGTGTAATAAAACTGTAGTCATTATTCAACTTGTAGTTCGAGGGAAATAGTAGCATCACAAAGTCAGATTTATGAAAAACAGGTACGCACTTGCCCCCCCTGACCCCACTTCGTTTCTGATACACCGACAAGAATCATGTTGTACATTTTGGTTTATTATTTCCAATAATAAGCCTACGTGATCGTATAGCAAAAAAGTTTTATAACCCCCCCTCAAACTTTGTCACTTTACGTTTAAAGGTGCGCAGAATCCAAATTTGAAATGTCCGTCCGCCGTTCGCCGTTCGGGCCATAAAAGGCCTTAGAATTGACTTAAAAAATCTGTTCTTTGGCACATAGACTCCACTTGGGGTCTAGTTGGTCCTAACTTCTCACCAGCTCGATCGCTCAACTCTCATGGGTGCTATGAGCCAAAAATAGGTGAAAAAGTGTCTTTTTTTTGTCTATTTCAAGTTGTATAGAAATTGGAGATTTATGAGTGAAAAGAAAATGTTAGCTATTAATTTTATGGAAAAAAAGTATTCTAGATGATACTCTTCTATTCAAAAAGAGATTTTGGATTTTAGGCTATTTTTTGCAATTTTATAGATTTTTTAAAACCAAATTTAATGAAGTTCAAGTTTTTAGCATAATTTCGTACATAAATTTTTGAATGTGTTATTTCATAGTTGATAAACTTTATTTAACCAATCATATGCTAAAAAATATCAATTTAACAATTCCTAGCCATTTTCAGTGATTTTGTCAGCACATTTTTTGAAATTTGACCAATTAGATGATATCAATATACAGTATAGGTAACACTTTTATGTGTTGGAAAGATGACTTGGTAATAAATTGTTTTGTTTATCAACTATATTAAAAATAGTAAAATAGTTAGATTCCCCTGCTGTAATGGATTGAATCCATTTGTGAGGTCCGAAGCTCCACTAAATATACTATAAGCGGCGTTTAATAATTATGGACCAGAGATCTACGTAGAAGGGCTGTCTAATACATAAACAATAAACCTTTGTGTAATAATTTGCAGCGTTTTTACTCTTAAGTAGTATTACTACATTGTGATGGCGAGGATGAATTCCAAACGAACGTCATTAAAGAGACAAGAGTTCGAGAAAAAACGGCGTAATGAACTTACATCATTGGCGACGATGTAAGTAGGTTCAGATTTTGCGCTTTTGATCAAACTGAGGGAAGATAGAATTTAACTACCTAAGTAGAAGCCTACTACACTCTATTTCTATTATGAAACTTTTTTTAGGGGGGAGAGTTATGTACAGTATTGAAACACTTCAAGTAGATAAGATTCACCGTCAGAGCAGACTGTGTCTATGTGTAACCTTGGAATCGATGTATTAATAGGTGTGTTCCAAGCACACGTCTGAGTTCATGAACTCAGACGGTTTCCACGAGTTCACGAAACTTTTAGGTGCAAGAACCCGTCGGTGGGAACACTATAGTTCTCCTGACACTCAACGAACTAACCAGCGCCAGCGTCGTCTATAGTAACATGAAAACCTCGTCACGGTTATTTATGTGAGCGACATTCCCTCATTTGTATTATTCACTGTTACTTCAAGATTAGAAGAGTCGAAATAAAAGTGTGCATACATCCTGCTTTATCGAAAGGCACGACTCTATCCGCCTCAAATTCCTGCTCATCTAACTCCTTCTCCTCATCAGAACTAACGACCCTCTCCCAATCGGCAATGGAAGCATACACTTCCAAATCAGAATCTTCTAGGAAAAGCCCCGCTATCTATCAAGATTGATGGCGTAAATAGAGTGCAACGCAAGCGAGGAACTAAAGAGATGTGAAATCGTAAACGAGTTCCACTATCTGCTTTACAAGCAGATACCATGTTACAAGGATATGTCTTTGATTGGGAATTTCATAACGGTTGTCCTCGAGAGTTGTAAACAAATCCTTTAACTTTGGACTGTAGCCGTTGAAATGTAGGATAAAGAATTTATTTTATTATTCTTGGAGGCACAAAAAGCATACTATACATACCTACTAAGTATTAAATTTATTTCTCCAATACAGACGCTATCATTTTTATGTTCATGATATGTATTCACTTTCTTCATACTGGTAATTTTCTGTTCCTCAGCCAAGCATTCTTTGTTGTAGAAGACTTCTGCACGCGCCCACTGATTCTTCAAATTTTGCAGCATATTAACCGGAACGATCTTCTTATTGGGAATTTCCCGAATCGCGGGGTTGTTTGCACTTGGAAACAGAATAATATCCATCCTGGTCAAGCCGGCCAATTGAATTGCCACCGGTTTCCGCCAAACGAAAATTGTTTCTAGTCCAATCAACTTAGTTTAGGAATGTAGCCAGGTACGTAAGGAGGGGGAAATTGGTAGCTTGAGATTTGAACATTTATCACATAAATTAAGCGCTTTCCAACGAGTGGCGAACGATTTCTGTGCGATGAAAACTGCGGAAGTTCCATTCCCCTAGCAACGGCTGGGTTGTACATGAAAATCATGAGAAATCGTGACATCAACGTTTGCGTGACGGAAATTTTTGGTTGACCCCCAGAGCAAAGACATATCGATGTCAAAACTATAACGCAACAAGCATCAAACAGGATAGCGGTGCTTGGAACACGAGTTCATGAACTTTTCAGAACTGGTTCGGCGCCGAACCTTATGCGCACGTGAATCGTGTTCCAAGCGTTTTGAGTTCAGGAGATAGGGTTGAGAACTCGAAATGAAGGAAACCTTTCTGAACCTTCCAAAAATCGTATTTCACCGCGAACCCTCACGCCGCGATACTGGCTTTGTCATTAGCCTGCTTGATGCTTGTTGCCTAATAGTTTTTCACATCTCTTTAGTTCCTCGCTTGCGTTGCACTCTATTTACGCCATGAATCTTGATAGAATAGCGGGGCTCTTCCTACAAGATTCTGATTCGGAATCAGAAGTGTATGCTTCCTTTGCCGATTGGGAGTGGGTCCTTAGTTCTGATGATAAGGAGTTAGATGAGCAGGAATTTGATGCGGATTGAGTCGTGCCTTTCGATGAAGCAGGATGGATGCACACTTTTATTTTGACTCTTCTAATCTTGAAGCAACAATAAATAAACGTACAAATGAGGGCATGTCGCTCACATAAATAACAGTTACGAGGTTTTCACGTTACAAGACGCTAGCCCTGGTGACATGGAGTGTCAGGTGAACTATAGTGTTCCCACCGACGGGTTCTTGAACCTAAAAGTTTCGCGAACTACTGGAACCCGTCTGAGTTCGATGAACTCAGACGGGTGCTTGGAACAAACCTAATTAGAAGCAAGACAAATAAACTGCACTTCTTTTCTGATACATCGACAAAACTCGTGTGTATTTATTCTTAGCACCTATTAAGTAAAAATACACGACAAGTAACTACTTCGATTTTTTATATTCTTCGGCTTTTGTACATTAACGGCATGTAATAATATACCTACGGAAAGTAGGTGAGAATACCTACCTATCTAGGTACTTATTTCCAAAGGCGCTACTTAATATTCCCGTCTGGCAAAGCTCTTATGGCAGTCCTTTCACAAGACCACTTTCACAGAACTCCAAAGATTTTTAGTTTTTTAATTGTTTCAAAGAACAATTCTGAAAACTAGATAATAATCCACAACATCTTCGAAGTCTGGAACTTCTAACACTCATTGTTTTTAAACTCCCCAACACTCATTTCATAGGGATCAAGACCGCACAAACTAATCTTTCATGTCATCGCCAGATAACAGCTGAATATAATTCACATAAAATGTATTACCTGGCATAATAAAATAATGCAAAATACTGAACTAAGAACTAGTTAAAATGACTAGGAATGTAAGGCGGATACTGACAGATTAGGTTTGTTCGCAGTGACCATCAAACCTGTAAGAAATGGTTGGAAACGCGTTTGGGGCGTTCGCAGTGTCCATTTGAGGAAATCTATGACTGTATAGCATCCATAGTGGTCCGTTCGCAGTGACCACCAAACCAGTTTGAAACGCGTTGTGGATCGGTTAGACCGGTCAGAGAAATTTCTGCTGACCGATCTGACGGTTTGTTTCCCACCACACCGCTACTCGAAGTAGCCAATCAAATCATTCCACTGTGAGATGGATGGGTAGCGGGAGCTCAGCGAGCTGAGAGGTGATAAGATAAGCCAGCCGAACGAGATGAGATAGGTAGCTGTCGGACATCTGCATGTCGTGCACTGTTCACCAAGTTATACCTTTGCATTTACCTTCCTTTGCTTCTACGGTTATTTATTGAAAGTTTCCTACTCTGAGTTGTGTGATATGGAAAATCTTATTGGTGACAACGACGTAGATGGGATGGGAATCTTTGTCTGAATAGCAACAAAATACAAAATCAAACAGTAAAATGTTATTACTCAATCTCAACTGAAGATTTATTTGTAAAGCTATTAACATTAAAAATTAAGAACGACGGTCGACTTCGAGATCGATTTTAATTCTTCCCGCGAGATAAACACCACATTCTTCCACAAAATCATCAGCTGGAGGGAAGAAAAGATTGAGCATGGATTTCTTATTCCTGTTGGAAGGTTTGTTCCCTATGAATATTTTTCATTTTTCAACCTGTTTGTTGTCTTGCAGGCCATCTCTTCAGGTTCTTTATTCATACATGAAATGTTTACCTATTCAAAGGATGGCGCGAGCCCACCAAGCAGGTTACAGCTGTTGGAGGCTATGCGGCGGTTAACTTTAGTCAAACCCGTTCGTAGTGCGGATTTGGTTACAAACAGTTTGAAATTAGGTGTTGGTCACGCATGCGCAGTAAACCAATCACAAACCTGGTAGTCAACGGTTGGTAACCGTTTCCAATCGGCACTGCGAACAAAGCTAATATGGCACCGATTCTCATAGTTTACTCGTCACCATGACAACAAGGTCACGCTTCACAGCGTCACAAGGTATATCACCACAATCCACAAGCAGTGGAGATACCTATATGAAAGTACCACTAAACTGAGAGATGAACTAGGTACCTCCTAACCCTTTGCGGTCGACAGTTGAATTCCGATCGTGTCCACAAGGACGGGACCCGGTCAGGGACCGGCATTATGCATGTGCCTTACAGGACGACTTACTACACGCCATTATATCTTTCAAGGACGATGAGCTTTTTGCAATAGGTCACCTAAAAACGGTACATCACGTTTGAAGACATATTCATCAAATAAAAGCACAGATTACCTATTATTATTATTTTATTTATTTTTTTATTGTAATCATTTCCCCAGAACAAAAATATATCTGGTCGTCTTGCTCTTCCATTTGAAGCAACAATCTTTCAATTTGTTCATCGTTCATGACGAAAAAACCACTTACGAACTGAAAAAGCACAATTACTAAACACAGAAAACTGGGTACAATGGATACCGCACACGAAAACAACACGAGGACAAGAGTTATCAGTGAGCAGTGAGAAAATAATGATAAAAAGTTGAAGTTCAAGTAGTAACCAGTCACAGAAAGGTTTCTCATATTCCTTCCCAATGGGTTCATTTTATCAATAAAGTGCTGCGATCTATTTCAAAACCTTCAGTAAAACCTACTGAATTGCCCCCAATATTTAAAAAATACCAAGCTACCACCGGGTTTTGTCTGTGAAGACAAGAAAGGGCGCCGAGCAGTGACCGGCATTCGACCCCTACGAGGTAACAAGGTCGCCGAGCAGGGACCGGCATTCGTCCTGTGAGACATCCCTCTCTCAAAATGTTCCGTCCAAATGCGGATATTGCCTAGCCGGGTCCTGACCGGGTTTCGTCCGGAAAGGGCTAATACATACCACCTAGCAATAGATATGAATAATCCCTGAAGGGACCAACTATATGACGAAAGTACTTGATGACAACTTATCAATAAAACTATGATGATGATGAGTAGTCACACTGATATCTCATCCCCTCGAACCACCCCTACTATAATAGAATATGGGTGGCAACCCACCATCTGAAATGAATTTCATTTCAACCAGATCGAAAGTAGCTTCTGCGCATGCGTATACGTACAATTTTTGCAACACATAATTTCCAGTTTTCATATTTTGAAGAAATGCTCACTGATCGGGAAGGTTGGGTCCTTCAGTATAAGTGCGGAATCGAAGGCAGCCTCTGCACATCCGTAAACGTAAATTTCTTGTAGTAAGCATAATTTCTACAGATGTCATCATATTCAGATTATAAGCTAGGCTCCGCGCATGCCGAATGTGAAATCCACTGCGCACTCCATGCGTCGTCTTTCAATTGCTATTAACTGTTTTCCACAGTTCAAGTTATGCTTCCGAATCGCTATTTATACATTAATATTTTCTAAATCCTGACGATTTGTACTCTATACAGTAGTGTAGTGAGCAGTCAGCTATCGGAAGGGTTGGGTCCTAGATGGTACCTACCCTATGCATTTCATTGCCACCGGATCAACAGCAGCCTCTAACGAATAATAATGTTGTATCATTCATAAGTTCAATCCGATTCATGTATCATTCTACAGTTTTCATTCGATTTCGATGAAATTCCAAGTACCTAATTAAGGAATTGGTCAATACATGGTCCCCTATGCAATTCTTCACAAACGGATCACTTTGTTAATAGTTGTGAGTTTGAATAGGTACACCTACCTACTATCATGATTTTAACAATGAACGATTTAGTGTAATACAAGATCTATATATTGACCATTATTCGTAATGAAGATTGTAGCGTAGTGATTTAAATATGTATTAGATGCTATTTCAAACATAATTATTGCAATGAGCTTGTGGTACTAAATTAAAGCTTTAGACGTAACATATATTTGCGCTCAATTTCGAATTCCAAACGTTAAGCAAATAGAATCTTATTCGTACTCTACCTAGTTCCAGATTCGATAGTATTTCTGGCGAGGTGAGATCAACTGATACGCAAACTAAATTTAGCTCACGGTTGAGAACTCAGATTGGAGAGTTTCGAACCAATGCTTTAAGGATCAAAGGGTGTTTTCCTAACCATTCAGAGCCTAACCTACTAACCTGTATACAGGGTCGGATTTACCATATGGGCAACGTGGGCACGTGTCCAAGGCGGCAAATTTTAAGGGCGTAGAAAATTGAGTCCATGAAATTATAGCTATATAAAAGTATAAATAAAAAAAAAAAAAGTTCTGCCAAGTTGGGTATGTCTCACAGCTTCCTCATATCCGTATCATGAATATAGATCAGTGAAATGTACAATATATGATGTTGAAAAATTCCACAGCGGAAAAAAGTAAATGAATGTGTAGTGTGAAACGTCAAAATCGGTCGACTAATAAAACGCGAAAATGATACTTGAAGTAATTGACAATCGCACATGCGCAGAACAAAATAATGATTCGAGAACAATGATAGAGGTAGAGGAACACCTCCAGCCTAATCCATACATTCCCTGAAAATTTCGTCAAAATCGGATAAAAAATGTGGAAATTAAGCTCGTTGGGTGTAGTTCCGTATGTGTCTCCCACTTCCAAACCAATGTGAAAGTCTGACATTAACCTATCAAAAGATGAATTTGACGACTGCTCCTCTGAATCTGCTCTTTCCCACGGATTCGTGATAAATCAACTTTCTCCTTCGCGTACGGGAGAAATAGGGAATTGAAAACTCGGCACTTCAGGCCTCGCAAGGGGCTCCGCCCCTTGACCCCGCCAGGGGGGCTTCGCCCCCCTGGACCCCCCCGGATGTTATTACTTTGAGCCTGACTGCTAAAATGTAAAAAACATGGAATCATGTTTTAGCTCCTCGCTCTCACTTTATTATAGAAATGATCACGACGATTGAGCTCTTGTGAGATGATGATCTCCTAATAGAAACTCGCGAGTAAACATTCACTTTATTATAGAAAGAGGCTACATACGAAATTACAGCTTCCTATAGTGTAAAGTATAGAAATTACCTATTAACATGATTTAACCACCGCTTCACAAATCCAACCCTCGCAATATTCGGATCACCTGCTATCAATCACATAATCGAAACACCAGCTCAATGAAATCATCAGAAATTAACAAGCGGTTGCAATCATGTTCACAATATCAATAATTGAGAATGATCACCTGTGTGTAAACAATTATTCATGTAACCATGCTCATAACTCAGCTTGTTGGCCACGCACTTCGCAGTAGTTAATATAGTATGGTTGGATAAATCGAGAGCTTTCGAACGAATGGTCAACGAATTTTGTGGGATGAAAAAGACGAAGTATCATATCCCTAGCAACGACTCGGTTGTAAGCGGAAATCATCTCAATTATTGGCGCTACTTTCATCTCACTTTTCTCGGGGGATCCATCGCTAAAACATGATTCTATGTTAAAAGTCGCAACACATACGGGATACCAGTCAAAAACGAGTTCCACTATCTGCTTTACAAGCAGATACCATGTTACATGGATATGTCTTTGATTGGGGATTTCATAACGGCTGTCCTCGAGAGTTGTAAACAAATCCTTTAACTTTAAACAAATCCCTGGGCCGCATGGCCGCACCCCGCCTAATTCCAACAAAACAACGGTTTACTTATAGAAATGTTGAAAATAACTGTGGAGAGACACAGAAGCCACTACAATGAGTTGTTGTTAACAGTCGACTGTTGTCAAGAGGATGAAAATGTTTCCTATGGAGTGGAGTAAATTATGCTATTGCTTTACGTTAAGAATATTGTGACCGGCTTATTAAAATTGTTTATAGTCCAATCAACTTAGTTTAGGAATGTAGCCAGGTACGTAAGGAGGGGGAAATTGGTTGCTTGAGATGTGAACATTTATCACATAAATCAAGCGCTTTCCAACGAGTGGCGAACGATTTCTGTGCGATGAAAACTGCGGAAGTTCCATTCCTCTAGCAACGGCTGGGTTGTACGTGAAAAACACTGAAATTGTGACACAAATTTTGCATCACGGAAATTTTTGGTTGACCCCCCAGAGCAAAGCCATGTCAATATGACTTGTGTTCCTCGCTATTATTTGTGAGCCAGTAAGTTGAGCAATGAACGTTAAAAAGCTTTTGTTGTTCATCTCTGACTAAACAAAGTTGTTGTTGATATTTTTAAGGATGAAACAGACTCTTGAATAAACATCTATCTTATACCTACCAACAGACTAGGGACCGCCGACGGAGAATCAGGCTCACCTGAACTGGGCACCAGCGGCAACCACCTGAACTGGGCAGTTTCCAAATCTTAGGTAGGCAGGGTCTGCTCCAGAATGTTTACTAAGGGATTGACTACTTGATGTTATGTATTTTTGAGATGCGAGCATCCAGACCACCAAACTATACACATCATTCTGAACTACATGTCCAACTAATCTGAATTTTTACTTTGGGATTGACTACTTGATGTTATGTATTTTTGAGATGCGAGCTTACGAGCATCCAGACCACTAAACTATATACATCCTAACACATAAACATAGATGATGGGTTAAAGCAGTGGGTGAAGCTTCACAAACACAACATAAACATTGAATGGTTCAAGAAATCGTGTTTTAATCAACCGTGAATAATTTTGAACAGCTGGAAGGAAAGTTCATTTTTTCGACAAAATCATCACCAGTGCTTCAGAAAAGAGATTTTCTTAAAATAATTCATCCAGTTTATGTGTAACCTCGAAAAAGAGCTTTAACTCGAGAACGGCTGGACCGAATTTAACGGAATGGGTTGCAAAATGATCAGCTATTCATTCAACATAAAGTGGTTGCAAAATTCGTCATTGATAATCAGCAGCGTGAGCTGATTTCTTGATTCAAAAATTCAAATGTCTACCTATGCAATTTATGCCACGAAGCTGAAATTTTGAACAATAATAATAAGGAATAGGTAGAAATAAATTGGAAAACAACAAACGAACACAGCTCGCACACCCCGAACCCGGTGGTTTCCTCGTGGTTTGGAATAAATTGGATTACAACAATTATTAAGATCTATACAATTATTGTAATTACACTGCTCCGTTCAAGCGTTGGACGTCCCCCCGAAATTCTTATTTGGTGATTCCTTATAAAACACTAATTTTCTTAAGAGAAAATGCGCTTAACATGTGGCTCACTTCGTGAGCACTGATCTATATATATATATATATATATATATATATATATATATATATATATATATTTATATTATATATATTTTATATATTGTCGATTTATGTGCACAAAACAGATTTTTTTTAAATGCTCGGGAAAATCTCTAGTTTTTTATTTGTGCCATGTGGAACCAACAAATTACCCCAGCTGTCGGTTGGTAGATACATGTCCTAAAACATAATGAAATGACGTTTAAAATCATTTGGGGATCGATTTACTGTACATACTAGTCTCATAAATTGGAAAAATAGTACCAACTTATTTGTGTTCATATTGATAATAATTCTAGCATTGCATGTCCTTACCATCTGAACAACAGCAAAAAGTGACTGAGAGATATTTACAATCCTTTAACAACAAGATTTCATACCCTCTTTGTGAACAACTAAAGCTAAAAAAAATCATGTTTTCCGGTATTTAACTATAATAGATTCTTTGTTCTGACTTGAATTTTTTCCACATAGACCGTGGAAATTGATCGCTGTGTCCGGAAGACTTCCATGAATAAATAATTTCATTGCATTCCTTTTGTATAAGATGACATTGAAGCGAGAGCTCGACAACCCTCCAAGTGGAGTAGAAGGTTTCTATTATAACCCACTATTCTGCAATGTGTTTCAGATCAGATAAAAACAACTGTCTCGCAAGAGACGGAAAGGATGTGTCAACTGGGGGTCAGGAACAATAGAAATCGGGTTAACACAAAAAAGATCGATGAACCCCGAGAGCAAAAGAGTTAAGACAGACATGAATGACACGATTGTTAGGTTGAATATTTAACGTTGAAGCGTCCGCGAATTGGACGAGAGAACAAACATTACGCAAGAAACGGTCGGTATTGACTTGAGAGGTGTAGCGGCGCCCATTGTCGCTTTCATTGATTCGACCCAGTTCGCCGGTACTAGTCGATAATTTATTTGGGAATAAACAAAAAAGGGACACAAATGGAAAATATTATGAGCGATCAGAGCAAATGAATTTCCGCAGGGAAACAATTACGTTGGAAATTTTAGCGACTTATTGATTAAGTAGGAACATACTGTTAATCTTTAATGACTGTACGATTTTTTGTACAGGATGAAATATGCAACTAATTATTACAGAAAGAGCTAGGTATTATTTCCCAATTAGCCCTTCTACGCAGATCAATGGCGGTGGGTACCAAGTTACTGGTTAACAGGGGGGCCACTAAACAATCTTTTCAGTAAAATATATATTAGTAGGGCAAATAAACTGAATGTACTCGTAGTTTTGTGGTCTGGATGCTCGCAAGATCGCATCTCAACAATAAAAATAATATCCTAAATCAATTCTTTTGGTAAAATATAGATTAGTTGGACAAATAGATCAATATAAATGGGAGGCCTCCAGCCGATAAGTAATAATTCATGGCCAATAGACAACTATTAATGGCACACAGTGTGGAATTTAACCACAATCTATGAGGACAAAATTATTTTTTACCCCCTATCATATAGGAAATTTAACGCTGATTTCGAAAATACACCTTGTTCCTACATTCTTAAAATGGCTCCTTGATGCGTTTTTTCATTTAAAAAAGAAATTCCTTGTCTCCAATACAAACTATTCAAACCTATTTTTACCTCCATTGCAATGGTTCGGAAAATTTTAAAATCAAAAATTTTGAAAAAGTCTTATAATTGAAATCCGTTTTGAGGCATTCGGGAACGATTCCTGAAGTTTGCGCTTTTTCACACACAAACACACAAGCGCGCGCGTGTGTATGTGTGTCATTCCAGACGATAACTTTTCTTAGAATTGAGATAAAAAGCCCGTTCTTGCTCCAAAAAATCAAACATTCCAAACGAAAGGATTAGTTCGTTGGCCAAAATTTTTTGAGTACATTAAATTGATAAAATTTCAAAATATGTACTCAAAAGTCACTAAAAATGGCTAAAATCGGCCAAAAATCGTAAAATTTATAATTGTTAGCACAAGTTTGGTCAAAACTAAATTGTCAACGATTAACTAAGACATTTAAAAATTGTTGCTCAACA
Source organism: Adelphocoris suturalis (assembly GCA_030762985.1). Classification (NCBI taxonomy): domain Eukaryota; kingdom Metazoa; phylum Arthropoda; class Insecta; order Hemiptera; family Miridae; genus Adelphocoris; species Adelphocoris suturalis. Next base: position 18,292,102 of record CM061041.1, on the reverse strand, counting down.
TTATGCTGAAACACGTAGGTACTTAAATTCCATTAATATTTGCTAAAAATCCATAAAAACTGCAACAAAATCCAAAATCTCTATTGAATTGCCGAATTTTATTTAGTATGTTTTTTTGCCATAAAATTGGTTTTTAACTATTTCTTTCTATTGAAATTGCTCAAATTTCAATACAATTTAACATATTATAATACGATAGTTTAAGAAAATTCGCTCATACGATCCTGCTGCATAACTAGAACTTTATAAGCATAATTTCATCAATACTAGTGTAAACTTAAAACCTGCTTTCCTGAAGCTCAAAGAAATCAGGTACGTACTTGAGAGAACTTACCTCATAGTGCATTTAACGATTCCCCGTCTAGAGAAAGCGTTTATAGTTCCCCAGTGGTAGCGAACAGTAAATGAAATACGTTGTAAAAAAGCTCCATTTTCGCAAGTTGGGAAACGTCATGTTTCAACAAGTTCTACCACTAGATATGGAGGTTGTGAGCTGTCCGGAGTTTGAATTTAGCAACACTGGGTGTCCATGTACACATCTTGAAAGGGCCTGATAGATTTCATTAACTTTATTTATTTTTTATTTTTGGATTTTGTCCTCCTAGATCCCTATACATTTCGCACTGTGCGACGTCTAGGGCGCATTCTTCAAATATAACTGGGATACACATAGGCACCAACATATCCCTAAACAGGTAAGTACAAGTGTTAAATGTGACCCTCCGATCTGTCGATGGGGAAAGATAGTAAGGCCTCAAGGGGGAAAACACACGTTTTAGTAGCTGTAACTACCTATGTACCTATGCAGTCGTTACGTGCTTCATGTATAGTTTTTTAACGATAAATCATCAATATTGTCGTGCCCTACCTTTGTACAACCTGTAGTTTTCTTAATAAACCAAGTAAATGAATTTAAAGACAGGTCAGAGCCAGAGAGGGGCTGACCTGAGTTATTTGTGATTTGTGGTTTATTATTTATTATTTGAGAGTTATTTGTGGGTTACCTCGAAGGAGCGGTAACCCTAGAAGGATTTACGAGGCACTCGTCCTGTAGTGCAGTAAGGAAAGGGTTTTCCGAATACAAACCCCAGAAGTTTTTTGTTCAACCTTTCCTTAAGTTTTTCGGGGTGCTGAATACGAATCTGAGGTTTTCCCCCAGATCCTAGTGTGGCGTGTGTTCAAAATTGCAAAAAATCTCAAAAATTTTCAACTTTTTTCAGTTTTTTGCATATATCTTGAAAACTATGCAATTTTCACAAATTGCCATCATTATAAGGTTTAAAGTAGACTAAATTCTCTACGAAATGCACTAGATAACTTTGAAATCCCAGAATCGCCGCTACAGCTTATTGAAAAAGTCCAGTAATGCAGCATGACCCCATGAGCGAATTTTTGAAGAAATCTTCGACATTTCAGTCGCTATTGATCGTGTAGCGAACGGCATTATTTCGATTTTTTACTGATTTTTCAACTTTGAAATTTTTGAAAACTTGATACATATTCTTATAGGAAATTTTACGCTGATTCCGAATATAACACATGTTAGTATGCTGAAAAAATTATTTCGCACAACAAATCGCAAAAAACAGGCTATTTTGAAATTTTTGACTACATTTTTGAAAATTTCAACCCGAAGATTTAATCCGATCATGCTGGCCAACGAACTTGAACTTTCGTTTTGTGTCCTTAACATTTTAAAATTTGTTTGAAGTTCTAGCACAATTCTACGGATAGTTATCGTATGGAATGACACATACATACATATATATACATACATACATAAAAAAATGCGTTAAACTTCAGAATAGCCTGAAACGGATTTCTGCATAAAATTTTTTCAAAAATTCACATTCTACAAATTTTGAGGCGAGAGCAAAAATGCGTTAAACTTCAGAATATGATTCAGAATAGCCTAAAACGGATTTCTGCATAAAATTTTTTCAAAAACTCACATTCTACAAATTTTGAGGCTAGAGCAATAGCTTAATTTTCTTCAAAAATTCGCTAAAACTTTTTTTTTCTGTTTGGAGAAAAAGTTGAAAATTAATATTTAGAAGTTCGAAAGCGCCCACAAACAACTTTTGAGCCTAAAACTCATTATTCCTCTGGTTTCTTCTACAAATTGTCAGTTGTAATGAATTACCGAACGCCATTGAGGGACCATTGCACAGAGTATGTACCATATAACTATTCCAGTCATGGCAGTGCTATAGGGGAAGTTTGGCTGAAGAAGTAAAATTTGATGTGTACAGACTTTATCGATTGTCTTTTGCAATAATATGAACGAAGGGCACAGTCGGTCAAAGTGTCGGAAAAGTGTCACCAGTGAAATAAAGATAGGGAAATGTAGATATAGTACGAAACAATCACATGGAATATAAGGCAGCATTTGTGGTACCTAATTGAAGGGATATGAAAAAGGAACAACGATACCTATTATGTGAACCAGTGAAATTACTAGGTTGGGTAGCCATGGCAGGACTCTGCGGGTTTAACGTCCATCAGATGGTCCAGGCTCCAAGTTCAATTATCAACGTCACCATTTGGAAGTATTGAAACGAATGCTTTACTGTGGAACCTCGACTTGTGAAAGTGTGAAGCTGGGTGTTGAACTTCTGAGTTACTTTATACATCCTTACTTATACTTACTTATATATATGTTACTTATACTTCCTTTATACATTCACGTTTTTAATTATATGCAGTATATGGTTGTAAAATATTGGAGCTCTAGAAAGAGATACCTATTTTTAAAAATGAAAGTGGATTCCAGTTCTAGAACTTGTATAACACCCGCGTCCCCTTGCGCGTATATATACCTAGTTCACCTTCTGTAATTTTTCAACGTTTCAAAGTCACATGATAATTCATCACGGAATGGGCATCGAAATTATCAGAATGGGATCAGCGATAGTTAATTATTAAAATTTGAAAACGAACGTATTCGAGATTGACATGGATATTTTTCTCAAGAACATGGAATATGGTATGAATAACCTCTAGTACAGGTATGGGCAACCTTTGACATGTTGTGGGCCAAACTTTAGTGTGCAAATACGTTCGCGGGCCGCGTTTAAAAGTAGTGCATTTTTAAAGTAGTGTTCATAATTTTTAGCGATCGATATCAGACATGAAATGGTAAAACAATGTTATTATAATACAATTTATTAAAATAACAAAATGAAATGAAAAACATAGGTACAGCATTATAATTAAATCGTTAAATTTGGAATTGTTACAAACTACGAAAGTTAAATAGCGGCACCGAAATCAATGAGACACTTGAGCTTGAATTTGGGAAACTATTTCATCGTTGTTTAGATTAATTCCACTGATACAAAGACGTAAAGAATTTTCCAAATTATCGTCAGTCAGCCTTGTAAGATGTTTTGATTTATTAACTTTCATCAATGAAAAGAACTGTTCGTATTTATAAGTAGGTAGGTACTGTCAAACGCACAAATGAATATTTTTGCAAATTTTCTAAGCTGCGGAAAATGGTCTTCTTCGAGGTATTTTTGGTAGAAATCGCACAACTCCACGTCTTCAAATTTAGATTTTAGTAGTGAGTTTTCTTGAATCTCGATCAACTCCATTTGCACGTGTATTGGAGCATTTTGTACATTACTTTTTGTTGGAGTAGCAAATAAATTGAAACCGTCTTCCATGTTTTTGAACTCGCTAAATCTGATTGAAAATTGCTCTGACAGTAACTTGAGTTCATCAGCATATTGAGCATAAGCAATATTTTCATACGCAGAGAGCGTGGTGAAATGGTAACTGTTACCAGACAGCATATATGTGCCTCCCACAAGCGGATTTTGTTCTGAAACGCTTTCAAATGACTGTACAAATCATTTAGGTACTAACTGTCCATGTTTTTGAAGTTTCAAATTTAAATAATTCAAATGGCCTGTAAAGTCGACCAGAAATGCTAAGTCACATATCCATTTTGGGTCACTCAATTCAGATAGCCACAAGTTGGCTCTGATGTTTACCGCCTAACTCTTTGACGATCACCGCCACACGCCGCTCGGCTTGATCGCTCACTTGATTCCATGAATATGAATAAGTAATGTATTTTTTTTTTTTTTTTTTTAATTGGGTTTTTCAAAATGTCTTGCGGGCCGAATCAAATCTTACAGCAGGCCGGATTCGGCCCGCGGGCCGGCTGTTGCCCACATGTGCTATCAGTGGCGGATCCAGGATAGGCCAAAGGGGGGGGGGGGGGGGGGGGAAAAACACCTTGAGGGTCTGGGGGCCCTAAACCTGTATATACGTTTTTAGTTATTTTAACTTATAATAAGTTTCTATAATGCATTACTTATTATTCCAGATTACAAAAGGTCTAAAGCAGAAGAATTGTATGAGATTTGTATGATGTTCGGCAATCGAACAAAACAAATTACCCATTTTATCTAGTGTAAATTGGCTGCCCAAGGGGGGGGGGGGGGGGCTACAGCCCCCCCTAGCCCCTCTCTGGATCCGCCACTGTGTGCTCTAGTAGGTATGTACCTACTCACTCAGCTGATCCGCCAACTTCGCACCTTGCCATTGTATTGAAAAAGACCTCACTCCCAAATTTCAGCAAGTTGAATAGGAAAATAGTACTATTGATCTTCACTTCTGAGCAATGAAATTCATAGAGGACTATCCAGGAACTAACCCACACAATCCTTAAAATTTTTATCCAAATCAATGGGTACCTACCTATAGTCTCTGAGTTTCGCTTGTGTCAACCAATTTTAGCTTTACACGTGCGCTACAGTCATAACTAAACCAATCGCAATACAATTCAGGGCACTATCCTGAAGCAAACCCATAAAATCTCAGAATTGAACGAAATCGAACTGATGGATAAAGAAAAATCGACGTTATGAGAAATTCACGTTTGCGCATGCGCACGGGTTATAATTAATCTTTCAGCAATTAAGAGCTGTCTAGGCGACCATCTAAGAGCTAACCCGACTAATCCCTGAACATTTCATCAAAACCGGACTAAAGCTTTAGCATAGTTTTAGGCGAGACAAGGATTAACCACAGACGACACGGAATTAATATTGATCAGTAAGTTCAGAAACGAAAAACAATAAGTTTTGTTTTTTGAGGTCAGAATTTGCATGAACATAAAAAATTCTGATATTAGGTATTCTTCCTATTTTTCAGAATGGTAAGATGCGGTTGGATGTTTTATGTAATTTTAAGTTCTTTCTAACGAGTGGTGAACGATTTGTGTATTGAAAATGAGGAAAGATAACATTTTCATTTCCTACCTAGCAACGGTTGGCTGCATGCTAAAATATTAAAATTGTTTCTACTTACCTCTTATTTATGCCAAACGCTATTTTACATCGTTTCCTAATAGTTAGGTCAAGGCCATTTTCAAGTAGAGCACGTACTCGTAACTACACCATGTCAACGAGTGTTTAGTTTTAAATTAGTTTTATCATAACTGAAGAATTATTTAAATCATTATCAACTCAAGTCTTTAACAATAGCCAAAACCGAAAACTATCACAAAACTTTCCCCTCTAAGTAAATGAAAAGTCGATAACTATATTAGGTATCGGGTCGGGATGATTCTGTCATGAAAGCCGTAGGTACTTACCTACTTAGTGATTTCTCACCTAACTATTCAACTTGGAAATTGGGTTGTTACGATGAATTTACTTATTATATGTTATGATCGAAGATATCGGCACTGTCGTTCTTTAGTGGGCCTTGTATTATTTTTTGATGGACTAGGGTCTAAGAATCAAACTCATCGTTATCAGTTAGACTCACCTCAAAACAGGGAAAGCGTAGGCGGTGATTCCTCTCACGCCGGTAGACACCTTGGGGTCGCGTTCGATAACCGTCAGCTGGTCGGATCGAGTTTATAACACAAATAACGAGGAAAGTGAAAAAGCCGATAGTGAAAGGGTGGAAGGAAGGGGTGAACTGAAAAGGGGGACTACCCTACTCGCGAACGGGCCGACCGGCAACTTGCGACTGCGCTATTCCGAAGACAGAACCCGGGTCAAAGCGATCCCCCTTGCCTCAGCCATCCCCACTTTCCTAGAGCTACGGGACCAACTCCAGCATAACAATACCTGTATGAGGGAAATGACCCAGGGGACCGACCACCTGACTCATCAGACGTATATAGGTTACAAACTCGTGACACATGTCACAAACGAAAGAAAAGCGTCTGCCAAGTTGGGTGGGCAGTAGAGTGGAGGGAAGAGTGATTTACATCTCACCAAGAAGTTTTAATAAATCACTGTACGGAACTACATACCTACTTGTAAACTCGTAAACGAGTTCCACTATCTGCTTTACAAGCAGATACCATGTTACATGGATATTTCTTTGATTGGGGATTTCATAACGTTTGTCCTCGAGAGTTGTAAACAAATCCTTTAACTTTGGACTGTAGGTGACGAAATGTAGGATAAAGAATTTATTCTATTATTCTTGGAGACACAACAAGCATACTATACATACTATTAAAGTTATTTCTTCAATACAGGCGCTATCATTTTTATGTTCATGATAGCCTGATTTTTCATTAATAAATGAAATTATATCATTTATTGTTTTATTTGATAACGTTTCGTTCTCTTACTGAGGACATCTTCAGATCTTGCTTTCTTGACATTGAGTTGACTTGGTGAGCCACTGTTTTATTTGACAAATCCGTTATATTCGGATGTTTATAAATTTTTTCTTGGACACACCAAGATCTGAAGATGTCCTCAGTAAGAGGATGGAACGTTATCAAATAAAACAATAAATGAAATAATTTCGTTTATTTTCCCTGGGCGCTGGGCCGCATCCCGACTAATTCCAACAAAACAACGGTTTACTTATAGAAATGTTGAAAATAACTGTGGATGTAGGGACGTTGCGATACTTCCGATATATCGTGGTATCGATACTTTTCTTCCGATACCACCGATATTTGTATCGATACTTTGCATCCGATATTATCGTGGTATCGATACTTTCTCCCGATATTATCGGAAGTATCGATACTTGGTGACCAATACCACCGATATTTTCCTTGATTTTTTTCTTTCTTCAATCTAAAGCTAGGATTGCAATAGTTAATATAGGCTCAATCTGAGCTTGTCAAACTAAAGTCACAATAGTTTTTAATAGTGTTTATTTAATTTCCCCCAAACTACCTACGTCTTCTCAAATCAAGAAATATGATTTATTTACCCTTTCGTGGTTTTTCATAGTAAACTATAATCTCTTATTAATTTCGAATGTTCTATAGATAAATCACTTTTAGTAAAACATTCCAATAATTTCCTCCAGATTCTATTACCTACCTATCAAATTTAGTTAAATTTAATCCTAAAACCTTCGGACTTTATTAAACTTAAGGTCCCTGTGGGGTATTACTCCAGTAACTCTTGTGGAAATATACCACACAAATTTGAATTGAATTTGGAACGCTAAACTACTAAAATTGAGGAACAAGTAGAATGACATTAAATTGGAATAAAATGGATTTGTAAATTAGGAGAAATTACATGAACGACATCTGAGAAGCGAATAATTTTTTATTGTTTGAATATCCCTAGTAGTCAGTATGACGGCATGGTCACTGGTGGCTATTAGACGATGACATCAAAAACTGAAGAATGAACTAGTTATAAATATTGATTCATCTTGCTGTAGGTAGGTCCCCACAGTCCCTTTTTAGCGAATTTTCTTAGAAAATAAAGCGATTGCAATGGCTCCAAAAATTTTAAAATAAAAATTTTCAAAAATTTTCTTCATCGAAATCTGTTTTGAGGCATTCTGAAATGATTCCTGGATTTTAACGCTTATATATATATATATATATATATATATATATATATATATATATATACTTAGATTTTTACATATAATAAATTCACAAAAGTGAGACTCACTGTGAGACGTTTCGCTATTCGTTGTCAATCAACTAATATTCTCCTAGTCTTGCAGGATTGCTTCTTTGAAATTAGCTTCTAAGCAACACAGTACCAGCATTATTGGTGACTAGGAGGGAGTTGGAGTCTCACTGGATTAAATTAAATTAAACAAATAAATATAAAAATAGAAATGAAAAAAATGAAAAAAATTTGAAAAAAAAGTTGAAAAAAATTAGAAAAAAATCTGAAAAAAAATTTGAAAAAAATTTGAAAAAAAATTGAAAAAAAATTAAAAATGGGTGTGGCGATGGTCAGGTGTTGTATCGGTTGAGGCCAGGTGGATACAGTGCTCCCAGGACCCATATATGTGCCTGCTCAGTGATGTGAAGCTTGACGGGTGACACTTTATCTGGTAACTTATTTATCACTTTAAGTCGATAGCACTGATTGAATTCCGACTCAGAATTTTTCATTGAATTTTTCAGGCCTGGCCAGGATTTGAACCCACAACCTTTGTCTCACGAGAAAAAAATTTTTTTTTTCAGGCCTGGCCGGGATTCGAACCCACGACCTCTCGCTTCCCATCTCGGGACAAAAAACGTTACACAAAAAGTGGACATTTAAAAAATTATTGGGGGTCGGCCTAAGAATTGCATAGCAATGAATATAAGTATATATGTATGTGTCATTCCAGACGATAACTCTCGATAGAATTGAGATAAAAACTTCGTTCTTTCGCCAAAAAATCAAACATTTCAAAAGAAAGGATGAGTTCGTTGGACAACACTCTTTGAGTACATTAAATTGGTCAAATTTCAAAAAATTTAGGTACTTAAAAAAATCACTAAAAAAGGCAAAAAACCGCTAAAAATTAACAAATTTCTATTTTTTAGCTGAATGTTACTCGAAAAAAATTAATCGAACATGAACTAGATTTAAAAATTTAAGCACAAAATCGTACTGAAAAATGTACTTAAATTTCATTAAAATAAGCTAAAAATCGTTAGGAACACTTGAAAAAATTGTAAAAATCCACAAAATCGTTTGTTCATTGGAATATTACTGACAAAAAGTTAGTTTGGTATAAAATGTATGATAAAATTTTTATTTGTCCCCAAAGTGCTCAAATTTCAACAGAATTTAACGTAAATGTAATACGACCATTTATGAGAATTCGCTCATACGATCATGCTGCATGACTGGAACTTTTAGATTTCGGTAGTGGTGTAATTCCTCGAAATGACGACACTCAACAAAGGGCTGGAAACAGAGAAGGGGAATGAAATTAGTCAGTTCGCTATCCACAATCGCATTGTGGTTATCTATTTAACTGTTAATTCGAAGTTGTTTGGTCACGCGCCAATGCCTCACCTCGAGCATGACGTGAAGTAGGTAACCGCGCCCCTCCGGTCACTAAGAGACTGCACTAAATAAATTATTGAATCAGGTGAATGAACTGGACAAGTGAATTTTGAATTATTCTTCACTTCATTCGTTCTTCGTTCATTCCTTACCTTAGTCCTTACGTAGTAGTTTTAGTTTGTAGTATACCTATTATCATTCTGTGATTCCTAAGTGGTGAGTGCAGTTGTGCAGTAGTGCAGACACTATTACTTTTAGTTTTCCGTATCAGCGAAATGGGTCCCCCAACAAGTGCCGTGTGGAATTATTTCAAGAAGAAGGACGCTAAAGATGCCACCTGCAACCATTGTTTCAAAGTTGTGAAATACTCAGGTAACACGACGAACCTCACCAAACACCTCTCCACCAACCATCCAAAATTGCACAAAGAATTGAAAGTTGCCCAATTCAAAGCTAAGACTAGCGAGCTTAAAAAAGTTGATGAATCCCGCCCTTCCACCTCTCAGCAAACAAAACAATCCGAAAAGCCTCGAGATCCATCTCCTGAACGCATTGAATTGTTTCGCCCTATAGTGGAGGCATTTTCCAAAACCTCGGCATTTGCGGAAGGAGGTCCACGTCATGCATCAATCATGAATGCATTGATATATTTTATCTGCAAAGATCGGAGGCCATTTGCGATTATAGAAGGGCAAGGATTCAAGAAGTTGATGAAGGAGTTGGCGCCATCTTTCAAGCTTCCATCAGTTTGGTCTTTGAAACAATTTTTTTAATCAAAATACGACGTTGTTGCTGAAAATTACAAAAAGAGGATCAACAATGCCTCCCATTTGTGTTTAACTGCAGACGTGTGGACTGAAACCATGACCAATACCTCGTTTTTCGGAATGACTTGTCACTTCATAGAGGGGATTAAATTGGTCTCTGTTGACATCGAAGCCCAACAATTGGACTCTAGTCACACAGCTCAATATCTCGAGGAAATTATAAAGAATGCTTTGGAAAAATGGGATATTGACGAATCTAAAATCGTGTCTGTTGTGACTGATAACGGAGCCAACATTGTTGCTGCGGTTAGAAACCATTTTGGAGAATCTCGTCACAACCCGTGTTTCGCTCATACCCTGAACTTGGTTTCCGAACGGGTAACTGAAATGGTGGAGGTCAAGGAATGCATCGGGAAGGTTCGTGACATTGTTAAATATTTCAAAAACAGTGTCAATTTATCTAATAAACTCAGGAAGGTGCAAATCGCTTCAGGCATAAAAGAGGGCTGTGTAATGAAGCTCATTCTCGATGTGAAAACGAGGTGGAACTCCACTTTTTATATGCTTGAGAGGTTAGAGGTTTGTTAAAATGGCAAATGTCATAAGTCAAATTCTATTAGAAGATACATCGAGTCCTATCATGCCAAGCTCCTCCGAGCTCGATTTTTTGAAACAAATCATTTCATTATTGAGACCTTTGGAGTTCGCAACGAAAGAGCTTTCAGGAGAAAATTACGTCACTGCTTCAAAAATTATACCGATTGTGAACTGCATCAATACCCAAATAGCAGAGTTTACTCCTCGGGGAAGTCGAGCTGGAGATTTGGAAAATATGAAAACTGCTCTTCACCACCAAATGACCAGACGATTCAAGGCGTTGGAAAGAAATGTGGGGTTAGCCACTGCAACTTTACTCGATCCAAGATTCAAGAATATACACTTCAGGGTAAGTACGACTTGTACTGTTACGAAGGGTTTTTGGGGTTTCAGTTCTACCCCAAATTACTCACTCAAACGAGTAGTTAACCTTCTATTTTAAAATTTAATTTAATTATAGATTCAGAAGAATCAATAATTTCTATGATCTTTGGGATATCAGAGTGATTTTTATAGTAACGATTTCAATTTTTTGAGAACTGTGAGAATACTGGCTTGCAATTAAATTATTTTAGATTCAAATCCATTCATATTGGATTGCAATAGTTAATATAGGCTCAATCTGAGCTTGTAAAACTAAAATCACAATAGTTTTTAATAGTGTTTATTTAATTTCCCCCAAAATACCTACGTCTTCCCAAATCGCCGGCACGTGCCACTGCCCACGGGAGCGATAGGCCTAGCCCCGACGGGCCATTAAGCGCCCTCGAAACCACCTCCGCGCGAGACGCTGGTTTTTCTCATCTGTCTGAAACACGACAAGATCGAGCTTCGGATATGGCGTACTCACACGCATCTCCTGAAGATGTTTACTACCCTGTAGAACATTTTCAAACCCCTTCAAAGGGAAACTACGAAGATTTCACTACTAAGACAGAAATCTCTCCACAGCTATCCACTGGATACGCGAACGAGGCGAGTGCTTTTCACACTCCTACTGTGTCTACTGAGCACAAACATAAAGGTACTTTTCAGTACCCCAAAAGTACTAGGTACCTCAAATTACTATGAGAAAACTCAGTTAGAACCTGAGTATCGATATTCCGGAAAGAATAGATCACATTTCGACCCTCACAGCGGGTTTAAAACCGATACAAATTTGTTACAGGATTCACACAGATCCTATCAAACAAAATATAATAACACTCGAGACAACAACGGTATTTTCTCGTACCTTTCGCCCGAACACTTTCAAGGGTCAAGACCACATGACCAGTTCAACTCGGCGACTTACAGTCTTCCGCTAGGAATTCCAACTCCTAGTCAAATGTATGCAAATCCACTACAAGGCACTCTGCCTAGTGTTGGACCACCCGGTCCAATACTGGTTTTCTGACTGTTGCTTTTATTGAGCAGTTTGCACTAAAAACAACAATGCTATAAAGTAATATAGCAGTCAGATGAATGGAACTAGTATTGGACTGGGGTGGTCCAACACTTGTCAATGCCTATCCTTTTACAGAGGCTAGTATTGGACCTGTGAGTAATTAAGCCCTGATTATGTAATTATTGACTGCCTTCAAAGATTTTTTTTTTTTCAACAGGAGAAAACCAGATCAATAATAGATACCTAATTATTTGAAATTGTTTTTCAGTCAAGCAATATGTCTCGATTTAATTATTCAGAAAAGCACATGATGAGAGCCATAAAAGATGTTAGAAGAGGTAAACCTGTGCGAATCGCTGCAAAAGATTATCGCGTGCTAAAAACTACTCTTCGATCGAAGGTAAAGGGGTTGTCACCATTAGAATGGCACATGGGACCACCTTCCACACTCAGCAAGGAAGAGGAAGCCATTCTCGTGAAGTGGATCTGAACCGCTGCGAGTACTGGTTTCCCGATTTCCAGAGACGATTTGCTCGACAGTGTTCAAGCTTTGATACGAAAGCTAAGTAAGAAAACCTCATTCAATAATGACCGACCAGGAAAATCGTGGTTTAAATCATTCATCAAAAGGAATCCCTTCCTTCCCGGCATCACTTCACGGATTAGCCAAGATTTAACTATTTCCAGAGCAGTAGTCTCAAAAGAAAGTGTGATAAAGTGGTTCAATAATATTTTCCACTATCTCGAAAGCAATGGTTTTGCAGATGCCCTCACTGATCCCAAACGGATATACAACTGTGATGAAACAGGAGAGGAAGCCAAACAGAAGAGAGCAGAAGAACGACAAAGAAAAAAACAAGAAAAAGCTGAACTTGAGAGAAAGAAGAAAGAGGAGAAATCAAAGAAAAGAAAAATTCCAACAAAGAACATTAAAAAAAGAGAAAAACCGTTAAGCAAGGGTTAGCTCGGAATCATCACTTTCAGAAGTAGATGATAATGATGATGACTCTGATTGGGCTCCTCCTCACTCAATAGAGGAGGATTCCCAATCCACTCAAAATGGAAATGATTTAAGAATACCAGAGTTGGACCCGCAATCAAGTTCCTCTTCAACCACTTTACAAATTATAAGGGAAGCAAAGTCGCAAAGCTGTGTTCTGGGTGTTGATGAAGTAACATCTGCAGAAATCCAAACTGTGTCCACAGTTCATCGCTTACAAAACGAACCAGACTTTGCGGCTGATTACGTTATAGGAGAAGATGGTATTCTGAACGAGCTAGAGTTGTCACGAAGCCCAGCAGTGTGATTCCCTGAATCTCATCATCGAAGCCCACCAGACTGGTACTAATCACAGAACTAATACTACCTCCGAAGTCCAGACGTTAGTACTGAACGAAGCAGCAGCAGAGCCAACGAAAATGTAACTGATCAAGTAATTGGAGCAACCCCTGAATACCAGGAGCAAGCATTTCAGGATAGCAAGGGAGTGAAACAGATCGATGAGGTAGTGATCCTCATGCAAGACTTCGTTACAGTACGCCGAATCATGAAAAAGAAGATATACACAATGGCCTGCCCGGTGATCGACATTCCAGATGAAAATCATGCAATTGTGATTCCACTAAACCCCTGCAACAGAATGCGAACTGTTTTCGTGAAGAGTGGGAAAGAAAAAGTGTCCATTGTACTGCAAAATATACTGAAGAAGCTGCCTAACCCTGCAATTTATGGAAAAGCTGGAAACGAAAAATTCCAGTTTCCAGGGCCAATACAGGTTGGCTGGTGACAGAAGATCAAAACGTGATCGTAATTTCTTATGCACTGTGACGCATTAGATGCAATTTTGTTTTTAAAGAAATGTTCCTCAACCAAAAATGTGATATGAGATCGTCATTAGAGAGTACCTATGTCGTACATAGCGACGAGTCGGGCAACGACTCAGAATGGCGATAGGGCGAGCAAACGAATGCTAACCTCCCGAGTCGTTGGTTGCCAATTGGTGAGTCGTTGACGACTCGCGCTACGACTCAATAAGTCACGCTAAAGTGAGAATTGATTTCCGCTCACGTTCTGCTGTATTTGTATGCCAATTCTATACATCCTTTCGTCGTGTTTTTTCATTGTGTTTTATTCAGTTTCATTCAAATTTCGTACACCTTAGATTTCATTTCATATCTTTTATTTATTTTCATTTATTAACCTGTTGATCCGTCCGTGATGGACGAAGTTCGGGCATATGAGGGAGGAGCTGTACGTAAACGGTGTAATTAGTGCACGGGAATGGGAGTTGGCGTACGAGGTATTTCTCCTATCGCGCGAACACCGAGCAGCGCCTTGGGTGCGCGAATTGACGTTTGGGGAGTTCGACCTCGACAAAATAAACGACCGGGACGTTATGTTACATTTTCGATTCAGTCGGGAAGATTTAGTCAAACTAATTGTACATTTTGGCATTCCAAGTATCGTCAGAAGGGGAGGTCCAGGAAGCTGTTACAGCATACCTGCTCTCACCGCTCTCTGCATGATGTTGAGGTAGGTATTAATTGAATAAATAATGTATATACATCATAAATAAGATGGTAATGTAATAAATAATAATATATGCCAAAATCTGTGATCAGGCGGCTCTCGTATCCCAACCGACTGACAGACCTGGAAATGCTGTTTGGATACTCGGGTCAGACGATATCGGCGGTGGCCAACAGCATGATAAATAATATTAGAGTCCACAAGGGCCATCTGCTGGACGATGTTTCCAATTTGTCATGGCTCACCCACGAAAGGCTGGAGTACTACGCAAACGTAAGTAGGTAATATACATTTTTCGCGAAAAAGTACCAAGTTAATTGAGAGTCTACATTTTCGTTGTTAGCCCTTTGTTGTCTACATTTCGTAACTCGTAAGCGCAAAGTTTTACCAAAATCATGTAGGTAAATGTGTGAAAACTTTTATTTTTATTTTCGATCAAGATTGTTAATTATTTTAATTAGTGGGTATTAATATGGGGTAATTAATTTATATGGGCCAAAATTTATTACATTTTTTCCTTGCAGGCGATTGGTGACAAAGGTGCGCCGCTGAATAACTGCTGGGGCTTCATTGACGGCACTGCACGTCAAATGTGCAGACCGACAGTCGACCAGAAGGAATATTTCTCTGGCCACAAGCGGTAATTTACCAATAATTACTCCCCTTCGTTTTGTCGGGAAATTCTTCAGTGCATAGTTTCAAATGTTACTATTTTTGCAGGTACCATTGCTTGAAATACCAGGGTACTCTCACACCAGATGGCATGATTGTGAGTTTGAAGGGAGCATATCGAGGCAGACGTCACGATGCAGGTGAGTGTACAATATGTCTATGTTATAAAATTATGCTGGGAACTCCGAAATTTTATTCTAGTTTAGTTATTTCCAGTCAGTTGTCAGGTACCAAACCAGGAGAGGGGAAGGGCTTAATTACAATGGTCGATTGTCCTCACTTTTGTTGTTGCATATCCGTGTTAGTCACTCAACGAAAAGGTGTTATTTGTTACCCAAGAAAATTGGCCATTGTTGATGTAGTGGTTGCAATATTACAATATTTGATATTGTACTTGCACCAACCCAATGTACATATTTATATACAAGTAACTACCTATACTTTTAGTATCACTAGAATGACTACCTTCTAAAGTGTTTAAATTATACCGTTCAGAGAAATAAATCGATTAAGTTCGATGTCATGTTTCAGGAATGTGGTCAGAAAGTGGAATGAAGCATCAGTTGGAGCGTCTTTGCGTGACAAATAACAAGACTTTTGTTATATATGGGGATCCTGCTTATGGTGTGTCCAATATATTGATTTCGCCTTTCCCGTCTATCTCGACAGAACCGGGAGCGACCGACTTCAACAGGGCTTTGTCAGCGGTTCGACAGTCAGTGGAATGGGGTTTTGGGAAGGTTATCAGAGCCTTTGCTTTTCTAGATTTTCATAAAAACCAAAAGCTTATGCTCCAAGATATTGAAAATACATATGTACAAAGTTGGAGTTTTATTGAGTAACTGTAGGACCATTCTGTACGGGAACCAGTGCCATTCTTATTTCAACGTAGGCATCTCCGATTTCATTGGAGGAGTACAAAGACATTGTAATAGTAGGAGTATATCTCTCGTAGAGTTGGTAGTTACGTGTTTTCAATAAATCGTAGATTGTTTCACAAAAAAATTGTAGAGGTGCTTGATACATTTGGGCTGTGCTCAATAAGTAGTGTATTGTTGTTGTTAAGTTGTTTCTTCATTTAGCGAATTTTTGCGAAATTTCATAACAATAAAATCATCTGCTCAAAAAACTCTGAAAATAACAAAAACTAAGAGAATCAGTGGAATTTTATTTAGAATAAGTTGTTTGCCATAAAATTGGTTTTTAACCATTTCTGTCAACTAAAATTGCTCCAATTTCAATGCAATTTAACATACTATAGTACGATAGATAGTTTATGAAAATTCGATCATGCTGCATGACTGGTTTCATGTTAATTTTTACATACCTGATATAAACTGTGGGTCTATAACCTCAAAAACTGCTGGTTTTTCAAGGTCTTTTTTCAGAAAATTTCTGGGGGGGGGGGGTTACTCCCGTTAGAGGACCGCCCCCACCCACGAAATTCTATTAATCCGTCACTGCATAACTTCTTATCAATGAATAATCCTTATAAAATAGATCTTCCATTTGGGGCAATAAAATCAGGTGATAGTTTAAAATAGATACCCACCCCGTGATTATGTATAGTAGGTATATTCTACTGCCAGTACCATAACAATACTTAAGCATAGAACTGTAATAATTAATATTGGGCGAATAGCACAACATAGTTCAATAAAGGCATTTTTTAGCATTTTCAGTTAAAAATCGAAAAATGAGCTATTGTGTTCACTTTGTCCGTTGATGTATGTATGTATGTATGTACGTTGATGTATGTATTTATGTCCTCTTAAGAACTTCTTACTTTTTCGTAGTTAGGTAGGCACCTATTATTACTCCTACCTACCTACCCATTCAAAAAACGACCGGATTTTATACAAATAATACAAATGAGTGTGCATCAAAATTCCTGCCTAAGCCCATGACTTAGGACATTGATCTGTATCTATTGGTCTGATTTTGTTGAAATCCGGTGGGAAGTTGTGTTTCTAGAAGGTGCCCTGTGGATTATAAATTTTTTTTATCAACAATGAAGTAGGACATTGAACATTTTTTGCAAAAAATTATGCTGGCAAATCTACTTAAATTTAATTGATTTTTGATGCATTATCGACTTAAATTTCTTTGATTTTTGTTGAAAAATCTGTAAAAACTACAACAAATAGCTAAAAATCCAACTTTTTTTTTAAATCTTTTAAAATCTCAGAATTAGTTTTTTGCCATGAAACTGGCAGTTAACAGTTTATATGCACTCAAAGACCTAAAATTTCATAACAATGCAACATAATACAATAATTTACGAAAATTTGCTCATAGATCATGCTGCATGACTGGAACGTTTTCAGCATAATTTTGGGCAAACAATTTTTAATGTAGGCAGGCAAGGTAAGTTTAGGTAGGTAGGTACCTATTCAATTCAATCAATGGGAAGTTGAAAGGTTAATGACTGAAGAACAAATTTGAAAAAAACGCTGCAAATTATTACATATTGGTTTTATTATTTCTGTATAAGATAGCCCTTCTACGCAGATCATTGGTAGGTATATAATTATTAAATCCCGTGTGTAATATGATCAGAATGTGGCGCATCGTGCCTCTGAGAAGGGTTCACACTTTTACAGTTCCTAGACCCCGCAATTGTACGCCTCTCAGTAAAGATGTTAAAAAAAAAACGATAAAATGATGCTTGAAGTAATTTACGTTAGCGCATGCGCAGAATGGAGTAGTGATTCGAGAAAAATGAAATTGGTAGGGCACAATCTACAGCCTAACCCAAAAATTCCCAGAAAATGTAATAAAATTCTGATGAAAGCTAGGTAGACCTTGTCCCTCGGAGTCCCCTTCGCGCATGCGCAGGAGCTAATAATGATGCAATCATGTTGAAATTAACATGGAATAATTAAACCATTGTCCCCCAACTATGCATCAAATTTTAACGGGATTGGAAGACTAGGGCGTAAAAAAATTATGCTTGTAGGAATTTACGTTTGCACATGCGCAAAATGGTGTAATGATTTGAGAGGCATGTAATTAATAGTGGACCATTTAAAATTAAAACTGTTGAAAATAGGCTCGTTTAAAAAGGAATATATATTTGCGCATGTACAGGGTGCAGGAGAGAGGACGGATGGTTTCCAAAAAAATCATGAAATAGTTAATTTTTACTCAAAAACAAATTCATTGATGCAATCAGGTTCGTAAGGAAATAGCATTTGAGACAGTCAAGTGTGAAAAATCACATCAGGCATGTGGTGGCCGAAATTGTTGATGCAGAGCTGGAGGAGTTCTTGGGCGTTATCTCCAACATACTCTCTCAACTTGGGCGACTTCCACGCGAATTGCGTCTTTCAATTCGTCCAGAGTTCGGGGCTTGTTCTCGTATACTCTAAGCCTTGAGGTGTCCCCATAAGAAAAAATCGCATATGGATAAATCTGGGGACCGAGGAGGCCAATGAACATCGCTAAACCTGGAAATAAGGCGACCAGGGAAGAGAGGGTGAATATCGTCCATTGATGCTCTGGCTGTGTGGGCGGTCGCCCCATCCTGCTGGAACCAAACACGTCGAGTTGGAACACGTCGCCGTCGTAATTCAGGGAAAAAGAAGTTGGTGATCATTACGACGTAGCGTTATGTTGGAGAGAGTCTACGCGAACTTCCAAGAACGCCTCCACCACTGCATCAACAATTTCGGCCACCACATGCCTGATGTGATTTTTCACACTTGACTGTCTCATATGCTATTTCCTTGCGAACCTGATCGCATCAATAAATTTGTTTTTGAGTAAAAATTAACTATTTTATGATTTTTTTAAAACCATCCGTCCTCTCTGCCGCACCCTGTACAAGAGCTACTAATGATAGGATTATGTTGAATTGCTAGGGAATGCTCAAATCAACCTCTTCCACCTAGCTTCCAAATTTGAGCGAGATCGGACAACGAGGGCGTGAGAAAATGATGGTTGATGGAATTTATGTTTGCGCATGTGCCGATTGAAGTATTGATTTGGGAACAACGAAACTCATAGGGGACCATCTTCACCCTAACCCACGCATACCATGAAAATTTCGTAAGAACCGGTTGAATATTGTGGGAATAAATGAAGCTTGTTACAAGGATTTGCCGACATACACACACACACAGAGATAGAGAGAGAAAGACACGGAACGAAAGTTGTTCAGAATAGTCTAAAATGTAAAATGCGAGTGGAAATTTTACCACTGTTGAAAAAAACAGCCGTTAGATTTTAGTGAAGACCACAACTTTTAAATCTCTCGAATGTGAAAACAATGCTTCCGCTACCTATAGGTAGAATATGGGAGCAATGTAAGAGATTAAATTTAGCATTTAGGTACCAATACTTCACTAGTAGGTACGTGGCACAGACAATACCTAATAAACTCGATTTGGCAACGTTATAATAAATTTCATTGGAACTATATCGCCTGATAATTCCAATATAGGCATTATATATCAGCTGTTATTTACAAGACAATTTTTATGTATTCCAGTATTACTATCTAGCGATCTTTGATGGCATTAAAAGCTTGATCTTCTAATTCATAGATCCGCTAGCTTCGCGTGATTTCTCCATCTTCTCACGCATAGAAATTCAAAGGTTTTTTCTCTCGATGCCCTTAGGGAAAGCGAACTATTAAGGCTGTGCGAACGCGAGGCCCTCGCTCGTCTTAGCCCGAGAGAGCGCTCTGATGATTGCGGGTTGCCGACTCAGTTCAATGGTAGCTCAACTGGCAGCGCCAGCGGCAGTCAGCAAGAGGGGAAGTTGATATCTCCCCCACCCATCCATGCTCATAAAGCCACACCGATACACCGCCGGCCAACCCCGGCCCAACCCCCCTCGCCGGCAACCGGCAGTCCTAGAGTTTTTGTTTTTATTTTTTCTAAACCATCGTGGAAAAAGCGAGTGCATTACTTTCAAATAAAATGATCGGTTTTTGTGACTGTAGTTAAGAAAAAAAAGGTTTCTTCATTATAATAAGAATGCTAAAAAAAGAAAGTCATCATTCTTTTCATACATAGGTTCATAGTATTTAAATCTGTAAAGATTTATTAACTTTTTGCGTCTTTCTTTATTAAATATTCTGCGACTCAAAATAAAGTTTAGAACTTTTGTCTTTTTGCGCAGTTTTTAACAATTTTTTAAAAAACAAATATTAATGAAATTTAAGTACATTTTCCTTCCTAATTTTTTTGATAATATAATAATGTTCCAGTCCATTGTTGATAGGTAAACTTTGTTTGATTAAAAGTCTGCAAAAATAAAAATTCAACCATTAGTAGCATTTTTAACCATTTTAAAGCAAAATTCTCGAATTTTTTCATCGCAAGGATGGCAATTTTATCTCAACCCATTGAGGAGCTATAGTTTGGCACATAAATACATACACATTACATCTTACATAGCATTTCCAAATCGACTTCGACATTTTCCAATTAGAAATGTACACCTTCAAAATGGCATGATGAACAGTTTCTAGGTTTCGACATTTTCTAAACAGGTTTCGACATTTTCCAAATATAAAAGTAAGGAACAACAACTGTGACACCCTATAACATACAAATTGCCAATACCTACATTCTGGAAACAAAAACAAACTACATTCTTGAATTGGAATGCAATACCTTTTCAATCCATAATCTACCATTTAGACGCTCTCCTAAATTATAGAGTGACATGGTTTTTCGGAGAGATTTCTTCTCAGATTCACACCATGCCCAAATTTATTTGTAAAATGTTGAAACCTTTTCGGAAGGTGTCGAAACCTATTAGGAAGATGTCCATTTCTATTCGGAAAAATTTCGAAATCTATTTAGACTTGATTAAGTTCGATGGAAGAATATCGAAATCTATTTGGACAACAATGTCGAATTCAATTTGGATTTGCTATAGGTATGTATTATATTTTTTCTCGCGTTAAACGGCGTACATATCGCTAAACCCTAAGATCCGTTTCAGAATGCCTCAAAATTAAAAAAATTTTCGAAAATGATTGGAAGCAATGGCAATTGCTTCATTTTTTACGAAAATCCGCTGAAATCTCACAGCAATAGTAATTAGTGTCATTTAAAAACTATAAATAATTGCAAGAATCCAACAATTTATTTTTAGAGCTGAATATTATTTAGAAATTTTTTTGCCGAGAAACGTATAGATAGTTAACCATCACATGCATGCGTGTGTTAACGATCACATTGCATAAAAAGTGCTCAAATCGGTAATTAATTCAACATTAAATGTAATTCGAAAAAAAGGAAAAAAAAAGGCTCATACGATCATGTTCATGATTGGAACTTTTTTTTGTATCACAACTTGCGGATCAATTTTGGTTCCCTGCCCATACCAATTTCGGCTTTAGTCCGATTTTGATGAAATATTTGAGGATTGTGAAGGTTAGTCCCTTAGCTTAATTTTTGCAGTTTCCAACAGAGTTTGATAAGGTTTTCAGGAAATGTACCTACCGGTTAGACGGCAGATGGTCCCCTTAGTTTTGTTGCTCATTAATCAATACTTCACTCTGTGCAGCGTATACATCCATCAAACATGAGATGGTCTATTCATCCGATCACTTTCATATTCTGAGGGTTGCTGGGAAACGACGGTTTGATTGCCCTACTAAAGTTCCATTACAATCGTATCATTATTACTGCTGATACTAAATTAGTTGTAACAAACATGACTTCTACAGATGCTGTAGATGGTATCTAATGGACTTAACAGTCCCCAATTCACTGATGGTTCTGTGCATGTGCAAACGTAAAGTCTATCAAACATTGCCTCGTTGCATATCACCAATTTTGCTTAAATCTGGATGCTAGTAAGTACGGAAGAGGCGATTTGACCGCCCAGATGAATTTAATCATGACTGTATGTCTGTGTAGTTTCAATCATACGATTTCTACGAATGCGTAAGTTTAGAGAACAAATAGGTAGGTAGGTACTCTATGAGGTTCACATTTTACATTCCGTTTTACATTCCACCCAACCCTAGGAATCCACCACAGTATCTCTTGAGGTTTTCTAAAACATTTCAATGATCTATACAATCATGTTATGGAGATGATTGACGTGTCACTCCCACCAACTCGACAGACGTAATGGGCAGTTCCAAGTATTTTATTTTAATCCATTAGAAGATTATGCCGATATTTTATTAAAAAGGAAGATCCAGGGGGGGGGGGGGGGATCTGGAGGGTATTGGAAGATGGGAAGTGGCCTAAAATATATATATAAAGAGAACTTAATGACGTCATAGGGGAACGACTACGACCTCACCCCGCATCCGACTGAGGGGGAACCTCAATGCAATTCTTTTTTTTTTTTTTTAATTCCTATCGGCTTCTTGTCCAATCCATTTGGCAACCATCTGGGAGCTTACCCGCACAATCCCCTTATGGACAGGGCTCTTCGTAAGCACATAAATGATAGGGTTTGGTTAATTTTACATACTTCACCTTTTCATACAAAAAACTTATTGGTAAGTAATGCAAGCATTACAGGGACGTCCCTACGAATGGGTTGAACATGGTTCTGCGAATGAAATACATGAAATAGCGAATAGATCGTGATTATTACTGGACATCAATATGTTACGAGCAGAACTGTTTGTACAAATTGGTTGAAAGTATCACGGTGTATCGGTAATTTCCCCTCCCCAACACTATGCAATTTAATTACTGAGAAAAGTTTCTCCGAAAAATTCAATTCTTCGCACAGACTAGTAAAATAATCGAACAAAACGAGAATCATCAAAATCGGTTAAGAATCGCGTAAATAGTAGGTACCATCACGCGCCATCACAAAAAGTCGTCATCAAAAAGAAATCCCATCAAAAGTTTAGTACATCTATACCAAAAGATAAAAAATAATGATTATAGATAATAATGAACATAAATAATATAATGCAATTAAATTTAAAAAGATGACTAAAACCAATATGTGGCAGAATGGCCTACTCCTTTTAACCCCACCTATATTAAATCTGCAACTTCCATGGATACTTTTTACCCATGCCATATGCAAAAGGTGGTTCACTATTCCCTCCACAACTTGCGGGAGCTAATGGACTCGGACGGGAGAGTTATTGGATGGGAATCTGGATGGGAATCCTGAACTTAGGGAACAAAATTAAAAAACAACATGTCAACTTTAAAACCAGAAAATGAAAGTAAATTTATCACACCAATTACTGAGCAGAAGTGTGGCAGACGACATAAAATATTGTAAGGTAAAGCAGATTTCGGGCTTTGAGGAGTGTGAGGGTACTGCTGATTTCATCAAAATCATCAATGATTTCATTGATGTTTTAAACTCTAGAAGCATCAAAGAAAATAATTCAAAACTAGCCATCAATGAAAATAATGAGGGTGACATTTTTTGCAAGCTTGAGAAGGCAGAGAATTACATCAGATCCTTGAGAGAAAAAAGTGGGAAACTGGCGCAGAAGGAATCCCAGAAAACTGGTTTCATTGGTTTCCTGATTTCCATCAGCAGTGAGAACTTTGTGCGATAGATTGGTAAAACATGAGAAAGTTTTAAAATACATACCCAGGCATAATGTTAGCCGGGACCATCTGTAGAGATTTTTTGGTTACATGAGAAGGAGAGGAGGAAAAAATGATAATCGGAGTGCCTATGAATTTTGCCATTTTTTTCAGAAAATTAATTATTCACAAACAATTACATGAAAGTGATGCCTACAGAGGAAATGCCGTTACTACTGAACAAAATTGATTTGCTTAAGATTATATTAAAGAAAGTTATATGAAAAAATTATATAAAAGAAAGTATCAATTTATCTACTCCTAAATCGAGTATGGTGGATTCCAGAGTTTTACGAGAAGAATACGACAATGACGACTGTCCCGAGTTACAAGAAACAGTTTTTCCGATTTGGTGTTGGAAATAGTTGAGTATGTTGCTGGATATTTAGTGCGAGCTCTAGGACGGACAATCAAATGTTAAGAATGTTTATCCACAGGTTCAAACGAGAACTGGCCTTTGAATCCAACTGTCAATTTTATTTCAATAAAAAACGGAGGAGAATTGATTCAGCGGTCATCATAAATATGTCAATCGAATAAGTAACATCTGCGAAACAATCTTCAAGACTAACATCGTTTTAAAAAACAAAATCAAATGCAAGATCGACCACTACACTTACAAATTCGTTCCCCACTGCTCATTTATGAATATCTTCATTGAATCATCCCACTTTGCGGAGAAGAAAATCGTAGGATGTGGTTAATTGAGAGCACGGGAAAAGTTTATTTCACTATCAGGATCAAAAAATACATCACAGATTGTCCAGGAGCCAGGGCCGAAAATATGTAGTAATTTGAGGAGAAGGTTTGAGATAAGATTTTGAAAGTTTGGTCCGTTCTGAGTGAGAAAACTTTGTCTGCCATCTCAAAATCGGTGGAATACAAAATGGCGGCCTCATAAAGATTGGTTAATTTGCCCATTTTAAAGTTTTTTCTCTAATAATAACTGAACCATACATCCTACAGAATTTTTTATACGTAGAAAAGTTATAGAGCATAAAAAAAAGATTTTATCCCAAAACTCTGAATTATCTTTCAAAATAAGCGAATTATAAACAATTGAAAATCGGGCTAGTTTTGGGCTAGTCCTCTTCTCCCCCCCGTCGAGACTTTTTCCCTTCAAAATCACTTAGTGGCATTAATATTGGTCTGATTTCAGTCTTCTAAAGCTCATTCTGCTGAAGATTAAATACTTTCCAAGGTTTGCATCGAGCATAGTTTAGCTGAGACCTTTCCCTATGGACTTAGAGTCGAACTATTGAATTTTGTGCCATTTTACACATAAAGTTAGCAAAAACGGCATTTTACTTTATACTTCAATGAGAAACGGTCTGAGCAAAAACTTTTTGAAGCGAACTTTGGAAAGTATTTAATCTTGAGTAGAATGAGCTTTGGCAGACAGAAATAAGACCAATATTAACGCCACTAAGTGATATTGAAGGGCAAAAGTCTAGACGGAGGGCGGAGAGGACTGGCCCCAAATTAGCCCAAGTTTCACTTGTTTGTAATTCGCTTATTTTAAGAGGTAATTCAGAGTTTTGGGATCGAATCGTTTTGTTTTTTTATTCTCTACAACTTTGCTCCGTATAAAAGTTTCTGTAGGATGTACGGTTTAGTTATTATTAGAGAAAAACTTTTAAATGGGCAAATTAAGCCATCTTAATGAAGCCGCCATTTCGTATTCCACCAATTTTGAGATGGCAGACAAAGATTTTCTCACTCAGAACGGACTAAATTTTCAAAATCTAATATCAAACCTTCTCCTCAAATTACTACATATTTTCGGCCCTGGCTCCAGGACACCAGGGAATCGAAGAACAAAAATTACGACAGAGGCTCAAAAACATTATTCAATTTAAAGTTGAATTTCTTCTTCTTCTAATTCTCATGAGTTCTTTTCTAATCCGCATGAGTTGAAGTTAGTTTTAAACTAATTGCTTGCAACATTCTATTTTTTCTGCACTTTTTTATCATTTGAAATAAACTATTTTAGTGGTAACAGATTCTTATGCTCATTTTATTTCACATGGTGGAAAATTTTTTTTTTTTTTTATTTGGAAAACTGTAGTACTAAGGAAGTGTTTCCCGTCACTAGCATGTACAATTTAGAAACACTTTTCGAGCGAGCACAGTGAATTGTCGCCGATTTCTGAAACTCGCGAAATTCCAATTTTTCTGGCACGGTTTCAAGCAACTCACAAATTTTTTAAATTGTTTATGCCAAAATGGAATTGCATATGCTTTCCAATGATGACCATCTATTTGATTTTTTTTATGAATATAAATTGGTTTTCTAGCCAATTTTAGAAGGAGGAACATAATTTATCAAAGTAAAAAATTCCAGTCATACAGCATCATCGTATGAGCAAATTTTCTCTAATTACCTACTATTAAATGTTAAATTGTATTGAAATTTGAGCAATTTCAATAGAAAGAAATCGTTAAAACTCGGCCCTTCGGGCCTCGCCAGAGGACAAGCCCCCTGGACCCCCGGATGGTTACTGCGTAGATCCTTCGGCTAAAATTCAAGAAACATGGAACATGCTTTAGCCGTGTTTTATCTGTATGCTGTTTGCTTTTACTATGAATTTGTTGTCTGTTGTTTTAATTTAGCTCTTTACGGGCCTGCTTTTCAAATTGCTCGTCATTTCATTCACCTCTTGATGTCCCAAAGGTATTCTTATTATTAAGAAATCGAAAACATCTGAAACGTCGAAGAACACATCGCAACTAAAAGCCTAGGTTACCAAGATCCTTTGGTTACTTTTTGGTAAAAACGATGATTTTAGTTATAACCTAGAGCACTTTCCAAGTTGAAAAATTAATGGCCTTTTTTTGTAGTAGAGTTCTCGGAATTGACAGTTGGACTAAATTTTTTAATGAGCCGGGTAGGTACTAACAAGTTACTTAAAAAAACTCGAACTCAGAACTGCCCTTTTCAGTGAGAATGACCCATATATAAATTTCTCCCTTGAGGGGAAAAACGATAGATCATGGACATGTCAAAGTTGTAGACATTACTTTACACTCTGTTGGGATGATGGAAAAGTGAAAATGGACATTACTTTCCACTCTGTTGGGATGTTGGGAACGTATAAAATGTACATTACTTTCCACTCTGTTGGGATGTTGGGAACGTAATAATGGACATTACTTTCCACTCTGTTGGGATGTTGGGAAAGTAAAAATGGACATTACTTTCCACTCTGTTGGGATGTTGGGAACGTAAAAATGGACATTACTTTACACTCTATTGGGATGCTGAGAAAGTAAAAGTGGCCATTACTTTCCACTCTGTTGGGATGTTGGGAAAGTAAAACAGAAGTCTAGGAAGGTTAGTCGGTTGTTGAGGAAGGCGGAATTAGGCTGTACTTCATTTTTTTACTCCAGTTCTACAAAAAGTCACCCTGTTGCCATGGTGATGCTAACCTAATGGGAGCAGTTAGGGGGGGAGGGAGACAACCGAGGGGGCGGTCGCCCGGCCTTCGGGAGCAGAGTGGGGGAGAGGCTTTCCCCGCCACGTCCTAGCAGTTTGAGATAAATCCGCTAGGGGCGCAGTTTGCAGCTCCAGTTTTTCCTATTTTCCAAACTCGTAAATTGACCGTTTTCTTTTGTGGAGCGGACAGAGGATGGAAAATAGACTCCAGCGTGATTTAAATCATGCAAATCGGTCCACAAATGCCTGAGAAAGTGTTAAAAAACCATGAAATCTTGACTATTTTCATACAATTTAAATTCAGTTTAAAATTTTCTTTTCTCAAGGAATAACTACAAACGAAATTGAACTAATCAAGCTTTGGAGTGTGAAAATTGATCAACTACTTAAAATGTTATGATAATAAAACCTCCTGAAGGAGGGTTTGAACAGCCTTAACGTACATCGTTGCGGGTGGTTTAAATCGATTCTTTGGGATCAAATTTATCATTGACAAGCAAAAAATTATTACTGTTACTTAGAAAGTTTTCGAGATCTCGATTTTTTAAATGTTTAGCCCTTTAATACAACCCTTTAGGGTTGATAAAAATTGATGTCGAGCTTCTCGGACCATCTAGACCCCAAAAGTGATTTTTAACACAACTTTCGTATAGTTGGTCAAGTAGGTACCTATTTACGGAAAAAGCTTCAGAAGGCGGATGACTTTTTTATTCGATTTTTGGATTCTACGCACCTTGAAACGTAAACCAAAAAATTTTCAGGGGGTGTCAAAGATTTTTTTTTTCTTGGTCGATTACAAAGGTTCATTATTGAAAATAATAAACAAAAAGAAGAGCATTTTTATGGGAACCTGATTGAAAGCACGATCTGTGAATGCACTGGTAAACTAAAGTAGCTCCAAGGAGTATCGAAGCACAGAGTAACAGAACGCTTAAAGTTGAAAGGTCGAAAGGTGCCGACATGGACGTGTATAGTATCCATGCGTCACTGTTCTGTTCTTTGAGGCGCTAGAGAATGTGGGCTATTTGGGTTTCCGGCACTCGCCGTAGGCAGTACTGCAATCGCTCTTAAAATGGCGGCAACAAGCGGGATAGATTTGAAGGCCTTCAAAGGGAAAACTGATCACTGTCACATCGATTTACATTATAGATCCAGACTAAAGTCATTTATGACTGTTTACCTAGGTTCAACCCAAAAAGAAAAAAAGATGAAATAAAATAAAGTTACAATTGGTAGAAAACTAATCATGTTTTCAACTTTTGAAATTATGGAAACTACGCATCTTGAAACTTGAACCAACTAATTCTGAACGGGGTTTACAAAATGTTAAGAGCCGAGCAGTTTTTATCAGTAAGATACCTGGGTCGTTTTCCCAGAAAGGGCCAATCTTCACTACCTAGATTCAGAAAACTGAAAGTTGGAATTATGATCTGCAAAAAATCAGGGATCATAGTTACACTGAACTGATTGAATTTTAATGGAAATCCACACAGTGAGGCGCTTAATTAAATAATTATTAATTAAAGCAGAAACTTATCAGCAGATTAAAGACACCCATGGCAGATGAGAGACATATTATGTGCCCAGACCAAAGAATACAATCCTAGATTTTAAGATCGAATATATATATATATATATATATATATATATATATATATATATATATATATATATATATATATATATATATATGAGGTGTATTTCCATACGATAACTCCCTTCAAAAACGGCGCAAAAAATTCGTTGCAACGCAGAAAAATCCGTCTTAGCAGAAGACAGGTCAAGTTCGTTCGGCAGCCCAATCACTCCTGAATTTCTGGCTCAAGTTTACAATTTAATGGTTCAAAAAATGCTTAAAAAATAGGTTTCTTGACAAAATGGCATGTGGGATGTCACAGTCGAAGTATTTTTAAGTACTAAGTGGATTGCAACCACTCCCAGATCCCTAAATTTAATAATAAGTGAGAAAAATCGATTTTTAGGTGAAAAATGCCCATTATTGACCAAATTTTTGAGTTCGGCTGCGTGTTCTAAAATTTTCTTTGCGATCTCATCACACCCCCACAGTTTAATTCAGAACATGGTTGGCCTTAATGATCAGAATTTAAGTGTCTAATTTAATGTTACCCACAACTTTTCTTTGAAAATTCGCTCTATTAGTCATGCTGCATGACAGTACTTTTTTCTTTATCAAATGACTTAATACCACCGTAGGTATTATTGCACCTACTCAACCGAATGAAAAATACATCCAGATTTAAATTGTGCTTAATTTTTCAATAATTTAGCTTCCTAAAGCTAAATTACGTAGTTGCAAGCTTTGCTGCAATGAAAAATTCAAATTTATACTGTTTAATAATTCAAAACATAAAAGTAGTGTTTTGATCTGCCCACGCTGTCTTTTACCTGCCACCATTGTGGGCAGATTAAAGACACAAGCTCCTGGGTGGCACATAGGTTTTTCAACTTTTCACAGATTCTGGTGTTGTTCTTTAGAAATGTGACTATATCACTGGAATCAGCTCAATAAAATCTACTCGTTGATATCAAGGAAAGAAAAAAAAATTGATTTCTTAGCGTTTTACAGTAGACAGATGAGGGACCGGTGTTGATTGTGACACCACGTTTCAGCAACTGAACTTCCCTCTACACGATCCCGAATGAGATAACGACAGTTCCCACCGTTTTTTTTTTTTTTTCGGAACCTGAATAATTTTCACATTGTTTAGTAATAGTAAAACCGCGGGAGACAAGAATAGGCCTTCAAAATACGAAAACACAAAAAAAGGCAGATTAAAGACAAAAACCTCCGGACAAACACGTTTCATCCTCCTGCTCACATTGTATGCTTCTGAAAAAATCTGCAAACCCATTTTTTTTCATCTCCAGTTGTATGCACTAAAGAATCCCTAGAATTATGGATCGCTCGTTTGATCAGTGATCAACACTGTTCAAGCGAAGATGGCTATATAGGGGTCCGGACAAGGCAGATTAGTAGACAGTTCACTGTTTAAACCTAAATTTCCATATTTTATAATTAATATATGCATGTTTTAGCGATTGCCATTTGAAGAGCAAAATCGATAGCTTATGGAGAAGTTAGTTTTGAAGCCCAAATCTTAAATGGGAATTCGGAATCCTCTCCGGACAACGATTGGCCCTTTCTGGGAAAATGACCCACCTATTCAAAGGAATGCTTGCATACGAGTCTGCAACACATTGGGACATTATTTTTATGTCTTTAGTTGCAGACTCGTATGTGATGCAGACTCATATGCAAGCTCTAAGAACCACTCAGGTGATCCGACCCTGGGCATCGTTGTGGTGAAAACCACCCCCTCTTGTCAACAGCCCTTTTCAGGGCTACCAAAAAGAGGTAGACATAACACAAAAATATTTACAAGACGTCGAGTTATAACTCCGTCAAACAAAATATTTCACCAGAGAGAAAATACGAAATTCTCTCTCAAAAGTGAAATATTAACTAATAACATACAAGGCGACCTCCCTAGACACTTACTGGGCGAGAGAGACGCGACAAGTATCTCGAACCAAGTCGCCTTGAATGAGAAAACTCAAACAGAGAATCAAACGTCCTCTAAAGCTAGCAAGGACAGTTCAAACAAGCCTACTCGCCAATCAGAAACACTGATTACACGAGAGACAATAGGCGAACCAACCAAGAGGCGGCAAGCAACCACCTCTGGTCCAGCAGCCACCCCGGGGACCCCGTCTGAACAACTGACGCAGAGAAAGCACCCGAGGTCCCCGGCTAAACTCAAGGTCGTCGGCTCCGCGACGGACGCTCGTAAGCACCCCGGAGGACCAGCTCAGCTATCATACTCGCAGATACTGAGAAAACAATGTGCGAGCCAATGAGATTACACAGTCGAATTAATGAAATTAAGCGGACCAATCAGGAGGCGGCAGGGGGCGGCCACCTCCCTATAAATACCCCGCTCGGAGCCTCCGAAATTCATTTCTACTCTCCGCTCTCGACGACGACACCTCGAAGTACGAAGATTTCTACACGCTCTACGCTGACGAACCTTCTGCATCCCGAGTTCATCTCAAGAACGGCTTCCTACTGCTTTCTACAAGGCTACCTTCTCTCCACACAGATCTCGCATTGGCATCTACGAGTCCAGTGATTATTCATCCTGCTCATTGCCCAACGTAGTTCATCTGTCAGGACGCCACCCGGTACATCTATCGATATTCTCTTTAGATCGTACGCCCGAGGGACGTTCCGAGCCGTATCACCCGGGTTTCGTAGCATTAGGCTCGTCACCGACCGCCGGGATACGCCGG
This sequence comes from Adelphocoris suturalis, assembly GCA_030762985.1. Classification (NCBI taxonomy): domain Eukaryota; kingdom Metazoa; phylum Arthropoda; class Insecta; order Hemiptera; family Miridae; genus Adelphocoris; species Adelphocoris suturalis. Next base: position 18,260,605 of record CM061041.1, on the reverse strand, counting down.
TAAATTACTCTGCTCATCCGCTCTAATTTACCGTCCAAGGAAGTCTTTTTCAAGACTACAAGGTAGGACCCTGACATACGAGCAAGGGAAAGAAGCTCTGTCAAGCGAGTCCACCTTCCTAAACCCTCTATTTCTGTACAAAGAGGCATCGAAACGAGCTAATAATTCGGCTATTTCGATGGAACGTCGGCCGTCTTATTTCCCCATGCAAGGGGAGGCAGACGACGGCGAAGCCGGGCCTCTTAGCCCCCGTAGCGCTACCTACAGGCTACCCGTACAAGCCGCCGGTCCCAGCGACGACGCAAGGCTCGATCCTCACGACGAGCTCGCCTTCTCACCTAACGTATTCGCTAAGGAAACGTTAGATCAAGCCTCGCCTATACAAAAGATCGAGGATACCTTTCAGACCCGCTCTGAAGCCAATCATTACGATTCGACCAAGCTGTCCGAATACCCACGATATTCGACACAAGCCTACCCGGCCGATCCGAGTGTCAAATACGCTCCGAATGTACAAAAAACGAAGGATACTTTTCAGTACCTCAACCAAGCTCAACATATTCCTCCTACAGATATAAATCTTAGGCCGGAATATTACAAAACGGCTCAGTACCAAACTGATCGAACCCAGCACCCACTATGCGAGCCCAGTGCTCCACGCGGCTGCGACACGAACTATCTCTCAGTTCACCCCGCCGAGCAAGCTGACCTTGACGGATTCGTCCACATTCCTTACAGGAATAACACGGGGACTAACCCGCATAATCAGAATGTAAATGTCCCACTTGGTCTACCGACGCCAAGTAAAACATATATAAATCCACTACAAATGGTGACCCCGCCTTTGAACAGGCTTAACACGGAGCATTTCGTTCCCTCTTATGAAGCTAGTGGATTTCAGGGAACCACTGCGGGCGTGCGACCCCCGCCGGGCCTCTACGCCCCACATCTCATGCAACAACCCTCTACACAAAGTGGCTTTCGAGCACTTTTAGAGGAGATGGGAGATTATCAAAAACCAATCTTCCAAAAGAAGAATATCGATCGTGCACTCGCCGAGTTCGATCAATACTGCGTGCGAAAACACCTGAGAACGCAGAACGAATGCTTCTCAGCTATATACAAGTGGGTACCAGAAGAAATGAGGGAAGCTATCGACTCAGCTTACCTCACGGCACACCACGCACCCTACGAAGAGGCCAAACAGCGCCTACAGCGAGAATATGGGTTGTCCTTACAGGACAGGCTCCTCGCACTCGAGGACCCCGCATCTCTCGCCAAAAAACCCAGCACCAAGTACCACGAAATGTACTCTAAAGCTGTTGGGTACTTTTCAGAGGCTCTGATCACTAAAAAGTGGATCGAGACTCTACCCATCGAAGCACGAGGTATGGTCGCAGCTCAGCCTACCACGACCGCCCGGCTCGACCTAGCTGATACGCTACACGCGTACAAAACAGAGAATACCTCTCTAAACATACGAGGAGTAGAATCTACTCCGAAACCCATGAAAAATGGTTTCAAAAAGGCCCTCTCACAACAAGCTGAGTTCAAACCCCAACCAGTAGAGAGTAGGCCTCACAAACCGACGGCCTATGTCTGTCGAAACCACGCACGTTTCGGTAACGAAACTCGCAAATGTGCAGACCCAGAACACTGCACTTGGAAGGCAAACACTGCTTCCAAAACTAGCAAAAAGGCAGCGACTATAAGCCAGCCTAAAACCTGGGTTTCAAACGAAAATACTCAGAGATCGGTACAAGAAAGTACCGTTCCAACCTCCGACGTAGAGAGTTCGGAAAACGAATAACTGCCAGTGTATCTGAGCCTATACACCGGCAGTCTACTGAGTATAAAAGGCTTTTTTTCAAGTGCAAACTAAATGGCACTGAATTTCTCATCGACACGGGAGCAGAAGTGAACATTCTGCCCCACAATGTCACAAAAAAATTGGGCTTAAAAATTCGTAAGTCCAACGTTAAGCTCACAGCAGCTAACGGAGCCCCTATAGACACACTAGGGCGAGCTGACACGACAATTAACATCGGCCTCGGAGACATGACCACCGATTTTATGATCACGAAAGTTGATCTAGCGATCCTAGGTATACCATTCCTCGAGTCTTGGGATATCGGAATACGGGTCAAACACAAGTACATTTATAAAGATAAAATAAAGAGCTATGCTGATCAAAAAATAGCTGCAGTCATGAACAAAAAATTCACTGACGAACAAATAGCAGCTACTATCCCTCATCGTGACAATAACCCTCAACCAGAGGACGTGCAAATCACGGAGGACGAAAACATTCGCTCTATCATTGACAAATACAATGATAAAATGAGCAAACTTCAAGGAAAGTGGAAAAACAACGGGGTTTACCACCGTATAACCACGGAAGGAACACCAGTACACTTCCGAGCAAGACCCATGGCGGGCGAAAAACGGGCTCAAGTCAAAAGTACTTTTGACAAAATGCTTTCAGAAGGCATAATTGCACCATCAGATTCCGAATGGGCATCCCCGTTACACTGTGTGCCAAAAAAAGACGGGTCATGGAGAATCACCGGCGACTACCGTTTCCTGAACGCGAAAACGAAGAAAGACGCCTACCCTCCTCCTCACATTCGCTCTTTCCAAGCGAATTTACATGATACACGAATCTATTCGACAATAGATTTAAAATCGGCATATTATCATATTCCGATGCACCCAGATGACGCTCATAAAACTGCAATTATTACACCTTTCGGTCTTTATGAGTTTAAGAAAATGAGCATGGGTTTGGCCGGAGCGGCTCAAACATGGCAAAGATACATGGACAGCATCATGCGAAAATTTGATTTCGCATTTGTATACCTAGATGACATCCTGGTGGCTTCTAAAAATTATAAAGAACACATGAACCACCTCAAACAAATTTTTGACAAGCTAGGGGAACACGGACTTCGAGTAGGTTTTGATAAATGCATTTTTTCAAAACCTACCGTCGATTTCCTAGGTTTCACTATCTCGAAAGAAGGGATAATTCCTAAACGAGATAAAATAGAAGCCATAGAACAATTTCCTAGGCCAATAGACGTACGAAGTCTACGCAGATTCCTAGGTATGTGTGGTTTCTACCGAGCATGCTCAAGTAAATTCGCTCACACGGCACAACCTCTGTATGACTCCATTCAGTCAAACAAAAAAAATGACAAAACACCTATCGAATGGACATCAGAGAGAGAAAAAGCTTTCAACAGCTTAAAACAAGCAATGATTAAAGCTACATTACATAATATCGCTCATCCACACCCTACAGCAGAGTGGAGATTAGTCTGCGACGCATCCGACACACACATCGGAGCAGCACTAGAGCAGGAAATTACAGACAAACACGGCTCGAAATCTTACCAACCATTGGGATTTTTCAGTAAAGAAATTCCGGAACAATGGAAGAATAAAGCATCATTCGACAAAGAGATGTTCGCCGTTTACCATTCATTGGCACAATGACTTGAACGGCCGATCTTTTCATATTTGTTCAGATCACAAGCCTCTGCTAGGCACGATGCTTAAGAAAAATGCACATTTTTCTAAAATGAGATTAAGATGGCTAACATACATCTCTCAAATGACGAGTGACATTCGTCATATACCCGGAGAGAACAACGTCGTCGCCGACGCACTCTCCAGACCCTTCGATCCAGTTGAAATTCAAACAAAATCGATTTCAACCCAAACTGACGAGGGTCCACCCATAGCCGAAATTTCGCAAATTACGGCTGCAATAGAGTGCAATCTTCTACTGCACATTTCAAATGCACAAATTCGTTCTCCTCCTAACGCAGAGGACAAATTGAAACTCACACGAGTCGAATTTCCTCAAGGAGAAATTTGGTGTAACCTAGACCTAGGACACCCAAGACCTTATATTCCAAACGAAATAAGGCAAGAAATAATCAGCCAAATTCACAATTTGGGACACCCAGGTATACACTCTACAGTGTATAAAGTTAAACAAAGATATTTTTGGCACGGACTCCGTGCAGATGTCTCCAACTGGGTCCGAGCGTGCGAGACTTGCCAACGAGCAAAAATCACTCGCTCCGTGAAGCTCCCTTACCTCGAATTTGAAACGGCTAACAAATTCTCACATGTACACGTTGACATTACCGGACCTTTACCTTTAGCTAAAGGAGGGAAACGTTACATTCTAATGATGGTCGATAGAGCAACGGGTTGGCTAGAGGCAGTCCCTCTTAACAACATCGAAACAGCCACGATCACAAACGCCTTTATCAATATTTGGGTAGCTTCAAAAGGCGTACCTAAATACATCACAAGTGATCAAGGCACACAATTCGAATCAGATCTATTTAATTCCATTATGGAACGTCTCGGAGTAAAACATACCCACACGTTACCATACAAACCGTCAACAAACGGAATGGTAGAACGCAGAAATAGATCTCTGAAAGAGGCTCTCAAAGCACAAAACGAAAATTGGCTCGACGCCCTACCAAAAGTACTACTCGCCATGCGTACGGCAGTAGACCCAGCAACGGAAACTACACCGTTCCAAAAAGTTTACGGAATTGACGTACCACTCCCAGGAGACATTTTCGTAACTTCTACAAACCTTTCGGAGCCTCTCTTCTTCCGGCCTACGCATATTAAACATAATAATACGAAATATGCCGTAAACATGCCCAAAAATTTGGATACATGTACACATGTCTATATCAGAGTGCCCACACAGCTCACCTCTCTGCAATGTCCTTACACGGGACCATTCAAAGTGGTTAAAAGAGATAAGTTTTCGGTTACAGTGCAAATTGGCGAACATACAAAAAAAGTTCCCAAACAGCAAATAAAACCAGCTTACACTCTAAAAACAGACGAAGCTGTGTCACTAAACAAAAATCAGGCAAAAAATAAGGAGGAGACTCCCCGAAAATCTGCCAGAAGGCACGTCCCCTCTACCAAATTCGACGAGAGGTGGGTGACGGCACTCGAAACACCCCAGCCGGCGTCGTCGTTAATAACACGACGTCTTGGGGGGGCCCCTGTGGTGAAAACCACCCCCTCTTGTCAACAGCCCTTTTCAGGGCTACCAAAAAGAGGTAGACACAACACAAAAATATTTACAAGACGTCGAGTTATAACTCCGTCAAACAAAATATTTCACCAGAGAGAAAATACGAAATTCTCTCTCAAAAGTGAAATATTAACTAATAACATACAAGGTGACCTCCCTAGACACTTACTGGGCGAGAGAGACGCGACAAGTATCTCGAACCAAGTCGCCTTGAATGAGAAAACTCAAACAGAGAATCAAACGTCCTCTAAAGCTAGCAAGGACAGTTCAAACAAGCCTACTCGCCAATCAGAAACACTGATTACACGAGAGACAATAGGCGAACCAACCAAGAGGCGGCAAGCAACCACCTCTGGTCCAGCAGCCACCCCGGGGACCCCGTCTGAACAACTGACGCAGAGAAAGCACCCGAGGTCCCCGGCTAAACTCAAGGTCGTCGGCTCCGCGACGGACGCTCGTAAGCACCCCGGAGGACCAGCTCAGCTATCATACTCGCAGATACTGAGAAAACAATGTGCGAGCCAATGAGATTACACAGTCGAATTAATGAAATTAAGCGGACCAATCAGGAGGCGGCAGGGGGCGGCCACCTCCCTATAAATACCCCGCTCGGAGCCTCCGAAATTCATTTCTACTCTCCGCTCTCGACGACGACACCTCGAAGTACGAAGATTTCTACACGCTCTACGCTGACGAACCTTCTGCATCCCGAGTTCATCTCAAGAACGGCTTCCTACTGCTTTCTACAAGGCTACCTTCTCTCCACACAGATCTCGCATTGGCATCTACGAGTCCAGTGATTATTCATCCTGCTCATTGCCCAACGTAGTTCATCTGTCAGGACGCCACCCGGTACATCTATCGATATTCTCTTTAGATCGTACGCCCGAGGGACGTTCCGAGCCGTATCACCCGGGTTTCGTAGCATTAGGCTCGTCACCGACCGCCGGGATACGCCGGTAAATTACTCTGCTCATCCGCTCTAATTTACCGTCCAAGGAAGTCTTTTTCAAGACTACAAGGTAGGACCCTGACATACGAGCAAGGGAAAGAAGCTCTGTCAAGCGAGTCCACCTTCCTAAACCCTCTATTTCTGTACATAGAGGCATCGAAACGAGCTAATAATTCGGCTATTTCGATGGAACGTCGGCCGTCTTATTTCCCCATGCAAGGGGAGGCAGACGACGGCGAAGCCGGGCCTCTTAGCCCCCGTAGCGCTACCTACAGGCTACCCGTACAAGCCGCCGGTCCCAGCGACGACGCAAGGCTCGATCCTCACGACGAGCTCGCCTTCTCACCTAACGTATTCGCTAAGGAAACGTTAGATCAAGCCTCGCCTATACAAAAGATCGAGGATACCTTTCAGACCCGCTCTGAAGCCAATCATTACGATTCGACCAAGCTGTCCGAATACCCACGATATTCGACACAAGCCTACCCGGCCGATCCGAGTGTCAAATACGCTCCGAATGTACAAAAAACGAAGGATACTTTTCAGTACCTCAACCAAGCTCAACATATTCCTCCTACAGATATAAATCTTAGGCCGGAATATTACAAAACGGCTCAGTACCAAACTGATCGAACCCAGCACCCACTATGCGAGCCCAGTGCTCCACGCGGCTGCGACACGAACTATCTCTCAGTTCACCCCGCCGAGCAAGCTGACCTTGACGGATTCGTCCACATTCCTTACAGGAATAACACGGGGACTAACCCGCATAATCAGAATGTAAATGTCCCACTTGGTCTACCGACGCCAAGTAAAACATATATAAATCCACTACAATCGTCAAGTAAATGACCTAAAGAGCAAATACCCCAAAGAGGCTACATACGAAATTACAGCTTTCTAGAGTGTGAATTACAGAAATTACCTATTAAAATGATTTGACCGCCGCTTCACAAAATCAAACCATTCTCGCAATATTCGAATCACCTAGTATGAACCAAATCATCGAAACACCAGCTCAATGGAATCATCAGAAATTAACAAGCAGTTGCAATTATGTTCACAATATCAATTATTGAGAATGATAACCTGAGTGTACACAATTATTCAAATAACCATGCTCATAGCTCAGCTAGTTGGCCACCAAGGCCCTACAACTGTACGTGGATCTCAGACGCCGCCTGATGCAAATTGAAGAGAGCATTGGCGGACATATTGGGGTCAACTTCACGGGCCCTTTTTGAATTGTAAGGCTAGCTAGTTTGTGTATAAGTGTTTGTAGAAAACATATTTTGTATTATCTTGATGAAAACTAGTCTAAAACCATTAAAAACGTCAATTATTATGATGACAACACAGTTTGTAAATGAATTTTATGCAATATTTTCAACAGAGACAAACTGTGGGAGCTGCTTGTCTTTGGAATATCTAACCAAATATGACGATTTACAAACTTATTTAGGCCACAATTCTCGTCTGATTTTCGTGATTCTTTTTTTGTTCAACTATGAATTTGGTCTAGTTTTGGATCTTGTGGTGAATTTCACACCACACACTTCGACGGCCCTTTTAAGGGCCACCAAACATCAAGCTAAAACTGTCCACTGGGAGTACCAACTCCCAGCCAAGTATATGTAAATTCACCCAAAGGGGTGAATCCGCATAACCAAACAACAAATCCACTACAGATCTTATACCAGGAATTTCAAATTTGATTATGAAAAAGAGTAAATGGAGGGGGTAACAGTAAAATATCATTATGTTTCAACTAATATCGTCAGATGTTTGTGATTCTTTTTTGTTCACCTAAGAATTTTTTCTAGTTTTGGAAGGTGTATTAAAAGTTTCAAATTTCATTATGGACGAGGAAGATTGAAGGAGGTAATAGTAATAAATCATGATGTTTCAACTATTTTAACTATTCAAGTCAGATTTTCGAAATCATTTTTTAAATTCGATTATAAATTCGGTCTAGGTTATAAAAATATGACGGGAGCTTCAAATTTCATACTGGAAGTTTTATTATTTGAATTTGCTGTCGGTGGAGGGAGTTAATGGGGGGGGGGGGGGGTTGAGAAGTCATGATATATTTGTTTTTTCTCTTATTTTAACTCTCACCAAATATATATAAAATCCATTCATAGGGACGTCCGTGTAATGCATGCATTACTTACCAATATGATTTCATGTAGTTTTGCGTTGTGGCGATATTGTACTTTTCATAGGTACCGTACTTATAATAGTTAGGGCATAAGTTAGCTATGTATTTTAAAGTGAAAGATCCTTCCATTATTCAAAAGCGATTATCTCAAAACCATTCTTCCAAAGTAACAGAAGAATTGCTCTGCATTTCAATATTGAGACAATATCTTGTACATAAGACACAGTTTTACAAACACCATGGGTTCACCTGGATGGGGCAAGGAGTATGATCAGGGGAGCTGAACAATTGAATAAGTAAATGAATAACTACATCATGGCACTTTCTATGTTATTATATTATTTTCATTTTACATACAATTTCATACAATAGTACAATACAATGTCAATACAAAAAACAATTTCATACAATTCTCTCAATTTCTTGTTTAAAGGAAATCTGTGGAAAAAACAAAACAAAGTTTAGATTAATTTGAAACTTTGTAGCTCATGCATATTGATAAGTTAGTAAAAAGAAAATTATTACCAACTTCAATAGGTACTGCATTACACATCAAGAGGCCTAAGACAGACCAAAATAATCTTTAGGAAATCGTGAAAATCTATACTTACTTGTGAAATGAGAGTGTGCAGTCTTCAGTTTTGCGATTTATGCAGTTAAATGCCGCACACTTTAACCATTGTGCATTATCAAAGAAATTTCATGAGTAGATAAACTATAATAATACAATCTTCATTGCACATAAATAAACGATGTTGCCCCCAATATGGCCGACTACAGACCGTTCAATTTGCAACGCGACACTAGCGCTACGAGTGGGTCTAGTTTACTATTACAATGTCTTTGTTGGCCACACACTTCGCAGTAGTTAACATAATATGGTTGGATCAACGAATTTGGTGGGATGAAAAACGATAAAGTACCATTACCATTTCCCTAGCAACGACTCGGTTGTAAGTGGAAATAATCAGAAAACCAACCATAACGCTTCTTTTAAACATTTTTTGTTAACGCTTTTTTCGTTTATGTGCCAAAATAAAGACATAAAATGTCGAGAGAAGATGAAAGTTTACTGTGAGCTTGATAATTGGAAGCTTAGGCATATTGCCTATCCCAAAGGCCGAAAGGGACTTCCGGATAGAGATAAGGGGGCAGTTTTGAAAAGGGTGGTTATCTCTCAAATAATCTCATAGCTCCATGTGTTCATACCAACAATCCCGCAAAACCTAACCTGTTGGCAAAGGTCCAAATTCGGTTTTTTCCCAATTTTCCGTTTGTTTTCAATAGGTACAGTTCAGATGAAACCAATGCAGATTTCTTTACATTTTTTTTAGTACAATACTTGAATAGTTGACATAGAATATAGCAAATGTTTCAGTAATTTTGATATATCGTACATGGAATTTCTACGGAACTTTCATAATGTAGCTTACAAACTTTAGTCAGGTAATATGGTACACCTGGCTTTTGATTTTGACGCCATATTGGTTTCGGATGATGGTGGATGCGGAGTAGAGATTCTGTGAAGAACGAGATAAAGATAAATTTATTTTATTATTGTTCAGTGAAATGCGACAACTGTTATTGTGTCAGTGATAATTGGGATTATTACTCGACGAAATCCAAGTGATGAATTCTCTTCTGGACTGATCCGTCTGGACAAGTAAGCTATCTCTAGTTTGCCATTATGCTCAACTTTCCCTTGAAAAACATTTTCAATGGTGGACAGTTTTGCTACCTGTTTCCCTTCCTCGGTTTTTGTTGGAATCACCTCACCTTTTTCCAATTAGTGGAGTTTATTAGATTATAATATCCGTTCCGCGCCTCCGGTATTGTTGAAAACGCACGTTAGGGGAATCGCTTGAAAGAAACTCGCTGTTTCCTTGATATTGGATATAATACGGACAACCCTACTCCATCGGAGCAGGTAGGTGAGGTATTATAATTCGTTTTGTGATATTCCCGTCATACATGCAGGAGTGCTTGCGTTCTTTATGACGTGGATTTGTCGAAATGTATGTAAGGTGTTAGTTATGCAAATTGTGACCCCCAGATTTTTATTTAAGTAATCCAATTGTTTACAAACAATGTTAGGGTGGGTCATGTTCAAGTACAATGACTTCCGACTGCCACCCTCTTTCGGGTGGACCATTCCTCTTTCATTCCTACCAAATGGATTTAGTTCTTGATGTTTAGGAAGTTCAGCTGGGTAGTTTACCTAAAATAAGATTAATTAATATTGAATTATAGTTCAAATTACTGTTTGAGCTCAACGAAAAGTTTGTTTGATGGTTCGTCGGTTCATCACCAACTGTCTTGTCAATTCATAATTATTCTGGAAATCTATCCTCTGATTCTGATGTTTTGTGGTGCGGTTTGGCTTTTCTTTCCTTATATCACCCTAATGTAATGAGAGGAGACCTTGTGTATGGTACGATTAGAATTCAACCATGGAGGCGCAGTTGATGGCGAGCGGAAACAAAATTGATTTTTGGTGATGTTCAGCGTATGTTTATTGATAAACGATGTCGATCTATTCAAATAGTACCTACACGTATGTACATTAAACTAGCCACAAATGCTTACGCATCAGATACTAATTCCCTCCAATGTAATGGCAGAGTAAATATTTCTGGAATTTTAAAACCCCTTTTGAAATCAAAGATAGAAATGAACGGACAGATCAACAGGCTCCTGTTGACACCACTGATATTGTTAATAATTTTAACACTGATGGCTCTGAAATCGATAGAGAATCTGACCATCCTCTGGAGCTGGAATTCGCAGACTTATTGCCTCGTCTGCAACGCAACTGTATTTCAAACCAAAATATATTATGCAATCAACAAGTGTGGTCACCCTACAAAACCATATCATTAAAAAAAGCAGATCGCACCCATCCTAGAATAAAAGTACAACTCAAAAATTGTCATTTTCGGCAAACCGTATTCAAAGTTTTCCTTCCACTCCATTGGCTACCCGTTCTTTGGTACACGATGAACATAATTTATCTTTGCGAAACTTGTTTCCTACATTATTACTCTAACGCCCCATGGTGAATAAATAGTTTTTTTTGCCAGTGGGAAGGGAGTAGGGGGAACGGTTTTGTTGATTTTTTAAGAATTTTTGAGTTGTTCCAACTCAAACACTGAAATCTCACCAGTCAGGATCCAAAATGTTCAGAAAAGAAAGACACAAGTTGAAATTGTCCACACAAAAAGGAAACAACTCAAAACGAGACACAGACTGCGTGAACTCAACTGAGTTGTGTCTTTCTTCCTAGGACGTGAATTGGTTACTCCCTCCATAGAAGAAAGACACACGCACTCTAGCGGAATTAGAGTGCCCTACACACATCTCCACCTTCTACAGACAAACTAGACCGTTTCTACTTCTCAGAACCATAACAAACTCAAAAATCGCGATTTTTGAGTTGTACCCTTATTCTAGGACGGGTGCGATATATTTGCAGATAGTCTAGCTTGAATTATACTCCACAGAACTGGTTTGGGAAACAAAGAAATATCTTTAATGTATTTCTTAACGACAAAATAACAAATTAGATTCCAGTTAATGAGAATCGCGAAGGCTACACTAATGCGGATCGTTAGGCTCAGAGCAACAGTTCTTGGGGCCCATTCCCTACCATCTGTATTTCCATAAATGCCTGCGAATCAAAATGTGTCACACAAGATCTTCATATTCTCTGAGATATTGAAATCATCAAATTTATTAATTTCAAATAATTAGGGCGAATTCCCAATACATTCAATATATTAAAAGAATAATTTGCCTGCCGGCCTTATAAACTAGGCTCACAAATTAACAAATCAATAAACAGCATAAATTTTCAAATGAACAGCATTTACATTTCCAACAAAATCTAGGGGGGGATTATAAAAATTGATGTAGTTGTTGCAAAAATAACCATCCCAGGCGGAGTCGAACCGAAATGGAGTGCAATTCGATAGGGATCAGTGTATATGTATCGATGTCAACCCATGATCACGAGTGTGGTGAAAACCACCCCCTCTTGTCAACAGCCCTTTTCAGGGCTACCAAAAAGAGGTAGACACAACACAAAAATATTTATAAGACGTCGAGTTACAACTCCGTCAAACAAAATATTTCACCAGAGAGAAAATACGAATTTCTCTCTCAAAAGTGAAATATTAACTAATAACATACAAGGCGACCTCCCTAGACACTTACTGGGCGAGAGAGATGCGACAAGTATCTCGAACCAAGTCGCCTTGAACGAGAAAACTCAAACAGAAAATCAAACGTCCTCTAAAACTAACAAGGACAATTCAAACAAGCCTACTCGCCAATCAGAAACACTGGTTACACGAGAGACAATAGGCGAACCAACCAAGAGGCGGCAAGCAACCACCTCTGGTCCAGCAGCCACCCCGGGGACCCCGTCTGAACAACTGACGCAGAGAAAGCACCCGAGGTCCCCGTCTAAACTCAAGGTCGTCGGCTCCGCGACGGACGCTCGTAAGTCACCCCCGGGGACCCCGTCGCAGCGACGGACGTGGGGAAACCAACCCGGAGGACCAGCTCAGCTATCATACTCGCAGATACTGAGAAAACAATGTGCGAGCCAATGAGATTACACAGTCGAATTAATGAAATTAAGCGGACCAATCAGGAGGCGGCAGGAGGCGGCCACCTCCCTATAAATACCCCGCTCGGAGCCTCCGAAATTCATTCCACTCTCCGCTCTCGACGACTACACTCCGAAGTACGAAGATTTCTACACGCTCTACGCTGACGAACCTTCTGCATCCCGAGTTCATCTCAAGAACGGCTTCCTACTGCTTTCTACAAGGCCTACCTTCTCTCCACACAGATCTCGCATTGGCATCTACGAGTCCAGTGATTATTCATCCTGCTCATTGCCCAACGTAGTTCATCTGTCAGGACGCCACCCGGTACATCTATCGATATTCTCTTTAGATCGTACGCCCGCTGGGACGTTCCTAGTCGTGTCACCCGGGTTTCGTAGCACTAAGCTCGTCACCGACCGCTGGGGCACGCCGGTAAATTACTCAGCTCATCCGCTCTAATTTACCGTCCAAGGAAGTCTTTTTCAAGACTACAAGGTAGGACCCTGACATACGAGCAAAGGAAAGAAGCTCTGTCAAGCGAGTCCACCTTCTAAACCCTCTATTTCTATACATAGGGGCATCGAAACGAGCTAATAACTCGGCTATTTCGATGGAACGTCGGCCGTCTTATTTCCTCATGCAAGGGGAGGTAGACGACGGCGTGGCCGGGCCTCTTAGCCCCCGTAGCGCTACCTACACGCTGCCCGGCCAATCCGCCGGTCCCAGCGACGGCTCAAGGCTCGATCCTCACGACGAGATCGCCTTCTCAACTAACGTATTCACGAAGGAAACGTTAGATCAAGCCTCGCCTATACAAAAGATCGAGGATACCTTTCAGACCCGCTCTGAAGTCAATCATTATGATTCGACCAAGCTTTCCGAATACCCACGATATTCGACACAAGCCTACCCGGCCGATCCGAGTGTCAAATACACTCCAAATGTACAAAAAACAAAGGATACTTTTCAGTACCTCAACCAAGCTCAACATATTCCTCCTACAGATATAAATCTTAGGCCGGAATATTACAAAACGGCTCAGTACGAAACTGATCGAACCCAGCACCCACTATGCGAGCCCAGTGCTCCACGCGGCTGCGACACGAACTATCTCTCAGTTCATCCCGCCAAGCAAGCTGACCTTGACGGATTCGCTCACATTCCTTACAGGAATAACCCGGGGACTAACCCGCATAATCAGAATATAAATGTCCCACTTGGTCTACCTACACCAAGTAAAACATATTTAAATCCACTACAACGAGTAACGTTATTTATCAGTGTCTTGTAAAGGTTCTTTCGTTGTCTTTACTAATTTATTTTCCTGGTCTCCATCCATTTCAAAAAGTATTTTGCCTAGACAAATGAGTGTTGAATAATCGGGTGTCCTCAGGATTTAGCGTGAAATGGACGGTCATGCGTGAGGTTAGATGATTTTGCTCAGTAGTTGTAGCCAGGTTTCAGTCACAATGGTATATTCAGTCTGCTGAAACTGTTGGTATTGCTTGCTGTGCATGGGAGCAAGTATTCTGGACCAGCCAGAAAAGTGACACAAGGTAGTCTGTCCTTACCAAAAGTACACCTCGACCAAGCCTGTAAGAATAGCACATGATTAGAAAAAGTAGCTTACATTTTAGGCCCGATCACACTGGACGCGTTATAACGCGACGTTATAGGAACGCGCGTTCCCCCCGACGTTCGGCGATATAGCTCAACGTCACATACACCGCGTTATCAGGGCGCGAGACCCAGTCTTGTCTGTGCTACTCAAGGGGTTCGTGGTTCCCAGCGTATATAATTTATCTCATTTGTCTATAATCTATAATGATTTCTGACAATGACTCTGATGAGGAAGAAGCTCTACTTCTTCTAGAGCTATTATATCGCAGGGATTGACGGTATTGGGTGCACCCAATCAATCAAAGGAGGGAAGAGCTTGGGGAATACCACCGTCTATGTCGGGAGTTGCGCTCACATGAAGATCGTTTTGTGAACTATTTCCGCGTGTCGAGACAAAATTTCGAGGACCTACATGAACTACTTGCGGTGAATATCCAGAAGATAACCAGAAGGACCGAGGAGAATGCCATCAGCGTGCGATATTTTGTAATTTTGTACAACCCGCTTGGCTGACTGAAAGTATCGCTGAGAGGTACCGCCGTGTGTGTGACGGGGGTGATGCAATGTACCGTATCTCGGTAACGCGACGTTACCGGAACGCCTAACCTCGCGTTATAACACGTCCTGTGTGATCGGGCCTTATTAGTTATACCATCAATGTTCAATGAGTGATCTGCATTCTGTATGAAAGTTGGTGGCGAGTTGTTGGTCTTACGCCCTATATTTAGAAAGAGAGGGTTATTAGCCCAACATTGGCTGATTAAAAAACGTGGAAGTTCGTAACTCTAAACTCTAAAGAGATTATTGAGGATCAGGGCAAAACGAGTTCAAACCCCATTCATTTTATAACCTTAAATATTTCTTTGTTCCAGGATATAAGTAGAGGATCTTTTATCAATTAATTGGCCTTCAATGGCCGCTGGGAAAACTTCACGGTGCTACTGATCTGTGTTGGTGTGTTCTTTGAAAAATAACTGGTCAAAAATGAGTATCACTCGATGTGGATCAGTCATGCTTCCCCACGCTTTACTGAATTTAATCTGCCTACTTACTGTGCTGTATTCGTGTAAGTATTCATGATTGACGCTGTTGTTTAACTACATCATGCTATTAATCAGTCTCTATGTTCCTCGTCTCTTGTTAAATAATTACAAAACTGTTATATGTTTTTGTAGGTTTTTGTCTGAGCTCGGCTTTACCACGAACACACGAAACTACTAGGTGTGAGTATCACAATCAAACTCTTTGCTCTGATCCTGACAGTGATAGCTGTAATGAAACTCAAGAATGTGAGGCTGACAAGAAGCATTCCTGCTTTGTCCTTTGGCAGAATACGACGGAAGGGAAAACTGAAGTAGTTATGAAGGTAATTACGCAAAAATAGCGCCAATGCTTCACTGTATCTATATGCCGGAATCCTCATTACAATCATCATGGAATTATGACCTGGTAATAATGAGATGTTTGTTTCAGGGATGTTTCTTGAATAATGGTGAATGTTTTGAGCATGATCGTTGCGTCGGTACTAACAGTAAGAAAGATCTCATGTTTTGTTGCTGCTTCGCCAACCTCTGCAACAAAGAATTCTCTTGGGAACCAACACCTCCACCTCCGACGACTCAAGAATGTAAGTTTCACTGTTTCATTTTATTTTAGCGAATTTTTGAAGAAAATTAAGCTATTGCTCTCTCCTCAAAATTTGTAGAATGTGAATTTTTGAAAAAATTTTATGCAGAAATCCGTTTCAGGCTATTCTGAATCATATTCTGAAGTTTAACGCATTTTTTATGTATGTATGTATGTATGTACGTGTCATTCCAGACGATAACTGTCCGTAGAATTGTGCTAGAAACTTCAAACAAATTTTAAAATGTTAAGGACACAAAACGAAAGTTCAAGTTCGTTGGCCAGCATGATCGGATTACATCTTCGGGTTGAAATTTTCAAAAATGTAGTCAAAAATTTCAAAATAGCCTGTTTTTTGCGATTTGTTGTGCGAAATTATTTTTTCAGCATAAACATGCGGAATATTCGGAATCAGCGTAAAATTTCCTATAAGAATATGTATCGTTTTCAAAAATTTCAAAGTTGAAAAATCAGTCAAAAATCGAAATAATGCCGTTCGCTAGTTGTAAAAATCGGTAATATTTGCATGAAACATTGTCCAAATTCAGATTGAACTACTCTTATGGAAGTATCCCTGTGTAACCAATTTTAGAACCATGCTGTTTAAAACGTAGGTAGTAGGTGCTTTAAATAAAATAAAAAATAAAAAAATGTAATCACAACTGATGAGTTTACTCTGTGCATGTGTTAATAATTTGATTCCATGTTTGTCTATCAAAATCATAAACTAAAATTTCTCAATACGATCAATGGCGACTGAAATGTCGAAGATTTCTTCAACAATTCGCTCATGCTGCATGACTGGACTTTTTACTTTTCTCCTAATTACCTAAAGTTAACGATTATTCAGAATGATTTAGTCCCCCCAAAAAGGCGCTCTGCCTATAAAAGATGCGCAGCCACAAAATGCATGATATAATCCAATTCGGGCCACGCCAATAGTCGGATCTCCGTCTCCTAGTACAGTGAATTTTTTCTCTCACTTTTTTTTTACTGCGTGTGGGAATGAGACGCTTCTTCAAGTCAGGAGGGGGTCAATGTTGGGCCGAGGTTCTACTTTGTTACTTATCTCGGCGCGTCTCGTCATTCAGTGGCGGCTAGTCAGTTTTTTGAAGGCTAGGCGAAGTGAGATAATGCACTTGGTCCTCCCCCAGTCACAAAGTTGTGTGCCTGTTTGGAAGAAGGTGTCTCACAAGTTTCATTTCACAGTTAGTAGTTACATGTGAAGAGGAGGAGGCAGGGATATCAAACAGAAGTTCAGCATTTCAATGGCGGTTCCATAACAGCTGTCATTTTGTGTTCTCAGATTCAATCAACGCAACTCTGGGATAACCACCCAGTGTGATTTCCGTCAGAATTTTGGAATAGCAGCTCTTGATACGATTAAAAAGTGGTTTCGAATGTTCAGAGGTTGTTTGGTCCAAGGCCGATTTGTACATTTTTGAGACTTAAAGAATCAGTAGGTATTTCTGAGCTTTCAAAACCACTTTCTAATACTTTTCCCGTCAGGAGCTGTGATTTCAAACAACCAATGGTAATCACCCTGAATTGATAACATCTCACACAGTTGAATCTGTGAACATAGAACATTTTCATTGCGGCATTGCCTTTGAACAACAGCTGCTCACAATTGCTGTATCCTCTCCCTTGATACGCATCTCCATCTATAAAATAAAACTTGAAAGTCCCATCAAGTCTCTCTTCCATTGATCTCCATTAAGGCCCATTTCCACTGAGTACGCACCGTTCTCAATCGTTTGCAAACATGTCTGTGCAGCGCCGTACCATGCAGAACATTTGCAAACGCGATTGCGGTTGCATTTCCCCAGCATGCACCGAACCAACCGAGCAGTTTTCTCGCGCATTTGCCTCGATCCAAAAGTTCCTTCCACGTGCTCCCTGATCATGGGACCCGCTTTATCCAAGGTAGCGATATGTGCTGCATTGGTAATTCGTTTATCGGAACTTCGAGTGAAGAGCAGAAGATGACACAGAATTTGGGAATCTTCGTTTCTGAGGGGAAGGAACTACACACAACTTCTTGCCGATTTGAGAAACGATGAAACTCGCCTCAGCCGAATGTCGTCCTAGAGAGCTATGAGAGCTAGACACTTTTCGTTGTCCCACTCCATTATTAAAAACACTAAAGAAACGCAAGACTACAATTGTAGACAAAATAAATAAAAATTAAACAAACAAAAATAAAGGCACTAAGAAACACGCAAGTCTGAGCAAATGGGAAAAGGAGACTGCAGACTGAAACTGAAAAGGCTTGCGCCGGAAGCTGTTTCAACAGGACGCGCAAAGATCACGCGCATTCCTGGAAAATCCGACGTCGATGGAGCAAGCCCACGCACGAACAAACACTGCGCACAAACATTGTTCGGTGCGGCCGAGTGTTTCCACAGTACGCGCACCATGTTCAAGGACGTTCTCAAACCCTGTTTGCGAACGGTGTGCGCTCAGTGGAAATGGGCCTTTACGTTCCAACTCTTAAAAGTCGGGGAAGAGCTTTTGGATTACTTTTTATTGGAAAGGGCTTGATTAAATCGTCATGATACTCAGTAGCAATCATGTTTACAATAATTTCAGTTGTTGTTTTGGCTTTAAAACTTACTTGTTTTGTACTGCAAATAGCTTCAAGTCTTGCTTTTTCCCCATTCCTTTGATTGGGTTGCCACTTTATTATAACTTTGAAACTATTGTTTCAGCTGTACCCACAAGGCCAACAACAGCTTCTTCAGTGAATCCTCTGGTTCTTACGATCGTACCTGTCACACTAGTCCTTCTCGGAATCCTGATATTCTGCTGGCTGTACCGCCACAAAAAGGCCTCTTACTTCAATGAGGTATGTACTTACAGTACTTTTTTGTCTTTGCGTAAAAAAGGTTATTCGTTTTTTCGTTGTGAAACCAAATTAGATGAGTGGTTGTATGTATTGAATATTGATATCGTTTAAGATGACAGGTTTGTGTAGTTGAAGAATTAAATTTACATTTCCATCAGAAAATATTCGTTTGACATTATTTAAAAGATTCACATTTGTTGAAATTGAAATCGGATAAACTATTTAACTTGCAATTCTGAGACATTATGGCAATTAATCGTTTATAAGAAAATCACCTACATTTGATAAAAATTCGAGGGGTGAAAATGTGGCTTCGAAAGGTGATGAGTGGCTTTTTACAAAAAATTATAGATTCCCTAATTCAAACAGCTTAACTATTTTAACTTACTTACTTATCTAACAACTTAACTATTTTTGTCGTATTTCGATGCTCAGTGGTTAAGGCCATCAATCATCACTACTTATAATAGTGAAGGCTTGACGTCAAGTTCATCCACAAATCAGGATAATTTACCTACTGGGAGTTCGGAGTTCTGCCTCAAGTTCAGAATATTACAATGTCCTTACAATAACTTCATTCTAAAATCCTAGGCTTTCGTCAGCATGACCTTTCTCTAATTTTTAAATTTGTCAATCAGTTTCCTTTGTAGGGTTTTCGTTTATAAAAATCGTCCAATATTTCAATAATAGATGGGCATAACAACAATAGGTGCAATGCAAAATATCAGAGTCTTTCACATATTATGATAACCGGACCTAACAGTTTAGAATAATTTGAATTTCCCATCCTAGTTGAACCCTTGAGAGTGAGATGTTGGTCTTACATTTACAAAACTATACATAATATCCGTGGTAGATGTGGATTGGTTGTATACAAATGTGGCCGATCACGGGAAAAGGGCCATTAACTTATATTTTGTCGAAACGGAGATTTCAGATTTTCTGAAAGTTGAAACTATGCTGAAAACGCTGGGTTTTTTTTTTTTTTTTTTTTTATTTCAGAATGTTTTTACGATTTTTTTTCGAAAAGTTATAGATTTTTAAAGCTGGAGATAAACGGGTTCTAGAAAAAGATTATTTTTGAGTAAATCGCGCTCGTTTCTCTCATGATTTAGGATTTTTTTCCCCCAAGTTATTTGAATAGGTTTTTCATGTTCTGCACCAACGGGGAGGGGAGGGGGGTTGAAGAAGAAATTTAGAAATCTTAAAAATGGGAAAAGTGATATAATTTGGACGAAATGTGACAGCTTACAGGTAAAAATGTAAAGTTACCGAACTTTATTAAAGTAGTTAGGAGTTACTGAAACGATTGTTTCTGTTGTCAGGGGGGAAAAAAATTAATTGATTTTTGAAAACCTATTCAGCGCGTTTTGGTGGCAGTGGGGTAGCCATTTCCTTTATCATCTCATTTTGCAGAGGGTCAGGCAAGAGAGAGGGACACAGCTAATCTTCGCAGTCCTCTTTGCAATATTTCCTTATCTTTCCATAAAGATATTTTTGTCGTGCTGCAGTCAAGCCAGGTGTGGAAGTTTGTGTTGGGAAACCTGACAGGGGGGCTATCTGAATCCGACAAGTGGGAGGGGGGGAGTAGAAAGTTGAAGGCCCTTTTCTTCAATCGGACCTTGTATCGATTTTACAATATTTTAATCGATTGATCGGCAAAAACGGACTCCAATACCCGATAGAATGATTGTCAATACATTAGAATCGATAAAAAACCAAAAATCGATTTTATTCTCCTTCAAATCGAAAAACTGCTCTCCTGAAAATTTTGCTTTTATAAGTTAAGGGCCACTTTCCCATGAACGATCACAAATATAGTGAATGAATATGAGTGAATTTTGACGCTCTGCATTGGCTTATCTGACTATTAACATGTATCATGTTTTAGCCCTGGGGTCCTAGCAAATTTTGCGAGTCAATTTTTTTCCGCGCACGAAACATATAGTGTTACAGTGTTTTCATCCCACAAAATTCGTTGACCATTCGTTCGAAAGCTCTCGATTTATCCAACAATATTATGTTAACTACTGCGAAGTGCGTGTCCAACAAACTGAGTTATGAGCATGGTTATATAAATAATTGTTTACACACAGGTGATCATTCTCAATAATTGATATTGTGAACATGATTGCAACCGCTTGTTAATTTCTGATGAGAAAACATGATACATGGTTGAAATTTTTGGTTCTAGAACAGAAATAAGCATCGTTTACCTAGTTTCATTTCCATTGCATACGAAAGCATCTAATGTTAATGATATCAACATATAAGTTGATAATAGCACAATTCATCAAAATTGATCACTGAAAATTCATAATTGAAAATAAGCCTCCCATCCACCGCACAGAGGTTAAATGACCTGAATTCCAGCTAGAGTACTCGAAAATCGATTTTATCGAAAAGAGATGTTATTGTGATAAATTCTTTGTTTAGCACAAGTTTTCATAAAATTGTTAGTAACTGAGTTCAAGGCTCTGGGTCTCCAAGTTCCAGGGTTTTATTAAGCATATCTCGAAAAAAGAAGAGTCCATCTAAAAATTACGATACCTATTTCAATCTTCCAGCACACTGCATCTTTTTCGGGAAGTATTTCATGATGTGAATCTAGTCTTTCTAACGAATTGTATTTTCGTCTGTGCTTTCTATTTATGGATAATTATGTTAGTGGGTGAGTATGAAAGCACATGGTCCACATGGAAAAGAAACAATCTTTTTCACGATTTCTAGCACGTTTATTTTGAATTTATGAAGTACCTTGATATTATGCACAATACAATTTAGCAGTCACAATTTTTCTTGAAGGTATAAACGAATGTGCTACTTGCATTGAATGTAGTTGTCAGCTGTACGATTCATTGGGTTAAATCCAAACAACCTGGCCACGAGAATAATTTTACAAAGTTTTATTTCAACTTTGTGCTAATATTGTTGGTTGGGTGCATGATTTGCTTTGCTTCTCTAAGATCATTAAATAATGTTGCGGGTTCTGCTGGGTGGTATCAAAACACACATTACTTAGCATGGAATGCTCTTAATATTATGCATAGTTCATTTCAAATTTATAGTTAAAGAAAATAAATGTGTACCGTTGTACAGATATATCAATTCGCTTAGCACAAATTGCGTTAAAACTCTAATGGATGAAACTTATATTGGTAAACAGAACGGAAATCATTGATCAGAATAGATGCAAATTTTCCCCACGCAGTTTTTTTGTTTCCCACCCTCCCTTTTCCTATTAGTTGATTCAAAAATCGATTTTTATGATTTTCAACTTCTTAAATACCTACATTCCTAAATAAAATGGGGAGTCATTAAGTTCAATTGTTGTATGAAGTGTGAATTGATGTCGGAGAAAAATAAAACAGATAAATGAAAAGCATCGTGGACTAAAGTATTTGTTTGTATTGCCTGCAAAATCCTAGGCTATAAAATGTACGATTTAATTGTCAGTAACACAGTTGAATGATGCACAGTGTTTCTAAAACAGAGGAGTGTTTCAGAAACTCAGTAATTATGCATGGCTGAACTATGTCAAAATAGATGGATTTGGAGTATGGTAATTTGGTACCACTATCTAAATAATAGAGAGTTCCTTAACGATAAGTCAATTAGAGAAAGAGATGATCGACACACAATATGTATATTGTCAAAAATTATCGGGATGAGGGTCAAAACGAATAAAAGTCCTTATCGTCGAGCTTTCGGTTTATATAAAACCATCATAAGAGCTCAAGAATCTTCTCTGGTGTCAAAATATAGGACACGTTCGGATTGCGAGTTAAATGTCATAACAAAAACAAGAACTGGTTGCAGTTGAGGCTGACAACGGTTGGCACATAAATAGGACTCAAAAATTTTAAGGCTAAAAGTGAAATATTGAAGAAACACTGCTGGCAAGCATGCAGAGCTAAACCCCTAGTTTAGCTTTGTATGGTTGCCAGCAGTGTTTTTTCAATATTTCAATGTTAGCCTTAAATTTTTTGAGTCCTATTTATGTGCCAACCATTGTCAGCCTCAACTGCAACCAGTTCTTGTTTTTGTTTGTGTGAAAGCTCGGCAATAAGGACTATTTTTCGTTTTGACCCTTATCCCGATAATTTTTGACATGATAAGTCATTTGGGTTAAGGTGCTTGGGGATTGTATCGTCTGGGGTGAGCCACACCGCATGCTAACCTGATAAAGTCAAGAGAGTCGACTTAGTGTCTTATCTTAAAGTGACGCTACTTATCTTCAAGTAACACAGGCACAAAATGTGAATGAGAACCGACATTAAAGGACGTATCACACTTTCATTTTTTCAGCTTTTTTCTCACATTTTTAATGCTCGAACGTGAAGAAGGCAAAGTCTTTTTTTCCAAAGTCAGCTGTGAATGTTGAAGATGAATAAGTGTAAAAACAGCACATTCTTGCAGAATGCAGTTTTATTAAATCTTTCAGGTTAGGGCTCCTAAGGGTTTTCCATTGAATTGTTACCTTCCCATTTTTCTTGCGTCGAGGTAAAAATTAGAAAATGTTCTCATTTTCCCAAGTGAGTTTAAAAATGCTCCACCAGGATGCGCAATTGTCGAAAAAGCTGACCTTGGAAAAAAGCACTTTGGATCACTTTTATCAGTATGTAAGGTTACTTTGCGATAAGCAGGAAGAGATGAGATGGGTAGGTTCGGGATTAGGAGTCTTGTGTATAGGGTGGGATGAAATTGTCTTATTGGAGATAAGACGCCTTATCTTTTCGCACTGGCGCAGCAGCATTTTCTGTTCCTGATAAATGATAAGGCGCCTCATCTCTATCTCCCAACCGCTTTAGGAACTCTCTACTAAATGATTAAGCACTATTATTATTCCAACTAATATTAGTGCAACTATATAGAAATGATCGTCCAGTCAGGGCATCCTGCCCTATCCAAGGCGTTTCCTATCCTGTTCCCATATGTTGTGTGCAAAATCCTTTTGTTGTTGGTGGTGACACCACGCCTCATTATTTTGATTTATATTTAGATTAAATGCAGAACAATACGTTAATAGTAGTTTCTCCCTGCTTGATTAATCATGCCTAAGCTCGTACACACATCATGTGTTGATTAATGGTTTGTTGCGTTTGTGACTTACGATATTTCAGGTCCCCACTGTCGACCCTCACCCCATGCCTCCTTCTCCTAACGTTGGTCTACGGCCTATTCAACTGCTGGAGGTCAAAGCTAAAGGACGATTCGGAGCTGTATGGAAGGCCCAGTGGAAATCAGATACAGTCGCTGTTAAAATTTTCCCAATTCAGGTATGAGAACTCAAATCTGCAGGCTTAGCTGTTGTGTAATTCACCCACTACAAATTCGTACCACCAATCAAAAGCTCAGTGAAAGCTATTAGTATGAACAATATATAATCTATATTAGATACAAATGCAATACAACCTCATGAGTGAAAATTGATCAGATATTTTTATTAACTTTTGACTTGGTTTTTGAAAAGGTACCAAATTTTATTATTAGTTAAGGAATGGGTAAGTAAATCTTCTCTTTCATTCGCTTAGGCACTGGGTGGTGATCGGTTGGTTTTTTTCTCTCTCTCTCTTGTTTCCCCTGCTAGGCTTATTCGGTTGTGTTCATTTCTTCCTTTTTTTTTATGTACGAGATGAAGGTCCCAAACCCATTGTTATAGCTGCTCCATCACGGAAGCCTATCAGGTCCTCTGCATTTCTCCACTTCTTTCTAGTTCCTCTAATGCACATAGACGTTGCTCGCAAAATGGCAAAGGAAACCCGCGCTCGTAACCACCCGGTAACATGGCTTTGCGGTTTAGACCATCTGTCTGCCAACCGTTCTGCCATTACCTTAATACAGTTCGCCATTTGAGGAGCAAATATCGCGTCTGTTGTGCAAACCATTGGGGTGAAGGAGGATCGTCTTTGAATACACGCGTCATTATATTTCCTTTTCTTTTCTTCCTCTGCAGACTTCAGAATCGCTGAGACTGGACGGGAAATATGAGAGGGCGCATCAGTGTCAGTGACACGAATATCAAAGATGGCTTCTCTCTGCCTTTCCCATACACCTCTGCACGCCAGATCGCCCCTGAGCCCTGCTGAGGTATTGGACGCTTCCACTATGACGGGTTCTTTAACAACATTTCCCCAGGCTTCAAACATGAGTTCGCCCAATACATCACGTACTTCGTTATGGCGTCTGGATATTAGACCTCCTGTTTTGCATGTTAGAGCGTGCTCAACATTGAACGTGCTTGCACCACATCCGTCACAGGATTCTGGCATATTCAGTGGGTTTCGTTTGTACCGTACTTTTATCGCATCTCTGAACTCACTGGCTGACAAATCAAAGTTGTGTCTTTCCAATGGTAATGCTGATAACCATCCCGACGAACTTTGTGCTGACGCTTCCACTGCACGATTAATTGCCCTTTGACGATCAACAGGGAATTCTCTCTTGATTCTTTCCAATTCTTCTGTTTCGTCTTGTGTTTTTCTCAAAACTGCCTCTTTTTTTCTTATTCTCTGCTCGTTTGTATGTGCTATTAGGCTCAAAGGTACTCCATTTTTTAGTGAGTCTATTACACATTTGGAACCAGCTAGAGAGGTTTCATAAGACTGGTTTGCTGTCTTTGTTGGATCTGACCATCCCAATCCACCTCTCTTAACTGACAACATGAAAAGGTCCTGCTCCTGACGCATTAAGGGCTCTCCTACCACCGAGGGCATGAAGTGGTCTCTGATTCTGCTTCTCAGGGGTACAAACACTTCTTCACCTCCGTTGGTGACGCGTTGTATGTAGCCCCACTGAAAACGAATGGATTTGGTGAATGCTGTGTGGGCAGCATGCGGATAAACTTTGCCTGCATTTGCTAGTTTATCCACCAAGTCAATCCAGTGGGCGACCTTTTCCTCCAGATATGCCTGTCTCCCATTCTCTTCTCCGATGTAACTTCCTAGAAATCTCCTTCCAGTTACAACTGTAATCCCAGTTCCTTGAAACATATTGACTTGGTTTTTTGTTGTAATGGAAGGAAAGGTCTTTTTTTTAACCATCCTTAATTGCTTTCCTATCAAACTACTACTAACTGGGCCAAGGTTTATAGGTCAACAAACGCTGCAAATTATTACGCAAAGGCTTTTTATTTTTGTATTAGATAGACCTCCTACACAGAACACTGGTCCTTAAAATTACCTGCCAATCTGAGTCTTTGGTGCACTATCGAAATATAACTGAACAATGTCACCTACCAGAAGCAAATAAATGTGTTAACTAAAAAGAATGAATAAGTGGGGAAAAAATCTTGAGACTGATTAGGAAGAAAGAATTAAAAATTGTATTGTCTTTGCTGGGATACGAACCGCTACCAGATGGCTTCATGGCTGGTGTGCCACTCCCAAAATCGAGCACTCCAACCACTGAGCTGCGATCACCTGTATGTTAGCTGCACATAATTTTTCTACATTCTCGCGCCTGGAAATCCAAAGGTGTTTTTTCAAAGTTCTAGCCCTTAAGGGGGCTCTGGATGGTATAAATGCGGTTTTGTCAACTTTTCTTAGTCAATATTCGACCGAGTTGATGATTCTTGCGGCAATCTACTGATTTTGAAATTTTCCGTGGAATCTAGCCTCTGAAATTTTCAAAATCCAAAATTTTCAAATTTAGATACCATTTCACAATTTTACTTTCAAATTTCAATGTTTCTTTTCGTTTCAGGTTTTGAAAATAGAACAAACGCTGAAAGAATTATTGAAATCGGTCAATTATTGGCTGAGGAAAGTTGAATAAACCATTTGGTCGTATTTTGAATTTGGAGGGAGCTTTGAGCCGTTTTCTGGATCAGACAGAGTTCACGCGTCTACCGCTAGGCATCACTACGTTCGAGTCACTTACCTTACCCGCTGCTCTTTTAGTTGGAAAGGCGCCAGTCGGTCTGCTTTCCGAGACGCTTATGGTGCCTCCGGAAAGCAAACGGTTCTACGTACAGTGTTGCGGATGGTTTTATTCAAAACTTGGGGATTATATTTACCATTAAAAGCAAAAAATCATAACTTATCGAGATCTCGATATTTGAATATGTTAGCCCTTAATTACTACACTTTTGGGTTGATGAAAAATAATGATGATCAATGAATAAAAATTAAAAAAAAAATCAATCCCCCAAAAAAGTCAGTCAGTAGTCTAAAAATTTGTAAAAATGAGCTTTTGAGGTCCAAAATGCCAATTTAACAACTTCATTACCTATATTTGATTTCTACATCATCACAGTCAAACCAGTAGAAAAACAAGAGGGATTCAGTTGATGTTTGCGTTTTTCTTTTCAGGACAAACAATCATGGTTAGCAGAGCAGCAGATATTCAAACTCTCCCAAATGCGCCACGACTCCATTCTGCGGTATTTAGGTTGTGAAAAGAGGGGCGAAGGATTCCAACAGGAGTTCTGGCTCATAACGGCTTACCATGACTACGGCTCCCTATGTGATTACTTGAAAGCAAACACCTTGTCTTGGACTCAACTTTGTCGAATCGCAGAGTCACTATCTAGGTGAGATATATGTTTACTCAGATTACATGGGTCATTTTCATTCAAAAGTTACATTTGGGTGCTCCTGAGATGGCTGTTTGGTCAATTACAAATTCATTTTTAACACCTGACGCATTTGTTATCATTTAATAATGATTAACAGGACGTTTCCATTTGTTTTCGTCACGTCACGAGCGTCTCGTCACGGTGGGGTTTTCTATTGATTTTCACGTACAACCAATGTGTTACTAGGGAAGTGTAACCCCCTTAGTTTTCATTGCAGGAAAATCTTTAGCCACTTTTTGGAATGCTCTCATTTTATCACAGCATCTCATAGTCCCTAAGCCTCTGTAGTGTCAAGGAAAGCAGATTTTTACGCTCAAGTATAAACTAATATTGCTCAGTAACCATAATGAACTAATAATGTGTAAAATTAATCATTATTAAATGATCTGACTGTAGAACCGTAGGTCTATTTTTAGTTCCATCCTTATCTCAAGTATGCTGCACCACTGTAATCTTGTCAGTTCATTCAATGTTATTTGTATAAATTAATTTAATGTGCAGAATTTCGGGCTCATAACCTCATGTGTGTGTACCGTAATTGATAAATCGATTCTAAGCTCCTCAGTTGATAGAATGAACAAATTTATGCTTTATAGAAACTACCAAGGCTATTTCAAAATTGGTCCTATGATGTTTTATGGCCAAGTATTCAAAAGAAGCGTTATTTCATGCCATAAATCTCTTGCATGTTACCTATAAAACGTTGCTTGGGGGGTTCTGTAACTTTGTTTCGATGGGAAAAGTTTTCCATGGTGGAGATACGCCGCCATCTTTGCCTGGGAGAACTTCTCCAGGTGTTCTGTAAGTAAGCCTCTAACTCGAAATAGACAGCCATGTTTTGCCGTGGATAACTTCTCCAGGTGTTCTGTAAGGCAGTTATCTTCTCTACTCTAGTTTATCTTATGACCACCTAAGAAGGTAGTGAGAAGATTTCCAGATGAGGTCAAGTGTATTTGCTCTATTTTGGTATTTTCTCGTCCTATATCACTCTGTAATTCATTGAGTTATATTTTCTATTATTGATGTATTTAATAGACATTTAAGCCATAAGTTTTGTGGTCCTTGATGTTGAAGTGAAAAAAATGAAGCAATTTACATTAATTTTGCTGTTAAAAGAGTTGAACCATGGTGGTTCTGGCAGTAATGCCTGCAACTGAATACTCTTGGTAAGTTCTTTACTGTTGTTTTGCCCACGTTTTACCTGTTAGTGGAATATTAGTCCACTGGAAAAGTAATCCACTGTTGGTTATATCTCCAAAAGTTACAGAACACCCCCCTGGTGTTACATTTTATTATTTGTATTGATATAATCATTCTGATTATTTCAAAACCTATCAATACTGGCAATAAGCTATTATTCCTTTTATAATTAAGATAAGGTGATGTAATAAATCCCTTCCAGAATTGGAAATATCACATTTTTTTGGGATGGAAACGGTATTGGAGATAGAAAATAAGTGTGTAGTAAACATAATAAACACTGTCAAGAAATATCAAAGAAAACGAACGTACTATTATGTTCTCACCAACTTTTAAAAATCACAAAGTATAATACTAATAATATAATACGAATAATACACATTTTCAAAACAACAATTTCAGTCGAATTGTTATTAGGAATGTTGTTAGGAACTGGAGTTATTTTTTCGCTACAGGTATTAAAAATAATAATACTGGATCCAACTTCCTTTTCTTCGGTACTGTTTTCATTTTTCTGCAGCTGTCAGCAGTGCCTGAAACATTTATTAATCACAAAGTCACCCATCACATCATGCATACATTGAGGATTAAAAGGACTTGTGTACCTAATTAGTAACTCATTCCAAATTTAAAATAAGGTTTCTTTACCTAGTGGGAGTACCTACATAAAAAAAAATGAAAGATTCTATTTCATTTACCTTTTTTAATTAATTAATTACCCTTACCTAAGAATGGAACTATTATTGTGCATGCTTACATCTAAGTATTGGGAATAAATATTTGATTCGTACATCGTAAAATTTTCGACAAAGATACTATTAGAAGAATAGTCTCTATTAGAAGACTCTTGTTTGTTACATTAGAGCTAGTAACACACATGAGTGGTAACGCACATGAGAAACCAACTTCAACTAACCATTGCATGCACAGAGTAAAGTAGGAGTTAAAGGAGGATTTCATGTAACCTGGCTAAGCCAGATCACCAAATCAAACATAAAACACTTGTAGTTTTCAGTAATTATTGAAGAAAAGTTTGCAAAAAAATTAACTATAAATTATTATGAAGCTGGTAACTAGAGTGTAGAGTGTAATACACATGTGGACGATTAAATATACGCACCATACTGTGAAGAAAAACTGCTTGCCTCACGCACACAACACGTTGTTCTTGCGTAAACAAAACAGGAGGACGTCTAGTTCTATAAAATGGAAGTGTCCCTGCGTAAAAATTCTCAGCACTACCAACGTTAACGTTGGTAACTTACATGAGATCACTTCAGTATGGAAAGAAATGGACAAACTTTTATGTTGACGTCTCAACAAAAGTGGTGGTCTGAAAAATCAGTACCTATTATTTTTCTGAAGCCGATATTACCCCCTTTACGTTGAATAGTTACAGTAACGCATTGAAAAGTCATACTCAAACAGAATGAAGACTTGTAGCTGTGGACAGTAACGCACATTAGGTGTTCTGATGTTTTCATGTATTAAAAGTGTTATAAATCCTCGAATTTATGTAAAATATGTTATGATTTTAAACGTTTTGCGTCTCAAGTGACTAGTAGTTGATTTTAAAAAAATGGATAACTCGAAAGTAGGGACACAGGAGAAAAGTGAGGATACGAAATGTACCTTTCATATGAGAATGACCCTCATAGGAGTATGTGGATACTGTGATGAATATCTCCTGAAACTGTGTACTGGCAGGCTGACGGGTTTATCCACTGCATCAAATGATTCCAAATCCTCAAATGAATGAGCTTCATTAATTTCAATTTGAGCATCACTGAACTCGATTTCAGAACCAAATATGTTCGCCTTTTCTAAAACAATATAATTATTATATCAATATTACTAGGGTAGTTTTAGCTTACATTGGTTGGTTGTGTTACGCTCCAGGAAAATAACTCTCACAGTCGAAGAGGTTTGGTCACCCTGGCCTCTTAGCTCTGGTCGTTAGAGTGTCGCTACTTCGGGAAATATGTAGTGTGCTATGCTGAATAGAGAATTAACAGTTGCTTACTAGAAACTTTCATATCACATGTGCTCTAGATTCCTCCAATCCAAAAAGTCACAAATTGTTTTCCGCTGGATCACAATCTAATACATTCACACAGTACTTTTAAAATTGTTTCGTCTCTGAATTCTTTCAGAGGTTTGATGCACCTTCACGAGGAGCTGGCGCCTACCAAGACAGAGGGCTATAAACCGGCCATTGCTCATCGAGATTTCAAGTCCAAGAACGTGTTGCTGAAAGCTGATCACACTGCTTGCATCGCTGATTTCGGTTTGGCTCTGGTGTTTCAACCTGGAAAACCTTGCGGTGACACGCATGGACAAGTAGGTTCTGTACTCACATTATAACCTCACTCTTTATTTTTCTTTAGAAAAACATTGGAATCACTTACCAGTAAGCTACTGGAATTACCTAGCCAGGTAATCAGGTATTTACAGCAATTTAAAACATAGTCAGGTTATTCAAAACGACAGTAAATATGTCAGGTAATCCAAAACGAATGGACATAGTCAATAACAGAAAACGAGGAAAATTGGTGGTTCAAAGAATGAAACAGTGATACAGGTGAGCTAAAGCTTAGAAATAATATTATGGGGTCTAATTTTGAGTGAGTTGAACTTTTCGAGAAGGTTTTTTATTTCATTTTTGTGTAGTCGAAAGAAGTATTTATTTTTGTGAAGGCCTAATGTATGAAAAGTGTCACAAAAATTTCGTTACGAAAACCCATTACGAATTGTTATTTCTCATCTGACCTAAGCTACTAGAGCACTGAAATTTGGTACACAGCCTCTTGGTGGACATGTGGACGTGATTGGGAGGAAGTCAGATCAGCTGTGTGAGACTTCTCTACTGTTCATCCAAGAGCAGTGAAATTTGGTGCGCAGCCTCATGGGGGACTGCTGAGGTGATTGGTAGGAAGTTGGATCAGCTGGGTGAGCGATAAATGTAACTTCTCTCCTGTACAGCATAGAGACCAAAGCTACCAGAGCACTGAAATCTGGTACACAGCCTCTTGGTGGACATGTGGACGTGATTGCGAGGAAGTTGGATCAGCTGTGTGAGACTTCTCTACTGTTCATCCAAGAGCAGTGAAATTTGGTGCGCAGCCTCATGGGGAACTGCTGAGGTGATTGGTAGGAAGTTGGATCAGCTGGGTGAGCGATAAATATAACTCCTCTCCTGTACAGCATAGAGTACTGAAATTCGGTACACAGCCTCTTGGGAAACACCGAAAGTGATCGCGAGTGGGTCAGATCAGCTGGGTGAGCAATGAACCTAACTTCTATTCTATACATCCACCTGTGAATGCCCTAGAATGTGGTGGTACCCTGTGGAAGACGGATCAGAAATGTGAGTAATGAAGCTAACTTCTCTCATGTACATCCTAGAATCCTGGAATTTGGTACACGGCCTCTTAGAGAGCGCTTAAAGTGATTGCGAGGAAGTCAGATCAGCTGGGTCTTCTTTTCGTTATATTATTGCTCTCAAGAATAAAGTACGAAATATCTGCATGGTGGTTTTTCTTTTCTTCACGTAATTCATCAGTTTATCGTTTTAGATTGATCCTGTCAACGAGTCTGTAGATTCACTATAACGTTTGCACAAAGCACAAAATCTTCGGTTTTTTTTTTTTTTTTTTTTTTTTTTTTTTTTTTTTTTTTTTTTTTTTTGCCAAAACTATTTTTAATTGATTACCGTAGACTCATGTTCGACAATGCATTTTCTTCTATCGACTTTTTTAATTCAGGATGGTTGTTTATTCACTTGTGTTATTAAAGTAGGGCAAAGCTATTTCATTGATAAGACTCAGAAAATATAAATTCCTGGTAATTTCCCTTCCACTGCATTTCCCTTACATCTATCTGTCTTGGGCCAATTTCTTTCATTTCCTTATCCTAGGTTATAAATCGCTGAAAACGTCACTTCGAGGGGGGGGGGGGGGATAAAGTTACATATTGTAGTAATTTTCGGATACACAGAAGACAAATCCCTAACATTTACTTTGCGCTTAAAAGAAGAACTTCATTGCCATACCCAATCGGAAAAATAAACGCTATATTTTTATATACAAAGGGCAAATTGGCCCTGACATATCAAAAAAGGAAAATACTAGCGACAGTTGTGACTTAGAAGTTCAAATTTGTTTGCCTTCAAAGTTGTCTGGAGCATTTGGAAAACAAACTGGTGATGCAGTGCTGGAGGCGTTCTTGGAAGTTCGCGTAGACTCTCTCCAACACAGCTCTCTCAACTTGGGCGACTTTTTAGTGAATTGCGTCCTTCAATTCGTTCAGAGTTCGGGGCTTGTTCTCGTATACCCTAGCCTTGAGGTGTCCCCATAAGCATATGGATAAATTTGGGGACCGAGGAGACCAATGAACATCGCCAAACCTGGAAATAAGGCGAACAGGGAAGAGAGGGCGAATAACGTCCATTGATGCTGTGGCTGTGTGGGCTCCATCCTGCTGGAACCACACACGTCGGGTTGGAACATGTCGCCGTCGTAATTCGGGGAAAAAGAAGTTGGAGATCATTTCGACGTAGCGCTCTGAGTTTGCGGTAACAGCGAACTTCCAAGAACGCCTCCAGCACTGCACCAACCTGATGTGATTTTTCACACTTGAATGTCTCAAATGCTATTTCCTTGCGAACCTGATTGCATCAATAAATTTATTTTTGAGTAAAAATCAACTATTTTATGAGTTTTTTAAAACTGTCCGTCGTCTCTGCCGCACCCTGTATTAACATTTTTGGCTATCATTGGGGTCAGGTAGATTTTGAAATATTATACTGTTGAGCAACATGAAACATTTTGTCAATGACAAAAAAGTGAGATACAACTATATCATGTTAGTGCTAGTGTTGTTCTATTTTTTATAGGTGGTATGTGAAACTCAAACCAAATTTAGTGTTTTCTATCTTAAGGTGCAAAGAATGTTCTCTCTTCGTAGAACTGTTATAGCAATTACCTTCTAAGGACGAAATTCTGGTTCAAACTACTCGTGAAAACTTTTCTGTGGACTTGGGGCTCTTATTTTTATTATTATTATTTTGTTGTTATGCATGTTGGAGTTTCTAGACCAGTATACCGCAAAATAGATTTGTTTATTGACTTGAACTGTTGGTAAATGATGCATAGAACACACTGTACACTACTTTAAGTTGTAGCCAAGTCTCTGTCCTTTCTATCTTCAATTTGCTTAGAAAACCTTATAATAATCCTTCGCCTTCTCCTTATTTAGGTTGGTACGAGACGCTACATGGCGCCTGAAGTTCTCGAAGGAGCCATAAACTTCTCCCGCGATGCGTTTTTGCGCATTGACATGTATGCTTGCGGTCTTGTGCTCTGGGAATTGGCTTCGAGATGCAACGCTGTTGAAGTAAATTGCTTTTCATCTCTAAAAATAGTCATTAAGGTTGCAACTACATTATGTACCTTCGTTATTATCCAATCTGTAGAAATTTCTCGCGATTAAGCTCCTTTACTGCTGAGCTTACTTTAGGCTATATTCTTGATTACTTTAATTGACCTTGTGTCACTTCAGCAGTTGCCAGGGAATATTTTTACTTTTTATACGTATTTGCCTCTTTTGAAAAATCATTAATTAACTTTCAGACTCCTGGTGAATATCAACTTCCATTTGAAGAAGAAGTCGGACTTCACCCAACATTGGAAGACATGCAGGAATGTGTTGTTCACAAAAAGCAGCGACCAGTGCTGCGAAATAGTTGGAAATCACACCCTGTGAGTAAATTTAGCTTAATTATCCTTCTTCCTCTCTTTTCTCCTCGATAGACCTCAGTGTGTTTGTTTTCAAATTTCCAGTTACTAATTACCGTC
The DNA here is from genome assembly GCA_030762985.1 of Adelphocoris suturalis. Classification (NCBI taxonomy): domain Eukaryota; kingdom Metazoa; phylum Arthropoda; class Insecta; order Hemiptera; family Miridae; genus Adelphocoris; species Adelphocoris suturalis. Next base: position 18,226,069 of record CM061041.1, on the reverse strand, counting down.
ATGTGGTTTAATTTTTTTCGAATCATTAGTGAGTGCTGGGTGGTAATCTGCCGTCAACTCATTTTTACGTATTTTTCAGCCCTTATCTCACCCAAAACACACTTATGAACCTCACTGACCTCCATGCGCCTTAAGGCGTGTTATCGTAGTACGTAGGTATAAAACCTAGATTATTATTAATTGTAAAGAAAACACCCTCTCCTCTCTTTCTCATCAAAGACTATTTTTATTATTTCAATAACATGTGGTTTTTTAATAATTTATACCAAATGATAATAATTTAAACCAAATGCTAAATGGTTATAATACTTTGGAAAATATTGTAAACAAAATAAACTTTGTTATGAAGTGGAAATATTCTCCAACGCTGAAAAATCGTCCTTCTGTGATTCATCATTATATCTTATGTCCAACTGACACAACTTGTTCACTGGTCTTCTTAAAGTTCCATTCGCCGTTCTGACGTCTACCACTCGAATCATTCCATATTTTCCTGGGTATGCTGCTTTGGGCCAACTGGCACGAACTCCATTTGGGTCAGCTATCAACACAATATCTCCTTCTCGGATACCAGGTCCAACTCTTTTCCTCCATTTCTTGTAGAGCAGCATTGCAGATATTCCTTAATACGTTCAGCGCGGAATGTGTCATATGACACAGGTCGCCTCTTCTCTCACACGGGCTGTGTCATATGACACAGAGCCTATATGTACGATAGTGCTTCTTTCGAAAGCCTCGTGTGTTGGATAGGAAAGGTTTAGAAGGCCGTTCGGCAGCACGATTTACTCAGTAGGAACCTACCTACCCACCAGAGGTCGCCGTTTTCTGATACTGACCTTCAATCAGTCAGGGCACTGATAAAAGTGATAAGCGTGTCTTCTCCATGAATTCTGCTTTCCTGGTGAGTTCTTCTTTTTTATTTATGTAGTTTTCTTTTGAAAACTGATGTACTATGTTTACATGATATTCAGATATACTGGTGCAACGGGAATTCGGGGTTTGAGCGTTCAGATCACTGTTTTGAGAGTTCATCATGTAGGCCCTGTTCCGACCTTGTTCCTTTCCATGAGTGTGGGGCGAGTTCACCCATTTCAGACTCGCGTTGAATGTGTTAACCCACCTTCTCCAAAATTGATCATCGAGTTGTTGAGCAGTTCGCCATGCCCTCCGCAGGCCCACATGTTGCGGTATCTGGGGAACAAGAGGATTTAGACTAGGTCTTCCTATTAAAAAATGATTAGGAGTAAGTGCTTCATCGTCAGCTGCATCCAGGGGTACATGTGTTAGAGATTAACTGTTGGATACCTTTAACTTCCGCAAACATTGTAATTAATATTTCATCCGTCGGTGTCTGTTGGGTCAGTACTGCTTCCATGGTTTACTTAAGGGGAGTCGTGGGGGTCAGGGGGTGAAAAAATCGATTTTGAGTTTCATAGTAATTTGAATAATAGACTTTATGTAGAATGAAAAAATGTAATTACCGAACTGTTTAGGAACATGGAACATATTGAAAACGATGAAGAAATGTAAGGTATCTGGGTTGGGTTTGGGCTCTAAAAGGCACCTGCCTCGTACGATGGTCCACCTTCTGCTGTCTCAAATGTCAGCAAAATCTTTCATATCCACGATATCGAAGGAACTATCGTCCTTGAATTCTTTATAAGCTGCTATTCCAGCAGACAGTTTCTTTGCCGATGTTGATTCGAAGCTGTTGAAGTCGTCAGGTGAACTGTTTTTCTTCTGCAGGGGAGGAGGCACCCGAGACCTAGCTTTTTTAGAATTGAAATTCTTCGCCCGCGGCATGATTTCCGATAAACGATTGGAGGCTTCCAAAATGGACACAAAAAGATGAAAGCTAACTTAGTAGAACTCAAAAAACAGCGGTAAAACACTCTGATAATAATAAAACAGTAAACACAACTGTAAACAAGTTGGTACCTAGGTACAAAGTGATTGCTGTTGTTGTTATGGTTTTTCAGACTTCTTCTTCTCAATCTATCTCATCCTTGGTCAACACATGGAAGAATAATTCCACACAGAAACGAAAAAAAGGAGAGATCACAGAGTATCTAAAGTAATGGGGGAGACGCGAGCCGATGAGCGCGACCGCTGTATGGTCACCTCTCGGAAGTTCAAAAACTTTGAACGCGTTTTTCTCAAACAACGTTTTTCGCCCATTAGGAACATTTATTTCGGGTTCTACTGAAGATATCCGCTTGATTTTTTTTTTTTTTTTTTAATTATTTGGAAGGAAAGTTTATGCTCAGAATGGTGTTTCCAACATGGATGAGCATTGGGTTGTGTCCGTAATAGAGACGATTAAGTAGAGCCAAACACCAACGTTTTTCGTTCCGTTTGTTTACTTCTGCCAGACAACAGTAATAATATTTCTGACACAATTTTGAAGCTTATAATATATCGAGAAAAATTGTGAAACTTTCAGTCAAATCGGTTGAAAAATGGGCGCACAGTGCGTACCGCAAGTACCCCCTTATTTACGTACTATTGTGACACCCCCACGACTTCCCCTAATACTGCGAATTAATCGCTCCCAAGCTCCAGCCATATGAGATGCTGCAGGTAGATTAAAATGTCATTCTACTCCTTTGTTGCACATGAATGGTTGTAAATCTTCTTGGTTCCATTCCGCCAATCACTGTTTCATTATATTAGCCGCTCCTCGGAGATTAGTACCATTATCGGAAAATATTTTCTTCGGGTAACCCCTCCTGGCCATGAAACGTCGAATAACCATTAGAGTACCATCTGTTGTTAGATCATATACCATTTCATTATGCACTGCTCTTATTGACAAGTAGGTAAAAATACACCCATAACGTTTTTCTCGTCATCTTCCCAGTTTGGTGTAATAGGATCCAAAGTAGTCCGGTCCTACATTCGTAAATGGTGATACATGGTGCTCCATTCGCTCTGGTGGTAGCTCACCCATTACTACTGTTAAAGGCTGACTTTGTCGCAACTTACAAGCTTGACATTTGCACCAGGTTCTTCGCACAGCTTGACGACCCTGTAGAAACCAGTATTGCTGTCTCACCTCATTGAACATAGTCTTGTCCCTGGTGTCCCAGCTGGTCATGGTAATCCTGCAGTAGAAGTTTGGTAAATGCATGTTCAGGGCCTAGCACGATTGGTGTTTTGACTGTGCTGTTAACATCTCTAGCATTCTTATCCATCCTTATACTCTCAAAATGCCTTCATCATCGAGAATTGGAGTCAAATGAACTAGACGACTATTAGAGCTCAATTCTCCCCCTTTCTTCAATAATCTTATCTCAGGACTGAAATCATCCTCCTGTGCTTTTTTGCACCCATTTCTATTGACATGAAACAGTTCATTTACAGTCAATCCTCCTACCAATCTAGGTCTCTTCCTCTTGAAACAATTTATCGCACGAAATACCCATGCTCATTAAACGCCTATATTTAGAGAATCGTGAAAGATCAGGCAAAAACAAAAATTCATGCACATGAATGACTCCTACGAGTACTTTGCTCTGGACGGAATTGGAAGATTGAAAATTCCCTGGCCATTTTTCTGGTTCTTGTCTTGAAAATGTAGGACCTTTTAACCAAAATGAATCTCTTTTCAAGCTTTCGCTCTTTTTCTTTGTCACAAGATGCCCGGTTCAAATTTGATGGTAGCCATTGCCAGTCTTCAACCCTTGATTTCGCTAAAATATCTCTGACCCTGTTACTGACAAAAACTCCTTGTTTTACTGCATTTGACTGCAACCAACCCAAAACCACTTGAGAATCTGTCCAAAAAACCGTCCTGGAGATAGTCAGTTCTAATTGTTTCAATAAAAACTCTTTCAACTGCGCATCCATGAGAGACGCCAGCAGTTATAATCTTGGAATGGAAATGCTTTTCAATGGTGCAGCCCTAACTCTTGCTAACACGAGTCAATATCTTCACCAATATGAGTTTGAAGATAGGCTATCTATCTCTAGGATGTACGCTATCCTAGGATCGCTACCTATCTCCAGGATCTAGGAAGTACGCTTTGTCACTCGCATCACAACAAATATATATAGCTGATGATCAGCCCCTCTTACTACTAACAAAGTGTAGCATCGTGGTATCTTAATATTTAGAACTTGTTTGATAGCAGTTAGAATTTTTATCCACTTGTTTGTTGGTAAGCTCAAATGAGATTTCTTCATCCCAACCTAGTTTTAATTTCCATAGTTCTTGGATGAAAATCTGTGCTTGAATGGTTACCGGAGTTAGAAAACCTAATGGGTCAAATACACTCATTGCTATTTCAAGTATTTGTCGCTTTGAAGGCCTTTGATCGGAATTTTCTTTTGGCTTTTACCATTTTCTTATTTTCTTTGGCAATTTTTTCAAAAGTACTGAAAATTTGAGCTTATCAAATTTTGAATTCCAAAACAGACCTAAAATACGTTTGTATTCTACCTCACCTCCAGTTAGCGCTGTAACTGATGACGCCTTTATTTCATCAAGAATTTCGTTCATTATTTGTTGCGAGTTACACAACTGCATATGGAAAATCCACCGTGAGCATGTATCTCTCTTATCTGGGCGACTCATTGTATTGCTTCCTCTTCTGTGGCCATGCTATTAATTATCCGTATAGTGCTTTGTGAGAATAGCATTTACTGCTTCTGGATACATTCCTGCAAAATCGAGGGCATTAAGAGCTCGAACCTCCTTAGCACCCCTTCCTATGGTGAACCCTAGGATATAAAAATAACACAGGCATAAGCGTCAACAAATAAGCAGAGGAAAAAACCTCTTCCCCCCCTACAGATGAAGAAAGGATCGAAGTTTTTTTCATCTTCCCTCCCCTCACCCATGCAGGGACAATTTTGCAGGAGTTGCCTCCTAATTTATAAGTTATTTCTTAACCTGCGTTGTTAGGTATATATTAAGTAAGACAGACGGGATTTCATTCTTATAAAATAGTATAGATTCGGACATTTCGTGTTCCACTTTTGGGAAGATGGATGATAAAATGACGTATTTTAGAAATTGGATATACCACAGGATTTTCATCGAAATACGCTACAGTACAATTTATTTGACACTAGTTTTCACCAAAGGAAAATTTGCAAACAAACACAGGTAACCTGTCAAGCTGCTATTCCGGGTGATCCTGATTACAAGCGTTCATTTTTCTGCCGCTAGGCTTCACATCCTTATTTGAAATCGCTAATAACCTCATCTTATATCTTAAATAAATATCTTAAAATATTATCTTATATTATAAATATCTTAAAAATATTCAAGAACCATACTCAAAATCTGGGTCACTTTAATTTAGTGTACTTCTTATTGAAATTGGCACTGTATTCTACAGGGACTTCTCGTGTTCTGTGACACCATGGAAGAATGCTGGGATCATGATGCCGAAGCCAGACTATCAGCGTCGTGCGTCATGGAAAGAATTGCTTCCCAGGCCAGACACAATCCACCTCCTCTCCGTATCACTGATCCCAACTTGTGAGTACTCTCTCGAAACATGACATTAATTTCTATACCCTCAATTTATACAGGGTGATTCCCTCGTAACTTGAAATGAAAAATTGTGTGAAACTAGACCAGAAATGGGATAAAATGCAACCCACCGTACCTTTCTATCTCATTCAGTAACCGAGATTTTTGACGGTTTTTTCTCTCTAGAAAAAACCACGTTTTTTTACGTGAAACCCCATTTTTCTCGTCTTTAGATCAGAAATTCTGAACTTTTGAACACGTATTCGGAATCAGCGTTAAATTGTCTTCAAGAACAGAGGATTTTAATATTTTTTAAATTCCATTCAGTCTCGTTCAAAACAATTGTTGATACTTTTAGAAATTGGGAATTTTAAAAGATGTTTAAAAATTAGCCATCCCCTCAGTGATTAATAAAATGGTAAAAAATTTAAAAAAAGAAGAGCAATGAATGGTAGTCTAATACTTTACAAACTTGTACTTTGATAGGTTTGTTAACAGGGGTCTGGACAACTGGTCCACGAAGTGAAAAATGGAGGACGACTGGTGAATAATCCGGGAAGAAAAAATACACAAAATAACGGAATCCTGGTTCACTTTAATGACTGTAAGGCGGGATAGGATACATAGTAGCGGGAGAGCCTTTTGGCTCGTACGGGAGGCGGAATTAGACTAATATTCATTTGCATTCGTCGTCCGCAGGACGGGAAGGGCGCTAGTGAGCAATGCAGTGCTTACAAAATATAAAGTTCTTGCACAGTTTACAATTGATACTTCACAATTTCACTGCACCTTCGGGAGCTCAAATCGTATATTATTACGGGATGATCGGGAAAAATAGATATTATCAGAGTTCCATCATTAAATATATAAAAAGTGGGATAAAAACATTGAACGACTTATGCGCTCTGTCGGAAGTTTGGGAAGACAACATGCCAACCCCCATTTCAAGCACTGGCGGGAGAATTCGAATTTTGGTCAGGGCCAAACAACTGGCCTCCTGGATAATTGGTCCGCCACCCCTTTCAAAAATAACTTGGACAAGTGGTCCGCGAGAGGAGAAGTGATGGTCCAATCTGCGAGGTGGCAAGTGGTCCACTAACATGAAGTCCACCCCACAAAATATTTTCTTCCCACTTTTAGACTTAGGACTGTCTTCTTAAGAAGGTGTGGTTAACAATAAAAGCAATGCCGTGGAAGGAATATTGTCGGAAATGATAAAAAAATCAACCCCATACGTTTTCGCCTCAGGTCCATTTCAACACTGACGACACTCACTCGACTGATAGGATGCCTCCGATAACCTTGACCCATTGTTATTAGATATTTGTAGTGAAGTTCCTTTCCCTTTTCTTCTCCCAGCGGAGTGGACCACTTGACACTGACCACTCGTCACGGACCAGTGATGAAAGACCATTTTCAGCCTGCCTGGCGGACCACTTGTCACATCCTGGAGGTCATTTTGTTCATTTTTTCCCACCCCTTTCACTCTTAACCCCTCACGGACCAGTTGGGGTGACTCCCTTGTTAACATTCTCCACCTTCAATGTTAATTTGTTGTTGACTGGTATTATTTTGTTTCAGAATGGACTTGGGACACTGAACTAACGTGAAATATTGAAGTGATTTTTTTCTTTTGTGCCAAAAATAACAAAATAACAGACTGGGTGATCGTATTACATTTACACGTGTTTTCGTGATCCGCTTTTCATGAGCAAACTAAAGAAAAATGTGTAGTGAAGCTCTTCTGTGGAAGACTGTTTACCTACTTTAAGTTTCCATATGCACCCGCCGCAGGGAAGAGTTTTTAAAAACAACTTTCTCAAGTAAGTTCGACTTATTTCTATTTTTAACTTTCTCCATTGACGACTTGGAAGATACCTACACGTATACGTACAGTCAACAAAGCTATTATGTGGTAACCCTCTGCAGAATATACGTTCAATTGTGGCGTGTTTATTGCAAGAGGAAGAAACACTTTGAGACTTTGTACAATCGCATGGGCTCATACAAGGAACGAGTTTTGCTTAGATCAAGCAATTGCTGTTTTGTTTTATTTTTGAAAGACATCTCGCCTCATGTTAACTGAATGACGTAGGTATCTGTACATTTTATGTATATATGTTCTCATAATCGGTTTTTTGTGTGAATAATCTGACATGTAAATATTTATTATCACCAAAAGACGAACAGAAACAGTTTAGATTAGCCGAAAACCCCATTCATTGTGATTTCCCTGACCCTCAACTCTTGTTGACTGAGGAATTTAATTTGTTATTTCTTTAAACTATTCATCATTTCAATTATGAGAAGAACCATGATTTGGTGGAGTTTTCGTTGGACAAACACTTAGCTTTAAATAATTGTTGTAATGTCAATGGACGTAATGATCGTGGTTATCACATTTTGGATTGGATGGATGTTGAACCTTTTCTCTTTTTATTCTTCTTTTATTGATTTTCGGGAATGTTTTCATTTCTTGAGTGGCTGAAAGGTGGATCAAGCTAGAAGTGGTCGTAAAGTTTCTTTTTACATTATCTATGACATACGTTTGAAGCAACAAACTTCATCAATTAATTTCTTGAGAGTATGCAATGGAGGAATAAGTTAGGATCCAACGTTACGACTTTAGACATCGTCTTCGTCCCACTCGAAGGACCTGGGGAAAACGCTCGTGGGCTAGAGACAGGTTTTTGGCTAGACCTACAGGCTCGCCACAATTAATTGTTGGTGGTTTGCCACAGCCATATTACGGCTGTACTTGACTTGGAGGTATTGCTCCAACCTCTTCTTTCTTGTACAGGACTCACAACATAAATCTTCTGTTTCCAAGGTGAAGTGTCCTACAAAGGCACATTTGTTGCAGAAAAGGCTAGGAGGGCCTGATAAAAATTACGATTTTTGACTGGGCTCGCTGTCCTTGTGGTAACACTGGGAAGTCATTCTTGCTGTGCTAAGTCGATATGAAGAGGTAATAGTGGAGATTTGATCTTGAAGAGACTTGAGACACTTGTAAAAATCCATGATCCCGTGTTTATGTGGCAGGGGTTGCTGTTGGAGGAGGCAGGTTGTTAGCTACTTGAAGTCTGACCAGAAAAATCATCGGATGAGATTGCCTAAATAGTCCGTGACAAGAATGCCAAGCAGGAGGGTGAGAGATGGGGTCCGTTTCCCTCCTGTCTATCGATGGCGAAGGACGAAGAAAAGCACCAATGTAATACCTGTTTACTGTTCTGAGATCGTTGGTTGACTCAGTTGACTCATTCCTTTCTATTCTATTCTCTCGTTGAGGTTAGTAGAGGAATTCAGCTGCAGAGGTAGTAAGGTGGCTGGTCATCTCAGCAGACTCGTTGAAGGCAGACAGTAAATGGCGGTGATGTAGGAGGCCTACAATGAGGAGAATGACGAACTGGAAGAACCGACGTCATGCCTTCCACAATGCTCACTTGGGGATGTTGAAGCGTTACCGCTCTGTGCAATGGCTTTCCAAAACTGGCGTATTTTTGCCACTTATCCTTTCCTCCCCACTCTCTTTCTGATGGTGAGATGGCCATCACGTTCTGATAACATCCTCGGGACTGTGTGTAATCCTCATTCCTCTAACATTGGTTAGGGACACTGGCGTCATTCGGCATATGAAGAAATTTGCTGAGGAAAATGGATACCTATGGTCCCTTTCCTGATTCTTGTTAATGCTGCCCACAAAGCTATACCTAGAGTTTCCGAGTAATAATCCTCTGCGATAGCTACATTCCATTACCTCTGTCACAGGTCACGCGAATTTTTAAAAAATATTCACCACAATACTGAGCAAAGCTACTGGTAGTCTACGAAGACTATACCATAACTCCGCTTAGTTGATGGCACCAATGAGATTATGAGTTATTCGTTATATCTTGATGACAAGCTTGCTTCATTGCTAGTTGTCCACTGTTGGAGAATTCATGTGGCTCAGAAAATGTGTTCGAATTGTTCACTACCTTTCAGTTTGGCCTGAGAATAACTAGTGATTAGAAGCGTTATAGGAAATTAGTAAAAATAACGTTGAAATGCTGGGGAACTCTCCCAAAGCAAGGCATGTAGGTGGCGCCTGCAGAAGTATAACCTTGAAAAGGTTATCGTTTTTCTCTTATTTGTGATCATACGCTTTTGTTTAGACGTTTCATTGAAATCATTCCTTGTAATTATATAGTAACTCCTTCAGCCAGCTCCAAGTACTTACAATTACACGAAAAGTCATATTTTTTTATTTAAAAATTAATAAAAACTGCAGTTCAATGTTAGGCAATAGGTTAATCATTTTGTCTCCGTTTTACCTCGAGTCCTTAATCATTTGATGGAAGGTTTTTTTTTTCCTGTATATCAGGATTTTTATCATAGAATCACACACAAAAAACTAGTGTATAGCCTAGTTGAGCCCATGACATGGTAACTATAAAATGAGAAAAGGGCTGAGGCAGATATGTGCCTTTAACATAGAACTGATTTTATTACGCAGTTTGATAACAGCAGTGACGCTACCTTCCCAGTAAAGCAGAACCCAATCATTAAGCTTCAATTTGGCACCTAATATAATATTTAAAAAACCCAATTCTCTGAAACAACCAAAACTCACTTCTTTGTGTTTAAGCAACGACAGGACGGAATGAAACTAAGAAATGGTCTGCCAAGTACAAAAATACAATTTCAAATTACATATAGTTTGAAAAGTATAATTATGATCAAAATTTCCGTCGACAAGAGTTGAGTTCAGGGTCCGTATATATTTTCCTATTCATTGCAAATAGAGCTACAATATTTGCCTTCACAGTCTTGTTCCTTAACTGCATTACCTCAACAACAACAAAGTTTTTGTGTACATATAGTTTTCTTAACCATACTGATTAGAAATTAATAAATTTTATATTATTAGAACGCTATAGACTTGAAAAAAAAAAAAGGAGTTGAGAAAACGTAAACGGTATAATGAAAATCAGTGTTAACGTACTGTATTTTTTGTAACACAAAAAAATTGAAAAAAATAAAAAAATAAAAGTCGTCAATATGCTATGGAGACTTTTAGCATTGTCACTGGTCTACAGTAGGCTTGTATCATGAAAGTACAATTTGATGTAGCGACAAAAATAGTTTTGTATAGTGATTTTCTTGTAGTTGTAAATAATATTTTAATCTGACTCACTTTTAAATGTTACTTATCTACTTCCGTGTTAGTCATACACTAAACTTGAATGTTTATCCTTCTAATTAACGTATTGGCATGCTCTTTGAATAAAAAAATTGAGAGAAATAAACATTTAAAACTCGTTTTTAAAACTAAGAAATCGTTGCTTCCTTCAAAATTTTCGTTTTCGTATTGGTTTATTTTGTCAATATCCGAAATTGAGATTTTGTGATTAAGTTTTCTTTATTTTGAGATGAAATGTCAAATGTATAATACCTTGTTTTGCAAATATGTTGGTCAGTGTTGTATTATTGTTTGGTAAGCAAAAGGTGGTACCTATCCCCCTCTCCCCCTAGCTCAAAATCACATACGTATTATCACACATACCTATTATTTTTGTATGTGATTTCAATAATTTATCTGTTGAAGTGGGGAGCTTGAAAAGTTGTGTTTTATTAGTTTGTCTCGATGTTGTTCGAAATATGACGAGTTTGGTGTTGTAAAAAGGTAACGCGGTAATGAGTTTGATTTCGATTTAACATCAGTTCATAGTTGTAGATACTCTTCATTGGATGAGATCATTTTATACTTTTTCTCCAAAATTCAGAGGAATTTCGGTAATTTTTCAAAAATGTTGTTTGACACATTTGATTATGTTTTAATCAGCCCAATCACTTAATCTGTGAGATAAATTGTGCCAATATATTTAGTTATTGATAGAATATAATTTCATAATACTCTACGACATGTGATAGTGGCATCCTCATTTCGAGCTTCGAATTATTCAACTTTTTTCTCTTGAGGTCAAAAGAGTATTTTTAAACCATCTTCCAATGAAGAGTCCTCGATTCCTCAATGTTATTTCATATCATTAAACATTTTAACAATTTTGGATACCTAAATTTGGAGATTGAAAGATTTTAATTTGGTTATTATGAAATTAACGTTGGATTTACTGAAGTACCATATTATAACTCTATGAATACACTATAATTCGTTGAACTGTTAATCTGTTGTAGTTTTAGATTTATAATTGTTTTAAGGCATCGAAAAGTTCGCTATAGTGTTACGTTTTTGTTTTCTACGTGGAGTTGTATTGTTTCTCCCTTGGAAGTCCTAACCTTAAAATCATTTGGTTTCTTTGATACTTTTACAAACCTATTGTAAAATATAAAAATGAAGAAAAAAAAATGTTTACATAGAAAATGATAAGGTAGTGGCTCTGAACGTATACCTCTTTATCAGCATTCCATTTCAAAATGCTCCTCCTTGCTGTAGTGAAATATTTTCGCAATATGCTTTTGGACAAACAGAAAATAGTACCTAAATGTTGTAAACGTAAAACTCGGTGGTTATGTACAAAAGTTTATATCGTAAGTCAGAATTTTTCCCTAGAGTCTGGTAAGCTTACTCCTCTATTTGGCTAAATGCTGAACTAAGTGCCTAACGTTTTAACATAGTTTTTATTATCTATTTAAGTAGTCTGTAAGCATCGAAGCATTTAGTCGTCTAAACGAGTAAGCCGGTACATACCTGAAAAGAATTTAAGACATTTGCCGTATTTATTCGATTAAATAGTTCAAGAAAGCTATTAATACTATTCTGCAAGGCTTGAATTCCTCGTATATAGGTATTTTTGAAGTAGCCGTGTATTTAGACGTTGGTATATCATTGTTTTCTATGATGCGTCGATCGTTTGGGTTTTTTGTACGGAAAAAGGGTTTATAGTTTTACTGAACAAATCAAGTACCTACGGATTTGTAGTTAAGCACCTACCTTGTGGAGTACCTAAGAGAGTTGAACTGCCGTTTGTTTATGTTAATATTGTCTTCATTGAGTTTCATAAGTAGAGTATTAATGTATCCTGTTTATTATCCTTATTATTTCCTTCGAAACTGCAGGGAAATTCAGTTTCACACTGCCGCTTTTTGACTCGGGGGCTGTGTTGCGACTTATAATGTGCTAGAAGTGCTGACAGCAGCACTAACAGCATGGGATCATTGAAATTCGTCAAAAATTTTGGTTTTAATGGTTTCTCTTATGAGGTTACGATCAGACTGGCTCCAAGTCTTGATACATTGGATTTCTTCCGAATGAATCGATGATTGTATTACAAATCAATAAATATGAGCGGTATCTTAATTAAATTTTGTAATGTTTCATAACAAAAAAATGGATTTTTCAACATTCAATTTTATACAAAATTTAAGTTATTTTGTTATAGTTGTGAAGTTTGTATTTTTTGTTGAAGATATTTCGGTTTTTAATCTAAAAATCGTTAACCTCTGAAGCCCTTATTTTTCGTAAAATCACACTCGTACTCACAAAACACTATCTCTCTCTATCAACTTGTAGCATTCCTCACTCTGCCATGTAATTAAAATCAGAATTTCATTACCTAGATAATAACCTCCATGTACAATTTTGAATCAGGCTCCCTCCTAACTGTGGAAGACCTGATGTTTTGTACTGGCCGTTTACAGTCAAGGCATGACCATGACCTCAACTCTTAGAGTTGCATTTAGATTAATTTCCCAGCTGTAAAAGACACTCAAAATAAGTATTTTGATCCTTTTTTCTTTTTTTAATGTACCTTTACTTGATTGTGATGGTTGAACTGCCAAATTTCGATTTTCTTGATTTTTGGCCGGACCTATTCACTAAAGGTAATTTTTTTTGGGATCTTGCAACTGCGCCAAAACATAGTACAACTGCACTTTATAGCAACTGGTTCTTTTTGTTGTTATTCTTGTACTCGTTTCAGCGGTACATGTACTAAAATTGGAAAGGTACTTTCTTTTAACGAATTTCCAAGACAAAATTAAAGACAGTAGAAAGGGAGAAAAATTAGCTTCATTTTTTATATGTATAAAAAAACACCTCCACACCACACACACACACACACATACACACACCACCACACCAATCATCCCGCCATTACCTGTTATGTATGCATATATCATGAATGTGTCTGTCCAGACGATATCTGACCTAGGGATCGAGATGAACAATTTCAAAAATCAAGCTATTCATGTACCTACGTAATCTGGAATGCGTGGATAGACTAGGTCGGTCACAGTTCTGATGCAAAATGCAGTGAAACCTTACTTATATTTGTTTTGTCGAAACAGGACATTTTTGTAGGTTCATGATTCAGCAGGGAGATCCCGTCCTCGTTGTACAGCTTAGTCGTATCTAGAAACAAAGGGGCAAAACACTAGGGGCAGCAATCCCGCGAGATTTACTCGAGTCAAGGTTTATTTATCTACAAAACGTAACTGAATCTTGAGTTAGGTTTAGGACAGCTGCCCCTGGGGTTAGACCAGCGATATTATAGCCGTTGTAGGTATACGATACGATTTGATCTTATACCAATGGTATACAATATATAAAGTGCAACGTATTAAGTTCAATGGTGCATTATACACTCACATTTCAATCAATGATATCAAAATGGTGCATTACAAAAGCAAAAACCACTCGCAATCTACGAGTGTGTACTTCATTACAACTAAATTCGCTTCCTAGTGGTTACTAATGAAGTTTGGCAGTTGATTGAGTAATTGTAAAATGTTGGGTCAAGTGCTGGCAAACGTAAGTCATCGTTTCATTCGCATTTGACCTGATTTTATATTAAACTGTTGCACTATCTTGCTATGGTCCACTGTACTGCACTGCCTATACTTCACAAGTCCATCTTTAGGTGACCGAAGTTATAGTATACCAACTCGATTTTGTGAAGTGAGAATACCATTGCAATGAGGCATACGACGCCATCTTACTTTTGTCCAATGGTTCTAGCCAATCACAGAGCTTACCCCGGCATCAGCGGGCTAACACTCTGTTTACAGCTGGGTCAGGAGTACCTTGCGTTTGGGGGCTAACCTCTGTTCTATTTGCGCCTAATTGCCTACAATACAGGGTCCACCCATTCTAAATACCCGCCCTTAGCGTTGACCATGAATGTCCGGCGCTGTTCTAGTCTGTTTGGTATAGCGCAGTTGATGTAGGAACAATGCCAGTTCCATACCTTTCGGAGGAGTCCCATCATCACTAGCAAGTCGAGTACCGGGGGCGAGCACTTACGATGTAAGGACATCATCATCATCCCGTCAAAACACAGATGCTGTTTCGACGACCTGATGATGATGTCATTACACCAAAACCACTTGACCCTGGTACTCGACTTGCAAGTGACGGCTAATTCGTCCGAAAGGTACGTAAATGATATTTTTATAGCTAGCGAAAATAACCCTTTAGATTTCATAACGCCAGTTCCTTTCACCGCCAATCGGCGCAGTTGCTATATTCCCATTTTCTCATACCATTCACCCAAATTACCATTCACGTTCCACCAAAACCATGACCGTTCACATCCGGTTCCAATAAAATCTGTTCGATATCCCCCAAATTTTTGGTAAATTCCCATCAATTGGCCCCTTAAAATTTAGTATTTTTGTACACATACGAGTCATTCAGAAAGCAATCATAATTTTAACATTAAACTCTCCACTTCAAAGTGAAGTCGGAATGTATACGTTTTTAACTTAAATGTAGTGATAAATCTTGCCATTCTCCAGATGTTCATCTTACTCAATTCTGCTTAATAACTTGTGGTCCTGGCTGATGAGTGTGACCTTCATGAATGGGATGAATTCGTGTATACCTCGCCTGTACTTTGTACATCATTTTTTGAAAAATAATAAAATTAGCAACTTTCGTGCGTTAGAATTTCTCATTTTTGATCGAAGAATCAGATTCTGGGCCCTTGAAAACCCCCGACGCAAGTTTTCTGCTAAAAATCCAAATTGTTGGAAAAAAACTATGTAGGTAAAGGAAATTATTTGACGTCATGAAGACGGTTCTGACCCCCTCCCAATAGACTCTGGCTTTGGTACATCCGATACACTTCATATCGCGCATTTTTGGAGAGCTCTCCGAGATCTTTCAGCTGATGGAATAATATTGAATATCGGATGCTTTGAAATTCCTTGTTGTAACGTGAATGAAAAGGTACACAGGTATTTGTCGTCAACGTCACATCAGGCTCCCTCACGCGGGACATTTTTTTTTAACTTCACGATCGATCCCATTAGTATAACTTTCAAAATATGGAGTAATTATGAATATTTTTAAAGAAAATAACATAAAACCTACGGGTGTTAACGAAAGCCCCCTCATCTAATCAACTCTTCACACATTCAACTTATTTATGTTTCTATCCCATGTGGAAAAACTAGTCAAGGACTCGATTTTTGAGGATTTTCCTGTTGACGAGTTTCATAGATCTCTTGCTGAAGCACAACCGCACGGAATGATAATCAACATGATTGTCGCAGTCATTAGAATGGGTTTGGAAAAAATATGCGATATCCCGTGGGAATTTCGAGACCATTCAACTGCGTTGTTCCTCTTCTTGTCTACGATAATTGAGTATCCTGTTATCTCCGTTAACGTCCTCTTTAGTCATGTGTTGACCTTCCTTTTCAGAAAAATCATGACTTCCATTAAGTGTATTTTATATTAATGTTGTGTACATGTCTGTGTTTCACTCAGTGCCAGACTGTGAATATTTCGTTGTATATTTTTTTCGTGTTGAAATACTCAGTCGAGCGCTTTGTCAACCTGAAAATGAGAATCCTCTTTGTGGACCTCTGACTTTGGCTCATAATTTTAATATGTTCAGCCACCAACTGCGTGGTGTTATTTAAATATGATTTTCTTGAGTTCATCTTGCCTTTCCCCATGAGACTCATGTCAGCTGTCAGTCAAAAAGAATACAAAATAAAACAATGTTTTAGTATTAAACTTGAATTTAATTATTTTATATCCTAATCTGCCGACTTATTAGTTGAATGATATTCAATAAGTTTTTTGCTTCCGAGACTGCAAGGCAGCGGAAGCTTTGTTTTCACTTTCGAAATGAAAAAATTTTTTTTGCTCCCAAATCAAAATTTCCACTCGCATTTTGCGTTTCAGAGCCTCCCGAACAAATTTGGTTCCCTGTCTGTCCGTCCACATTTCCTTGTAACAGCCATAACTTCCACAATTTTGATCCGATTTTAACCAAATTTTCAGGGATCGTGCGGGTTAAGCTCTACATGGTCCCCTATCAACTTCATCACGATCGAATCAACGGTAGCTTCTGCGCAGGCGCTAACGTGAATTCCTTGTGACGGTCATAACTCGGTCAATGTAGAACGGATTTCGGTCAGATTTTCAGGGATGATGTGGGTAAGGTCCCTTGAGGTCCCATAAGACAATCATTATAATTGCATTAGCGATACGCTCTGCTCATGCGTGAACGAAATATTCTTGTTACGGTCCTTGCAACAGCCGTAATTTCCACAATGTTGATGCGATTTTCTTCAAATTTTTAGGGATCGTGCGGGTATAGCTCTACATGGTCCCCTATCAGTTCCGTCATGATCGAATCAACGGTAGCCTCTGCGCAGGCCCAAACAAAATTTTCTTGTTTCGGTCATAACTCAGGCAATTGTGAACGGATTTCGGTCAGATTTTCAGGGATGATGCGGGCAAGGTTTCTTGAGGTCCCGTATCACATTCTTCGCGATCATCAGCAGCAGTACGATAGACGCATGCGCGAAAGTGATGTTTTTGTTACGGTCACAGCTTAGTTATGAGGAACATGCGGACTACATCCTGGATGGTCCCATATTAAAATCAAAATTTTCCTTATTAATTTCATTTATTATATGTACCATTCAGCTTCCAATTTCCCACCTTATTAATTCCCTGATGCCAGAACCGGTCGTTTCTAGTTTTCTGGAATTTAATGGTGACGTACTGTGAAGGTCACGAGGAAGCTCATGTGCCATTTCCTTGGCAGTGTATTTAGGCTTAGGTTGCGATCGTGCGAAAACTATGTAAACATCCTCACGTACCTGATTGAATGTTCGTTTGAAACCACGTGGTTGTGTGGCATGATTTTCAAATCAATCACGATTTTCAGATCGTCCCAGTTGTGACACGCAGTGTTTCGATCCCGGGGGTTTTGGTGGGAAACAGTCGAAACCACGATAATCTATTCTTAGTAATTCATATAGTTTTATTGCCCCATCTAATTTTGGTAACTAATAGAGATAAATAGAGAAGAAAACTTTACAAATTCCGTGGAATTACATCTAAGGAAGGTTCAGTTCCATGTACAGTAAGTTGTAACTGAAAATCATTGGAAACTTTACGATTTTATCTTACCTACATGATTTCTTCAACTTTTCCGGGTATTATTTCATTGCTAATGCATATTTCACGCTATAAATTAGTCCAGTAGAGTAAAAATCACATTAAATTAACTACCAATTTTGTGGCAAAGAAACTAGGTACATTACTAATCATAAGAAACGCTTGCATACAAGTCTGCAACACATTGGGACATTTTATGTCTTTAGTTGCAGACTCGTATGCAAGCTCTAAGTGCCATTCAGCTGATTCGGACCCTGGGCATCGTCAAGTAAATGTCCTAAAGAGGTTACATACGAAATTACAGCTTCCTAGAGTGTAAAGTATAGAAATTACCTATTAAAATGATTTAACCACCGCTTCACAAATCAAACCGTTCTCGCAATATTCGGATCACCTGCTATGAATCGAATCATCGAAACACCAACTCAATGAAATCATCAGAAATTAGGTAATAAACGGTTGCAATCATGTTCACAATATCAATTATTGAGAATGATCACCTGAGTGTTCACAATTATTCAAATAACCATGCTCATAACTCAGCTTGTTGGCCTCGCAGTTGTTAACATAATATGGTTGGATAAACCGAGAGCTTTCGAATGATCAACGAATTTTGTGGGATGAAAAACGACGAAGTACCATTTCCCTAGCTACGACTCGGTTGTAGGCGGAAATCATCAGAAAACCAACCGTTACGCTTTTTGTTAACGCTTTTTTTGTTTATGTGCCAAAGTGAAGACATAAAATGTCGAAAGAAGAAGAAAAATATTATACGGTTAGGTAAATCGAAAGCTTTCCAACGACTGGCGAACGATTTTTGTACGATGATACAGCCTACGAAATGCCTAAGATATAGTTCCGTAGCAACGGTTTGATTGTAATCATCAGAAAATAGGAGCGTAAAGCACTAAATGTCACGTAACGGTGATTTTGTTTCATTTTTGACCGGGTTATGATGGCAAAAATATGTTCCATGTTAAAATTTAGTCATAAGCACTGAATCTTGACGGAACATGGAACATGTTCCTTGGGAGAACAGGAGAGAATTTAGATCAATCAGCTGTTAGGAAAGAGCCTATCATTTCAATCGCCTCTTAGTATCCGAGAAAGTCTCCCTATCAAATTTCAACTTCCAAGTTTCTTTCCAGTCTAATAGTGGTTGCGATCATGTTTACTAAATTAACTGAGAAGGATCGTATGTAAACAATTATTCAGACAGCGCTCATATCTCAGATTGTTAGCCACGCACTGAGCAGTGTTCAACATGATACGGTTAGGTACTTGAATCGAGAGCTTTCCAACGACTGGTGAACGATTTTTGAACGATGATAAATGCCTAAGATACAGTTTCGTAGCAACAATTTTTTTGTAAGCTATAATTATCAGAAAATAGGAGCGTAACGCACTAAACGCGCAACGGTTATTTTGTGTCATTTTTGGCCGGGTTATGATGGCAAAAACATGTTCCATGTTAAAAGTTTAAAAAAAACTACTTTCTTTACTTGCATTCATTTTACATAGACGCTACCATGATGGATCACATCTTAGAAGGATGGTGTTTACCTATTCGATTGTTTGATTTTCAAGTATAGGACTCCATTAGTCCAGAATTTCTTTAGGTGGCTGTCACTAAGAGACCAATGAACACCGATCGTATGACTTCCTGTATTTACTTTCCGGGCAAGTAGGTAAGTTATAACTGTCTTCTAACCATGCCTAAAAATTGCAACAAACTACTGGCAGAATATTAAACATGAATGGAGTAGATTCAACATTGACAACAATTGCTCACCTGATGTGTTGAAGTTAGAATCA
Organism: Adelphocoris suturalis; assembly: GCA_030762985.1. Taxonomy (NCBI): domain Eukaryota; kingdom Metazoa; phylum Arthropoda; class Insecta; order Hemiptera; family Miridae; genus Adelphocoris; species Adelphocoris suturalis. Next base: position 18,206,408 of record CM061041.1, on the reverse strand, counting down.
ATTGGAAAAGCCAGCTCAATTACTGTTTTGTCATACAAAAACTCGTTATGAGTTATGCTTCATTTTAAATGTTTGCTGCGGTAAGTGGTTACTACTTTCCGACCCGCCCAAAGGGTAAGAAACTCGTGTGATCTTCTTTAAAAAAAAATTCTGCAACTCCCACAATACATGAGAACAGCTAGACCTAATCTGAACACACATCTATACGAACCGAAGAGATATATTAATGTATAAATTAAATGCTGCTGGTGGCCATGCCTATTTATCCGCGAAATATTGACTTGAACTTTGTTATCTACACAACTTGTACTGTCTTGATTTCATTCATCGGTTGGATGGAATCATGATGGATTCGTTCCATTCATGCAGCATGATTGTATGAGCTAATTTTCGTAAGCAAAGAAATTGTTAACTACCAATATCGTGACAAAATCATTGTCAAGCAAAAGATCATCACTGTTACCTTGAAAGTTTTCAAGATCTCGATTTTTTAATATGTTAGGCCCTAATTACTACCCTTTAAGGTTGATAAAACTGATGCCGATGTTACTGGCACATCCCGGCCGATGTATGATTTTTGAACCAAATTTGATAAACTTTGATTCAGTAGTTTGGGAGAAAAGCTCTGGATGGCGTACCTATGGCACGTTTTTTCTTTTTTTTCAATTTTTGGATTCTACTCATCTTGAAAAATAAACCAACAAATTTTGAGCCCCCCCCCCCCCCCCAAAAAAAAAAACGTTAAAAATTTCAACCCCCCGTTGAAATTTTCTTTTTTCTTGGTCGATTACTCTAAGGTTTATTATTGAGAATAATAAACCAAAATAGGATCTAAATATGTATTTTTAGCTTTCTCAGTTTTCATAGATTTTTCAGCAAATATTAATAAAATTTAAGTACATTTTTAGCATAGTTTTGTGCATAAAACTCTTAATGGTCTAGTTCATTGTTGATATACGGTTTTGACTAAAATATTACTAACATTTATCAATGTAACAAATTTTAGCAATTTTTAGTGATTTTTTTAGCACATTTTTGAAATTTGGCCAATTTGATGTGCTCAAAAAATGCTGGCCTACGAACTCATACTTACCTATCTCAATCCTAAGGAGAGTTATCGTCTGGAAGCTTATACCAGCTTCGACTCTCACATCAGCTGATATAATTCCAATGGAATTTTCTCTTCACGAAACCGGGTAATTTTAATTTTTGTCACCTGTAGATGGACTTCTGAAGCGTATCAAGTTGATTAATTTTCAGTTGGTGGGTCAGCTCGTGTTAAGTACTAGAAAAGTGCAGGTTAGTTATTTTATTTTATTCATTTCTCTTTAGTAGGCGTCTACTCCTACGCAGTCTTTTATATTTGCATTTTAGATACCTACCTAATGTATAATAGACTTCGTTTAATTACTATAGACAGGTGTTCTTCGTACAAGAGCTACCCAATACAGAAATAATAAACCTTTGTGTAATAAATTGCATAATTTTTCCTTGGCCAACCACAAATGTTTATAGCTCATTGGAAAATTAATCGAAGGTTTGACTTGCCTTGGGTCGAATATTTCGGTGAATCACTGAATGGTAGATTTGACGCATCAACGGATGAGGGGGAGATAGGAATAATGATATCCCATATTATTGTGTAGGCCTCCCCTCGTGCTAGTGAAAGTGACAGTATTCGTCTGGACGAATGAAAAAGGGTGCCAAGGCTGCGGCGAGGAACCCCGCATTCTTCAAAAAGTAGTACCAAGGTCAGGCGAGTCCTTCCATGAGAACCTATTAACCCGGTTTAGAAAAGATCCGCTTGTCGGATGATGGTTGGACTTTTCATTCAAATTTAACAAAAATAATAAAATTCATGACAGGATCAATCATCCTCCTCCCTTCTGCCTTAAATTGGAAATGAGAACTTCATTGGCGCTTGTTACATAATCCTCATGGGTTTTCTTAGTTGAAACATAAAAGTATTAACTTATTACTAGTAAAATAAAAAATACAAAAATTTAAGTTATTCATGAATGAGAATATAACCAAATTTCTCAGAATAAAATGTATAAATGAGGAAAAATAAAATAAATAAATAATAATTGTAAAAAATAAAATAAATAAATAATATTAATAAATTCAACTGGGTATGTTAGGGATTGCTAAGTGAAAAATAGGTACTATGTGATGCCATAATGCCGCTCAATAAGATTCTGAAAGGTAAAAAGCTCTGTAGTGGAGACCCACAAACCAAGGGATGGGAATTTCATATTCTCGAGTCCGAAATCCTCAGAGGACCCATCGAATTGGACAGATCGGGTACCACATAGGGCGTGAACCCGCGCCACGCACCCAAAGGTAAGGAAACCTTCAAAGGACTCGGGGCTGGGTGTGTCCCCATGTAGGAGGTACCAACTTGAAAATAAATAGGTACACATAACCTAATGTTAAATGATCCCTCAAAGAACATCCAACTAAATGACGCTACACTGAGGCAATCCAGCGATATGCTGGACACACTTCTATTCACTGATGGCTCGAAGACACCCGATGGTGTAGGCTTTGCTATATGGAGCCCCAACTTCCAAGTCACTAGACGCCTACCACCAGTTGTGTCTGTGTTCACAGCAGAGCTGTGGGCAGTGACACTGGCTGTTCGACACTGCCAATTATTGGGAGTTGGGAATTATGTGATTTGTAGCGATTCACTGAGTACTATCGAGGCGATTAGGAGGGACTCATATTCTGATGATCCCCTAATACAAAGCCTACGTGTATCGCTTCACCAAGCCACGACATTTCCAACCATAACATTTATGTGGGTACCGAGCCATGTGGGCATTCTTGGAAATGAATGTGCAGATGTCCTTGCAAAGAGAGTCGTTGGTGATGTTGCCATTGATATGTTGCCTATACGCATTGAGGATCAAATCTCCTAAATGCAACATATAGCCAATTCCATCTGGCATGAGCAATGGCAGGGTGAGGTCACTGGTCTGCGTGGTGTCCTTGAGGACTTGAGCCCGGTGGGCCCTTTCGTAACCCAACTTCTAAGGAGGGATCGAATAGTGGTCAACCGGGTTACCACTGGCCATACCCATCTTACTCATAGACACCTGCTTAGTGAAGAAGCTCGAGATGTTGTGTGTGGGAGGTGTGGGGGTGATCTGTCCATCCGCCACTTTCTGGAGGACTGTCCAGCCCTTGAGGACCTCCGAGTCCAGCATCAGCCCCCTCTGTGGGTTGACGTTTTATCCGGACCAGATAAGGTCCGATCCCTGTTGTTGTACCTGAGAGCCGCTGAGCTCTACTATGAACTGTGATATCTGATCTGTGATATGTTTATATACAACTAGTCGTAGTTTTATTTCACTTCGCTGATTGTGTATAATAGCATGTATATAGTAATTTCCCTATCTTACATCTAGTTTTAGTAGTATTATTTTATTTTTGGTTTTTTAAAATCCACTTTGGGGGCTAAACTGTGGTCATCACTGTACCCCTCATTTTTTCCGCCCTCCGAGTTGCCAGTGGAGTCCATGATGACGCTCATTTTTAGTCAAGGATAGCAACATGGCTCCCCTTAGAATCGTGCCACTTCCAGTGTCTTAAGACACTGTGTTCAATGCCGCTAATGACCGTTCTGGTTGAAATGCAGCTTAAACCTTAATAAAATTAAAAAAAAAAAAAAAAAAATCCAACTAAAGCCTCAGTATGTATGGAGATATATGATAAAAGCGACTCACATTGTATGCTTACCTTGCAATTTAATTCCAAGCTAATTGTGACGGTGGAATTGAGTAGCATAAAGACTGGTAGAAAAAATTTCAGAGCAATAATCAAAGAATGGAATTAACAAAGATTTAGCATGGAATAGTTCAAGAGATGGTGTTAGGTACCTATAAATATTAGGTAAGAGCTAATTGTTTATTGATTAATAATACCAATAGATGGTAGTGATTTTATTAATGCGAACCTATCACGTCTCGCTCTCTCACTCATCCTCCAAGACCGAAAAAAAGCCCCCCCCCCCCCCCCCCTCAAAATTTGTTGTTTACGCTTCAAGATATGTAGTTTCCAAAAATCGTAATAAAAAACGCTGTTAATTATTGCTCAAAAGTTTATTGGCAAACGAAGTGAATCTTTACTTTGAAACTGCTAGCATCTGTCAATGCGTGTGTTGTTCCATGCTGCAGGCCGCAATTTTGGATATACCAACTTGAAATTTGGTAGGTAGAATCATCAAGCTTTTGCTTTTGGCCCTATAAGGAGTTTTGGGCGGAAAAATTGCTAGTTAGGAGTTTTCAAGGGTGCTAAATCCGAATTCGAGGTACAAAATTCCGCCCCTTCGTAATACCCTATTAGCTGTACATATTTTGGTGACGATCCGACGACAGGAACTAGTCGTCGGCGATGACAATTGTCGTCAGAACAACCAGGAATCGAGTGTGGTATCGTTTTCAGTAGTCTTCGCCATAGAATCGACAGAAACCACTATAAAAGCTTTAAAAGTTGCCCTTGACGACAATACGACGTTGTCGTTACTGACGTCAGTCATTGTGAAATCAACCAAAAATCGAGTTACATATAGTTTTCAATTGTTTTTGCCACAATGAACCCAGTGACACCATTTTAAAAGCTTTAAAAGTTGTTCTTGACGACCATACAATGTCGTCTCTACTGACGTCAGTCATTGTAAAATCAACCGAAAATCGAGTTTGGTATCGTTTTCAATAGTTTTCGCCGAATGAAACCGCTATAAAAGCCTTTAAAGTTGTCCTTGGCTACGATTCGACGTCAGCGTCGTCATTACTGACGTCAGTCATTGTGAAATCAACCAAAAATCGAGTTTAATGTCGTTTTTAATAGTTTTTGCCACACAGAATCCAGTGAAACCACTGTAAAAGCTTTAAAAGTTGTTCTTGACGACAATACGATGTCGTCGTTACCTTCGTCAGTCATTGTAAAATCAACTGAAAATCGAGTTTGATATAGTTTTCAATAGTTTTTGCCACAAAGAATCGACTGAAACTACTATAAAAGCTTTAAAAGTTGTCCTTGGCTACGACGTAATCGTCATCGTCTCTGACGTCATCAAAATTGTCTAATCATCAAAAATCCATTTTGGCACTGAAAATTTGTAGGTACTCAAATTTCGTGACACACCTGGTCAGCGGACCCACTAGCTAATTCTGTATTGGATAACCCTTCTACATAGAACACTTGCACATAATTACATATTAAACGAAGTCTACCTAGTATACATTACCTATCTAAATATAACTCCACAGTTGTAGTTACCGAGAAGTAAATTAATTGAATTGATTGACTCCAATTTATATATTATTTAGTTATTTCTATATTCTAGTAGGTAGGCATTCAATGAAAACATTTTGAAACGGACCAATGAGATAAAGAATCAGGGTTTAGATTAAAAAATCCATTATAACAGCAATCCTTTATTGTTACATAATTTAATGATGAAGATAATAGTACAAACATGTCTAAATGGATTTTCAACATCTTACGATGGATAAACATTAATTAATATTATATAGGCCCTAACGATGATTACAAGAGCGGTAAGTCGCACTTCACAATACTATAACAATAGGTACATATCTTGTCAGTTCACTTAAAATTTTGATATGATAAGGTAAGGTTCTCACGACGTTGACTGGTCTACGATTCTTGAACACAAATATAAAATTCAGCTCCTTATAATTTGATTAAATTGGTTTGTTCTTTTATTCAATTTTGTCTATCAAATTGGCCACAATGTTGGTCAACTCCCAACACAGGGCAGGGGATACACCTACAAGCAGTAATACGTTTTATTTCAGTCATAAAATTTTATTATAAGTCTTCCCAACGCTCCTAATGACAAAGTTATAAGGATTATTCTATGGTAACGGGGTCATCAGTTCATTTGAAATTCTAACATAATAATCATGATAACAACAGCAAATTATATATGATGTGGTTTAGGTGTTTATAATGAATTACCTAATGCAATTTTCCTTGTTAAAATAAAAAAGATTTTTAGTAATGCTATTTCCTACCGTTTTCTGTCGTCATTTCACTATCAAGTCGATATGAAAAATATTAAAATAAAGTCAAAGTTTGCCATCATCAGTTCTACGGCTATAAAAATATCTCAAACCGTTTCTAGTCTTATAGTAAAATTTACCAGAATAATTCTTGTCTCTTTTGTTCCAAGTTTTCTAATGCAGTTCTCGTTTAGGAAGTTCTGTCTATCATCTACACGAATGTTTATGAAAATAACAATTATATTAGTTAATTAGTTTCTCAGTTTTCTAAAGAACTTTCGTTCAAGGAGTATTTCTGATGATATTTTCGTGTTATTTTATGTACATCATGAAGTGCTATAAGTGTGTCCCGTGCTTTTCAAACCTTACAAGGTCCCATCAAATACTCCATCGTTTCCACTTGGCACATACAGACATTAAGTAGAAACAAACAAAATATGCGTTAAATCGTTCCTACCTAAGGAATAAGCAATGATTTCTCCGAACACATCATTTACAGAGAAATTTCCGAACATAGCAACACGTCATAAATGTGTTAATGGCTATTTTGAATATACAATAAACACATGTTCATCTTAGCTGTGAATTCAATTTTGCATCTCGATCGCCTTAGCCAGCGAGCCTACCATTATTCCTAAGATAGGGTTGATTTCACCTTTTATGTCAATCCATCAACTGAAAAGTCTTTCCAAGAAGGTGTAATGTGAAGGGTGTAGGATTATCAGGAATGGGTACAGTGGAAATTAATTTCAATGACGTTATAAGGGAATAACCTCAACATTTCTCCCCTCTGGTGGGTCCGGCTTAATCCACTTATGACGTCATCTTCTTTCTGTACGTATTTTTGCTGAACATTTTGAGTTTTGGACCGGTGCTTTTCAAAGGCCACTGAATCCTATTCTCTGATTAGAAATAAAAAAATTCCGTAAGGAAAAGTTACATATTTTTAGGTTCATTTTTAACTTTTTCACTAAATCTGGAGTGAAGACCATCACTTAAATCATAGGTTTGGATTTAGCCGGTATGTGAGCTTTCTTAAATTATGAATTGGGGGTGGGAGTGTACACCCCATCCCGAGTCTGATTTTGACAAATCATTGGTAATGAAGTTACCAAATGAGCAAACTTTATTTCTCCCTTACTGCAAAACATCTGATCATGGATATGTCTGTTTTTCGTACTAAGGAAGAAGCCCATAATTTCAATCGTCCCTTATTGTTCCAAAAAGTTCCCCTATCAAATTTCAACTTCCTTGGGTGAACAGGAGAGAATTTAGCTCACTCAACTTTACCGTACGAGCCACTTAGCTGATCCCAGCCATATTCTGCTTAAAGTGTAAGTCCTAAGGAGGCTACATGCCAAATTTCAAATCTTTACCACCACAGAAATTGCGTCAAATAAAGTCACTTTTTTAAATTATTATTATTTTTTATCTCGCAAATTCTTGAATAACCCCCAGCCATAAGACATATCCATTTCAAAAAACGTCGTGGTAGATAACTTGACTCATTCGGCAATCAAAAAATTGGGTTCTTACAAAAGTGAAAGAGGATTAAAAAATTTAAAAAAATTGAATAAGCTTTTAATTTGGGGGAAAAATGAAAAAAGCGTAGTGTACACTCCCTTTGAGAAATTTATACTCGACTTCAGCTTATATTTAAAAAAGAAATATATATAACACTACTAACAATGATTAGGTAAACAAACGAAAATTATATGCTACCAGTACACTCTCGCCGAGGCGGCTCGTTATCGAGGCGACACGAGGCGAGCGACCACGAGGTCAGTAGACGAGTGCATCAAGTAGACGCTCCTCACTCACTTCAACAAGCGAGGCGACTTGAGCATTGTAACGAGATCGAGTGGGTACCTACAGTAAGTACAGTGGATAAATGCGAATGCATTTAAGTAAATATATTGCGTACGCGACTATAAGTATGTATACATTCGCGGGAAAACAATGCACAACCGCGAAAAAACAGGAAATGCTGAATGAAAACCATATTTTTTGGGACCCATATGACAGATTCTACTTGGTAGTACCCCAGAAATTCGAAACCAACCTCATTACTCCCATCTATTTTCGCCATGAATAAAACACGAAAATCAAAAAATAAATGGAACGTTGTCGGACGGGAGGCCACACAGTGTTTGGATCCGTAGGGTTGTGGTGGGGAAAAGTCCGAACCACTAAAATTTACAGTAATAGCGGTTCTATTAACCTATCCAATAGTGGAAACTAGTTGAGGTTAGATTTGGAAATAGGAAAAATAACACATATTTTTCGAAAACTTTTATTTTGACTTTTTCCCACCTAAAACACATTAGTCGAAACACTTCGTCACGAGGGGGGTGAACTTCGACTCGCCTCGTCCTTTGACTCGTGCCGGAAAACCGACTGGAATCGGAGCGCGGGCGAGGCCTCTCGAGCGACGGCTGTTCACTCTCACCCTCGCCTATCGAGCAATGGAATCTAATAGTGTAACCCATCCCCTATTGGATGTAGATTTTACCAATCTGAAATTAATTGGAGGAAGTTCTTGGCAGTTTGAAAAAGTGCAAGACAGGTAAGGCGCTTTTTCAATAGAATTATGAAGGAGGAAATTGCTCCCAAAGGTTGGTCTGAGCTGTTGGTTGACTTGCTACACACCTGGTTATCGGCTGGATCCAGGTCGGCCAGGCTTTCGAGAAAGTAGGAGTTGCATGGAGCAGGTTTTAGATTAAACTCAGTCGTCAATTTTCGTTTAGGGCTCAAGCCACCCACTACATTTTGCACCTACTTTGATTTTCGTAGAACATCTGAATGCATACATCATGGCAAACTCTGGGAGAAATTATATTGTTTGGGACTCTTGGGGAGCTTATATGATGGGGTGAATTTTCGGATTCGTATTGATGCCGGATTCACTGCACCCATTGATCTCACGGAGGGAGTGCTTCAGGGTGAGATTCTATCATCCTTGTTGTTTATTCTTTTTGTGAGTGATATGGTTGCTTCTGTTCGTTGGAAAGGGGTTTTGGCCTGATTATTGATGGTAGAATAAACCGGAGGAATCCTAACCTATTACACAGAACAAAGCTCCGCCTGTTCAATACGAATGTGAAGGCAGTCCTGCTCTGCCGCAGCGAGACCTGGAAGGTTACGGAGAGTATCTCGCATTAGTTGCAAACTTTCATCAATCGGTGTCTTCGCAGAATCCTGGGTATTTGGTGGCCAAATACCATTTCCAATGTTGAGCTCTGGAGAACGACTGACCAAACTCCGGCTAGAAATTGGAATAAGGAAGCGGAAATGGAACTGGATTGGCCATACTTCGAGGAAACCGGATGATGCTATGGAGAAGGTGGCTCTCGATTGGAATCTCCAGGGTGAAGGAAGGAGACGAGGAGGTCTTGTGGGAAGGAGCTGCGCCGAGATCGAAAGACGTAGAATGGATCTAAGAGAATCGCAGCCAACCGATCTGACTGGAGGACCTCTGTTTCTGCCCTATACTCCCATAGGAGTTAAAGAAAATGAGTCAAGTAAGTCATTGATGGTAGAAATGAACTAGTATACTTGTGATTCGCGGATGACTTGGTTCTTCTGGGGGATTCTCCGAAGAGTATTGATGCAGAGCTCTCAGCATTCAATAGATATTCAGACAATCTGCCAGTGGAGCAAGTTAGATCCTATCTGACCTCGCGTCGCCTCGGCTAGAGTGTACTGGGGGCAATGGATAGTGAATAAAATTTGGCGTGAAGATTTGAAAGAGCAAGGTGTTTGGCCTTTGAATGTGCTGAGTTTTCCAATATTCATTTTATTTTCCCGACTGTACTGATAAAAATCGACGAATAATATTGTTATTTGAAAGATAAAAGTTGTTTTGTTAATAGGTAGGTACCTACTTCAAAGTCCTCCTTGTACTAAACTAAACTTAGAAACTAATCATGTCTGCCTAAATTGATAAGAAAAATACGATAATCTATTTATGTGTAATGTATATTGTAAATGCTCTGAGGAACGGGTGACAATTCATATTAAGAAATATTAAGATCTGGCGAGAGTTTGTTAGATGTGTAAAAAAAAAAAAAAAATGAAAATAACAATAACGCTAGGCAGTATATTAACTCCTAACTCGTCTAGCATCAGTCAAAAAATCTAGAAAATCTAGTTCTGGACGTGTCTCAAGGCTACCGATTACACAACGCTAAACAATCCGAAATTTGTTTTAAACTCAAGACGTGTTGATTTGTTTGACAAAGAATCAACGCATCTTATGTGGCAGGCTGACGTAATTGTACGATTTACCAACTTTTGATGATTATTGTTGGCTTACATAGATGATATATAAATATGTATCTGACGACAATTTGATACTCTCTGCGTAAATTGTAATTTTTATAGATCATTGTAAATCTCGTGCGAGTTAACGAATCGTTAATCTGTCACCTAGCACCAACCTTGCCTATCTATGCAGGGACCGATTTCAAACACGAGTTATGTTGTCAATGTTTCAATGTTTTATAGAAAGGGGTTACAAGGGAAAAAGCTAAGCATAACATGAACATCAAAAGTCAAAGGTAGGCATGTTCTGGCATGTAACAATGTTCTGTTCCAATTTTACGAGTATCAATTGCAGATACCGTAAATTTACTCATATAAGTAATATTATTTGATAAGCAGAAATCATTGAAAATTGTACATATTTTTTATATACCTATGTGGTTGCTGATCATGAAGTATTTTATTTCAATCATAAATATTAGAATGTTATTTGATCAAGAACATCCAATTAGTACTTCTCGCTTCTACATAATTCGATTGGCTATGGCAGTAGAAAAATTACATGCGCATAACTCAATATGTATTTGTACGAGTATGATACAGTGAAATCCCGGCAATGAGCGTTGCCCATGAATATGAAAATTGTGCTTCTTTATTTTTAAACAAAACTAGACTCCATCCTGAGAAATTTCCTCCTGCGTACTTTTCTTTTTTTTTTTTTTTTTTTTAATTAAGTTTAGTGCTCTGGTGACATTATTTCACCCAGTACTCCAACCTTTGAAAAATCATGAAAAGAAAACTTCTGCGGAGACTGTTGAAGAATTACCAATTCTGATGTAGAAGAATGCGGTTGATTTCAAAGTGTTCATATTACAATCGACTCTCAATTATGTACATAATTTGAAGAGCGGATTGAGCTCATTTGTAATGTCTTTGACTCGAACAATATTTGTAAAATTTCTGGAAGTTTCACTTTATCGGGATGACGAAAACCCGGGATTTTTCTGTAACATAATCACACAGTAAAAATCGGACTCATTCCCGTGCAGAAACGTGATTAATTTTTCCAATAGCATCAGTAGATTGACTGGACGGGGTGAGGTGGGGGAGAGAGGGCTATAGTACGAGTATACTCTACAGTAACAAGGTACCGCTGTGTTCAAAACGCTATCCAAAATCTTTCATATTATTTGTCATTGCAATTATTCTAAAATGAAAATCATAACTACACCTTTTAAGATAGGAATCATAATTATAACTTCAGTACAGCCTGAGAAAATTGAGATATCTCATGAAAACCGAGTTTTTAAAACTAAATTTGGTATCTGACGGTGAAAGTGATAATCTCACTACGTTCATAATACGTGGGTGATTTTGAAAATTTTCTCGTTGTTTCAACGTAAAAGAGCTGCATATTCTGATAAGTGTGCAAATAAAATTAAGTGTGGAAAAATCAGGGTTTTAATACTTTTTTCTCGTCTCTCTGACTGTAATATATTCATTAATTACTATGATTCATACATTAAAATACGTACATTATCATACGTTATGATTTTTGTATCGCAGAATAGCAAGAAACTTCCGAAATCGCAGATGTGAGAAAAAATTAAAAACGTATTTTTGGCTCTGAGGGCCCGTTCCCCAAAAAATAAAGGAAAAAAATCATGGTTCCTGAATTAATTGAAATGTTTTGTGAATTTTTCCATATTCTCCATCTCATGAAGTCATATATTTAAAGTTTTGAATCCTAATTTCATACCTTTTCTTACGACAGTAAGGGGAACCGTGAAAAAATCAATAAAAACAGAATTTTCGTTGGATTCCTTACGTTCTCTCTGACTGCAATAAATACGATACTCAGTATGCTGCAACGAATATTTTTAAACTCGTAACCTATGAAACATTTTCAAAATCAAAACTGGAGAAAACTACTATTGATTTCGAGTTTTGTTGTGGATCTGCTCGAGCAGTGCTAGAGCCTAAGCTTCCCACCCTTAATTGTTCCCAAATATAGATAGAAATGGGGGGTGAGTACATTTTCATCACTTGCTTTTCTCACCCCTTCGAGTCCTACTCTGGCAAACACTCACCATACTTTTCTACCAATTCAACCCGAGATTGACTTCAATGTTTAGTAGTGCTAATGATAAATAGTTTAATCTGCTTTTTTGACAACCATAACAACTAATAAAAGTTTCATAATTTTTAAATTTTGTATAAGGTGCGGTATGATCGATATTATTTGATGATCGAAACTAAGAATGAAATTTCTAAAGCGGAAACTCATAGGCGTCATGTCATGTTTCAGCTGTTTGACATAAATTTTGCTATTTCTTTGAAACAGGCAATCCGAGTTATAGGGGTTCAAAATTGTGTGCCATTGGAACACCTCATTGAGTCCACCCCGAAACCCTGAGTTTATATCCCAGTGTTAATTTAAACGATTCACTCCGTTCAACTCCTACCAATTTCGTTCCAATCCTCGTCGTGTTCCGATTTCGTGAAATGACACATTAAAAAATCATATTAATTTTGTAAACAGATTATTAACTAGCACATGAAACAATATTTGTTCTCAACGGTATTATCTTTCTTCCCCGAGACGGGTTTTATCTCAACCTTTGAACCACTAAAGATGTATTCGCCCTCATTTTCGTACATAAGAAAATTCTTCTATTTCATTTTAGATTGAGGAAGTTCTCAAACCGTGGTTGAAAACAAGAAAACTTAAAAATTCTTCTCAATTACCAAAATTTCTTTATATTTTCAACGGTAGAAAAAAAATTCTAAAAGCGTATGTGGTCCACCCTAAAATTTTTTACTATCGCATTGGTATCTCTGTATAAAGATAAAAATTCAGTGAATCCTTTCTGAATTCTTTGATGTTTCAGAAAACCTTTTCTGCCATTCTGAGGCCCAGGTTTTTCAAAATTCGCCTAGGGTTTTAGGAGGATTGCGCATAAGAGCCTATAACAATTGTTTTTTTAAGCGCTTTGTGCGACAATGTTTGCTTTTTGGTTCATAAATCCAATATTCGAATGTTTTCCGTGATAGATGCTATTGCAATATTTTCTGTTAAACAATTTATTTCTGGAACTTATGTAGATATGTGTTCAAATTGTGTCGAGAGTCAGGACCCATGTTTTGGGGAAGTTCCGGCTTGGAGAGGCCAAATTAGTGGCTCAATGTATTTCATGTATGCTTACGTAAATAACTATAATAGTTTACCCTTGAATTTTATTGTTCACGTTTCTCATATGCCATCAGTGAGGTAACCTAATTTCTAGGGAGATCCCGCTGTGAATTAGACAGTTTGCTCGACCGAGTACGTAGAAATATTAACATAACAGAAAAAATAGGTACGTAAAAATAGAGGCTTTTCCGAATATAATCTGTTTTTGCTTTGTTCAAGCAGCAGGTTTGGATGTTAGGAACGCCTCTCATACTTGACGGAATTCTCTGGTTTCGTGGCATCATAGATTAACATATTGTTTTCTATTTCGGGCGGTAGAGTTGATACTCAATGAAAATAAACGAACCAAATAATTGCATTTTTACAACCGAATCAATCAATGCAAGTCAGGAAAGTGAGTGTGCCACATTAGTTTCCCCGTATTTTGAGCATGGTTGTATATAGAATATTGTATTATATCTTAATTGGTAATAAAGAAAGATTCTTTTTTGGATCAGTAAATTATGTGTCATGTTTGGGTAATCTTGGTTTCTCATATACGTATGTACAGAAGCTATTATGAATTTAACGGCATATACATTTCGTATGGAACCATCTAGCAGAGAGTTTCCAGTTCCAAAGTTGAGCTAAGGAGCGGGGGGGGTTTGAGTTGGGCTGTGGAGTTTTCCCAAGAAATTAGATTGGATTAGTAGAAGTACGTCTTTCAAGAATTTAATTTTTCTGCATGTACTTAGGCTATCATTGACTCTATTGCAGTAAGGGTCATACAGCCTGATCTGCTCAAATCCTGCAAATTTAATGTATATTAATTATATCATTAAACAAGTAGGACAGAGCACAGTTGACCAAATCGAACCTGCAAGCACATAGTATACAAGTATTCGTAATTGAAACTTGACCCCGACGGACACAAGTGCTTGTTCTTGTCCCTATAATTACAACTACTTGTATTTGTACGGCTTGAAGTCGAAACATGTGAAGTAATAAATTGTTTTTGTACTTGGCAAGTACTTTCAAAGTACTTGAAGCTGTCGAATCACTAATTCCATTCTGTGCCTTTCATTAACATGCCTCTGAAGTAGAAAATTCAAGTTCTAACGATACTAATTGAAATAATTACTTGAACACTAGAGTACTTGAGTACTTTCAACTCTGGGACAGAGGCTATGGGCGTTTCCACGATATACTTGGAGGCTACCAATCATAGGTCCCAATGTGATGGAATTCGTATGTATCAATATGGAGTCTCTGACAAACTCTGAAAATATCATTAAAACCGAATTACGAATTAAAAGTGAGATTTATGCGTAGGAATTACGGACACAGACCTTGTGAGGATGTAAATTGAAACGGGATTGAGCGGAGCAGGGGTGAATTATACTAACCAAAATTTTTCGATTGCTGTAGGTATTTCACTTTGAACTCATGAGGTTATGAAACAAAAGGTGAATTATAATTGAGATTTGGGGGTAGAGGAAGAGGGGATGGTACCCATTGGCTGTTGTGGACCACAACTCTACGAAATTCATAATGGACTATCTACAGTCGAACCCTAATGACTCCTGAGTTTTTCCAAACAATTCGATGGGAATAGTACGCAATGGATATCTTTGGCACCATTACTGGAGGAGGAATGAGGGGCAGGAGGTGGTTCGCCACAACTTCCTGCGCTACAATAGGGGTTGATGGATGGAGTAGTTTTCTTGGATGGGATGAGATTATTGTGGCCAACCGCACTCGGAAGTATGGATGACCACCTACAAGTGGCCTCTACCACAATAGGCAAAGTTTCAAGAATTTTTAAATTGCGTGTTCTTCATTTAACCTTCATAGCTTAGGTAGGGCGAGCTTTCACCGATACCTTCTGCTTGAACAGAGATGAGTTATGATTGAATCATCAGCTTGAAGCTGCTTGGATAAAGCCTATTACCTTTTATAAAATTTCCTTCACATCAACTTACTTTAAGAAGTTGCCTACCTATGCTTCGTGAGTCTGGGCTTAGGTTGTTAGCACCTGCATGTGCTTGTTCAGACTTACTCCCTCTGAGATACACAATTACAGAAAACGGTCGTGCAAACTGTCTACAGTGACTCAGGGAAAGCACATTACAATTTGACGGGGAGGACCACTGCCGGGGGAATACGGAGACTAACAGGCTCTGTCGGGGATTCCGAGTCGGATGTAGCAGATGTGTTGTTGCCATTTTCGAGGAAGTCGTTGTCATGTTTGGACAGCGGTGGTCTCCTCATCAACGGCGGAAGGTTCCCAGCCTCCTCATCTTCCAGGCTCGAGTAGCTGGCAGTTGTAGCATCCGAATCGCCATTCCGACGCTCGTCACTCGAATTCCCTAAACCTGCAAAATCACTCGTTTTGAAATTATCACATTAAGTAATTATATACATATTAATGTCGATTGATTAATTAATAAAATACATTACATTCCTTAACACTCTAAGGGAATTAAACCTACCTCTAGATTTAGCTCGCCAAATTGCTCAACGAACCCTTCGACTATCTATAAGGATGTTGAAGAACCACCTCTACGCACCCAACTAGTGAAACAACAACACTCCCAATTTATCAACACCCAATCTGACAAAAACCCTTAGCCAAGACAGACAACAAGAGGAAGACAATAAAGAATTCCGGAACAAGCCCAAAGAAGAGTTGAGTGGCATCCTTTGTCTTAAGGCAGACCACTTACGAGTGGAGAGGCGCAGCTGAGCTGATTTCTTCTAAATTGTATCATTCTTAAGTAGAATACACCAGAACCAACTAATGTGCCTTCCTTAAACTCCTACTAGAGTGAGTTGAGAAACAAAACCAATTAATCTATTTTCCCCACTAGGGTTTTGGCGTTGTTGCATTACCTACTCATTCTCCCATTATTGTTAATATTTCATACAGGATATGAGTTCCTTAACTTTGTGCAGTTTGTTTAAACAATTTCAACTCTGTCTGTAACACTATAGTATACTATAGTTTGGTTGCCCGAACCGTTCTGACGTTCACTCAAGAAGTGTACGGACGAAATGGTCTCTGACAAAGTAACCATTCTCAGTTAAATGCGTAGTTTGTTCTGACGAATCCGTCAGAGCAAAAGTTGGCCATAACTTTGTGCAGTTGGTTTAAACAATTTCAACTCAGTCTGTAACACTATAGTATACTATAGTTTGGTTGCTCGAACCTTACTGACGTTCACTCAAGAAGTGCACGGACGTAATGGTCGCTGGCAACGTAACCATTCTCAGTTAAATACGTAGTTTGTTCTGAGGAATCCGTCAGAGCAAAAGTTAGCCAGAGCAGTAGTATTCACGCATCCATAGTGACCTAGAGTAAGAGTCTGTATTCTGTGGTAAGAGTTACCTCCACTGGAGTCACCTCCACTCCCACTGCTGTACTCCTCACTGACTTCTTCCTCTTCCTCTTCTCCTTCTACGCCCTCAACTTCCCCTTCTTCTTCGTCCTCTTCGTCGCTCTCGTGGTCCGGAGATGAAGAAGACGATGTAGATTCGGATTCTTCGTTGCTGTTCCTCACATCTTGAGAAGCTGGTGAATATATTATAATCATCATAAGGACCAGCTTTCTCAAATTTTTGGTTGAAGCTATTAACTCTCCTAAAATAAGACTAAACAATTATAATTTCAAGAGTCCATGGTAGGTACGTATACTTCAGTGAGTCACCGAAATCTGATTGTTTTTAATCAATTATAGGCTTTCTACAATTATTTAATTCAAAAATACATCGCATCCTCAAATACCTACTATGGTCGCTATTTACCTCAAATTTAATTGATTTTAAAATAGCCATTTAGGGTACCTATATACCTATGTACCAGTAGCGATCATGTTAAATTAAGCAATCATTAATCATGTTAATGATTGCCCCTTTTTTCCTCTATTTCGACATAGATATGTCTTTTGGCTGGGGGCCATCACAAAATAAGCGTGATCGTGATCACAAAATGTAATGGGTAACTAGGTTGTTACCTACTTTCATTGCGTTACTAATCACGCTACTCTATCCAGAAAAGTCTCTATTTTTTAGCAATTAACGAAACAACAACAAAACAATTCGAATTTTTAATTTAAGTGATTTCACCTACTGTTTCTTATCTTACCTGTAAGTTAAGTAGCATATTGGGTCCTACGAAAAATAATTGCAGTAAGGAAAACAAATAAATAATTGCCAAAATACATATCTATGTATGAGTTTTTTTCCGTGCAAGCGGTAAAAATTTACAAGTTTCCTTTTGCTTCATCCCATCGTTTGAAATCAGTGTCTTTCTTTACCCAACTTTTTTTCAAATGCCGGAACTCTTGTAACAATCTTTTCAAGATTAATACAAATAAAATTATCTATCTTTCGTATTTTCCTCCGTTCATAATTGTTGCCGTGTTATCACATGATGTGGACGTCCTTTTAAAATTCGACTGCCCAATTTTGCTTAATTTCCACATTTCAATATTTTTAAAGAAGCAAAAAACAGCAAAGAATGGAAATGCATCCATAACGGACACTTGAAATACACGACATTGGTGGGGCGGAAAGTTGAGAAATCAACTACCTACCTATTTCCTTTGGTACCCTTAACTTTTAGTGACGAATAGGTAGGTAGGTAAGTGTCCGCTTCTAGGGCGGTGTTCGCCTCACGTACATTTACCCTATAGGTATTAGTTTCAGTTAGAAAACTCGAGTAGTTATAATTTTCGAAAGCCTTTTGTTCCTTGATTTCTTTAGTAGGTGCTTAATTACTTTTGATTTCTTTAGTTTACTTGATTGTGATACTTATTTGTGAAAAGGTCCTTTCCTAAAACATCGCATTCAGCCTCGAAACTTTGACTGACTTAAAAATTGCTAATGAGTAACTTGTTATAAAGTGATTCCTACAAAACTTTGTTACCATCGATCAATGGTGATGAATAAATGTTGATAACTTCACACAAAGTATACTAGTACCATAGAAAATATTTGATTTACATACAACGCATATCTAATGTACCTTACCTTGATTAAGTTTTTCCAGAATTAAAGGATAAAACTCCTTCGCTGTGACATGATTAGGTTCATACTGCAAAACTGTAATGAAAAATATAATGTACGAATATACTTAAATGTAAGACAAACATTTCATATGTAGTTCGAACGTTTACTCTCATGTTCCAAATCATAGTCTCACGTTATATCCGGAAAACTTTACCTGCGTGCAACTAATTTCTGCTCGAATGTTCTTCTTAGAGATATTTTTTTTAAATGCTTAGTTTTCGAGTTATTCAATTTTTAATAATTTTTTTTTAAATTCCACCTTAACTCACTGATACGGCCATAACTCTTTTAATTACTGAATTTTCCATCTCCCTTAAGTACTATAAAAGTTTTTCAAGATGGTTCATTGGTGAAGAATCAATCTGAAAAGTAAATTTTGTCAAATCTTCAGAATGACCACATTTTTCATGCTTTGTAGGTCCAACAAAATTCTACATGTCAAATTTAGCCTGTAGTCCTAAAATTTGCACCAGAATTTCAGCTTTACGACGGTGTAGTCAATTTTACTTTTACTTTGTTAATTAGGGGAGAAAACTATGTTTTAATGTTGAAACACATTGTTTTTTTTTTTTAATGAAATCGAGGGTTTTCTTGAAAAATGACCTTTTATGAAAATACGAGTTTGGGGTGGGTTTCAACGTATTTTTTTTGCGCTGTATCAAATGGTAGCACTTGCATATCTCCCCAAAAATCAACCCAACCCCATTATAACCTAGTTTTGCACTTTAGCTTACTAGTTTCACCCCTAAAATCACAAAATTTGACATACCAAATGAACTAACATTTTTGAGTTGTTTAAAACTACGTTATAACTGGGTTGTGGAGATATGCAAAAGTTACCATTCGATTCAGCGTAAAAAATAGGTAGAAACCCACCCCGAACCTCTATTTTCATATAAGGTCATTTGTCAAGAAAACCCTTAATTTAATTGAAAAACAACATTTCTCCACTAATTATCAAAGTAAAAGTAAAATTGACTACACGGTTGGAAAGCTCAAATTCTGGCACATATTTTAGAACTACAGGCTAAATTTAGTATGAAAAATGTGGTCATTCTGAAGATTTGGCAAAATTCACTTTTCAGATTGATTTTTCACCAATTGAACCATCTTGAAAAAAGTCCAGTCATGCAGCATAACCCCATGAGCGAATTTTTGAAGAAATCTTCGACATTTCAGTCGCTATTGATCGTGTAGAGAAATTTTAGTTTATGATTTTGACAGACAAACATGGGATCAAATTATTAAAAATAATTAGGAGGTACTCATTCTTTATTATTATTAAACTAATCTTGTAGAATCAAAGACAAATGTAGGTAAATATTCATAGCTTTCGATGTCCAATGTGGCCAGTATTGAAGACAGTTGAAATCTTAACAGTATCCTATCATAACATCATCAAATCTTGACATAAAATAAAATACCATACCACCTTCATTATGAAAGAAACGTATTTCCACAGCCAATCGATGATGAGGCTTTATATTACGAGTGATATAAAGTCAGTTGCATTCGAATCTAGTATCCTACAGCAAGAAATTGACAGACCAACTGTAGTCTCTGTACATGTATTGACAGCCTAAATTATGGGGAAGTGTCACTTGGCTTTTCCGTAGCAACAAGAAAGATATCTGCGTGCTAGTACGTACATAAATAGAACTTCTTCATAATTTCATGGCTGATATTTTCTAAGCCACAGTCAGTATTAAAGCTACATCAAGTCCTAAAACAGTTGAGCGTAAAACATTAAAGAGAGCGACCGAGAGAATCGGAGGACGGAATATTTCACAGAGTAAACTCATCAGTTGTGATTACTTTTTTTTTTTTTTTTTTTTTTTTTAACAAGCACCTACTACCTACGTTTTAAACAGCGTGGTTCTAGGATTGTTTATACAGGGATACTTCCATAAGAGTAGTTCAATCTGAATTTGGACAATGTTTCATGCAAATATTACCGATTTTCACAACTAGCGAACGGCATTATTTCGATTTTTGACTGATTTTTCAACTTTGAAATTTTTAAAAACTTGATACATATTCTTATAGGAAATTTTACGCTGATTCCGAATATACCGCATGTTAGTATGCTGAAAAAATTATTTCGCACAACAAATCGCAAAAAACAGGCTATTTTGACATTTTCGACTACATTTTTGAAAATTTCAACACGAAGATCTAATCCGATCATGCTGGCCAACGAACTTAAACTATCGTTTTGTGTCCTTAACATTTTAAAATTTGTTTGAAGTTTCTAGCACAATTCTACGGACAGTTATCGTCTGGAATGACACATACATATATACATACATACATACATTAAAAAAATGCGTTAAACTTCAGAATATGATTCAGAATAGCTTGAAACGGATTTCTGCATAAAATTTTTTCAATTATTCACATTTTACAAATTTTGAGGCGAGAGCAATAGCTTAATTTTCTTCAAAAATTCGCTAAAACTTGTATGATACATTAGGGAGATGGAGAATTCAACAATCTTTCCAACGGTTTAATCAAATTTGAGTTTTCTCAGGTAATTAGGTGAGTTGTAGCCGTTTTAGTGTGTTAAGGTCGAAATTAGAACAAGTTCTTTAAAATTGAATAACTCGAAAACTAAGCGCTTAAAAAAAATCTCTACAAGGAACTTTCGATCGGAAATTAGTTGCAGAATGCGCGGGTGAAGTTTTCCGGATATAACGTGTGACACCCTGTATATGAGCTGATAGTGACATTTTTTATAAATAAAATATACTTAATACCGCTATTGAAAAGAGTTGACACTTTCAGAACTTTTTTTTACTTAGTTGACATTTTGACTTTTGAAAAAAAGTTATTCTATGGAAATCGTATTGACTTATCCAGAATGGAATCCCAAATGTTAACTCAACCCTTTTCATATATTGTCATCAAGCTTCACGGAAGAGAGGATGAGTTTATATCGTAGATTAACCCAAAACACTCAATTTAAAAAAAGTTATACAAATCAGTAAAAACGCCAAAAATGGGTTAGGGTGTAAAATTTATTTGTATACTTGAATACTCTGTTTCCTCATGTAGACAACATAAATTATTTGTTTACTGTGCTCAAATTTGTGATGGAATACGCACAAAACTCTCATAAAGAGAAGAACTAAATCTTTAAAAATCATTACATATTGATTATTATAGCAGATTTAGAAAGGGTTTGTACGTCATACGGATTTATGTATGGACTTATGAAAAAAGTACCTATTTAGGTACATATTATAGGAGATAGTACTCATACAACTTTTATGTACATGGTATACTCACTGATCTTGCAGTATTTCAGCGCCGTCTCATAATCTTTCAGCATGACAGCGGATAGGAACTGGAATGAGGAATATGATTTAGTTTTCGGCAAGCTTTATTGAATGTGATAATAATTATAAGCTTACGTGACTATATGTTTACGTGCTGACCTCAGCAAGGATTTCCGTTGGGGCAGAAATGCTTTCATCAGCGTCTGTATACTCGCTGAGGTCCTCCAAGCTGTTGCTTCTATTCACGGCGCAATTGCCGTTCAGCTCCATCTCTCCAAAATTTACTGCCAGACCGTCTATAATAACGAATAAATTTGTAATAGTAATTAACCTAATAATTTAAAAAGTAACCTAATAGTTAGATTTAAATTAAAAAGTAACCTAGTAGCTTGATACCTATTATATTGTGATGAAGCAATGAAACTCTTACCCATCTTGTGTTTCGGTAAACAATTGTTTTCACCAGCTCAGCACATACTGAAACACATTAGATCGTCACGTAATTGAATTAGGTAGCCACATAGCTTGGATGATGCAATTGGTCGACAAATGAAGACAATTTGTGAATTGCTAGACTCACAAGATGTTCTCGAACGATCAAGGCGAGTCACGAGACTCTAGACCCTGACTAACTAATCCAACTAATCTGAATTTTTACTAAGGGATTGACTACTTGATGCTACGCATTTTTGAGATGCGAGCGTAGCGAGCATCCAGACCACTGATCTAAGCAAAAAACTGATCTGTGTTAAATCTCTTGGCGACTAGAGCGCGAGGAATGCCAAGCGGTGGGTAGTCGAACTAAAGAGCAAGTCAGGGTCTATAGTCTCATGACTCAATTGTTGAGAACGTCTCGCGCTAGACTATGGTACAAAAGTTATTGGCATATACATGGACCTAATTTTGGCCTTTGATATCATATCACATGTTGAACTGATAAAAGCAGTTACTTGGAGAAATGGAAACAATTTGTAAAACTTGGCTCGAATCTTGGTGATGAGAAGTCATGCAATTTTGGAATTTGGCAAGGAATATTATAATTATTATAATAATATACCTACTTGTTGTTGTTGGTTATTGGTTATTACATTACCTACTTATTTACATTAACTGTATACTGATGAAAGAGTAGGAAGGGGGCATTGTTTCCTTGCCCATGACACCTCTCTAATGTTTCTGGGGAAAGCTTGAACAGGAGTAAAGGCGTAGGCTGAGAGATGAATGATTGTTGTTCTGAATTTCCTCAAAGATCTAGGAATGAGATTGGATTTTGAATAAACTCACTTTATTGCGTTCTCGTTACCTAATAGTTCAAACCCTGTTATTGAAACGATCAAGAGTCATGAGCCCAACGTTCGATTGGAGATTCATGTGAATGCCTGAGTATCACACAAGTCGACAATATTCGATACCTGGGAGTCGTTGTAGATCATCGGCTGAGATGGGATTTGCACATTTAAGTGATACGCTTACCCGTATGTGGAAAATATTTTACATGAGTAGAGAAATTAGAAATTTTCTTTCTTTAGACTCCAAAAAATATTTTACTTTGCCACGGCTCATTCGGTTTTGATGTACGGGATTCTAAGGCTAGGCTTGGAGTGGATGCAGGAAAGAACTATATTGGGAAGGTGTTCACTGCTCAAAAGCAGATAATGAAATTCTCAAGCATAAAAATTACAGGTATACTAGAGTGGCTTTGTTCGAGGACTTTAAAGTATTGCAAATACAGAACTTGATAGATCGATCTACCACTGTTGAAACATTAGAGAAATTCTGGGGGAAATTGGAAGTGGTGGAGGGTTCAAGAACACTATCAGCAGGCAGAGATGTTTTGAATGTCGTGGCATTATTCTCTTCAATGGATTGCCTAAATCAATTAAAGAAATTAATGGCATAGACACCATATATTTTAAAATAGGTTCGCGTTCTCATAATTTCTTCTAGCGAATTCCAGTAAAAAAATGAAGCTGTAGCAATGGCTCCAAAAATTTTAAGATCAAACTTTAAGAAAATTTAAATTGTGTATGTGTGGCCTTCCAGACGATAATCCTCCTCCTTAGGATTGAGATAACAATTCAGTTCTTGCGCCAAAAAAGCAAGTTTCTAAATGAAATGATGAGTTTGTTGGCCAGCACTTGTTGAGCACATTAAATAGGTCCAATTTCAAAAAATGTACTCAAAAACACTCAAAATGGCTAACGAAAAATAATTATGAATTTTGTTTAGTTTACAAAATAGTGTCAGGAGTTTAAAATTTCATGCTGAAGGTTTTATGATGGAAAGTGATTGTCGGTGGAGGGGGTTAATGGAGTAAAAGGTGATTCCGATAAGTCATGATTTTTTTTTCTCTCTCTTATTTTAACTCTGACCAAAATGATATAAAATTCATTCATAAGGACGTCCATGCAATGCATGCATTACTTACTAATATGTTTTAGGTATAATTTTGGGTATATGATCATATTATTTCTGTTGGCAAACAAAATTATCTCCCGAGAATCATTTTAGGACGTTGGACATTCACCCCGATTCATGTTTCCTAGCTTAGCCGATGGATACACTCGAACTGAAACGGTAGTCGCACTATGTTTACATCTGAGTCCAACAGACCTGTTGACAGACCTCAGAATTCGCCCCTTAAGGTGGAATTTCCCTGACGCGGCTGCGGCCGGCATACCTAGGCTCCAGCTCCAGTTTCGATTTCGATCATGTCGAGCGAGAATATTGTTGTGGCCCTTTTATTGGCAGAGGAGGACGAAGAGGAGGAATTATCGTTGATGAGCAAGGAGCCTCACGCACCCATGTTTTCAACTCGAACATAAGAGGGGTTTTTCAACATTCTCATCGACTGCCACCTGATAAATGATGAACAAAGGTTCAGATCTTTCTTTCGGCTGAACTTCAAACATTTTATGAGCATGAAGCTAAAAAAATTATTTTACAATGCAATGGTTCATTCCTTGTTGGTTTACGGTGTAGTGGCATGGGATTCAACATTTTAATCAAAATTAAATCCCCTAGCACTCACTCAGATAAGCCTAATTAACATTTTGCTTAAAAACCGATCAGATTCCCAACTTCGTCAATTTTCAAGGAGTTCCCAGTGCTAGATTTAAGAAAAATTGCAGAAAAAACTACTTTGATATTTATTTATAAGGAGTTCTGTAGTCGTAAGCTCAAAAGGAACCTCAGTATTAAGAGGGCAGCTGATGAGATCACCCTGCTTATGCCGAGAATGAACACTGCTATGGGACAGAGGTTGTATTCATTGTCTCTCGTTTTAATTCTCTCCCATTCTCCTTGAAGGGGAAACAGATTTCGCTACTTGTTTTTAAAAATAAATTGACAAAGTATTTCATTTCAACCCTTTAAGTATGCCTTTTGGAGTTTCTAATCATGTATTCTCGCGTACTCTCCTTTTTGGGGCAAATGACCTATTGAATTGTACCCAAGGACTATCTGGCGATATATTTATGCCCTCATTTCAAAAAAATTTTAAGTTTTGATTTTTCGACTTTTTGCTCATGCCCACAGCATTCTGAAATGTCGCAGTATTTGGGTGTTTCGCCCCCACCATGCGTCGTACGCTCTCCCAAGCTTTTCTCCTGAACTACTGGACCGAACTTCATGAAATGCAGGGCCGGGGATGTGCCAGTAACATCGGCTTAACCCTAAAGCGGAGAACTTAAGGGCAGCAAAATTGAAAAATCGAGATTTCGAAATTTTCAAGGTTACAGTAATGTTTTTGTATGTTAATTCGTGCGCGCTGCTAAAGGGTACCTATAAATAGTAGCAAACGATATCGTCAAATTACCCAGTGAATCGCTGAATTTCTCAGAATCAATGTCTGCTAGAAAGTGCAAGTGGTTGCTGGTTGCAAAATCGGAGCATACTTAGTAGAACTCGCCTAAAGCTTTCCGACGAACGTATCAGCTGATATAATTCCAATGGAGTTCAGACTTCGCGAAATCGAGTTTATTGTAACTCTTTTAGGATGGACTGGTAAAGCGTTGGTAGGTGTTTTATTTTATCTCATGTATTTTCAGTTGGTGGGTATCCATCTACGTAATGCCGTTGTACTTAGATCGGGGGAACTAGTAAAGTGTAGATGTATTAAATAATTGCATTAATTTGCCCTCTGTAGGTGCCTATATCTACTTAGGAATAGTGATGACAAATTTAAGAATTTCGCCCGACCACCAAAAAATTTCATTAAAAAGTCGGTTACGACTACAATTTAAAATGAAGCTACTTTAGGCTACCTAGAATTAATAATTTCGGTGTATTGATCAGCTGAGAGGTCTCTGAGCCTAATTTGTTTCTTAATTGGCGCTGAAACCTGAAATGAAGCTTCTTTGGGACATTTAGAATACGACTACAGAGTATGGATGGGCTCTGATGAGTTCTTTCCTTTTCGACCGTTTTGACATGGATATGTCTTTGCTCTGGGGGGTCAACCAAAAATTTCCGTGACGCAAAATTTGTGTCACAATTTCAGTGTTTTTCACGTACAACCAACTTTCACGTTGCTGGGGGAATGGAACTTCCGCAGTTTTCATCGCACAGAAATCGTTCGCCACTCGTTGGAAAGCGCTTGATTTATGTGATAAATGTTCCCATCTCAAGCTACCAATTTCCCCCTCCTTACGTACCTGGCTACATTCCTAAACTAAGTTGATTGGACTATAAACAATTTTAATAAGCCGGTTACAATATTCTTAACGTAAAGCAATAGCATCATTTACTCCACTCCATAGGAACCATTTTCATCCTCTTGACAACAGTAGACTGTAAACAACAACTCGTTTGTAGACGAGACCCTCGCGAACGATCAAGTTTGTCCCCCACCCCGGCTACTACTTGGAACCGTTCCCTACAAGAAGAACTGTGAGTTCTTCAATTCCGTTCAACGCGGAGCAGCTCATGAGTCACGAGACGCTGATAACACTATTAGTGATAACGTGATAATCAAGGTGAACTTTGTTTTCTGCCAAACTGCTCCTGGGGCTGCGACAATTGAACAGCGATCACCAAGTAAGTGTATTTCCTTGGTTACACATCCATTTGGGATTGGAAATCCGTCGAGAAATCCAAATCATCTCTTTAAGAAAAATTCCTGAAGCCAAAATTGTAAAAAATTAAGTTTTAGGTGGTGAAGATGGTACAGTCGTTTTCTTTGCTTACCTACAAGTAGGTATGTTGAAAAGACTGATTCGTACCATTTGAAGATACGTAGATACCGTTTTGTTGTTCCTGGGGAAGTTACCCAAAAATCCATTAACTTGATCGAATTGTTTGCTCAATAAAGCCCCTTTCTGTGTTTTAAACACATTTTTTGCTAAAGAAAGGCCTTTTAATGCTAGTTTTTGAAAAATCATAAAATAATAAAATTACACCATGTCTGGAACTTTTTCAGTATAGGTAGGCTTTTTACAATAAGCCGCCTTTTCGCAATAAAAACGTTGGAATGACAAACTATACATATCATTCTGATCTATATGTCCAACTAATCTGAATTTTTACTAAGGGATTGATTATTTGATGTTATGTATTCTTGAGATGCGAACATCCAGGCTCCCAAACTAAGGCGGATCACGCACAGCCTTTTTGTCAAATAGAATAGGTAAATTGGTTTTGCAAAAAGGCTGAGCTTTTCCAGCTTTACAAAAGGGCTGAAAAATACCTACCAGGCTGATTGTCATTCCAACGTTTCTATTACGAAAAGGCGGCTTTTTACAAAAAGGCTGATTTTACCATAGGGTTGCGACATACTATGTATAGGTACATATATTGTTTTTAATGCATAGGTAATATAACCAGGAGAGCACGTATGAAAATATAAAACTGCAATGACAACTTTCGAGAATTGTTTATTGTTAACAAACGAAGGCCTTTTGTCCATAAACTATAAGTACGCAAAAGTAAGCCAAATCTAGGTAGATATTACAACATGTGTGATATATCAGAAAACATAATTGTTTAGGATATCAGGAAGTGTAATCAGGTGACTTCGCTCGAGATCTTTGTTTCCATCTAAACGGTATTGAAGTTTGTTGAGAACAAATTAAGAGGAACTTTAGCTGCGATTTCAGGCGCAATTTCTATCTTTTTTGGGGATGGGATGGGCAGGTGCTTCAATTCATTCTAATGGCCATAATGAGTTGGACAACAATTTGCGAGGACAGTGCCGTCATGAAGAAGTGTTGTAATCCTTGCAGTAATGATTGCCAGATTTGGACTAACCTGGGTTTTTAGCTCCCTCTTTCTTTTCTCTCAAGAAACGCAATCTTCGCGAGGAGGGCCGGATATGCTGCATTATAGTATTAGTATAAATAGTTTTGTTTGAAGATTTATTCACAATATATTTAACAAACTTGGCTTTAACCCGGTTTTCGATAGAGTGTAACCACGCCTTGAATTCATTCTTCAATTTGAAAGACAAATTGTCTTGAAGAACGTCGACTGCATGCACACACATGCACATACTGTGACATTCGAACTCCTGGTTATTTGAAAAACGCCCGTTGCACATCCCATAATTCATTTTTGGTTCACGCCAAGATGCATTGGTTGGTTGAAATTTGTTGAGTTATCGCCTACCTACCTCGGTTTCGTAGGCATTTTCCACAGCACAAATCACTTTTTGTTCCCGCAAAATTGTCTTGGTGCGTTTGGGATGGAATTTGTTGAGAGAACGCCTTAGTTAAGCTGTCACGGAATTTTCCACAATGTTCACACTTCATGTTTTCCTCAGTTAACTAACAACTTCCACTCCCTACCACTCTCAACTATAACTTCCATTGTCGCGAACTCACTTTTTCACTCACAATTACAGATAAACTACTAGGGATATGACTAGTGTATGTGACTTGACGAAAATAAAAGCTAGTTAAAAAAGTTATATAGAAGTCATAAAAGTTTCTACTTTCTATGATAAGAGAAAAGAAGACTGATAAAAGAGATTGGAACAGTGCTGTCGTAACCACTCTAGCGGGGCCCTGGCGAACCCGGCATATGAAAGCGTCGATCTATAATATATGTAGAAATGTAAAAGATCTATTCATAGGAACAATAAAGAGGAATGTTTATTTTAGAAATAAGTTAATCGCTGCTTTGATGTCTGTGCTACGAACTCGTGGAAGAACAATAAAATGGCAATGATGATAGTGATGGGCATTTGAAAATAGGCGGGCTGTGTGGTAGGTGTAGAGAAGCAAAGCGGCCACAAGAGTGAACGTCACGGGACTGCTACTACTCTCAACGAAACAGGTTCTGAGTTGTTGTTCTTCTCGTAGGGAACGGTTCCAAGTAGTTGCCGGGGTGGGGGACAAACTTGATCGTTCGAGAGGGTCTCGTCTCATTGTAGTGGCTTCTCTCCACAGTTATTTTCAACATTTCTATAAGTAAACCGTTGTTTTGTTGGAATTAGTCGGGATGCGGCCCAGGGATTTGTTTAAAGTTAAAGGATTCGTTTACAACTCTGGAGGACAACCGTTATGAAATCCCCAATCAAAGACATATCCATGTAACATGGACGGTATCTGCTTGTAAAGCAGATAGTGGAACTCGTTTACGAGTCGTTTTTAGCCTTGTCTCGATGTAAAGATGCGCTAATGTCGAAGTCTCAAGAACATCGCTTATAATTTATAATGCACTAGCATCCAAATATAAGGTTAAATTCACAACTCACGGGAAATATTAGCGAAGGAACTCCCAACGTACGTTTATTTTTATTTACCGATATATTTTTTTCCGACTTTTACAAAAAAGCGTAAAATGTGGGGTCCTGGAGCTGTAAATGTGTGAATCCTTTTGAGAGTTGTGAAGCACCAAGTTTGTTTACGGGGTTTAATAATTATATACCTATGATCTGCGTAGGTCTATATAATACAGAAATACTAATAAACCTTTGTGTAATAATTTGCAGCGTTTTTCAAGATCATTTCGTCCGTACACAATCGGCAGTGCGAATTGTGGACTAGGCGTGCGTAGCATTGGCCATTGTGCAATGAAGAGCATATAACGATTCCTGTAAGTGGTCGCGTTATGATGAAAAATTCAATGGTTTGTTTGTATTGCCTTCGGGGTTTTCCCATTTGGATGCTGAACGACTCAGTAATTTTACATCGAGAGTTATAACCGGTTTATCTTCTTATCTCTATTGACATACAATTCGAGAAGCTTCTTATTCAACAATAATGCTCAATATAGATCGGTTAGTAGTAAGAATACAATGAGTAATTATTTGCCTGTATGTCTATTTTCGAAATATGTACCTTTCCTATATAAAAATCAGATATAAAGATAGGTATCTTAAGTACCTATCTTTCAACCTGTATATGTACCAACCTAATCATCTTATTCGTTTGACGGTCGTTCAATGTTGTTTACCTACCTGACTTGCGTTTCAAATTGATCATTGAAGTGGGCCCATATTTGTGCGTACAATATTGTTACACATTAAAAGGAAGACTAATGCGGAGGCATCAAATCAACTGCAGATCGGTTGCGACACAATTTTGAAGTATGAGGAGGCCTATTATCAATAAGGTCATGAACATCACCCTATACCTATTTCAAGATTTTCAATCTTTATAGAACTTGCATTCAGTGCAAGGACGTGGTCTTTAAACAGATCTGTTGAATTTTTATCTTTTAGCGAATTTTTGAAGAAAATTAAGCTATTTGCTCTCGCCTCAAAATTTGTAGAATGTGATTTTTGAAAACATTTTATGCAGAAATCCGTTTCAGGCTATTCTGAATCATATTCTGAAGTTTAACGCATTTTTAGCGAATTTTTGAAGAAAATTAAGCTATTGCTCTCGCCTCAAAATTTGTAGAATGTGAATTTTTGAAAAAAATTTATGCAGAAATCCGTTTCAGGCTATTCTGAATCATATTCTGAAGTTTAACGCATTTTTTTTTATGTATGTATATATGTATGTATGTATGTATATATGTATGTATGTATGTATGTGTCATTCCAGACGATAACTGTCCGTAGAATTGTGCTAGAAACTTCAAACAAATTTTAAAATGTTAAGGACACAAAACGAAAGTTCAAGTTCGTTGGCCAGCATGATCGGATTACATCTTCGGGTTGAAATTTTCAAAAATGTAGTCAAAAATTTCAAAATTACCTGTTTTTTGCGATTTGTTGTGCGAAATAATTTTTTCAGCATACCAACATGTGGTATATTTGGAATCAGCGTAAAATTTCCTATAAGAATATGTATCAAGTTTTCAAAAATTTCAAAGTTGAAAAATCCGTTAAAAATCGAAATAAAGCCGTTCGCTAGTTGTAAAAATCGGTAATATTTGCATGAAACATTGTCCAAATTCAGATTGAACTACTCTTATGGAAGTATCCCTGTATAACCAATCCTAGAACCATGCTGTTTAAAACGTAGGTAGTAGGTGCTTGTTTAAAAAAAATATATGTATAATCACAACTGATGAGTTTACTCTGTGAAATATTCCGTCCTCCGATTCTCTCGGTCGCTCTCTTTAATGTTATACGCTCAACTGTTTTAGGACTTGATGTAGCTTTAATACTGACTGTGGCTTAGAAAATATCAGCCATGAAATTATGAAGAAGTTCTATTTATGTACGTACTAGCACGCAGATATCTTTCTTGTTGCTACGGAAAAGCCAAGTGACACTTCCCCATAATTTAGGCTGTCAATACATGTACAGAGACTACAGTTGGTCTGTCAATTTCTTGCTGTAGGATACTAGATTCGAATGCAACTGACTTTATATCACTCGTAATATAATGCCTCATCATCTATTGGCTGTGGAAATACGTTCCTTTCATATGACGTCGATATGTTATTTTATTTTATGTCAAGATTTGATGATGTTATGATAGAATACTGTTAAGATTTCAACTGCCTTCAATACTGACCACATTGGACATCGAAATCTAGGAATATTAACCTACATTTGTTTTTAAATCTACAAGATTAGTTTAATAATAATAAAGTATGAGTACCTCCTAATTATTTTTAATAATTTGATTCCATGTTTGTCTATCAAAATCATAAACTAAAATTTCTCTACACGATCAATAGCGACTGAAATGTCGAAGATGTTGAAAAAAGGTTGAAGATTTCTTCAAAAATTCGCCCATGGGGTCATGCTGAATGACTGGACTTTTTATTTTCAGTTTTACCGGAGCAAACATTGTACCTCTACATTTACTAGCCACTTGTGCATAGATGGGATTCGAGGTATTAACAGAACTCCTTGCGCCTAAAGGCAAAGGTGAAGTGCGTAGAATACATTTTTCACCTCAATTTCAAATTTTAGCTTCATTGGATGAATAGTAAAGAAGTTAGCTCCAAAGATCACAAGGCAACGGCAGCACTAGCTTTTGTTGAATTTGATAAGTAAAAATGTAGGAGAATAAATTAAGATGTATAACAAGTTATATCTTTCGTGATATTCTCTTGTGTAATGATTCCCTGTTTTCTCTAAATAAATGCATAAAAAATGGCAAATGGGGGCCAACCGAGCACAAGTCATGAAGCACTCCACGCAAACCGGTGACCTCGCCCTGTCATCCATCAAGCCAGATGGAATTGCATGTTGTCTGATCCTCAATGCGAATGGAGTCATCATCTCCATCGTAATGCTCTTCTTGCGAGAGCATCAGCACACTTATTGCCAATAATACCAACATGGCTTCGCACTCACTCGAAAGTTACAGTTGTGCCCAATGTTGTGGCTCGGTGTAGCGATACACACAGAATTTGTACAAGGGATTTAATACGTATTTATTTGGACTTTTGTCGTATAGTGTTATTATTCGTGGGATTTTAGCTATATTGTAATTTACCAATAATTTTTAAGCGAATTTACGTGAAAAATTAAACTATTGCAATGACTCTAAAATTTTTAAAATCAAAATTTCCTTAAAATGAAAACTACCTTAATTTAATTTGTTTATTTGAAATGCACAGTGCCAAGCGAAGAGCTACCAAGATTGCTGCTTATCAAATTCTTACAGCTTTTAGGCCGGAATGTCGCGAATGGTTTTCGTGATATCTGCAATGTATTTCGGCATCAAAATTATGTGTAATTGATTTCACTCGCTTCAAAAGTCTAAATAATCTGGTGTTTAATTAATGGTTTCATGTTTGATTAGCCTAGTTTTCTCTCGCTTCGCTGCTCGATATGGCTGTAACATCCGATGGTATTTACTGTTGAATGGGGCATGTAAAATGATTGAAAACGGTGGATCATTAGGGGTGATTTGAAATGTGTAGGGGATGTTGCTCGCTTCACTCGCTAGGGTGGGTTTTCTCTCTCGCTCGGGGTGGGATGTATAGATGCGACTGGATATTGTCCCCATACCATTGAGACCTTCAGGCCATGGTTCGGGTGGGGGTGAAAAATTTTAAAATTGCTTACAACCTCTTTATATAGACAATCCCATGCGAATAACAAAAATAAATCTTATGAAAGGAGCAAAACGAAAATAATAAACTGCTGTGTAATAGTTCGTTGTGTTTCTATGTGGGACCACGAAAATTTTATTAGGTTTAATAAATAAAGGTTGATAATAAAGGTTAATTAATGAAGATAGGCCACTCATCTACGTGGAAGGGCTATCCTATATAGATCATGTGGAACCTCAAAAAGTTTAGTTTTAAGAACATTTCAGTACTAACAGAACTGTCGGATGTTGAATTTTTGTTCTTCTACTAATTCTATACGTCCATGTTACAATATGTGAGGAAGTTATACTGTCCATCCAACTAGGCAGACTTTTTTTTCTGTTGGAAATTACTTTCAAACAACTTAAATCTTATAAAACTACGTGGATCCACGAAAAGTTTATTAGCTTCAATAAAGAGAGGCCATTATTTTACGTCCGTAGAAGGCCTTCGGCGATCAAGGGGTTGGAATACAAAGTTCAGAGTACTTTACCTATGTTTCGACGGGATAGGAACCAGCGTTTTCGTCTACATTTTCGTTCACCATAGCCGGAAAACACAATGGGACCAAATGGGAACTCCAACAAACATTGGAAGACCAACCCGAGCAAAAACCGTCAAAATTTACTGGGTCTAAGGCGGAAAAACCATAGCGGGGAATGCATTTTTTTCGTAATTTCCCGCATATTCTCGCTGATTTCTCAGGGAAGACACCATCCCGCGGCAATTTTGTTGGTACCATCGTGTTCTACGGGTCCAGAAACGTCCAGAAACGAACTTTGTCGCTGACATACGAAGTGCTCTCGATCAAATTTTAATGTGGCAGCAGATAGAAGATCGAGCGCTTGGCCAAAAAACGGTGCATTAAAACGGGCTCCCACCCCCCTCCCGCCCTTCGGCCCATGGTTTGGTTAAGAGTAGAATATTTTCTCCCCCCCACTCTGCCGTTTGGCCGTGCATGGACAAAAAACAGACGGAGTTTCATTCTTATAAAATAGTATAGATTTAATCATAATGTATGAATAAAACTATTAATCATAATAGTTTTCAAACATACAATAAAATATTAATTTATTGTAGTTTCAAACTTAAAACCGGGTAGTTGATTGGAATAATAATTATGGGAATAGAAATAGAAAGATAAGTAACGAATTAAAATAGAAAAGAGAAGAACAGAACAAAATACGCACAAGTAAATCCAAGTGCATTCAACTAGGTGTACGAACATCGATGTAAGTTACTTATGAGAAGTGGTACTCACACATTGGAACCTATTAGGTATTGTTAAAATTAGTATTGGATGTAAAATATACAGTTGAAGAAAATTGTTTGTGACGACAATATAGAACATAGAACAACAGACAATAGAACACGCTCTATTTTTAGTAAGATAAATTCCACCTACTTCATATCTGCAACAGCGAGCTCAACCCAGACCAAAATCTATGCGCTACTAAATATGAAGCCCTCCGCCGGGTCTAAGGCCTGAATCCCCGCAGTTGAAATTGATCCGAGTTCTGACCTTTTACCTTTCCCAGTCAAATGCCATGTCGAAGCTAACCATTAGTTCCTCTTTTCTTCTTTGACAACTTGTTTCAAATGTGTTTTGTGGTTTCGTTGTTGGTTGGGATCATCTGTTTTTATTGGTTAAGCAAGCGGTACTGTACCGTTATACCCACCCCCAGTCAATTGGTCTTCAACACGCCCGCCCGATGTTTCTAGGCATTGCTTCTTACTAAGATTATGTTATGTTTGTAGTTTTGAGATGCGAGCTTGAGAGCATCCAGACGGAAACTTGGAAACTGCCAGACCAGGAGACTGTCCCAATTTCTGCTCCGAAACCGATTCGGGGAGTTCAAGGAGTTCACGTAAATGTCTCCGAAAGTAGGGCCAGGAAACTGTCGGAAAACACAAAGCTGCAGAACTTTCCGAAAATATTCCGGCAGAATGGAAAATCCCCGTTTCGACTTCGAAAACTGTCCGAATGTCTGCTCAGGGCAATGAATGAATGAATGTTAGGCTATTTTGAGGAATATTTTTATCCATGACAGTCAATCAATCAGCCATTGCTGCCTATTTTAAGCATTACTTATCCATATTTTTATCCATGACAGTCAATGTATATTTATTTATAACGTGTAAAACTTGTATATACCTACAAAAATGAGATATGGAATTTTTATCAATAAATCTTTATTGACGGTGAATGTTTGAATTATTGAACCTAGGAAAAGATAGGTAAAAACCTAAAAATTCCCTAGTCATATAGAGGGATAGAGGAGCCGACCTGCAAGACACAAGCCCACGCGGTGTGGGCTTATGTTATAGTCATCATTAGAGCTCGGATTCGAGCATATTTGATTTTTTTTCCTGAATAGTAAACATTGAAAGAAGCCTTTTGTTGGTAATTTCACCACTCTGGGACCAACAGAGTTTAAATTTATCAAGCATAGAAATGCATAAAACCGCGGTTTTCAGAATAAATGCATATTCTAGTGTTTTCGTCTAAATAGTTCGTTTTTCTTCAAATTTCCCCCGATTCGGGCCCTGACTATTCATAAAGTTCGAAAACAGAAATTACTGAAAAGCGTATATCTGGTGCCAATAATAGAACCTCAGGTTTTTGGGGGGATGCATCTTAGACACACGGCGAGAGAAAGTGAGCAGAGGGCGTCGGTTACGTTAGACACATGAGTTATCTTAGACACACGAATTGAAGAAAAATCAGATGGGCCCCGTCGCTACGCTCACATCTCAAACAAAGTTAACATCCTATAGACAGTCCATCAGTAAAAGTATAGATTAGATGGGAAAATAAAAAAATATAAATAGTTGGGAAATTCGGTGGGTCCAACGCCAAACTCAATTTCTGGAACCTTGTGTGTCAAACGCAACTTGTGTGCCCTAGTCATAATATATATATAATTTGAGGTATTTTTATGTCCCACTGGGGGCCTAGATAATGCAAATAATGTTACTGGCCAAATAATGTCTGGCAGTGAACTTGGGAGTTCCCCAGGAGCTAATTACTTACGTTCGTATTTCTTTGATAAGGCCCAAGGTGGAACCTGGTTAAGGGATTTGCGACCCTACTTTCGGACAGTTTTCAGTTCGTACAGATTCGGGCAGTTCCCCCTCTTCGCAGTCTGTTTCAAGTTTTCTGGCCGAATCCTCGTTCCACCTTTTCGGGGAGTTTGGAGGAACAGGTTTTCCGGGAGTTTTGAAACGAAACCCCAATATCCCCGAATTTCCAGGAAGGGTGTTTCGGACAGTTTCCTGGTCTGGCAGTTTCCCCCCGACCATCCAGACCACCAACCTATACACAGCATTCTGATCTGTTTGTGCGAATTCATGCGAATTCTACTTGTGCGAAATCATATGGAGGCAATCAAACCACAACCACGCCAATTTGTTTCAACAAATCCTCACCGACATCGGCAACTTCTGAAAACACGGTAATTTTTTTTTCCTTTTTTTTTTTTTTTTTTAATTATATAATTTCTTTCCACAGCTTGAAATTGTCACCAATTCTACGTAAATATATAATTTTAGTAAGAAGCAATGCCTAGAAACATCGGGCGGGCGTGTTGAAGACAAATTGACTGGGGGGGGGGGGGGGGGGGGTTGTGTAACGGGAAAGTACCAAGCAAGCAGCCTCTGTGTCATACCTATGTAGAGGGTAGTGCAACTTTTCTTTTCTTAGACAGTTTAAATTTGGACAACTTGAAAGGGGTAGCAGACCACGTGAAAACGATTTTCGGGCCTTAATAAGATTGCCAAAATTGAATTTCGAACACAACAGGAATAGACAGATTTTCTCCAAATTAAAAGATACCACACCGAAAAAACAACTTTAGTATTTGGTCTACCAGATCTCTTGCAATAATGGTGGATGTGGGATGAATCCTTTTAGTTTGAATCTGGACAAGTTTCTTTTTTATTATTTTTTTATTTTAGCTTAAGTACAAGTAACCAAGAGTACAGGGGATGATTCTCTGCTTTTTAATTTAGTTTTTATTATCATCATCATTATTATTATTATTATCATCTTGTTATGTTTAGAGAGACGCAAACTAGACTCGGGAATCAGATGCACTAGAATACACACTAGATTTGGGATTAGAATAAAATGGTCTACTTCAAAGAACGACTTGTTATATTGATAACCACTGTGACTGACACAACTGACTGACTTTCTGCTGACAACGCAGTACTGCCAGCATAATGAATACAATGTTGCTTTTGGATTGTGACCTACATCACATCTACGCTATTTTTAGTTTAGATGTTGATGTATGTAGTGGACCTCAGATACTAAGGACACAGAGGAGTTGTTTGAACCACAACAGTCCTCAGTGTAGTCAGTAGACTAGCTGGAGAAGCAGGTCCAATGTTTTGCTGGACAATCCTCAGGTTGATGAGCAACATAACCGCGTCGACAACGTTTTTCGGATGTACGAGGGCGCTGGCCTGGTGGAGGTGAATGTGTGCGACGTCGATTTAGTGAATGATGGCGATTAGGTGAGACGGGGATTTAGAGTCCATTGTCTGGCTGGTGAACGAGTAGGACTTTTTGAACCTGAACGACTGTGACTTGGACTATTCCTGCTAGATTGGATCGCAAGGAGGGGCTGGGTTGCACCTTGAATCTTGGAAGCCGACCTGGAAGTGTGTTCCATATCAACTACTATTTTAACAGCCTGATCA
The DNA here is from genome assembly GCA_030762985.1 of Adelphocoris suturalis. Classification (NCBI taxonomy): domain Eukaryota; kingdom Metazoa; phylum Arthropoda; class Insecta; order Hemiptera; family Miridae; genus Adelphocoris; species Adelphocoris suturalis. The sequence continues at coordinate 18,168,438 of CM061041.1, read as the reverse complement.
AAAACAGAGATTTTCGTCTTCTGTAAAATACTCGGTGTCATAGTCTCGTCATCAATTCCACAAACCAGTCTATCACGTAGAGCCTAATCCTGGAATTCCCCAAAACTACAGAACATGATGTTTTAAAGTTGCAACATAGTCCGATATCTGTTCATTGGTACTCCTGCTAGTTGTGTAAAAAGTATAACGCTCATCTGTAACACATGTGGATGGAGCATATAATTCAGTAATAGCCTCTACACTATACTAAAGGTAAAATCCTCAACCTTCTTGGGACCAGCATCCCTTAAAACTCCAAACACACTTGTCTGCATCGGTACGACAGAAAGGGTTCAGACTCTTTTTCAAATTTTGGGAGTGACTGACTTGATGACGACGCTATTTTTAGTTTTAATTTATTTATTTTATATTTTAATCATATTTCTTGTAGCACTCATTTGTCTCCTCGCGGCCCAATAAAGTGTCAAATTTCTTTTCTCATCGTAGGTATCCTTCAGCTTCCAAATATGCAAGGACATATCATCATTGAAAATAATGAACCAAATGAAGCAAATATTAATAACTAATGATTAAATTAACGGTATACTCATGGAAAGTAAGAATTAATGGAGTTTGAGCATCAAACAAAGCTTATTAGAATAAGGGAAGTGGTGGGGATTATGACAGTTTAGGTGAGTGATAATATACAGATATGGATCACCTCGGGCAGTTTGCTGGCAATGAACCTTAAAATAGTCTAACCTGTTACGTTTGTTTGGTTGTGGCTTTGACCGAACACGCCCAGAAACCCTGGATATCGACTAATATCGACGATCAAGACCTGGACAAGCCCGGAATGAAATAGGTTTGAACTCGCGACCTTTATAACGCCACTTCGGACGTAATCGGAGTGTAATGGAAAACCAAAACACCCCAAGTGCTTCATTTAGGGCGATCCAAGGAGTAAACACGGGAGAAATTGAGGTGTTTCCGACGCAAAACAACATTATAAGCTGTATCTATCAAGTTTCACGATATAAAACGATGAATTATACAAGAATTTACCTGTATACGTGGTGTTTCCCTGTGGTGGGTACGGACTTCTTGGTAGATGCGTAGATACCGGTCGTAAAATGTGAGTTCACCCCCTTCGCGACTCCTTGCACAATCAATACCCGCCCCTCAACCCCTCAGTGCGGTGGCGCTTTTCCATTCACGGGGCAGATGCACGTTTCCCGTACAGGAAACGGCGCAGTTTCCTCCATACTTATCCTAGCTGTTATAATTTATTTCTTCAAGCTATCAGCAGTAACAATCTCCATTGCATGATTTTTTACTGTCACGGATCATACCTACTCGTAAAGCGAAATGAACTTCAAAGTTCAAATAATATTGATAAAGGTGAAAGATAGGAATGATACCTAGTCATACGTGCTATCCGCAGTAAGAATCTTCACTGCACGATTTGTTACTGTCATTGATGGGTCTTACCCGTTGAGCGAGATACAGGAAATTAGGAAAGGAATGATCTACATAGCTACATTCCAACAGTAACAATCTACATATCGGCAATAACAATCTTCATTGCATGATTTTTAACTGTCAATGATGGATCATTCCCGTAAAGCGAAATGAACTCAAAGGTCAAATATTGATACAAGTGACTAGTATGGGGATGATACCTACATTGCTACATGATACCCGCAGTAACAATCTTCATTGCACAATTTGTTACTGTCACTGTTGGGTCTTATCCTTTGAACGAGATGTACGTCAAAGGTCAAATATTGATACACGGAATTAGGAAAGAAATTATATCTACATTGCTAACCATGCTATCGGCTTCATTGCGGATTTTTTACTGTCATTGATTGATCATTATGGTAAAGCGAAATGAACTCAAAGGTCAAATATTGATACAGGTGACTAGGATGAGGATGATATCTACATTTGCTACTCGCTATCTGCTGTAACAATCTTAGATTTGTTGCTGTCACTGGTGGATCATAGTCGTAAAGCGAGATGAATTCCAAACATTCAAATATTGATGCAGGTGATTATGATTGGGTTGGTATCTACATTGCTACATGATATCCACAGTAACAATCTCCATTGCATGATTTTTGACATCATAATTTATGTCTTCACTTTGGCACATAAACGAAAAGAGCGTTGAAAAAAGCGTCAAGGTTGTTTTCTGACGATTTCCGCTTACAACCGAGTGGTTGCTAGGGAAATGGTACTTCGTCGTTTTTGATCCCACAAAATTTGTTGACCATTCGTTCAAAAGCTCTCGATTTATCCTACTGCGAAGTGCGTGGCCAACAAGCTGACTTATGAGCATGGTTATTTGAATAATTGTGTACACTCAGGTGATCATTCTCAGTAATTGATATTGTGAACATGATTGCAAGCGCTTGTTAATTTCTGATGATTTCATTGAGCTGGTGTTGCGATGATTTGATTCATAGCAGGTGATCCGAATATTGCGATAACGGTTTGATTTTTGAAGTGGTGGTTGAATCATTTTAATAGGTAATTTCTATACTTCACACTCTAGAAAGCTGTAATTTCGTATGTAGCCTCTAAGGACATTTACTTCTCGATGCCCAGGGTCCGGATCAGATGAGTGGCTCTTAAAGCTAATTTCTATGCTTTACACTCTAGGAAGCTGCAATTTCGTATGTAGCCTCTTTAGGACATTTACTTGTCGATGCCCAGGGTCCAGATCAGCTGAGTGGCTCTTAAGCAGGGTCCACACTATGCCGGGGTAGGCCGGGCGGGCTGACCCGGGCGGCCTAAGCCGCGTTGATGTAGACGCCCCGGGCGGCTTTGCCGGGTTAAGCAGGGTCCACACTATGCCGGGGTAGGCCGGGCGGGCTGACCCGGGCGGCCTAAGCCGCGTTGATGTAGACGCCCCGGGCGGCTTTGCCGGGTTAGAAAATGCCGGCCCGGGCCGTGCCGATCCCAACCCGCATAAAGTAGGTACAGATCAAAGGAAGCCGAGCCGAGCCGAACATAAATATAGAGTGGGGACGTGCCGAGCGGCCCCGAGCGGCTTCAGTTACAATTAAACCTCCGACCGAACTAGACGAATTATTTTATTTTCGACTCAGTTTGTTTAAGTAGGGTTTTTTATTGTTCATTTTAAGTAAGTAAGTACAGCTGCCGTAAGTACACCTGGCTCGGGCGAATCCAAAATCTTCTTTGACATCTTTTTGGGGGCTGATTTAAAGCGAGTATCACCACAGCCATGGCTGACATAGCGACGTCATAGTCGGTAATCATTTTGAAAACACTAACACTGAAGGACACTTTAAAAAAACTTCTAAAAAGTACTCTTCAACGAAGTCACCAGTCTTGGTGTTGAAACTAAATAATGTAGGTAGAAATAACCCGGTCGGCTTCGTTTTCGGTGTGGACGTCGTGCCGGCCCGAACGTACTCGCCCGGCTTAGCCCACCCGGGTCAACCCGCCCGGCCTACCGCGGCATAGTGTGGACCCTGCTTTAGAGCTTGCATACGAGTCTGCAACACATATGAGTCTGCAACTAAAGACATAAAATGTCCCAATGTGTTGCAGACTCCTATGCAAGCTTTGTAAAGCACTCTTGAAAACGGATGAGCTGGTTGAAGTTTTAATGTCACCAGGAAGCTTTTTAAACATTTTAACGCCTTTTTATGTAAAAAAAAATGCTGACCCAATGTCGTCAATCTGAGAGGTAATCTTAAAGTAAAATCAGACGCCAATTACTGTCACTGACGGATCATACTCGTAAAGCGAAACGGACGTCGAAGGTCGAACTGTGATACAGATACAGTTGATCAGTATGAGGATGATACCTACTCGTATCAACTTTCTGTAAAAACCCAGAAATAACCGAGAATTCTTAAATAGGTATTACGAACAGAAGCTAGGAATATAAAAATAATGGATAAAACCATTATAATAATAGAAGTAGTTAGTATGTCCAGTGAAAAGTACTGGTATATGACAGCTTGGTTTATTATTTACATTCACCAAGCAAAATAAAATAACATTAACTCCCCCCCCCCCCCTCCCTAAAATTTGATGGTTCAGATTTTTAGGTTTGAAGATAAGTGGATCTCAAGACGCTGAAGATTATAATAATCTTCCATTTAAAAAATACCTACGGTATCTACCGCTCTACTTTTTTCTCACCCTTGGGTAATGCTCAACCTTCAAACCAAATTTAGAATATAATAAATATAAGATGCAGTCATTTTGTAAGTACGCATAGAAAGGAGGTTGAACATTTTTCTTCGTAGGAAAGATGTAAAGATTTCTGTTTACTATAGGCATTTGGTTTTGAAATCAATCTTCTGGGATTTTTCTCCTCGTAACACTTCGTGAAAACTTATTCAATTATTGAATTAGGTACTAGTTTTCTATTATGAAACCACACATTTAGAAGACCCGATTTCTATCATTTATTCGATAGAGGGCCTAACGTTAAAAAAATTGTTAAATAGTCAAATTGGATTCAAGTGAGCACTCGGTCGAAATGTGACCAAAGCTACGCAGGCGACATGGGCTTATCTCAAGTGGTGCGCGAGATTAGATAAAATAGAGCAAAACCGCAAAAAAAGCAAATTAACAGCAGACGTCGTTCAAATAATTCCGAGAAGCGAACCCTCAATACTCCAAGCAAACAGATTTCTGTCTACTTCAGGTAAGAAGGCACCAAGGCCGGAGGACGATAATTTATTGTGATCTCTGAAGCATTGCTCCAACTGAAGATCTACAAATCTTCACGTACATCAGGTGTCCTCGAGAACAATTTTCGCAATATTGCTTAATAACGAGGAAACGAGAAATTCGCGTTTGAATGACATGCCTGCGCCTAGAAATCGACCATCTGTAAGATAGTGATTTGGATAAGTCAACTGGTTATAAGTTCAACACCCCCACGGATGTTACTGTTTAGACTTGAAGACTGCGTATAAAAATTTGTGATTCAGATTTTAAAAAAAATAAGAAAATGGATCATATTTCACGCCAACAAATAATGCCCACATGTCACTACCATGACTACGTTTGCTAGTCTCGCGGTCCTGCGAAACCTGGGTGAGTGGTTAACCTGGATAAATGGTTCGACCTGGATAAGTGGTTCGATCTAGATAAGTGTTTTGACCAGGATAAGTGGTTCAACCTGGATAAGTGGTACGACCTGGATAACTTGTTCAACTTAGTTAAGTGGTTCAACTAAGATTGCTTGTCCTGTGATCCTGCAAAAATTCAAATTACGAGCCAACATAGAGACATGAAACATGTCAAAATTTTTTTTTTTAATTTTTTTAAAGGTTTAAGCCGTACCTCAACCAGAAGGGTCATTAGCGGCATTGAACAAGGTGTCCAGAGGGACACTGGAAGTGGCACGATTCTAAGGGGAGCCATGCTGTGAAACATGTCAAACACGTCAAAGTTACGTTAGAGTGTTTTTGACGACTAGGTCATCATCAGTAATAAACAATAACTTAGTTTTGATTGTAAGATCAAACCAGTGCTCACGAAGCGAGTTACATGATAGCGCATTTTCTTGCAAATGAGCTTCCTGCGTTAAATAGTAGACAAAATGGCTTTAGAGCTCACTCAGCTGATCAATGACCGCTCAGTCGTCTTCAGCATTCTCCCTTCAGCCTCCCTGTCAAATTTCAGCTTCCTGCGTCGAATAGGAAACGAAATGGCTTTGGAGTTCACTCCGCTGATCAGCGCCCCCTGATGTACATCTTTATCCTCCCCATGTTGCAGATTACATCCATACCAAGTTTCATAAAAATTAGACCTCGGGAAATGACATTTAAAACGATTTTAAGAGGACATACACACATGCATACGTACATATAGACATACATACTTACATACACACATCAACGGACAAAGTGAACACGATAGCTCATTTTTCCTTTTTTTAAAGAAAATACGCTAAAAATTGAGGTCTCTAAAAACTTCGAAATAAGAGTAATGTTTTTTTGGTGTCAGGTGTTGTGAAAGATACCATTCCAAGAAATCGAATGTAACCACACGGATCGCTGTACGTTCATCAGACGATCGTGTCAGCTGACATGGAATTATCTCTTCAAGAAGTCGAGTTTAACACTCTTGTCGTCTATATATGGGCTAGTGAAGCGTAGATAGGTGTTTTATTTGATCTCATTTATTTTCAGTTTGTTGGTGCTTACGTTAATGTCGATATATTCAGATTCTGATATCTGACTAAGATATTTATCAGGTCTTGCTAAATACAAAGAGACTAGTAAAGAGTAGGTATTTAAATTTATGAAAAATTTCTTCATTGAAATCCGTTTTAAGGCATTCTGAAACATGTCCACACTAAAATTAGGATTTTTTCAACTTTATTGGCAGTATAATTTGAATCGAGTATACTACTTAGTTTCTAAAGTCTCTTACAAGACAATGAAGTAAAAATACGCAAATTTTTATCTGTAACACAATATGAAATAGTTTCCTTAATTCTGAAAATTTTGATTTGACGGACTAGTGGGACTTGGCTTCTCCTCAAATATGCGCCTCATTGACGTACGCCTTGCCTAGATAATGTTTCTTCCTTCTGAGATGATGTCAAAATATCTAGCACCTCAAGTACTGAGTTCACTGCCTTTTCAACCAGTGACTCGCGGTTTATCAGGTAGGTCTTCCGTTTGAATCCACTAATCTTACCTAAATCGTCGTCAGAGACACAGGTACTTTTTCCCACAGTCGACAACTTCATCTTCCTTCAAAGCTTCCAACACTTTACTGATGGTCAGCAACTCCTTTAGAAACAAAGAACTCGCGAGTTTTATCACGATTGAGTAGGTACTTAATCGCAGGGTTTCGTTCTTGTAGGAGTGACGAAGTGACAGAATCTTACGCGGTATCCAAAGCCCTCACGTGGATTAAACTGGAATACCATTCGATCCCGAATGCAGTCACATAGTGTTGTTGTCTCAAAGCTTCAGAACGTCAGCATGAGATCTCGTCTCACTAACATTGAGGCATCCATACTCCAAACATATGCTGACTTGACTGAAGTAGGAACGAGAGTTGTTTTTTGATGGACGAGAGGCCATATCGGAGTTGTAAGTAACGAGATAGCAGATGCTGGGGCTCGACGACCCACTGCCCTCCCCAAACCATCTCCATCTCACTCATTTCCACCATCGGACCTGAAACGTCTCATTACTTCCCACCTGCGCATCAACTGGAAACGGGAATTTCACTCTTACTACACGGTCATTGGTGACCGTGACAAAGAACTGTTTCCACCATCAAACTGGACACCTTGGTTTGCTAAAACCACCGAACCAATGCCAAAGCAATATTACAAGATCATTGCCCAGAGCAGGGGTATGCTGCACCAACTCATACTTACACCGATTCGGGAAAACAGACACCCTTCAGTGCAGATTTTGTGGGGATATTTTGGAGACAGAGCCCAGAGCATTTAGTCTTGGACTGTCCAGCTCACTCGGACCATAGAATGATGAGCAAAATCAACCAAAAAATTCATCACCCGTACGACCTCGACTCCATCCTTATGACAAGTGACGCGAAATTTTACCTCAGTTTACATGAATATTTTACTAAAACCGACATTAAAATCTAAAAGAAATTTATTTTACTGCTTAATTATACTTTTTACAATTTTTTCAATCATTTACTTTACACAATGTAATTAAAATCTCAAGATTGTAAAACAAACCTATATTAATGTATGTATACTGAAATTGTAACGGCTGAAAAAAAAGTGACGAAGGAAGTCTGGTCAGTCTTTATGATCATAGCCTTCACTAATGATCGAACAAGCTACTCTCCTTGTGAACATTCTAATGAATATTCACCACAATTTAGTTTAGGCGACATTGTAAACCATCTCTCGAGCTTGACGACAGTTTGTTTAGCCCTTGAATCCCTTTAGGGTTGATAAAAATTGATGTCGAGCTTCTACGACCATCTAGACCCTGAATGTGATTTTTCACCCATGTTTCATACAGTTTGGTCAAGTATTTTCGGAGAAAAGCCGCGGACGGCGGATGGACGGATTTTTTTTTTTTTTTTTTCTTCGATTTTTAGATTTTGCGCATCTTGAAACGTAAACCAAAAAAATTTTAGGGGGTGTTATAAATTTGTTTTCTTGTTCGATTCAAAGGTTCATTACTGAAAATAATAAACCAAAATCAAAATGGTTGCTGAATTCGGGTCGGCAGGGGCAGCCAACACTCATAAATTCGTCTTGTTCCCCTCCTCCGTTAGTGTGAAATCAATGGTTCTTTTAGTTCGGTAATGAGAAAGCAAAATCCTGGCGGCAAAATTGAATTGAGTGAAATATTTAATTGAACCAGGGCATTTTTCTAAGCAGGAAAGAGAAAGATACGTAAATCTGACTTTCAATCATGTAATAATAGCAATAATTAATAATAATAAAAAAAGTAGAATATACAGTGTCTATACACACAATAATCATCTGCGAAAATACGCATCGTTTTTCAAGGAATATAAATTTTGTTCAGAGTTCTCTATCAATTAATTTCTGATTCGTCCATATTTTTTTCCCGGAAAAATGATGTACCTACCTAATATTTTCCGTCGAGATGATTATAAACCTTAATATCTTTCATTCGATTATAATTTTGCAATACTCATCGTTTCAATGAGGAAATCTGGTTTTTCCGTCCAAAAATAAATTATCTCTATCTTATCGCACTCGTGGCATTGATAGGTTGAGCCACGGTTGTGTATTCCAAGGGCAGACTGCGGTATATTAAATTATGTTTTAAAAAAATCCTACTATCTTGAGCTTTGGAGTGAATCACTTTATCGATTTTGCTTTCTAACTATTGAAAAGCCTTGTGCCCATATATGTGGTTGATTCTGTCCCCCAAAATCTAAATTAGCAGTTGCTTTTTTTTTTAAATAGTTCTCTGAACACAGTCTGTCTTTCAGCCTGAGATCAATTTCTGGTACCGGGAGATTTGTCCACTTTTAATTGAAATCCGTTTTAAGGCATTCTGGAACGAATTCTTGAGTTTAACGCATTTTCATATATATATACATATATATATATATATATATATATATATATATATATAAATGTATATATTATTTGGGATTGTTGATGACCATTCTACTATGTTGAGGGTTGTTGAACGTTTTGAGAACATATTTTCTCATCATCAGGGTCTATTGATAAAATACATGGTTACCACATGATTTCACAACATTCTCTGAAAGTTATGGGGATACATACCTATTTCAGACGTTAACTCTCCTTAGAATTGAGATAAAAATTCCTTTCTTACACCAAAACATCAAGCTTTCCAAATGGAAGTATGTACCTATAAATTCGTTGGCCAGCACTCTCCGAAGATTTTAAATTGCTCACATTTCAAAAAATGTGTTTAAAAAATCACTAAAAATGGCTAAAACCGGCAAAAAAATTGTTTCCTAAATTTATATTTGAAGCAAATTTTAGTCGATAAATGTTCATCAACAAGGAACTAAAACATTGAAACATTTCTACACAAAATTATCCTGAAAATGTACCTACTTAAATTGTATTAGTATTTGCTGAAAAGTTTATAAAGACCCCAAAAAAGTAAAAAATCCAACTTTTTCTTTGAATCGCAAAATATCATTCAGAACGAGTTTGCCTACCATAAAATTGGTAGTTAACCATTATTTCTTTGCACTCGAAGTGCTTCAATTTAAAAAAAAGTTACATAAATATGATACGATAATATACGAAAATTCGCTCAGAAGATCATACAGCATGACTGAATTCACACTGCAAAAGTGAATTCCTAATAACGTCGATTTCTCATTATCTGTTGGTTCGATTTCGTTCAAACTCGGTAGGTGATTGGGTATATATTCTAGAAATGTGTCCCATAAATTATATTGGGATTGGTAGAGTAATAACCATTGCGCATGCGCGAAACGTATCGATCGACACAGGCAAAACTCCGAGTCTAATAGAACGATTGATTAAATTTTAAGGGATCGTGCGGGATAACCTATACATGGCCCCAATAACATTTTATTTCCGTCACATAAATAGTAGTCAGTGCGCATGCGCAAACGTTGATTTATTATTACGTCGATTTTTTATCATCTATTGGTCCGATTTCGTTCAAACTCGGGGGGCTGATGGGTATATTTTCCAGGAAAATTCCCTACGAATTCTACTGCGATTGATGGAGTTATAACTAAAGCGCATGCGCAAAACTAAAATTTTCGACACAGAATTTTTATGAAATTTTCAAGGATTGTACAATTCAGCTCCTAGACGTTCCCCTATAAATTTCATTACCGTTGGATTAAAATAGTCTGAGCACACGAGCAAACATTAATTTCTCATAACGTCGACTTATCAATCATTTCGACTCGTACTTTGTTCTTCACCTAATTCTATATGTTACAATGTTACAATATGTGAGGAAGCTATACTGCTCACCCAACCTGGCGGACATCCCAGAATCCAGGGAGTCACCCTATCAAATCTCAACTTCTTAGGATGAACTGGAGAGATTATAGCTCACTTAATCATTTCAATCGTCTCTTAATTTCAGCTTCAGAGTTTAAATACGATAAAAATTAACAGCTTTAGGAGCCCATCAGCTTCGGGAGCCCATCTGCTGATCACAGGTCTATGCATCGTCTAATACCTACTGCTTATAAGTACCTACAACTCAATGGTATACCTACACTGTAGTGCCTTCTTTTCACATTATTAGTTCATTATGGTTACTTAGCAACATTAGTTTATAACTTAGCGTAATAAACCAGCTTACCTTGACTCTACAATGGCTTAGGGATCATAAAATGTGATAAATTGAGAGCATTCCAAAAAGTGGCGAACGATTTTCCTGCAATGAAAACTAAATAGTAACGCATCAGTTGTACGTAAAATTCAATAGAAATAGAAAAAAAAACGTTGCATTTTAGCGAATTTTCTCGAATTTTCTTAGAAAATAAAGCTATTGCAATGGCTCCAAAAATTTTAAAATAAAAATTCTCAAAAATTGTCTTCATCGAAATCTGTTTTGAGGCATTCTGAAATGATTCCTGGATTTTTACGCTTTTGTATATGTGTGTGTATATATATATGTCATTCCAGACGATAACTCTCGATAGAATTGAGATAAAAATTTCTTTCTTTCGCCTAAAAATCAAGCATTTCAAAAGAAAGGATGAGTTCGTTGGACAACACTTTTTGAGCTCATTAAATTGGTCAAATTTCAAAAAATGTACTAAAAAAATCTCTAAAAATGGCTAAAAACGGCTAAAAATCGTTCAATTGATAGTTTTGGTAGAATATCTTGTGGGTAAAGTTATGTGGAGAGTTTATATAGCTTGCACTAATAGTAATATAATCTATATAACAATAAAATAAAGTCATATAAGTAAGTCATGATGTATAATAACGAAGTTGAATTGATGGATTCGGACTTCTCGGATGAGGAGATCATTCAATTTTTGGAATATGAACGGAGACAGTACACGGTTCGGTCACGCCCGGATTATTTTAATGAACTTGACGATGTAGATTTTCACACACGTTTCCGGTTGTCGAAAGAAACTACTATGTTTGTGCTGCGGTTGATAGAAGGAAAAATAGAATCCCACAGTGATAGGAACAACTCTATATCGCCTATCACAAACTTACGCTGAGATTCTACGGTCTTGGTAAGTAATTCCTACCTAAAAAAAAACAAAATTTTATTGATCAATTATAGAATCGATAATATAGTAAACCGGAAAGAAGGCATTAAAAACAAGCTCGTCCCAAAAATGAAAGTCAAAACTAAGAAAATTCGAATACTGCTGAAATACTGCCAATACTGCTGAATGCTCTCAATTTATAACTGCATCCCCAACGAAAGAGCGGCTCCATCCTGGAACCCCAAAATATCTTCACCTGAGATCCACTTCTTCTGGATTCCACGGATGCACATTGAAGTAGACCGGGTAATGGCAAAGCCAAGACGAACCCTTATCCATCTACGCACCATCCCTTGCGGCTTGCCCCATTTTTCAGCAAGTCTCTCAGCCAGCACACTTGTGAAGGACGCCAAATGGGGAGCATAAACTCCATCTACAGAGCAAACAAGTGGGGTGAAAGATGCATGTCGCTGCTCGCATGCTGCCAGGTACTTCCTTTTCTTTTCTTCTTCTGCCCTTGAAAGGACAGCTGCCATTCCTACCTAATAATGTACCATAATGTAGCATAAATTGATTATCGAGATCTCTTTACGCACTAATAACGAGCTTCCTATGAACCTATAGCGTTTATCAGGACCTTTTTGAAATTTCAATGAATTCTTCGTTGTTCTCAGGTTCGATGCTTCTCGCAGTTGCAGACTTCTATGGCATAAGTAAAAGTACAGCCAGTCACATAGTTAGAGAAGTCTCTCAGGCAATTGCTGCACTTGCCCCTCGATTTATTAGGATGCCCTCTAGCAGAGAAGAAATACATGAAGCCCAAGCAGCATTTTACAAAATAGCGAAAATGCCACGAGTCATTGGGACTATGGACTGCACCCACGTTCGTATTCAATCGCTCCTCAAGTAGAAACTTTCAGGAACAGGAAAGGTCACTTCTCCTTAAATGTGCAGACAATTAGCTCGGCAGACTTGAAAATTGTAAATATCGTAGCACGATGGCCTGGATCTGCCCACGAGCCAACGATATTCAATAAATCAAAAATCAAACGTCGCTTGATGGCACAAGAATGGGATGATGCCTTGATCGTGGCCGATAGTGGTATGCAAATACATCCTACCTCATTACTCCGCTCCTCATATTTGACTTATTTCTTATCTATTATATATTTTTCTAATGATGATGTGTAAGTGGACCTGAACTCTTTGTAATAATCGTTGATTTAATTCAATAAACAACTTACTACTACTACTACTACTTTCAAAATAACCAACAAATAGAGTATTAAGGCCAGTCTCCAAGTGACTTGAGTGGCAGTTTGGTCAATTTATCGATTTCGATTCTTTAGTGGATAGAAATGGTATCGGTTTATTCTGCCGATAGGAACATCGCAGCCGTTTTCCGCGACCGGCGGTAGATAATTTCAGATCCTCCAGGCTGGCGCCGCGGTTCGGCAGGTGACTCACCTCCTCCCGTCGAGAGTCCGTGACTCACTCGCTCTTGAAAAGAAAAACACCGCCGATGTAATGAAAGGCGTTTAAAAACCTCCAAGTCATCGTACAAATAAGAAAACATTTTGGGTTCGTTAAGAGAATGTTAAACAAACGAGCCCGGTGGCGTGATGAGAGACGTTAGTATTAGTTTTCTAATATGTGCGCATCGTTGGTATCACTGATAGTGCTATAATTACTCCTAGGCACTTGAAAGGAAAATGTGACGCTATATGGAAAACAACCATACCTCCTATGAAAATGACTCAAATTCATGGCAAAATCATAAACTTTTACCTTACTGGGAAATCCAAAAGATCATCAATTTGCCAATTTATTTCATGAAAACCCTAATAGTAGGTAATAGTACCTGTAAGTATTTACATACTTATTTATATGAAAGTTTTAAGAAGCAAAATTAAAACCAACTCATTCCTTTCATTTGAAAAGCTTGATTTTTTAGCACAAGAACGGAATTTTTATCTCAATCCAAAGGAGAGTTATAATCTGGAATGACACATTGTATCTTCTCTATATCAGAGATGGGCGTTAATCGATTAACGAATACTTTCTCGAATACAAAATACGATTAAAAAAGTAATCGTAGAAGTAATCGAATAATCGATTAAGAAGTATGCTGGAAGTATACCGATTAGATATTACGTAGAACCATTTCAAATTTCAGCTTCATAGGTTGAATAGCAAAGGAATTAGCTTCGGATACTCAGCTGACCAGATTTATCCCAGTCTGGTGACCAGCGCCAAACGATTCCGTGGGGAAGAAAAAATCCTTAGGCCCAGCAGTCGATCACTAAACGTGTTAGAAACTACGAATAACTGTCCCGATCCAGGGCGGGATCGGCTATTTTGACATGGATATGTCTATTGGCTGGCTTACGTGAGTATGAAAGTTAGTATTGAAAGTTCCATTCATGCAGCATGATCGTATATGAGCGAATTTTCGTAAATTATCGTATTGTATAATGTTGAATTGTTTTGAAATTTGAGCTTTTTGAGTGCAAGGAAATCGTTAACCATTAATTTTATGGCAAAAAACGTATTCTAAATAATAACCTGCTATTCAAAAAGAGGTTCTGAGTTTTTAGCTTTTTTTGCAGTTTTTATCGATTTTTTAGCAAATTTTGATGAATTTTAAGTACATTTTTCAGCATAATTGTGTACATACATTTTTAGATGTTCTATTTTATAGTTAATAAACTTTATTTGAGCAAATCGCTAACTGAGGGAGGTGAGTCTCAGGTAAGGATACCAAGCAGATAGAGGTATCTTGCGGATAAATGAGAGTTGATAAACAGCCAACGGGAAGTTATCCGAGGCCGCTAGTTACCTAGAGTTCGCCTGGGCTTTATCTGTGATTGATAAACGGCCCCTTAGTATTGATGAAGAACTTTTTTTTTTTTTTTCTTGACAAGTTTTATTGAGCCAAGTAATAAACAACTCATTCGTCTAAGCAATATTCATGTGATAAATTATTATACATTTTCTTAACATCTAATATACTTCACTTTAGACTTATTGTTCTGATAATTGAGTCTCTAGTCTTGACGTTCATTTTATTTCACTTAGTTCATGCGGTTTAGTGCTTTTAAGTCTTCTAAGTAGATCTTCGGTGTCAAGGAGCTGGACGACATCCTTGTTAACATGATCTCTGAGCCTCAAAAGGTGATTGACGGCTTGTTTGCGGATAACCTCATTGACAGATTCAACTTTCAACTCATAGTGTAATCTGTCGTTTCTGAAGTAGGTATCTGTATGCGTCGACGCAGGTACACAGAACATTATTCTGAAAGCGCTGAATAATGTTGCGGTTACTTTGTGCAGTGCACCCCCACAGTTGAGCCCCATATGTCCAGACAGGTTTGAGGACTTGCTTGTTCAATATGAGCTTATTGTGGATAGACAGTTTTGAGCGCCTTCCCACAAGCCAGTGCTTTGAAGAACTATTGATAGATAATTTCCTATTGATCCTTGGCCTATTCCTGGGAAGAATCAAAATCAAATAGGTAGGAAATGAGTTAGAATTAATAATCACATACCATGGGCTGCATTAGCCCGTTGGGAAATGAGTTGCTGTTAGTTCATTCTGTTGGTATTATCTTAGTAATACTCTTAAGCTTAAGCTCTAGTAACTTTTTTTGTTATAGCGAATTAGAGAATAGAGAATTGAGCTCACCCAGGTGATCGAAATCGTCAAAACCGAAAATGCGCTAAGAAAGGCCTCGAACTGCTTGTTGGCAACCAAAATAACATTTAGGGAGCCAAAAAAATGGGTTTTCTGCGCTTAAATCCTCTCAAACTCAACCAATTAAGTCATATGATATATCAACTGAAATGGCATGATTCACTGAGTGTTCGTAGGACCAAAACGAGCATTGTATCTCAATTAGGACCTGAGATATCACAGGAAAAATCTATAAAAGGTGGACAAAGCTAATTTTCAGTCCTTCAGCAGATCTACATCTCATTCTTGAACTTTTTATACACACTGATGTACATCACGATAACTATTAGTACATTAGTAGGTACCTAATGCGAATACTATTAGTGCCCTAGGCTCACCCATTATTTGATTTTGAGACTTACACTTTCGATCCAAAAAGTTTTTCTGTAATTATTTTCAAAACGTTGTTCATCACCAGTCGTCTGAATTGTAGAATTCGTTGGTAAAGCCAGTGGAGTGATTATTCAGCGTAGGCTGTAGGATTCATCATTGTACTTCTTCTTTTTCTCTTCTTCGACTACCTTGAGGATGGCCGATACTGAGAGACGGTAACGAAATTCGTTCTACAATTCAGTAACGAGTGACTTAGTTTCAGTAATTTCATTTGGGGTAGTAGGTGATGGAAGGAAATTCATGCACTTGCGTGTATTTGCGCTTGCGCATATCTACGCAATTCGCTTGACGGTTATCAAACCAATAGAAAGCCATATTAAAGGTTTCCGCAAATAAGGCGGGAAAAGGGCAGGAACAAGACGAGACATTTATATATAATTAGGCATTAATTTATTTATAATATAATTCACGCTGCAGAAGTCCAGACCACCCTGTAAACCCAGACCAGATTCACCATCCTCACACCAGCCACGCGACGGGGTGGGGTTACAGCCTGGTTACGGCAAAGGATCGCCACGTCCTGGCACCGGACGTTTCCGTCCTGTTCCTGTCCTCTGCTTAATGAGCGGAGAGGCATAGGACGGGGAGGCTGCCGCCGTTAAGGTAAATTTGGTACTTGAATTTCCCGTCCTCTTCCATCCTCGTGTGCAGGACGTGAGAGTTCAAGTGCCACTTTGAATTCTAAAAGATTAGTTTTCGTAAACACGGGGAGAGATCTGCTCAGGAGAGGTTTTTGATGTTACTGTACCTAGGCACAAGAGGTTGGTCTCAATCTCGGTGTCAATTGGTCTTACCTACCGAATAGTTTTGATAAGATACCTATTGAAAATAATAAAATAAAATAAAAATTAAAAAAAAACCTCGAATAGATCTTGAACACAAGTGTTTTCACTTCAAATAAGGGCATTAATTTTAGATCATTCTTTTCAGTATAACATAATATGTTCGTTACGACGCGCCATATAATCGACCTACTAATAAACCTACTTTATACGTAGAGACTCTAAGTTAAAGAAGACACTGAGGTTTTACAATGAGATTAAGGTAAATTTTAAGGTGCGTCCTGATCGGCAATTCCCAAATAACAGTCCCGAAAGAACTACAACAACAACCCCGAAAATAATAGGGTGTCTGATGTCACACTACTGTTCTAAATGTATCTGGTGGATGTCGTTGGCTGTTGAAAATCCTTCACCAAATATATACCTATTTATATATTTATTTTTTATTATTTATATTATAAATAGATATATTTATATATCTATTTATTTATTCTATTCTAAGATAGACGTATCCAAAATCTCTGCAAAGACGATTGCCCCCGGAAAATTTTGTCAAGTCCACACTATAGTCACAATGTGAAGACCTCGGTTTTTCTTGTGATTCGAATGTCACCTCTCTTCTTCCTCTTTCTACAAAGAGATTTTGGATATGGACTGGTCGGGTCCAATTTCTGTTGCTTCAAAATACCAAAAACACATTCCGGGCTCCGAACATTTCAGTTATACAGTACGCAAAAATTCGCTCATGACTGGAACTTTTTATATATTTTTCGCGTCAGTAGGTAAAGGCCCATTTACACTGAGAGCGCATCGTTCGCTTACAGGATTTGTGAACGGCCACGAACATGGTGCGCGTGCTGTGTGAACACTTACCCGCGCCGAGCAACGTTTGTCCGTGCGCGGGGTCGCTCTGTCGACTTCAGTTTTTCCGCGAATGCTCATGTTTCTTGCGCGAGAACAACTGCTTCGCTGACCGTGCGCGGGCAGTGTGAACGCACCCTCCCTTTTAGCGAATTTTTGAAGAATGTGAACAAAATTTGTAGAATGTGAATTTTTGAAAAAATTTTATGCAGAAATCCGTTTCAGGCTATTCTGAATCATATTCTGAAGTTTAACGCATTTTTTTATGTATGTATGTATGTATGTATATATGTATGTATGTATGTGGCATTCCAGATGATAACTGTCCATAGAATTGTGCTAGAAACTTCAAACAAATTTTAAAATGTTAAGGACACAAAACGAAAGTTCAAGTTCGTTGGCCATCATGATCGGATTACATCTTCGGGTTGAAATTTTCAAAAATGTAGTCAACAATTTCATAATAGCCTGTTTTTTACGATTTGTTGTGCGAAATAATTTTTTCAGCATACTAACATGTGGTATATTCGGAATCAGCGTAAAATTTCCTATAAGAATATGTATCAAGTTTTCAAAAATTTCAAAGTTGAAAAATCAGTCAAAAATCGAAATAATGCCGTTCGCTAGTTGTAAAAATCGGTAATATTTGCATGAAACATTGTCCAAATTCAGATTGAACTACTCTTATGGAAGTATCCCTGTGAAGTATGCTATTTAAAACGTAGGTAGTAAGTAGATGCCTATTTAAAAAAAAAAAAAAAAAAAGAAAAAAAAAAAGTAATCACAACTTACTGATGAGTTTACTCTGTGAAGTATTCCGTCCTCTGATTCTCTTGGTCGCTCTCCTTAATGTTTTACGCTCCACTGTTTTAGGACTTGATGTAGCTTTAATACTGACTGTGGCTTAGAAAATATCAGCCATGAAATTATGAAGAAGTTCTATTTATGTACGTACTAGCACGCAGACCCAAGGCCTCGCTCCGCTCGGCCGTCAATAGCGACTGAAATGTCGAAGATTTCTTCAAAAATTCGCTCATGGGGTCATGCTGCATGACTGGACTTTTGGCGTTTGCAAACGTTCTGCGCTGCGTGGCGCGGCGCGACCTGTTTGCAAACAGGTCTGCTGGTAACGCCTCACATCGAGCCAGAAATATATCACAGTAACATAACGTTTATCAAGGGAGTTATTGAAATTCTTTATCGGTGGTTTGGCTTGAAAGGATTTAAGTTATAAAATGTGCAATAAAAGATGAGTTTTAGCTTGAAACACGCTTTTACCCTAATTTCTCTCCGAAAAAACGAGAGCTAAATTCTCTCCAAGTCGCCCACGGAAGTTGAAATTTGATAGGGAGGCTCTCTGAGACGAGAGACGAATGAAATAACCAATAACGGACCTGATTGCTGAGTAAGCTCAATTCAGTAACATACCCGCAAAAGCGAGAAAACAGTTTTTTCTCCTTTTATTTAATATTATATAAATAACTAATTTTGTTCTTATTTAACTTGAGATGTTGAACTTTGGCACGGGGCTTCTGTTGGTGTGATAGAGTATAATTACAACTTGAGCAGAGCTCTTCAATAGCAGAGAGAGCTACATAGCTTATTCTGTTCCTATTCAACTTGAGAGGATTTAAACTTCTGAATGGGGAGTTTCTGAGTGCGGTAGAGTGCATGTAACTACATCTCTCCCATCAGCTGAGTGAGCTCTGTAGCTAATTTCGTCCATATTCAACTTATATAATGCTGAAATTCGGAGCTGAAATGGTTAGGCTTCTGAAATACATTTGTTCCTATTGTGTCCGGGGTCCCTCTACTTGTTAGTTTAGTAGTATAATTACAAATGGTGAACCGCTGTTATCAACTGAGTGAGTTGTATAACTAATTAGACTAGCGATGGGACAACTACCAACCTTGGCAAGGTACAACGAGAAAAGATAATATAACGTCAGTTGAATTCAAGTTCAATAAAAGGAAACAATTTCTTTCTTTTTTTTTAAACACTTGATTAACTGAAATAAAGATCACTAGATTCCAATGAATGACACGCATTTCCTGAGGCCGCCTTGGGAGTGGTATTCACTATGAAGGCCGGGTTTACACTATATAAAAGCTCTGCTAGATGTAGCTGTGTTATAAGTAAATTTTTGATGCTAATTTCGTGTAGCAGAGCTATACAGTATACAGCTGTTCAGTTCGTAGCCAGATGCCGAAGAAGAAGGTAGTTCTTGCAGCAGCCGCTGTTGTAGCCGCAGCTACTGTGATATTTTCAACAAAAAAAAAAAAGAGAAAGAAGATATTGGATCAAGCCCTCACTTCAGGCTAAGACACGATACAGTGTTAAGTGACCTTTTGAAAGACCTTAACGAGGATGATATAGACAACTTGAGTTATGAAGTTCGTTGTGATGGAAGTTTCAAAAACTTTCTCCGTATGGACTCCTCTTTCTCCGAAGTACTCTGATCACAAGCTGAGTCAAAACAGTAAACAAACATGCGACATCAAAGGTCCCGCGGCGGCATTTAGGGAGGGAGTAGCTCCATGTAGCTCTGCTACAAACAAAAATGCACGTGTAGCAGAGCTATATGTAGCAGAGCTAGATATAGGTCAGATTCCCTTTGATGTTTGGATATCAAACTTTTGGAATAGTTATCCGAAACTTTTGGATAGCACGATATCTGCTATATAGCAGAGAAAATAGGGTTAAATTTGCTATATAGCCGGGCTATATTTCAAATCTCCAGTGTCACTTTTTGAACTTGTAGCCGAGCTATATAGCTGAGCTTTATATAGCTGTGCTATATAGCTTTGCTACATAGTGTAAACCCGGCTTAAAGCAGACAATTTTGATCAAATGTGTTTAAAGGTGAATAATCAGCATTTATATATTTAGCCTCCTTTTTCCCCGTCATTATGCCGACTCCGATGGACTTGAGTGGTAGTTTGATCAAGATTGATAGAAACAATTTTTATTGAGCACGTAGTTTTAAACAGGCAATACAAACAACCGAAGCATTTATTTATTAATTTACGGCATACGCCAATTACATACAGTTGTTGTTCACAGTGGCGGATCCAGGATAGGCCAAAAGGGGGGGCTAGACGTTTGAGGGGGGGGGGGGGGAAACACCGGAGGGTCTGGGGGCCCTAAACCTGTATATACGTTTTTAGTTATTTTACCTTATAATAAGGTAAAAAGGTCTAAAGCAGAAGAATTGTATGAATTTTATCTGGTTTACTCTTTACAGTTGAAAACAAAGAAATAAGATGTGAGCATTTCAAAGGACAGTAATAATAAAAAATCGTATTCAAAATAAACTTTAATGTTAAAACTTTTTTGAATACTACAATTCTATGAACAAGTTATTCGATGGCCCAATTTGACAAACACATTCGTCTTGCTTTTGAATGACTAAAATTATGTAAGACTTTATCTACATCGATTTCCCTTTCCTTGTGAATATGAGCCACTGCAATCCCGTTCAATCGGTCTTCTGTCATGGTTGACCTGAGATAAGTTTATTCTTCTCAGGGAAGAAAAGCTCAGCTCGGTCGAGGCAGTTGTGACCGTTAAGGGCCATGTCATACGAGCGCTATTGCCGTCGCGCTGATGCCGTCGAGATAGCGCCGGAAAAAGTGTATGTCATACGTGACGGCAAATGCGTCGCGTTGATGCCGTCCCGCCAACGCCAGGTGCCTGTCATACGTAGCGTCTTCCGGGCGCATTTGCATTGACAGAGTCCCGGCGTCACGTGCGCCGCGTCGCTAGCGCGACCGTCCGCGTTGGCAGCGCTCAGCGTCCGGCTAACGCGGACTCGCCGAAGGCATTAGCGTCCGTATGACATGCTCCATAAGAACCCCATTGCCGGGTTGGAGCGTTTTTAACGCGACGCTATCAGCGCGACGGCAATAGCGCTCGTATGACATGGCCCTAACGTAGCGAATATCTGCAATCAAATTGCTACGTTTGGATAGAAATCTCTATTGCACTTTGACAAAGCAATTTCACAACTTTGTGGAAGATCCTTGGGGATTGCCGATTTCCAATGTTCCCGCCAAAGTCCAATCTCTGCTGATAACTCTAATGATGAAGCAGAAATGTCCTCATAGTAGATATTGGCAGCTTCCAACACTTCTTCAACTATGTGACTAGAAAAGTTAGATGGAATTAGTCCCTCCAGATGTGAAACCTCACTTACGGCACTAAATCTGGTGTTCAACTCAGAAATAAGGTGATCCAAAAATGGAATTTGTATTGCCACCTTGTAATACTGTTCTGCATCTTGACCTGGTAACTGGACATTAGCTCTTTGAGTCTGTCGGCTGCATGTTCGGGGTAAGATTATTTTTTCTCCTAATTGCAATGCTGTGGCTTGTGAAGATGTAAATACTTTCTTAAGTCAATGATCTCATTTGTTTGAGTTTGCTTAGTATTGACATTATATAACCTTTTGCAGTTGATAGGTCTTGTTTGGGGTCTTGGAGAAACTTACTCAGTTTTACAGTATGAGCTAAGCAATGAACAGCTGTGTTTGAACTCACGATAAAGTCACTTCTTCTTAATGCAGCTCCAAAGGCAACTGCTTTAGATGCTGTTTCTGAGTCCTTATCTGATTCCATATGCCAGTAATTCAGAAACAGGACGAATAAGCTCATTAAAAATAATAAGGCTGTCATGGCGTTCAACCCATCTCGTCGGCGTAAGGACTTCAATTTCCTTTTATGAGGTTCTTCAAGAGCAATCGGCAATCAAACAAAACAAATTACCCATTTTATCTAGTGTAAATTGGATGCCCAAGGGGGCGGGGGGGCTACAGCCCCCCTAGCCCCTCTCTGAATCCGCCACTGGTTGTTCAACAGAATCAGGTAATAATAATATATAGTAATAAAAGGCTATTCACAAAATTGGTATGAAACAATTAAGTATAAAATAAAATCGGAAACCTCGAGGAATAACAAGACAGGAATGAAGGAAGAAAAAATAAATCAGAGGGAAGCGACAGGAGAATGAAATAATTCAAAAGCGAGCGCGGGTCTGTTCCACTTCTTGTCATGAGGAGGCCCCTCCGCGGTGGAGGTCAGAGAAGGTCGATCTCTCCCCGCGATATCCCGCGCAAGGTTTTTTTAGCTTTCACAGAACTGAATGTTTGTGTGTGTTGTTGGTGGGGTTGTGAGGGGGAGAGGAGACGCCTGTTGGAACATGACGACGACCAAGGACGCCAGTGACGTCAGCGGGGAGAGAGCCCGTCCAGCCGACTTGCGCCTCCCTCGCGGTTCGCGTTTGCAGGGGCTCGCCCGACTGACGCCATTTCTAAACCCTCACTCCTGAATATTGAAAAAAAAATCTTTGCATCAAGGGCGGTTTGATTTTTAACATGGAACATGTTTTTGCCATCATCACCCGGCCGAAAATGAGACAAAATTACCGTTGCGTGACATTTAGTGCGTTACGCTCCTATTGACATTTTATGTCTTTACTTTGGCACATAGGTTCACCTGCTTTTTTCATTTTTTCAATTTGATTTTACATTCATGCCATCGTTTAACAAGTTTGAGCTGCTGACCAGCTCAACGGCTCTTTTGTATTATTTAGCTGAAAATAAAATGGGAAGGAGTCCCGTGGAGGTGATACTTTGGCATGATGGGCCATGTTCTGATCATGTATTACATACGGGGTTTAATAACTATAGACCAATGATCTGCGTAGAAGGGCTATCTAACACAGAAATAATAAACCATTGTGGAATACAGGGTGATTCCCTCGTAGATGTAAAAAAAAATTGGGTGAAACTACATCAAAAATGGAGTAAAATGCCGCCAACTGCATATTTTTATCTCAATCCGTACTCGAGATATGATTTTTTAAAGGTTTTTTCAGGAATACCGTGTTTTTTTCATTTTAAACTTGGATTTCTCCACTTTGCCTCATTTAATTTTAACTTTCAACCTCATTTTCGGTATCAGCATTAAATTTCCTATAAGATTAGTGTACTTGGGTTCTTAAAAAGTACCATCCGAAGACCCTCACATCAGCTCAAACATTGACGATTTTGAAAAAATAATATTTCTGAAAATCTTTAAAACTTTACTACTCTTTTAAAAAGAATCCTGGAAACTGGCAAATCTCATGAAAACTGCTTCATCTAATATGCTTTCCAACGGTATTATCAATTTTACTTTTATTTTGTTATTTAGGGGAGAAAATAATGTTTTAATGTTAAAAAATGTGGGTTTTTCAATGAAATTGCTGGTTTTCTCGAAAGATGACCATCCATGAACCAACGAGTATGGGGTCGGTTTCTATGTATTTTTTCTCGCTGGATCAAATGGAAACTCTTGCAGATCTCTCAACTACGTTATAATCGATTTTTACACTTTAATTAACTAGTTTTACCCCATAACACACATACATTTAATCGTAACAAACAAACTAAACATTTGCGATTTTAAGTGTAAACCTCGGTTATAACGGAGTTGGAGAGATCTACAAATGTTACCATTCGATACAGCGTGAAAAAATACATAGAAACCGACCCCATACTCGTTGGTTCATGGAGGGTCATCTTTCGAGAAAACCAACAATTTCATTGAAAAACCCACATTTTTTAACATTAAAACATAATTTTCTCCACTAAATAACAGAATAAAAGTAAACCTGATTATACCGTTGGAAAGAGTATTAGACAATGCAGTTTTCATGAGATTTGCCAGTTTCCAGGATTTGATTTGGAAGAGTAGTAAAGTTTTAAAGATTTTCAGAAATATTCTTTTTTCAAAATCGTCAATGTTTGAGCTGATGTAAGGGCCTTTGGATGGTACTTTTTAAGAACTCAAGTACACTATTCTTAAAGTAAATTTAATGCTGATTCCGAAAATGTGGTGAAAAGTTAAAATTGAATGAAGTAAAGTGGAGAAATTAGAGTTTAAAAGGAAAAAAACACGGTTTTCCTGAAAAAAAAACCTTTAAAAAATCATATCTCGAGAACGGATTGAGATAAAAATATGCAGTTGGCGGCATTTTACTCCATTTTTGATGTAGTTTCACCCAAATTTTTTTTTGCATCTGCGAGGGAATCACCCTGTAGATCCTCTAGCAGCGCGTGATTTCTCTATCTACTCGCGCTTAGAAATTCGAACTTATTCAACGTACAGAGTTGCGGGTGGTTATCTTTCTGAATGTGAATTCGGTTTGGTGAATTTCTTATAATATATATTATGACCTCATGATCAAACAGACCGATTTCGTTCAAACTTGTGAGGGTTGTTGGGTAGGTATATGTCTAGGATGATATCCTATTTTATTCTTTCTGAATTCTAATTCTAATATGAAACCTGTGTTCTATCTATATGAGCCTACGAGTCGAATAGGTACGAGTTTGATGCAAAAATAAAGAACATTTGCTCTTGTGGTCATACTGCACGACAGGAACCTTTTTTATAGGTTTGATTCTTGGTTTCGTATGCCCTGAGTTTAACTTTTTTTTTCTTTTTTTTTGTAGGATGTGTCCCGGGATGTTGAACGGAGTGGAGGTGGAATCCCTAAGCGTATTTTTGGGAGAGTGCAAAGCCAGGATGACTGAGCGGTCTTCAAGGTGAGGTAAACCTTCGCGCCGTCTTCTTTTGTGGTACAAAGTGATACAAAGCGGGCGATGACAATGAGAAATCTTGTCAGTCAGGTGGACCTAAGGCCTACGGAAAAGAAGGCCAGAGTCCTAGTTGAGATTGAAGTGTTACATCGGCCTTTTATATGTATTCAGGTGTATTTTTGCCGGGATTCGGCCCAGAAGGAGGAAATGAAATCACAACATTGTTGTAATCAATTTAATAAGTCCTTAAACGTTTCAGGCAACACCGTGACCAACAGTACGGTGACCTGAGTTCTAGTTAAGTACGAGTTGGCGTTCCATTTCAATATGATTGAGAAATATACCAGCTTTCAGGCACGTTAATGAATATCAAAAGTGCAAGTTACACTATGACTGATTTTGACAGAACACAAAGTACCTACTACAACCGCAAACTAGAAGGTACCTACCTATTTAGGGTGGTGGGGCCAGAGTTTGACACCTTTAGAGACATTTTGACAAGCAATTAAGTTATGTTTTATCGTTTGTTCAAACTTATAGCTTACATCTATTGCTGCATCAGGATGTCCTCAAACTGCTCGGTATTGAAAAAAATCACTAATTCAAGCCACAAAAAATCATAAGTTCGTTTTTTCGAAATCAATTTTTTGACCCAGTATTTGACAGCGTGTCGAAGACTCAAAAGAAAACGCCCACCGGACTTTCTAGGATAATTTGTTAACAACCACCCTCCTATTATGTGATAATATAAGAGCTATGTTCCGTAAGGAGGGGGAAATTGGTAGCTTGAGATGTGAACATTTATCACATAAATCAAGCGCTTTCCAATGAGTGGCGAACGATTTATGTGCGATGAAAACTACGGAAGTTCCATTCCCCTAGCAACGGCTGGGTTGTACGTGAAAAACACTTAAATTGTGACACAAATTTTGCATCACGGAAATTTTTGGTTGACCCCCCAGAGCAAAGACATATCCATGTCAATAATCGTGGTTCGTGAGGACTGCTACTGAGCAGTGACCTCACCACACGTCTCATGTTAGTAGTGTCGCTAGACGCTAATTACAATATTAGCATAACTGTAATGCACCAAAATATGCAAATAAAGTTATTATTTGAAAAAAAAAAAAAAAAAAAAAAACATTTTTTGTTGTACCTGTGATTGACACAACAGTTCTTCTGCAATAAATGCTTCCTTGTATCAGCAAAATATTTTATTTCAATATTTTACAGATAAATAGAGCATTTGAACTTAGTTATATTAATCTAAATATAAAATTAATGAGTATTCATAAAGACGAAGTTGAAAATATCACCGGATGTTTCGTCACAAAATAGGTACAATGTTTTCTTGATACCATAGGCACAGTACGATTCAAATGATGAAGTAGCAGCTTGTGAGTTGCTATGTATTTATATAAATATAAAAAATAAAGAACGAATAGAGAACCAGATAGACAGCACGGATAGTGCATTGACAGCACTGTCAATCACTTAGGGTAGCATCAGTTTGGGGACTAGTAATTGACATTTACATATTAAAATTTTATCTTTGTTTGTTTCCAAAAAAATATAACATAAATGCAATCTATACATAAAAAAGATAGTGAAAAACCATGGGAACAACCGAATTTGAAAATGTGGAGGGCATGGTGAAGCAAAATAGAACACTTACCTACTCCCTTAGCAAAATCACAAGTAACTGCACCAAAAAAAAACTCAACACGAGGTTCTGTTGGGTGAACTTCTCCAGATTTCACAAAACCCACCTAAACCTTTGACCACGTTTATACTTCACTAAGAAGGTACCTATTTTGTCTCAAAATTCAAAAGGATGAAGCCAGTAAAACACTTTTATGCCTTATTATTTGAACTTTTTGATGAGATGTCAATCACTGGGTTTGTCAAATACTGGTCCATCCACCCTACAATCGCAAACTACTAGGTAGTTAGTTCCTGTTCCTGATCATATTAAATCAGTTCAACAGTTGAGTAGCTTGGTCGGGATATAGCAAAGTCGAGAGCAGAACGGCAGGTTCCCGCAACCTCTTTCTTCCAGCTCGCGTCCGGGAAACCTGAAAAAAACCTCGCTCTAATTGTCCCCATCTCCAAATTGAGCCCACTTCAAACAGCATCCTAACAATTGTTGAAAAACGGACAGTCATCCCCTGTGATTGTGTTGTGCTCGCTCGGTTGAGTCGAGAAGAGTTCAATTTCAAACCGCCTTCATCGTTGAAGTTGTTGTGTTCTTACATAACGAGGCATCGAGACCCAGAGTGAGGTTAACGCGATTGCGACATCTTACGCATAAATCTTTTTTCGTTTTATACGTCGATAATTTTCCGAAATGTCGATCAAATATTATATTTGGATTAAGAAGAACGATGGAAAAGTTATTTGTTTTCTGGGTAAAAACCGTGTGGGAACTGGCGATGAAGTAACCTCTTTTTGGGTCAGATGGCTTGAACCTTACAAATACAATATTTGCTTTTACATTGACTAGTAGGGGGGCAGTTGGTACAAAATTTACAATACCCTCCAAAATGACGACTTTTAGTGAATTTTCGAAGAAAATTAGGCTATTGCAATTGGCGTGAAAGTTGGTTGCTAAGAATACAACTGTCACAAAAAACATTGTAAAAAAGTGTTGTATGGCAGGTGGTGGTTGTGTGATCGATCAGATATTCTGAATGGATTAAGAACATAATTAAATTGTTACGCAAAGAAAAATTTCACCTCCGTAATTTGATTTTAAAACCAGCAACGGCTTGGTTGCATGTGAAAATCAAAAGAAAAATTTCAAGGAGTTCGTTGCTCCATGAGACCTTGTATTCACTGCACAGAAAGGTGGGTAACTCCCCTCAGTATAATGGACACTATTCATCATGCACATTAGAAATAAAAGAATTTAGAAAACATTACAAAAAGTAGGTAACTGAATTGTGGCTTAGAGAATGTATCAAAACACAAACGTTGGGTACAGCTTTCGTACAAGTACGCAACCACGAGGGACATTTTATGTCTTTGCCCCCTCCCTGCCGTCCCCACACCACGTACCACGTACCCCGTACCTTTATAGAACGGTACACTTTTTATAGCACGTAAACGTATGCTTGTGTGTTTGTCAATATGGTCGTCTGAGTTGTTCATTTTGTTAAACATAAACACAGTCCGAGCTTCATCTCCAAGACTCGAACATCTCCAAGAGATAATTCGTTCATCGGTTGTTTGGTCTTAAAATTATGTCTTTACTTATATAAAGCTTGCAACCGTGTTCACAATATAAATTATTGAGAATAATCACCTCATCTCCTGTGTGTAAACAATTATTTAAACAATCACGCTCATACCGCAGCTTGTCGGCCACGCACTCCGTAGTGGTTAACGTAATATGGTTAGGTAAATCGAGAGCTATCCAACGAGTGGTGAACGATTTTTGTACGATGATAACTGGCGAAGTTAAAGTTCCGTAGCAACGAATCGGTTGTGCGTGAAAATCGTTAGAAATTTTTCATAACGCTTTCTTCGTCACACTTTTTGAGTTATGTGCTATAGTAAAGACATAAAATGTCAAAAAAGAAGAGAACACGGCCCTTCGGGGCACGCCCTGGACCCCCCCGGTTGCTTTCCGCTTTGAGCCTTCGGCTAAAATGCTAAAACATGGAACATGAGTTCTTCCCGCTAATTCGTAAATGTAGATGAATTTAAAACTACGACATACATTTTTTACTAATCAAAATTAGAACAGAATACCTACCTACCTAGGTAGGTAATTGTCTGTTATGGTGCACGTTTACAATTACGATAACCAAGATTAACTTCTCAACAAGTGACAACAAAACAAGCGGCATCGTTTACTATATCCATTTATAACATAAATAAATATAAAACTACGACATGAATAGAAGAACAAGTAAGAAAGAAATGCGTGATAAATCGAGAGCTTTCCATCGAGTTGAGAAAGGTTTTTGTCCGGTGAAAACTAAAGAAGTTTCATTTCCCCAGCAACAGCTTGGTTGTACGTGAAAATCAAATGAAAACAACACCTAACTTGCTTATAGGTTGCGTGAGGTTTTTTTCTTTGCGTAACAAAATTTCCGGTTGACCCGTCGACTAAGACATTTTCAATGTCAAAAAATTCCTTGACCCCCAGCCAAAAGACATATCCATGTCAAAATCAAACAGGACATGACATTAGAAGATAGCAGTAATTTTCGATGAGTTTCCTGTTGCTTTTGGAAACTAATCAAAAACTGGTGTGAAGGCAGAATCTGATCTGCTTGGATTTATGGATACAGAACTCGAACCACAACCGAGCGTACTTCCAGATGACACACCAGAGACTCGACCTGTTGTGTTTTAGTTACAAATTATTATTCTTTGCATATTCGATTCGAATAATACACAGCTCTGTTCTATCATTATTGCGTTCTGAATTTCAGTCTAATTTATCGACTAAGATACAACATGCCCTTTACCGTCAACAGGTTCTTCGCCATATAATACGAGTACATACCCTTCATTCAAAAACATTTTTCCGTTCATCTTTTCCTTTTTTTGAACAAAATGCATGTGTAATGGACTTCGTTTAATAATTATAGACTGGTCTTCTGCGTAAAAGGACTATCCAATACAGACACAATAAACTATTGTGTAATAATTTTTAGCGTTTCTAATGGGGAGTCCAATATACTCGTACGTACGTATGAACAGCCGATGGCTCACTCTAAGGACGAGACTTTAACCATTATGGTTACAAAACAATATTAGTTTTTAACTTAGAGTAATAAATCAGCATTCCTTGACACAACAATGGCTTAGAGGTCATGAAATGTCGTGGTAAAATGAGAGCATTCCAAAAAGTGGCGAACGATTTTCCTACTATGAAAACTATGAGAGTTACTCTTCCCTACTAACGCCTTGGTTGTACGTGAAAATCAATAGAAAATGTGCCGGTCGGGGAAAAAAGTGTCGGTCGGGAAAAAAAAGTGTCGCGAAAAATTCCTCGACCCCCAGCCAAAAGACATATCCATGTCAAAGTACCGGCAAAAAAAGGGGTCCAAACTTCTTGGTTGAAGAAGAAAAAACCCTGATAGGGTTGGTACAAAAGTCAGTTAGCTCTTCTATTATTTCCATAATATCCATACTATTAAAACGTACTTAAAAATCGTGTACCTACTGTATATAAATTAATTTCTCCCTTGATGGGAAAAACAAAAGATCATGGATATGTCTAGTACCTACTGCTTACCAGTTGGTACCTACTACTCAATTGTATACCAACCATGTAGTGCCTTCTTTTCACAAGATTATTCCACTATGGTTACATAACAATATTAGTTTTTAACTTAAGAGTATTAAATCAGCATTCTTTGACACTACAATGGCTTAGAGGTCATGAAATGTCGTGGTAAAATGAGAGCATTCCAAAAAGTGGCGAACGATTTTCCTACTGTGAAAACTATGGAAGTTACTCTTCCCTAGTAACGCCTTGGTTGTACGTGAAAATCAATAGAAAATGTGCCGGTCGGGAAAAAAAGTGTCGGTCGGGAAAAAAAAGTGTCGCGAAAAATTCCTTGACCCCCAGCCAAAAGACATATCCATGCCAAATTCCTTGACCCCCAGCCAAAAGACATATCTATGTCAAACCAGCCAAAAGACATATCCATGTCAAAATCGAATTCGGTCCGTTGTCTCACACAAATTCGTCCAGATCTAATAAAGTGTTCACTAGCGCGAATTTCTGAGTTATATGGTAGCTATTATCGAATAATCAGGTTTTTTTTTCGAATAATTGACGAAATTTTGAATTATCCCCATTGCTAAGAAATCCATTTAAGGAAAATCCATGTCGAAGTAGTTTAATTTCTCCCTTGATGGGAAAAACAAAAGATCATGGATATGTCTAGTACCTACTGCTTACCAGTTGGTACCTACTACTCAATTGTATACCAACCATGTAGTGCCTTCTTTTCACAAGATTGTTCCACTATGGTTACATAACAATATTAGTTTTTAACTTAGAGTATTAAATCAGCATTCTTTGACACTACAATGGCTTAGAGGTCATGAAATGTCGTGGTAAAATGAGAGCATTCCAAAAAGTGGCGAACGATTTTCCTACTATGAAAACTATGGAAGTTACTCTTCCCTAGTAACGCCTTGGTTGTACGTGAAAATCAATAGAAAATGTGCCGGTCGGGGAAAAAAAGTGTCGGTCGGGAAAATCGCGAAAAATTCCTTGACCCCCGCGAAAAGACATATCCATGTCAAAAAATTCCTTGACCCCCAGCCAAAAGACATATCCATGTCAAAACTAAGATGAAACTGTATTTGGATTTAATTCTAGGACTTGTCAAAATCTACTTCTACTTCTACTTCTACTTCTAAATACAGTCAAAGTGTAAATCAAGCATTTTAATTTCTCCCTTGATGGGAAAAACAAAGGATCATGGACCAGTTGGTACCTACTACTCAATTTTATACCAACCATTTAGTGCCTTCATTTCACAAGATTATGGTTACAAAACAATATTAGTTTTTAACTTAGAGTAATAAATCAGCATTCCTTGACACTGATCATTCCAAAAAGTGGCGAACGATTTTCCTACTATGAAAAATATGGGAGTTACTCTTCCCTAGTAACGCCTTGAAAATCAATACAAAATGTGCCAGTTGTCATAGTACCTACTACTCAATTTTATACCAACCATTTAGTGCCTTCATTTCACAAGATTATGGTTACAAAACAATATTAGTTTTTAACTTAGAGTAATAAATCAGCATTCCTTGACACTGCAATGGCTTAGAGGTCATGAAATGTCGTGGTAAAATGAGAGCATTCCAAAAAGTGGCGAACGATTTTCCTACTATGAAAAATATGGGAGTTACTCTTCCCAAAAAGTGAACTTGCTTGTCTGGCCAGTTATATAGTTAATTATCAACCAAATGATCTGTTGATGACAACGGGAGAGAAAACTATTAACTGGGGATATATTTAGAGTTCGTTTAATGTCGAATTAGTGTGTTACACAATCAATGTGTTATATAATTTTCTATGGGCCAGTTCCACCAACGGGAGTTTTCCTCGGACCCAGGACCCTGAGTGTTCTCGTCAAAACGTTGAAATGACCGGTCCGCCAACGCTTGACTCGGGAATTAGTCTTGATAACGCACGGATTCCGGAATCCACCTGTTGGGGAGTAGCCCAGTCAAATTAGACCAAAAAGAGGCAAATAGGGGAAATGATTCATAGAGAAATTTCTTCACCAGGCTCTTCCTTCACACGTAGTAAATCATATCTCAAAAGTCCCCTAGTATGGGGGGTGGGCTCGTCGAGGAGGGGTTATCCTTTTTTTCGATGCGACTTGTTTACTATTACCAGAATTAAAGTGCATACAATTTCTTACAATTTGCACTCCTGACTTCAGTCTCTACAATTAAAAGGCGTTCCGCTGCTAGAGCACGTTGAAAAGTAGTTATCATTTCAAAAAATCAGCAAAAAGGCCTTTTTATGCTCTTTTTACGCAGAAATCATTCGTATGAAGCCTCTTCTAGGTGACTTCTAAAACATCATGACTTGTTTTCCGAACGTCAGTGATGCTCGGACAGTGACTTGTGCAGGTTTTTTGTTCTTTTCACTTTCACCCAACTTTTCAAAGAACACAATCATGTTGATCGCTTGTTGTTTTTAGTCCTCGAAAATAAAAGTTGAGAAAGATGTCGATTTTTTGAGTAATGAAAGAAATAAGGACCAATTCGTCTGAATGCTAACTACAAAGATGACTGCTCAGGGGTTAGAACAGGACAGGCTGATGCGGATGCTGACTCAACTATTGTACAGTGTGCCTTGGAAAAGGCTCAATCTGGTCATCCAACAGCTGTCATTGGCGAAGACGTAGATCTCCTGGTTCTGCTCATAGCTTTGGCTCCCAAGAAACATGAGATAAAATTCTTCAAACCTGGGGAAGGGAATCAGGAAAGCAGAACATACGCCATAACAGAGCTGCAACACCTCCCATTTGCTGGTAGCATTTTAGTCATACATGCATTTGGCGGCTGTGACACAACCTCCGCAATTTTCAAAAAAGGGAAGCTGACCATTGCCAAGCTCTTGGTGAAGAACCCCTCACTGCTGAATGTCTGTGAAATTTTTGTATTCCCCCACTTCCACACAGGATGGGGTAGCGCGTGCCAGGGAAACAATGTTCCTAGCCATGTACGCTTCAACACTAGGTGATCTGCGTTACCTTGCTTTTGTTAGATCCACCACGAGAGTGAAGCCAGATCTCCCCTCTTTACCACCTACTAGAGGATCTGCCC
Source organism: Adelphocoris suturalis (assembly GCA_030762985.1). Classification (NCBI taxonomy): domain Eukaryota; kingdom Metazoa; phylum Arthropoda; class Insecta; order Hemiptera; family Miridae; genus Adelphocoris; species Adelphocoris suturalis. The sequence continues at coordinate 18,135,100 of CM061041.1, read as the reverse complement.
GACAGCACTCATACAGAGTCTATTTCCAAGTGCAAGAATGGCTGGGCAACAAGTTGGAAGCAACAAATTGGGGCTGGAGTAGGGGAGACGATGGCTTCCTCAAACCAATCCCAACTTTGGATCCATCAGCAACACCTAAAATTCTGTAGAATATATTTTGCAGCTGTACCAAAAGCTGCGGCAGTGGTCGATGTGGATGCCGCAGAGCTGGCATCCACTGCTCAACACTCTGCTCTAACTGTTCAGGTTCCTGCACAAACAACCCACCACTTGCTGACGACGGTTCATCTACAGAAGATGATGAAACAGACATGGAACCATAAGACTACCCACAGAACACGTATGCCATCGCTATGTAATTTTCATCCTAATCATCTGCATGAACTTCATCTATCTATCAATATAATATTACCTATATGCACCTCACTGTAATCCGATTTTGAATTTTCAGTTTGACTGTGGATGGTGATTCTCAATGGATGAAGAGCAGACACCTGTGAAGATTGATGACTCCTTCCCCCTCCCACTCCTTTTGTGAATATTACTTTAACATGGGTTATACTGTACCTGCAAATTAAACATTTTTTGGTGAAACACAGCTCATTTTCTTTAGTTCCTTTTTTTCTTTTCTTTTTTAGAGCCACTGTGTTTTATATACATATATATTCACTGATAATTCACAGTGTTGGTAAGGGTGCGGAAAATATGTTTTGGTTATCACAGTTTCCAGAATGTAAGCGAAGAACAGAAAAAAAAGACACATGAAACCTGACCAAGCCACTGACCGAGCATCACTGACGTTCAGAAATCAAGTCATGATGTATCCTAAGTCACCCAGAAGCTTCATACGAATGATTTTTGCGTAAAAAGAGCATAAAGGCCTTTTTGCTGATTTTTTTAAATGATACCTTCTTTTTAACGCGCTCTAGCGGCGGAACGCCTAAGCCTATGTCCTAATTGGAGGTTGACGCACGGAACAAGTTCGTACGAAAAATTCGTGCGAAAAACGCTCGCACTCAATTTTTCGTACGATCGAAATGCCTGTCCTCATTGAACTTGTTAATGACGTCCGAAAGTGGGAGCTCCAGGTAGGGGTGTCCACGATGTCCTACGAAGAGGATGCCGAGTTTTTATTTTCAACAAATATATCTCTACTCTTGTCATTTGAAGAAACCAACATACCTAAAAAGAAACGTAAATCGCAAAATAATATATTTAAAGAACGCCTCAAGTATGGGGAATTTCACCACCTTTACCTTAAGCTGCGTGAAAGTGAACATCTTTTTTTTGAATACACAAGAATGTCGACAGCCACGTTCGATTATATTTGCAACGAGATACGCGATGAGTGCAGGCACCAAATCACCAACTTCAAGAAACCTATTGGTGTAGAGGAGAGAATGATAGTGACCCTGAGGTAAGCTGTTTAAATCATTTTATTATCTTATCATGTACTTGTATAAAATTCGAAGTGAAAAATTAAAATCGTAAAAATAAAAGAACATTTTTAAATTAAGAGTTAGAAAAAATTACTTTACCATTATTAATTAAAAAAATACTAATTAATTATGACGATTAATCAAGATGTCGTATACTACTCATTGAATCTGGGCTCGCGGAAGTTATCAAAAGGCTCTGAACTGGCAGTCGACAGAGACGACACCCCTTGTACATGTGGACCGCGATTTATGGGGATTGCATGTCCAGTTAGTGTAGACAATTCATCAGCAATCAGGTTCTGGATTTTACTTTTGAGTCTCAGCTTTTGAATTGGGTTGAGATGCTTCAGATAAGGAACCAGAGATTTTGCGAACAGCATATCCTCGTCGTCATCCACCCTGCTTTTTTCTTTGAAAGCTGAAATTTTTTTCTCTTCAATCTCCAACATTCTTTTTTGAAAATCAGAAATACCGGTATCAATCTTCTCTTTTCTTGCTGGGCTGTTCTGGGTCAGTTCGGGGATGAGCATGGTTTTCTGTTGCCCTCAATTGTGGTGAAGAAAATGTGCCGTCTTCTGTTCCTCTCACATGATAAGGCTGAACGTAGAGGCTGTCCTGTGCCTGCTCGTTTTCAGATGAACTTGTAGTGGATAGGACGGATAGCACCTGAAAATCAGCGCTATCACCGTCATTCAGACGAGAAGGCTGCACGTTATCGTCAGGTGAATCTTCTTGGCTAGTAACTGCAGAATCATGTAATGGTGCTCGAGGCTCGTCAGGAGTATTGCCTTCAGTTTCGCGATGTGTCATTACGACCTTGAGAAACCAGAGATCGTTGAAATAAGCCCATTTCCCGGTATAGTTCATAGCATTTGGGCTGCCAGGATCTCCTGAACGGCCCCTAGGAACTTTTTTCAGTTCTTTCTGGAAGGTGTCCCTCAGATTCCTCCATTTATTTTTCACCACCTCTCCTGCAAAGAGAACAAAATTAAGCAATAGGTGTTTTATGATCCTAAATAAGGGAGGAATAAGAGAAAAAATAAGAGAGTATGAGATTGAGGTACAATGCTATAATCCCGACAAACAAGTTTGACTGTAAGGAATCACTATTCCTAGAATTTGGTGTGCTGAATCAAAGGGAACTAGAAAATGAAGGGAAAGGCTTTGAACAAAATACATTATGCCTGCTGTTTTATTTGAGTTCATTGGAACCCATTTTTCCATATCGTGAAGTCACTACTATTCACTTGAATTAAAATTTAACTTTCGTGTGAAAAATCTGATCAGAGAAGGGGTTCTGCTATTTTTCAGATATCTGGCTACAGGACTCCCTTTCCGACAACTTGCGTTTTCCTACAGGATTTCGAAAACAGCTGTAGCGAACATCGTCTCGGAGATGTGTACCGCCATTTGGAAGAAGTTACAACCCAAGAACATGAAATTTCCGAGTACTGCCGATTTCAAAACTATCGCTGATTCCTATGATGAGAACGGAAAATTCCCTCACTGCTGCGGAAGTATAGATGGCAAACATATTCGGGTGAAAAAACCAAAAAATTCTGGAAGTATGTTTTTCAATTACAAAGGTTACTTCTCAATTGTGCTGTTAGCAGTGTCTGATTCAAATCGTAAATTCCGAATCATTGATGTAGGTGCTTACGGAAAAGATAGTGATGGTGGGGTCTTGAGTAACTCTTCGTTTTTCAAAAAATTTGAGGACGGTACATTTCAGTTACCCCCTGCAGAACGTATAGGGGATTCCAATATTGTGGCTCCATACGTTTTTCTAGGGGATGAAGCGTTTCCACTAACTACATTTCTCATGCGGCCTTTTCCGCTTAGGTCTTCACATGGTGATGAAATGAAAACTTTGTTCAATCGAAATTTGTCCGCTTCAAGATCAACTGTGGAATGTTCATTTGAAATAGCTGCGGCCAAATTCAGAATACTGCACAAGCCAATAGAGACATCTGTCAAGAACGCTTGCAAAGTTGTGAAGGCTGTTTGCATATTACACAATCTAATAATCGATAAGGAAGGTCTCAATTTAGATGTTCTAACAGAACGTACTGATGATTTCCTCACCTCTTCAAATTTGATCCCCTCTCGGGAAAACAACCGAGCTTCAACAGCTGCAATCGCTGTGAGAGAACAATTTTGTTCGTATTTTCTTAACAACGTTCAAGTTTTTACCGTTATAGGCTCTATGGTTCGATTTTGCATCATGTACCTACGAATTACGTGTAATTAAAATATAAAAGTGTATGTAAATGTAAGTAAAATATTATAAGTTATGGTGATGGATGATTACCTATTTTATTAATATAATTTTAAATTATATTTATAACGAAAATTAACAATAAAATTATATTTATGTACTTACGTGGTTTTCCCAAGGTTGTTGCTATCATCTCCCATTCCTCGCGAACTTTGTCACGGTTTTTATAATGTTCATTTCGCTTATCCCAAAGAATTGGTCGCGACTGCACTTCCATAATCAAATTTTCCTCGTAGGCCATCGCGTATACCGTACGACAAAAAACAAACTTGTTTGATTTTTCGACGCACGAAAACTTTGCACGCAGGAGAGAAAACCAGAAGTGGACAGATGACCTGCTCAGCACTGTTTGAAAAACCCTTTTTCGCACGGCTCGCACGAAGGGTTGGCGAAACAAACCGAGGGGGTTCGTACGGATTACTCGGGCGACGACCTCGGACGGAAAAACCGACCAATTAGGCCACTACATGCATTACCCAAGTTTGAAATTAGGGGCGATCTGCTAGCGACGAATTCGCACTAATCCTTTCGTACGAAAACTGCCAATTAGGACATGGCCTAATCGTAGAGAATGAAGTCAGGAGTGCAAATTTTAGGAGATTTTATGCACTTTAATTGTGGTAATAATAAACAAGTCGCTAGAACGCTTACTTTTCGAGTTATAGGCAAAAACCGGGGGAAAAGTCGAAAAAAAGGAGAAAAACACCCCCCCCCCCCTCGTCGAGCTCACCCCCCATACTAGGGGACTTTTGAGATATGATTTACGACATGTGAAGGAAGAGCTTGGTGAAGGAATTTCTTTACTATGAATTATTTCTCCTGTTTTCTCTAATTTGACTGGGCTAGAGAGTTAACCCACGGATCAGCGATGTTAAAATCATCCGATGTTAAGATCAGCCCGCCATCTTAAAAAGTCGTGTTCGCAAACCTGTTTTTCCGTTTGTTTCTTCATAGCACGACCCCTCCGTATTTCAGTAATTATTTATTTTCTAGTCCGTCGTGACAACGAAGAAACGATAAATTAGTCGTCGAATGATAATATGATAGGAAATGAGTGGGCCACTTACATAAGTAGCTGGGCAACGATTTTGGTGTTTTTACTTTGACACGAAACGGGGAAAATCGACAGTTTTTATAGCGATCATTAATAAAATTTCATTCCGATGATTTTCACTTACAACGGAGCCATTCCTAGGGAACTTTAGCTCTGACAGATCTTATCAGACGGAAATTGTTCACTACTCGTTGGATACATCTCAAATCATGCTAAAAGCGTATGTTGCCTACACCGCTCCGAAAATAAAAGCAGCTGAGCTAAACGCAAAGTTACTGATGAACTATAAAGTAGGTTAGGTTGGTTGAGGGTAGAAAATTTTCAGGCTTCTCTGATAATGTCTTTCATTCGGGTTTGCTGACCGCTTTTGCCAAATACATTATGGCCTCTACAGAGCTGCAATTATTTTTCACATTTAGTCTATGCTAATCTTATAGGTACGAGTTGATAAGTTGGTTTTATTATACGTATTTACCGTAGTATTTGATAGATGAGCTGTTAAATGTTTATGGATAAGTTGGGAGGCCTCCCAACTTGGTCATGACCTGTTGAGCAGTGGTATTGTTGAGTTATATGCATTATGGGATAATTGTTATTCGCTAGGTTATTGAATATAGTATTCTTACCAGTTGTGGTTGGTGATGTTACTAGGGTCAATTTTGTGCTTAAATTGAGAAAAATGCAATTTTTTATGTGGAAAGACACGCATAGTCTGAAATGATAAACATTAATTTAGAGGTTTTAGTGGTCTTGCGTTGTTGTTACCTGGTGCTTGATTGAAAGTAGGTAGCTACCTATAAACAATCCTCGAGGTGCGAATATAATAAATCGTTTTGGTAAGTAACCAGGCTTACTACTCGGGTATATAATCTTTTACCAAATGAAAAATTAAGGTGAATGTTTTTTATCGTTATCCAAGGTTTTCATTTTGTTATCCAATGTTATTCATTTTGTACTTGACGTGATATTGGAAAAAGTGTTGCACATTACGAAAAAAATGACCGAGGAAAACTTGTGCCGACGGCTATAATACCTCCTTTTCTACGAAAAGTTGGGTAAAAGTGAGAATATACCTCGAGTTCTGACAATAGTTGGATAAACATAAATAAAAAATTGCCTCCTCCATTCGTTTTGGAAAAGATTTAAATGTGAGGTACCAGTTTCCTAAAGCCGTTACATATAATGTTCCTTTTTAAACAAGCTCCTTCCTTATTTTGCTGAGTGAGCCACTTTTAATTTTAGACAATTTTTATATCAATTGTATTCGATACATCCATCGCAACTTACCACTAAGTAAATACCTAAACACTTTCGTTAGTTAAATCACCTATTTGCCATGATTTTTAGTTTTTTAGTACATATTTTGTCCTCAGTTACCTATTTTGGATGAACCTAAGGTAGAGCTTAATGTGAAAGGAAAGAAACACAAGTTCCTACTATCATAATAATTTTAAGGTACCTAATTTTTATACCTGCTCACTTTTTAAGATAAAGAAATTAAAAATTTCGAACATTTACTTTCAATATTTCCCTTCCTGTCAGCTATAGGAACATTCGCACTTCGACAGTGTCAACTTTAGGAGCTTCGGAACTTTTCACGAAATTTGCTATTATTTCCACTACAAGATTTCTTACTTTTTTAAGAGCTAATTAGCAAGCTGGAAAGTTGTTCTAGCAAATGAAAACATGGAAGATTCAATAAAATAATTTTTCAAGTTGTAGCATCGCAACTTTTCAAGAAAATTTCTTAAGGGGGCTTTCTGGTGCGTTTACCCTAACAATCAGGGAGGAAATTGACGAAAATCAGTGACCCAACTGAGAGATGGCATTACCCTCTGAATAGGGTTGCCAGATTTTTTCGGATCATATAAAGTATATCCTGGCTGCAACCAAGGAAAAGTAAAGTATTTCAATGAAAGTTAAAGTATACATTAAAGTTAACGTTCTCGACTTACTGAGGTATTTTTCATTCAGCAACTGCACACAAGGGCTTGAATGTGTCAGATTACTGAAAATGAGAAAGTTCGGTTTGAGGAATTAAAAAAGAACCATGGTAATATTTTCACAGTACGTAGGTCACAAAATTTTTATTCCGAAGAAAACATTACAAGACATTTCAATCTTAACGAGTCCATATTTCAGTAAGGTTGTGTTACATACATAAATGTATTTAGGAACATCATTTTCAATCTCGTTCTCACTAAAAAAATATCTCGTGCATCTATTGGGCACGTAAGGACGTTAAGAACTTTTTAGGAACTCGAAAAGTTACATTCATTCAGTCCCTCTTTCTTTGTCTGAAACACTGTACCTATAAAATATTAAAAATTCGGAAAAGAGCTGTGGAAATTGAAGATTCAGAAAAACTTTGAAAATTGACAATTTAAAAGAAATCTTTATACTTGACAAAAAAGTAAATTAGACCTTGTCCTTGATTAGTAAGTAGGTGCAGGGGCTGAACTTTTCTTCTTCGGTTCAAATATAAAGTCTACTTTGAATTTGTTATAAAGTATACGGTATTTTGAACAAAAATAAAGTAGGATACTTTAAATTAAAGAAGATCTGGCAACCCTATCTCTGAACATCAGCCATATATGTATACCCTTTGAAGGGTAATCGTAATCATTTCTCCAGGGTCTGTTATTGTAATCGTAACTGAAAACCCAACTCTTAAAAACCCTATGATTGCAATCGTAATCTTAATGATTACGAATACGCCCAACTTTGAAAAAGAATGAAGTTGTTGAGTGGAGGTGGGTTGCTTGGCCTTCCGTCCCGTGGGTATTCGGTGGGCAGGTGATAGTCGCTGGATTTGGAACAATGAGCTCGGGAGCGGCCTGTTCAAACATGCGACTCTACTGGGGCCGTTGGCCTTCGCTGGTGCCGGAGCTGTGAAAACCGAGAGAGATTCGCCGCCAACACTCGCCTACAATTATAATAGATTCGCAATCTGCATTAATTTACTGTGTGACCGATCTAGAACCCAAACCTACAGGTGTTCTTACATCCTTCCAGAAGTTATATGAATAAATTGATATTTATAACAAATAACGTTTACTTTATTCGGACAGTTCAGATTATAACAAACTTTATAAAAATCACTACCACAAGGGATCTGGTAGACCCTTGTATAAGACCTGTGAAAAAGTGTTTGTGGGGGGAAACGTGTCAGTCCGTTCGGCGTCGTTTTTCAAAACATGAATCGACAAGAAGATACAAAAAACGCGTTGGTTGCCCATTGCAAATCTTTAGGATATACTATGGACTTCAACAATTTCAAAATTGTAGGAAGAGAATCAAATTTGCAAAAAAGGATATTTCTAGAAATGGTTAAGATAAAAAATTCAAACTCAATTAACTTCCGTAAAGACACTCAAAACGTGAGTAAAACTTACTCGTAGGTACTTGATTGATGGACTCTAAATTTATAATTACCGTCACCAGCGAACTAAGTAAAACATACAAAAAAATATTGTTACCAACATAAACGTAAACAATTTTAAATTTGATTTTCAAAAAACTCATAACTTTAAATTCTATTATTAACAACAACAAAAAGAAAACTATAAGTAAGTTGATATTTTACATTAATAAGTACTTATTAATCTCCCTGAAGAAGCCCCAGTTCCTGGGGAGAAACGTTGAAGTTTAAAATAAATTGATGGGAAAAAACAAAAGATCATGAATAAGTCTAGTACCTACTGCTTACCAGTTGGTACCTACTACTCATTGTATACCAACCATGTAGTGCCTTCTTTTCACAAGATTATTCCATTATGGTTACAAAACAATATTAGTTCTTAACTTAAGAGTAATAAATCAGCATTCCTTGACACTACAATGGCTTAGAGGTCATGAAATGTCGTGGTAAAATGAGAGCATTCCAAAAAGTGGCGAACGATTTTCCTACTATGAAAACTATGGGAGTTACTCTTCCCTAGTAACGCCTTGGTTGTACGTGAAAATCAATAGAAAATGTGTCGGTCGGGAAAAAAAAGTGTCGCAAAAAATTCCTTGAACCCCAGCCAAAAGACATATCCATGTCAAAACCAATTTAAGGACAGAAGGCCTTAGTTATAAAGATTGATAACAGGCTAGAACGTAATACCACCCTCAATTTACGTAAATACCTGTCTTTGTTTGTAGAATGACGATAATAAATTATTATTATCATAAAATACGTTCGTGGGTACCTAGACCAGAAATAAGCTCGTAAATCATGTGGGGGCCCGATCCAGTCGGGAGGACCAATGACTTTCGTCTTCGCTTGATAAGGCCCAACCAGATAAATAAATAAATTATGAATATTATACCTACATTTGAATAATATGAATTTTGTGTGAATACAAATCCATTCATATTCACCCGAATTTTCGGAAAATACCTACGCTAGAAACGTGGTTACTAAGTGCCTACCGATGCACCCAAATTTCAAATTCGATTCGATGTGTAATAAATAGGTACTTCCCTTGTTTAAAATGTTTGTCAACATATTTTTTCAACTCCATTTTATATCAAGAAGTCCAGGCCATATTAGTGTATCATCTGGAATAACCCTAAAATGCAATACTATTTTATCTCGTTTATTCAACTAATTTGTCGATGGGACAATCACCTTTAAAAAATCGTGATAAATGGACCAAAAGAATAGTTTTTTTGGGTTTGGGGGATGGAATGATTGAATGCCACATCTATATATGATAGTAATATTGTTTATTCAAAGAAAACAAGTTCAGAAATTATCACAGTTTTGGTCCCTAGAAACACAAAATTCATTTTTCATAAGATTGGTTAAAAAATACCACACACTTTTTGGCATCATAAACATTCCTGGGCCATCGAGTAAATTTAGGGCTGAGAAATTGCTATCAATAATGGTAGGTACATATGAGTATAGGAATAAATCATCAAATGAGTTGTGAATGGGGAGAACATAAAAAAATACATATATATTTTATAATCCCCCCCCCCCCCCCTCGTTTCACATCAGCGGTGTATGTATGTGTAGTAGGTACCTATAATTCATGTTGTATAGTCCATGTGTCACTGAATTACCTATAAATTCATTTCTCATTGCAGTCAAATATAGCAAAACATGACCCTGGATCCTTTTGAACAAAAATGAATTCTATTACGAACATAAAATTAATTTGTAATGTGACCAATCCCTGTTTCGAACATGAAATTAATACAATCTTACTTTGAACCTTGGGCCGTCAGCAAATCAGGATAAATCCCGTGATTTCATTCGTCTGTTGATTTCCTAATACAACATTTCAACTTTCTAGGGTGAACAGGAATGAAGGTGAATTTAACTGTATCAGCTGATCAGTATCAGCCTGTAATTTCACGGTCATTTGATCTCAGACAGGCTCCCTATAACATTTCAACTCCTTGGGTGAACAGGAATGAAGGTGAATTTAGCTGTATCAGCTGATCAGTATCAGCCTGTAATTTCATAGTCTTTTGATCTCAGAGAGGCTCCCTGTAACATTTCAACTTCCTTGGGTGAACAGGAATGAAGGTGAATTTAACTGTATCAGCTGATCAGGATGAAGACCGTAATTTCAAATTTCATTCGTATATTGACGGCTTAGAAAGGTATTCTATCAAATTCCTTCTTCCTAAGACCTAAGGTGAACTGGAGAGAATCAGGATCAATCAGTTGATCAGGATGAAGCCCGTAATTTCATTCAGATGAAGAGGCTCCCTGGCTGAAATGGCTCATGAAGAAGCCGACTATTTACAGCTTCGAAATCGTTCACTTGACGTGTCGCCGGTGAAACTCAAAGCACCAAATCAGTCCAAATCACCAAAACAAGGGATTGCATACAACTGGACGTCGTATCACAATAATGTGACGCCCGCTAAACTTCTAGGGCATTAGTGTCATCATGAAAACAATAATTTTCCGTGTTCCAATCAATTTCCAATTTTCCAGGTTTAGTATTGGAAAATTGCCCAAGGTACAAGCTGCCCAAAGTGTACTCGTCCTTCCCCTCCACTACCCATCCAAACTCGACACACTGCAAAAGGGTTCGTCCCTTCGCAGCGCAAGAATCCCCAATTTCACGCTTTTTAGTAAATGTTATTTTAAAATTTTACAGTTTAATTTTAATTTTATTTTAAAATTCACTTCAAGGTGTTGACAAAAGACGTTGAGTTAAATGAGCTAGGTGATTGATGCATGAAATGATTACTATAAGTAAAATGTCAAAAATGATCGTGATGAGGGTCAAAACGAATAAAAGTCCTTATCGCCGACCTTTCGGTTTATACGAATCGTATATAACCATCATCAGGGCTCCAGAATTCTATGGTGTCAAAATATAGGACACGGTCACGTATTGTGAGTTAAATGTCATAACAGAAACAAGAACTGGTTGCAGTTGAGGCTGACAAAGGTTGGCACACAAATAGGACTCAAAAACTAAAGGCTAAAATTGAAAAATTGAAGAAACACTGCTGGCAAGCTTACAGAGCTAAACTAAACTCAGTGACAACATACTTATTGTGGGTCGATCATCTCTTTCTCTATAAGTAAAATGGTGAATGATTCATATTCTGGTTCTTAACACAAGAATGGAGATGAGTTAGAGCGATATCGTTTCCTTCAATCAAATGTCGCTCAAGCTATAATATTGTATGTTGTTTCTACCATCGCAAGTCGGCGCACTTTCCGGCTTGACGGCCGAGTGGAGGAAGAGATAAATATAGCGACGCCCCTTCTGTGAATCCCACAGAAATTCTCGGTAGCGGCTTTCTAATCGCTCGGGCTCTGGCCTTGCAGCCCGCGAACATCGTTTTCCTTGTTCATATTTCAGTCGGAGTCACCTCTGCCGCTAAAAACCGAGGAGTTACCAGAATTTTTACCGAATTGAAGCTAGTGCAATGGCTTCAAACATTGCGAAAATACAATCTACCAGTGAAAAAAAAAAAAAAAAAATATATATATATATATATATATATATATATATATATATATATATATAAATTCTTGTTGTGATTTTTGAGGGTTGGTCAAATGAATAAACCGTTTAACTAGGCCGACGTTTCGTCCAATTTGTTGAACATCTTCAGGACTTAGTGTTATCTTTAGTGTCTTCCTTTCCTACATCACCACTCTGGTAGACCATGCAACAAGCACTTTTTTCTTATACAGAAGCTAGGGAATACAGTGACTAGGGAATTGGCAACAGTCTATACACTGAGTGGTCAAGAAAACAAAATGGCTATATATATATATTTTTTTTTCCTTCAAATTTTGTGCTCACTACTCCTCCGAAACCGCTGGATCGATTGAGACCAAATTTAGTTATGTTGTATCACCATGTCCGAACTCGCTGATTTTGGTGATGATCCGCTGACCACAATAAGCCATAATACCTATCAACCCTAATTATGGCAAAATCATTTCAAAATTTCTCTTGTATTTCACCACTCACAATTCCATTTCTATAAAGCTTGGAATTATCCCTTCAAACAGTTAAAACCAGTAATTCTTCCCCTCCTTTCACTTCATTTGATTAGGTATAATCCCCCTTCATTTTACTTGCACTTAACTGGTTGTACCTCCTGCCCCCTTTCCTTTCTCTCGACCAATGGGATGCAATCTCCCTTCAAATGTGACTATAAAAGCTGTGTCCTTTCTAATGTGTATTCAGTTATTGTTCGTTACTGATGGTGGCCTAACCTTCGAAATCAATTTAACATTGGTTGTGTCTTGTGACGGTGCCTTACACAAGGAATACAGTGCTTTTCTCAAGAGAATGGCGACGGTTCTTGCTGACAAGTGGGACAAGCCTCTTTCCCATGTGATACAATGGGTTAGAGTGAAGACGCAGATGTCAGTAATACAGGCCGTCTCCATGAGAATCAGAGGATCGAGACGGAGAGTCCGGTGTCTAGGGCTAGAAGATGGAGCCCTGATGCCCTTCACGTGAAAGGACTCATATCTACGTTGACTCCTGACTACCTCTACTCCTTCTCTTTCTCCACTCCTCTTACGGAAATAGAAGAAACTGAAGCTCGACTTTCAGCAAAGCAGCTAATGGATGAGAAAGATAACATGCCCGACGACCACAATGACGAGGACCAGGCTTGTTGAATTGTTTGTTTGTTTTGTTAAATACATTTCTTGATTATTAAAAAAAAAAAAAAAAAAAAAAAAAAAAAATTTAACATTGTAACTCTTTATTTTTCGTAGAAATAAACAACTTTTTTTTTCACTAAATTCCGTTATAAATTTAGCGATTTTCAACCGTGTTTTGTCCAAGAAGTGCTTGCCAACGAACTCATCCTTTCATTTGGAACACTTCTTTTTTTTTTTTTTTTTCCCCATCAAGATCGCGACTTTTCTCCTAAAAATCAAATAGATTTGATTTTCCAAAAGCAGCAAGGGTCGACCGCGATGGTGCAATGATGGCATCGCAGTGATGGTGCGTCACTATGAACGCACTATGCGTCTGAACTTCGATGGTAAACAGTGATGATTCGGCGTACTGAACCCAGGGCCGGCCTTTTTATACCCTCACCGTGGGGTATGTTATACCCCCTAGGTAAAAGGGGAGTCCGGGGGCCCTCTTCCGGAAATTTTTTGAAATTTACGGTCCAAAAACAAGTTTTTGTGCACTTTTGCTTCTTGTAGAACACTACATTTACGTCTCTCAATTCGATTAATTATTGATTGACTTGATCCTTGTGCCATAAACCATCAACTATAACGTTAAATAAACTAATGAAAGCTTCTGGGTCACGTTACAATGATTTTTACGCTTAGGTATATTGCAAGTACTCTCAGAATAAATAGCTGATGCGTGAATCACCGTCACCAGACCTAAGATAAATGTCCATATCTCAAAAGTAAAAGTACCTAAATAAAATGACATAGTGATGCAATAATAACAGAGTTTAACGATGGCGCACACACAACAACAGTTTATTAAATATTAAGATAGGTACTTACATAGTCTCTTTTAATATACATTTATTTTATTGCTTTCATTTCGACGAATGAATTAACTATATCCAAATAATCGATTGACTGAGACAGCTCGTTTTCTATTGATAAAATTAAAAGGCTGATAAGTCTTTCATGAGACAGTGTTGACCTGAGCTAAGTTTTTATCAACTTCAGCTTTGAAAAGCTTCGTTCAACGGTGGCGAGCGACATGGGCATTGTGGATAGGATCCGCCCCCAACATTTAAGACAATTCCTAAAAACTTGCCAAATTTATTTATTTTGTTTTTTTAAACCAAAATTAGCCAATATTATTCCAATGAGTGAACAAAATTTATCAAAAGAAAAATCCATTATCAAAAGCATAGCGGCTGGTAACGGGTATGGAGGAGATCTCGATGATACCATATAGGATAAGGTTCTTAGGAAAAAAATAGGGAAAAAGTTTCCAATCAGGCTTGGGAAGATGTAACTTTAGAAGAAAAACAATGGATAAGTTTACGTTTATTTTATGGGAAAATTTCTGATAAAATTAGCAAAATTCTATCATCGAGAGGTTATAAAGTAGGTTTTGAAACTAAAAATAGTCTTAAAGCATTACTAAGATCCGTTAAGGACAAAATTGTTCAGCATGAAAGTGGGGTTTATAAATTAAGATGTTCTTGTGGCTATGAATATTGCGGTCAGACTGGTAGGAAATTTAGGGAAAGAATAGACGAGCATCAGGAGGATTTCAGGGAAAATAAGGGTAAGTCTACATTTGCGAAACATCTTAAGGAATCCAATCATAGTTACAATTTTGATCTGACAGATGGACAGTTTGTAGAATTTCTTCATTTTTGCCCAAAGGGAGGTAGGTATGTTGAATGTACTTGAAAAATTCTAAATTATCAAAAGTGACAGGTCTGGTAAATGTTTAAATGAGGATATACCTCAATATATTTCACCACTGATAGGTCCATTTCTATAAAGCTTGGAATTATCCCTTCACATTATTGAAACCATATTTAGTTATTTCCCCCTTTCACTTCATCTGATTAGCTATAATCCCCCTTCACTTTGTATGCACTTAATTGGTTGTACCTCCTGCCCCTTTCCTTTCTCTCGACCAATGGGATTCAATCTCCTTTCACCTGCCACTATATAAGCTCCTTTCTAATGTGTCTTCAGTTATTGTTTGTTACTGATGATGGCCTAATCGTGGAAATCGATCTAACATTGTAACTCTTTATTTTCAATGGAAATAGACAAAGTTTTTCACTAACTTCCGTTTTGAAATGGGTTTACACAACTTCGTCGCGAGTGATTTAGTTTTAGTTCGCCTCAGGCTGACCCTGACTGGACCTACCGTTAACCGTAATTAATTATGTAATGTCCACCGATAATACCATTTTCCGACTTGCGTGAGTGAGCGACTGAATTAGGTTGATGGATATTTTTCAGCGTTAAAACTTGCACTTAGTCGAGCGCCTAGCGTCAAAAAAAGTCTCGGGGGAGGTCCTCGCAATTAGGACACGAGGGAGGTGAGCGCCCGCAATTTCCTTATCATCCCGGAGAGCTCACGAATATGTCAGCGGTAACGAGCATTTCCCACGATCCTAGTGCCGCACAATGGTCATCACCATCAACAAAAGTCGCGAATCGGAATAAAGAAAAATAATAAGAGAAAAAAACGATAATGGGCCTGTGCGAGTAGGAAGGTGAATTGAGATTGGCGAAGGTGCGGTGCTGGTGTGGGGGTGGAGGGGGATTCTCAGAAACGCCGGAGAGAGCTGGCAGCTTGGTCTAGTGGACTGACGTCAAGAGTGACTTGGGAGATGGGAGCTGAGGTCGTCAGATAGGCTGGGAGCGAGTCGAGTGGAATGAGGAGATACGAAATTATAGCCAAGTCTGCTGTCTGACCAGAACTAGAGAAGAATTCATCTGATGGCCCGTTTACATTTACCAAAATATATTATGCAAAAAGCAAACTTAAATAGTATCGCGGCTGGGTATGAGATGAGTTTTGCATCCGAGACTGCAAGGCAGCGGAAGCTTTGTTTTCACTTTCGAAATGAAAAAAAAAAAAAAAAAAAAATTTTGCTCCAAAATCAAAATTTCCACTCGCATTTTGCGTTTCAGAGCCTCCCGAACAAATTTGGTTCCGTGTCTGTCTGTCCGTCCACATTTCCTTGTAACAGCCATAACTTCCACAATTTGGATCCAATTTTAACCAAATTTTCAGGGATCGTGCGGGTTAAGTTCTAAATGGTCTCCTATCAACTTCATCATGATCGAATCATCGGTAGCTTCTGCGCAGGCGCTAACATAAGTTCCTTGTGACGGTCATAACTCGGTCAATGTTGAACGGATTTCGGTCAGATTTTCAGGGATGATGTGGGTAAGGTCCCTTGAGGTCCCATAAGACAATCATCATAATTGCATTAGCGGTACGCTCTGCGCATGCGTGAACGAAATATTCTTGTTACGGTCCTTGCAACAGCCGTAATTTCCACAATTTTGATGCGATTTTCTTCAAATTTTTAGGGATCGTGCGGGTATAGCTCTACATGGTTCCCTATCAGTTCCGTCATGATCGAATCAACGGTAGCCTCTGCGCAGGCGCAAACAAAATTTTCTTGTTTCGGTCATAACTCAGGCAATTGTGAACGGATTTCGGTCAGATTTTCAGGGATGATGCGGGCAAGGTTTCTTGAGGTCCCGTATCACATTCTTCGATCATCAGCAGCGGTACGCTAGGCGCATGCGCGAAAGTGATGTTTTTGTTTCGGTCACAGCTTAGTTAATTTTATCAGATTTTGTTTCCTTAATAATTTCATTTATTATATGTACCATTCAGCTTCCAATTTCCCACCTCATTAATTCCCTGATGCCAGAACCGGTCGTTTCTAGTTTTCTGGAATTTAATGGTGACGTACTGTGAAGGTCACGAGGAAGCTCATGTGCCATTTCCTTGGCAGTGTATTTTTTTTATAACTGATAACTTTATTGTAACTTTCTTTTTACATTACAGTTTTGCTGAAGCGTGCAATTGAGGAGTTGCCTCCTAATGTCACTTGATACGGGGGTCTACCTATCCATTGATAGTCCTCGTAATGTAGGTACTTGGGTGATACATATATGTATATGTACATAAATATGTATAACTTTGAATATAGGCTATGATTGCTTAAATATAGTCAAGATAAATATATAGATTAAGAACATGATCAACAATTTTGAAAAATAAACAGTTCAAACAAACTTTTAAAGATTGTAGAACAATGACACATTTAAACAACGTAATTATAAGTGATAACATAGATATTAAGTGTTATTATTACAAGTTAAATATAAGTTAAGTTTGGAGATTAGTATAGGTAAGCTTTGTACAGGATTTTAAGGGTTGAGGAAATCAGGTGGTCGTTTCCGTTTAAGTCCCTTTTTACCAAATGAATCAAACCTTTTGCCAAATGAGTTGAACCTTTTTCCAAAATAATTCACCCTTTTCCCAAAATAATTAAACCTTTCCCCAATACAGTTAAATTTGTTTTCCAAACTAATTAAACCTTTTCTTGAAACAATTAAACTTCTTGCGAGAAAGTATATGACGTATTTATATACGAATTTTGAAAAAGTTTAATCAAATAGGAACAACAGAAAAACTTGAAAAAAGCGTGGTGTACAACGTATGGATGGGTCAATGATCATTGCACCAAATTTTTACCCCTCTCCCTCACAATTCGTTGGTTTACATTTCAAGGTTAGTAGATTCCAAAAATCGAATCAAAGCAAATACACTGCCAAGGAAATGGCACATGAGCTTCCTCGTGACCTTCACAGTACGTCACCATTAAATTCCAGAAAACTAGAAACGACCGGTTCTGGCATCAGGGAATTAATAAGGTGGGAAATTGGAAGCTGAATGGTACATATAATAAATGAAATTAATAAGGAAAATTTTGATTTTAATATGGGACCATTCAGGAGGCGCTTGCCCTCACCAATGGTGAGTCACCATAGTGAAGGGCATTTTGACAGCACATTGAAGTTTGAAGGGTTACTAATGACAAGTTGTCATTGACAAGTGTTCGATTTAATATGGGACCTGAAGGCGCCTAGCGTACCGCTGCTGATGATCGCGAAGAATGTGATACGGGACCTCAAGAAACCTTGCCCGCATCATCCCTAAAAATCTGACCGAATTCCGTTCACAATTGCCTGAGTTATGACCGAAACAAGAAAATTTTGTTTGCGCCTGCGCAGAGGCTACCGTTGATTCGATCATGACGGAACTGATAGGTGACCATGTAGAGCTATACCCGCACGATCCCTAAAAATTTGAAGAAAATCGCATCAAAATTGTGGAAATTACGGCTGTTGCAAAGACCGTAACAAGAATATTTTGTTCACGCATGCGCAGAGCGTACCGCTGATGCAATTATGATGATTGTCTTATGGGACCTTACCCACATCATCCCTGAAAATCTGACCGAAACCCGTTTAACATTGACCGAGTTATGACCGTCACAAGGAATTCATGTTAGCGCCTGCGCAGAAGCTACCGTTGATTCGATTATGATGAAGTTGATAGGAGACCATTTAGAGCTTAACCCGCACGATCCCTGAAAATTTGGTTAAAATCGGATCTAAATTGTGGAAGTTATGGCTGTTACAAGGAAATGTGGACGGACAGACAGACACGGAACCAAATTTGTTCGGGAGGCTCTGAAACGCAAAATGCGAGTGAAAATTTTGATTTTGGAGCAAAAAATTTTTTTTTTTTTTTTCATTTCGAAAGTGAAAACAAAGCTTCCGCTGCCTTGCAGTCTCGAAAGCAAAATTAAAGTGGACGGACGGGTACCGAGACAACAAGGACACTAGTGGACAGTCTACGTACCTTGTTTATACGCATTGTTTAGGTGTCGAATTTGTGGTAGGTAATCTTGATTAAGTATGAAACTATATAGAGTTCTGTGGTGCACTAATGAACCGGGTGTTTAGAAACTCAACGTGTTGATATAGACAGTGGTATGTTTGGCAAAGTTGGCCTGATCATGGAAACGTTTTACCTCCGTTATATCTAAGTATAAATGTCGCAGTCACATACTTGAATCCGGCCACTTGACGATGGCTAGGAAGATAGCTCAAAAATGAGAATTTCATCTATCAACTAGACACTTGATCAAACGCCTACGTATTTCATGATGCGTCAAGGGTTTGATTGAATAAAGCTCGGTATTCAGCCAATTGATGCCATCAAGTTCCGTCATCATGAAATTCTTATTTTTGGGCCAACTTCCTTGGCATTTGGTCAAGTGACTGGATTTAAGTACGTGACTACGGCTGTCATTTGGTTAAGTGACTAGGCTTTAAGTATGTGATTGCGACATCGCAGTCACTTTGTCAACTTAGTCATTACCTTAAAAGACTAAACACATAGCCAAATTACGAGTACTACTATTTTTACTAACTGCCCAGACCGTTGATTAAATGGCTAGGTTTCTTGCAAATGTTAGTAATTTGGCTGTACGTCTATTATCTTAATGATTAAGTTGACAAAGTGACTGCAAATGAAACAAACTGTTCGCTCTCCACAGAATTAGACACCGTGCGTTTCCTCACTATGGAGGTAGAAACTAAGTATCAATTAGCTTCAAGAGACTGAACGTAAAGCTTAGTTGGACCTCTCACCAGAGAACCAGAACCCAGGTAGGTTGGTGGTAGGTGGTGTAGATCTTCTTTCAATGCAGGCCAAACACAATCACACTACTGATTTGCATTTTCGCTGCAGCCATTTCTTCTGGATCGAGGAGGCATTCCCCTCATCATGGAGCAGAGTCTCGACCAATTATTTCTTTAGACTAAGTGTAACTTCCTTCTGGTCGCGTAAAGATTTTGGAGGTTGGGAAAAGAGGTCCCCAGGATCTTCGGCCTATAGGTGCTTAGTGGGTTTAAGGACTTGAAGATTTAGTGATTTTACCTGGATGGATACCCAATGGTGATATGTTTGTGGGTTGGTGCAGGCTGGATCCGTGAGAGCAAGCGTTCTCTCTCCTGGACTTGTAGACAGATGGTACCAAGAAACAGACAGATAGAGATAACCAAGTGCTCCTGGACGGAATAAGAAGGGAGTGAGTTGGTGGCAAAAGAAGAAAGAGAACAGACCAGACGAGACAGTACGGATAGCGATAAATGAGGGGAGAAAAAAATTAGGAGAAATTATTGAAGACAGTGAGATAACCTAGCAGAATATTAGGTGTTACAAGAGGTGGACGACCTATTTATCATTTGCAGTGAGAAAGAAGATGGTACACCGACTTTGGACTTCTAGAAGTGCAACCCCAGCTTTCACAACATGATGATTGTGTTCCATGGACCAACCTGAGGATGGACTTTGCGATTTTTTATTGTAGCGTGTTGTAATTCATAAGATTCTGGCTACACTCCTTCTGGAAAATTTTGAAGTCTTAGGTGAGATTTGTTATAATGATTTTTTAGGAATCTACTTTACTGAAAAACCAAATAATTCACCAAATATCGTGATAAACTTATATTTAGTTCTTTTTAGCCATTTTGTATTTAAAATAAAGATTATTTACCGTTTCTGCGTGCATTTACTATACCGAAATATGTACCTTTGAAATAAGCGTGAAAAATATTGAAGGGAAGGAAATAGATTATGTTCGGTATTGCCCAGGGCATGACGTGCAAAGCATTTTTAACGTGTATCATGTTTTACTTCAGGATTTTTGCTTGAAAATTAAGCGAAATTCAGCGCGAGCCGACACGTTTTATACTGATTTTCAAGTACAACCAATGCGTTGCTAAGGAAGTGTAACTCCCTTAGTTTTCATGTCAGGAAAATTGTTCGCCACTTTTTGAATTGGTCTAATTTTTTCACATCTCATGAACCCTAATTCGCTGTAGTGTGAAGGAAAGCTGATTTATTACGCTTCGTAATAAACTAATACCGCAAGTAACCATAATGAACTAATAATGTGAAATGAAGGCACTACATTGAGTAGTAGGTACTAGACGATACCAGCTGATTGGCTCATAAAGCTGATTTCTATGGTAGCTATCATCTCTGAAGCTGAAATTTGAATCAGGGCCTCTATGAGAAAGGTAGAATAGAGTAACTGAGGGAGCACCCAGATCAGCTGAGTATGCTCGGGAGCTCATTTCTCTCCTAATAGGCGAAGGAAGCTGAAATTTGGTGTAGAGCCTCAATAGGCCTGATGTGTACGATCGACAAAATGAGGAATCACACAGATCAGCTGAGTGAGGTCGTGAGCTCAATTCTCTCCTAATGGACGAGGAAATTGAAATTTATTGTGAAGCCTCTATAGGCCTGCTTTGTACGATTGACAAAGTGAGGAACCACCCAGATCAGTAGAGTGAGCTCGGGAGCTTAATTCTCTCCTGATAGACCTGGCTCCTAAAGCTGATTTTGTATAGTGTGGGACGGGTGGAATAGAATTTAAACGTGCGGAACCTCCATAATCTCCTGATTGAGCTCGTAGGCTAATTTCTATGCCGTTTAATCTATGGAGCTGAATTTGAACCAGGGCCTCTAGTCGACAGATAGAATTGAATTGTGAAGCGCATTTCTACAGCACCACAATAAATAACAAACAGCCTCTCCTTATACCTTTCTATATCACACCAGGTACAACCACTAGTGACAATAGACACTTCTTTCCATTGAACTTGATGGCATACAGTCCAAAAGTAGCAGTTTTTGATGTTGTAGTAGACATGTAATAAGAGGCTAGAGTTGTAATATAAGGCTGAAATTTGGGATTGATCATCTATAGGCCAGCTGAGTACGATTGACGAAGTGAGGACTACATAGAGCAGCTATGTAAGCTCGGGAGCTCAGGCTGAAATTCGGTATGGAGCCTCTATAGGCTTGCTGTGTACGATTGTCAAAGTGAGGAACCACCCACAACAGCTGAGCGAGTGCGGTTACTGATTTCTCCCTAAATAGACCTAGGAGGCTGAAATTTAGTATGGAGCCTCTATAGGCCTGCTGTTTACGATTGACAAATTCAGGGACCACCCACATCAGCTGAGTGAACTCGGGAGATCATTTCTCTCCTAATTGACCTAAGAGACTGAAATTTGGTTTGGAGCATCTATAGGCCTTCTGTGTAGGTACGACTGACAAAGCGAGGAACAACCCAGATCAGCTGAGCGAGCTCGGTAGCTCATTTCTATCTCAATAAACCTAGGAGGCTGAAATTTGGTATGGAGCCTCTATAGGCCTGCTTTGTACGTTCGACAAAGTGAGGAACCACCTAGATCAGCTGAGTGAACTCGGGAGCTTAATTCTCTCCTTAACCTGGCTCCTAAAGCTGATTTTGTATAGTGTGAGACAGGTGGAATAGAATTTAAACGTGCGGAACCTCCATAATCTCCTGATTGAGCTCGTAGGCTAATTTCTATGCCGTTTAATCTATGGAGCTGAATCTATGGGCCTCTAGTCGACAGATAGAATAGAATTGTGAAGCGTATTTCTACAGCACATGATGGTGTTGAAGATATTTGCGCAATTGAAACCACCATAGATAACAAACAGCCTCTCCTTATACCTTTCTATATCACACCAGGTACATCCACTCGCGACAATAGACACTTCTTTCCATTGAACTTGATGGCATACAATCCAAAAGCAGCAGTTCAAAATTTCTCCACATACTGAATGTACAGCCTGTCGCCCGTGTCACCCGTTTCTTCTTGAACACTTATTTCATGTTCAATTTGAGCGTCCTGTGTATAACTGGATCAGAAAAAGATATATCTCGGACTTGGTGGGGGGTACCGGAAGCTTGATAAATTTTGTATCAGTACCTAGTGAATTCGACATAAAAAGGCTAAGTATATTTCTTCTCACGTGAAGTTTGCAAACTGAGAAATTTATGTTTGTTTGACTGAAGGATTAACTCGCTTATACATACTGGTACTGCTTATGTTAACTGCTTGAATGTTTTTGAAATTATTTATGAAGTTCATTGTGTGTTTTATTTTACTGTTGTTTTCAATATTTATAAGGTAAAGAGAATAAGCTGAATTAATAATGAATGTTATATTAATTTGTAATTTATAAAATATTTGAAATTTCTACTAACACTGAAATACTGAATAGATTATCATTAATTGTGAGTAAATCATGTAGCTGGACACCACGATCAATTTCTAAATTTTTTACTCTTATAGTTGATTCAACTGGGTATTGAAAGCACTGCTTTATTGATGTTTACACTACAACTATTTCAATTATGTACTTTTTGTAAAGCATACTCGAATGTAAGGAACACACATGTTCAAATACGTTAAATAAATAAATAAAAGCAGCAGTTTTTGTAGTTGTAGTAGACTTGCAATAAGAGGCTAGAGTTGTAATAGAAGCCTAAAATTTGGGATTGATCATCTATAGGCCTGCTGTGTACGATTGACGAAGTGAAGACTACATAGGTCAGCTAAGTAAGCTCGGGAGTTCTAGCTGAAATTCGGTATGGAGCCTCTATAGGCATGATGTGTACGATTGTCAAAGTGAGAAACCACCCACAACAGCTGAGCGAGCGCGGTTACTGATTTCTCCCTCAATAGACCTAGGAGGCTGAAATTTAGTATGGAGCCTCTATAGGCCTGCTGTTTACGATTGACGAATTCAGGGACCAGCCAAATCAGCTGAGTGAACTCGGGAGATCATTTCTCTCCTAATTGACCTAAGAGACTGAAATTCGGTATAGAGCATCTATAGGCCTTTTGTGTACGAGTGACAAAGCGAGGAACAACCCAGATCATCTGAGCGATTTCGGTAGCTCAATAGACCTAGGAGGCTGAAATTTGGTATGGAGCCTCTATATGCCTGCTGTGTATGATTGACAAATTGAGGGACCACCCAAATCAGCTGAGTGAACTCGGGAGATCATTTCTCTTCTAATAGACTAGGAGGCTGAATTTAGTATGGAGCCTCTATAGGCCTACAATGTACGATAGTCCAAGTGAGAACCCCCCCTGATCAACTGAGTGAGCTCGGAGAGAAATGAGCCCTCAAGCTCACTCATTTCTCTCCTAATAGACGGAGGAAACTGAAATTTGGTATTTAGCAATATTACGACGAGAGAAAACGTCGTACATGATTTTTAGCGAATTTTGAAGAAAATTAAGCTATTGCTCTCGCCTCAAAATTTGTAGAATGTGATTTTTTGAAAAAAATGTTATGCAGAAATCCGTTTCAGGCTATTCTGAATCATCATATTCTGAAGTTTGACGCATTTTTGTTTGTTTTTGTATTTTTGTATGATCACACATACATACATTGTTTACGCGTAAACGAAACGAACTACGATAATCACCGTCTTCTACATACATTCTAGACGCCTTCCTGCATCATTTACCGTCAATAACTCAAAAATCGGAAATTTTGAGTTGTGACGTTCTTCTAGGACGGGTGCGATATTTTGGCTGCTGTGGTATTAAAAATGTTTCAAGAGAAAAGAGTGTTTGCATACTTTAAATTTGATCATTTCTAGAGCTATTCATGTGAAAAGCTCATTTTTACGAAATTCTATCATTGCACTGCATCAAAGTTAGGTAGGTGCACGGCAGTGATCAAATTCACACTCGTTCACACACGTTAGCATCATAACTAATATGACCTTCATACAACGTGACTGCTACGTTTCAACGAATAAAAACGTTTGAGAACTTCACACACAAGGCCGCGTTCAATGGACGGAACCTTATCTTGTGTGTCATTAAGTGGTAAGGTCGACCCCTACTGCAATATCCAGTGCCCCGACAATTTCCAATTAAATTATATGCTACATAAAATTAACCTTCAGACCGGGGGAATTTAGTAACGAGCGCATTTTACTGATCTTTCGGTAAATATTGATAGGACATCAAATATAATAAACTAAAAATAATAAATACCTACGTAATAAAATTAACACTTCAAAAAAAAAAAAAAAAAACGGTTGTAAGCGGAAATCATCAGAAATTAGATAGGTATTGCAATACAAAACATGAGTGAAATGTTTGAGCTGGGGGGAGGGGGTTAAATGCTTGCATACGAGTCTGCAACACATTGGGACATTTTCATGTGTGTTTTCTTATTGTATTTATTACTAAGCAGATCTCAACCGTGCATTGCACGGCGGGGCGTACAGATCAATTAAATGGGCCATTAATTTATTGAATGGGCCAGTACTTCATTGAATTCTAGCCAGGCTACATCACCTACCCCAGTAGCGTTGTTGTTACACTTGTGTTGCCGGGAAAATAGTAAATTAAGAAATCAAAAGTCGCAAAGTTAATTTTATAAGGCGTCTAGTCTAATTTGATTAACGTGTAGTGTTAATTTTCTTGTGCGTAAATTACACAATGGCACCTACGAAGAAATCCAAACGATCGGAAAATACAGAACAGGCACGTTCCAGCTCATCCCATTCAGTGGACCAACACGGCGAGGAGTGTGGAAAACAGGTAAAACTTCGACATGGCGAACCAACCGGTCTTGGTGTCAACCGGCTGAAAAGGCTTACCCAAATGGGATCTCAGGCAAACATGAACATCACTATGTTGGACTCTATTTTAAAGAAATACAGATCAATTAAATGGGCCATAAGAGAAACCGCCCACCCGTGGGTACTTAATTGAATTTGCGATCGTGTTGACTCATTGTTCCGACACCCGTGGGTACTTGGGACAATTTTCGTGAGCAATTTTTGTGACGATTTTTTTGTTATGTGCCATATGAAAGACATGAAAATGTCAAAATAAAATAAACACGTCAATCCCTCCATACATTATGCTAGTAAAGTAACCAGGTGAGGGTGCTGTTTTCAGAGTATTTTTGAGTATTTTGTTCAGGTTAGTTAAATTTATAGAAATTTTGTTTATAGCGTTTCCGAATTGAATCGGGGCGATCAGACCTATTGCAAAAATAGGTTTATACTATTACCACTTTGATTTAGACTCTAGCTCAATAATCACCAAACTGGCTAAAAATTATTAAATGTATATATTTTAGTTGAAATTTAGTCAAAAGAAGTTTATCAACCATGAATTACAACACTAACAAATGTATGCAGAAAATTATGCTGAAAAATTTAGGTAAGTACTTGATTTACAAAAAAAGCTAAAATCTAAACTCTTCTTTAAATTTCAGAATATTATATAGAACGAGAGTTTTGCTGTAAAATTGGTACCTAGTTAATAATTTATTTGCACTCAAAGTACTCAAATTTCAAAACAATGTAGAGTTTTAATGTTTTAATATACATACGATAATTTACAAAAATTTGCTCATTTGATCATGCTGCATGAGTGGAACTTTCAGTTCCCCGAGCTACTGCTAGAGTGAGCTGGCGCAATCTGTTACGCAGTATGTTGGCTGTCATACGGAGAGGTAGAGAGCATACAATTGAGTGCTTAATTAATTAATTTGTAAAATGCGTAGTGCATAGGGTCCTCTAACCCTCTTTGTGCACAATACACAGGAGAACATAACAAAACTCATGTGTATGAAAGCTATACCTATCGTGATAAGATATCTGTACTTATTCTATAATCTAGATAGGGTATAGCTCCAAGTGAGACTTTACGTGCAAAGGGTCTTCTAATTCTAACCCTCCTTATGTACACTACGTAAAGTATAACAATATCTGCTCGGGTAGGTACCTATATAATAGGCATACATCGTGGTAAGATAATCTACCCGTATTCTAAAATCTAGATAGGATATACCTAGCGTCTTGCGTGATTTTATGTGCAAAATCACATTCCATAATTTAGTTGCATCACATCACAGTAAATGAGGAAGCTGGATTTCCTTCTCAACTAGGCAGAAGTTCCACCTACAAACCACCACCAAGACATCTCAAAATTAGGATGGGAGTTTCAGATATTCATATTTAGTGATTGAAAATAATACTCACCAAAGAAGCGTTCCATGTATTCGTAACTTGACGGAAACACGAATCTCATTATTAATTTCACTCACTCAAATCACCTAATATCACTTTCACAAATTTCACCCGTTTCACTACCACAGATCAACACAAACCGACAAAGCATCACAATACCACCTATTCTGTTTCAAGACGGAGCGGAAACTGACTGGCGATTCTGTAATCTACCCTCAACATGTTGACTGACGTATTTCACAATGTGGTTCAAGTCCTCGAAAGGAACACAAGTCATTTGTGGGGGTATAAATTGCCCTGATCGGTGCAACATTGTGGTTTACCTTTTGTCCGTGAATTATCTGTTGTTAATATCAGTTGGGAACTGTTGGGGAAAACAACCTCACGCGGCTGAAAGGTATGTGATTTATTGTACCTCTCTATATTATTCGAAGACGCACTGGTGTAAATGAACTATATAGAATTTTAGTCATAACCTCAAAAATCGAAGTTCACTGAAAAGTAGTTTGGATGAATCCTCAGTTTATCATCTGAATAAACATGATCTCTCTCGATCGATGGGTTCCAACAAATTAGGTAGGTGGTTATAAGTGGTCTTATTTCAAATCGCAATTTTGGGGTGTAATCGTCTCCACCTACTGGTAAAAAACTTATTACGAACAAAATGGTGCAAATATTTGTTTTTCGACTTGAAAAAAAAAATAAATAGCATTCATCATGGAGCATGTCAACATGAGTAAAATAATGGATAATTTCCAAGGTCACCCAAGGCTAGTCCGCTTTGTTTAGCATGTTTTGTTTACATGCTTAGTTTTGACTGGAACGATCGAATCACACTTCGTTAGGTTGGATGTATTTTCAGGCAGGGCTGTCCACCTACAAAAATTTGGAAGTGAAGAGGGTGAAACTCAAAATTTCTCAACTCCTTGGACTAGAGGTTCCCAACTTCTCAAACTAAAACTATGTACAATAATGATTCTGTCTGATCCTTCAAGAGAAAAAGGTTAACCCCCTCCCTCAAAATTTATTGGTTTACTACGTTTCAGGACACATTAATTCAAAAATACAAAAAAAAAAAACTGTCCATCGGGCTTCTCAGTTCCAACTTTTCTCCAAAACTGCTGGACCGAAGTTTATGAAATTTGGCTCAAAAATCGTTCTTTGAAAAAAAATATATTTTCATTTCGGAAATTTCCGAGATCAATATTTCTTAATATATACCCCTTCGCATTAACCGGAAAGTGATGCCGAAATTACTGGCACAACCCCAGCCGATAGCAGATGACACTCCTTCAGCCTACTCCTAGAATAAATTGACTAGTTTTAGGTAAAATTTGAATGTTTAAATTTCCAACAATTGGATAATTGTATAATTTTTTTTTCCTTTATAGTCCTAATACTTAAAGTTTTAAAGTGTTCATAGTGTACATTAATTAATAATGTGATAAAAAGTAGGTATTTTAGTTGAGATTTTCCATAATGTCATAAACGGTATGAGTTGGAAAAAAATGCGAGTGAAGTTGTAGAAGTATATTTAAGAAAAAGCCCCCAAGAACGCAGAGAAATTTCCAGATAATCGAAATTCGTATGTTGGAAAATGTCGATTTGAAAATTGGGGAGTTAGAAATTCTCCGAGTAGGAAAACTGGCAAAGCCGATTGGGAAATCAAAAACTAGAGAAACCGTTAGGTAAATATAAAATAAGAAGTTGAAAAATGGAAAGTAGGGTTCAAGTCAGTTGACATCATACTGAAACTAACAACAAATCAATTCATTCTACTCCCTATAAAACTTGACAAGCAAGACATATTTCTGGTTGGGAAATTGATACGGCTGATTGAGATGTAGGAGGAAAGAGGGAAAATTGGTGAACGGTAAAAGAGGAGTTGGCAAATTGGCTAGTTGGGAATCGAGCCGTTTGAAAAATGATACAAATAATTCCAACCAAACAAACTGTCCGGTTGAGAATATTCTGAGTTGGAAAAATAGGAGGCTAGAAAAAATATAGAAGTGGAAAGAGGAGAATCTGGTAGATGAAAAATCTCGGATATAGTCCAAAATATCTGAAGTTCTTTAGAAGTTGGTTAGTTGCTTTTTGACATGGATATGTCTTTGCTCTGGGGGGTCAACCAAAAATGTCCGTGACGCAAAATTTGTGTCACAATTTCAGTGTTTTTCACGTAAAACCCAGCCGTTGCTAGGGGAATGGAACTTCCGCAGTTTTCATCGCACAAAACTCGTTCGCCGCTCGTTGGAAAGCGCTTGAATTATGTGATAAATGTTCACATCTCAAGCTACCAATTTCCCCCTCCTTACGTAACTGGCTACATTCCAAAACTAAGTTGGTTGGACTATAAACAATTTTAATAAGCCGGTTACAATATTCTTAACGTAAAGCAATAGCATCATTTACTCCACTCCATAGGAAACATTTTTATACTCTTGACAACAGTCGAGGACAACTCGAGGACAACCGTTATGAAATCCCCAATCAAAGACATATCCATGTAACATGGTATCTGCTGTTAAGCGGATAGTGGAACTCGTTTACGAGTTTTTTATTGCTACTTGCTACTTATTATTTTTTCTTCTCCTTTTCTGCCGATTTTTTCCAAATAGCCAACAAAGTTGGGGAGGGGGCACTCACCCCCCCCCTCCCCTTCCACTCTCCTACCTAATAGTACCTACGAATGAAACGCTATTGGCAAAAACACACATTAGGAAGAATGAGTCATATTTATATACCGAGTAGGAGATGAATGAGAATTGTTTACATTCGTGCGTGTGATAGAGAGCGAGAGAGAGAGAGACAGTGATGTGTGAAGGTTCGCTGGGATGGTTTTTTCCGCCGTTATCATCTTTTCCTCAATCATACAGTTACGTAAACAAGTTGATGAGAAGATGTTTTGTGTGATGGATATTATCTCAGATTCTTCTGATGATTTATTTCAAGCTCGTCTACTACCGACCGAAAGATTCTACACAGATCAGTTTTTTGCTTAAATCAGAAAATAAAAAATATGAAGTAATAAATCTATTAGCCAAAATTCAGATTAATCTATATCCTATATAAATCAATTGCTGTTCGTTAGTCTCGCTAAAACTCGGGAACGGCTGGACCGATTTGGCTAATTTTGGTCTTAAATTCTTTGTGGAAGTCCAGAGAAGGTTTAAAAGGTTTAAAATTTCAAATCTGCCCCATAGGGGGAGTTTAGGGGAGGAGGGGGAATGGGGTATCATCACTGAAGAAACTGGGGATTTGATTGTCGAGTATGTTTGGATTACTCCAATTCAAGTCAAAGACTACTTCTTTCAAAATTTTCAAATCTGACCCACAATGGTGGGGGAGGGGTGGGGGAGTTGAAGTGTTTCGAACGTCACTGAACGAACTGAAGATCCGAGTTGTCGAATATGTTTGGAGTATTCTAACTTAAATAACAGGCTACATGAAATTTTTCAAATCTAACCTATGGGTGATATTCTCGAGACTTGAACACAAGCGCATCCTTACATGGAGGCAAGGCGAATTCGAAGTTATTTCACCTTGTTGTCATGGTGACGAGTAAAATATGCGAAAATGCGCCATTTGTAGCCACAGCTGGACAACTGCATATCATAGTCTGACCTAGTTCCTAGTCAATATTTTCATTATTTGTAATGTGCAAGGTGATAAATTGTATGCAAATTACATCAAGTTATTATCATTTGGTGACCTCAAACGCTACGAACGCAAGATTTAATCTGTGGGGTAGAAATCCATATGAAATGTGTGTTGGGGAGTTGATGACATACAAGTGTTCTAGATGATCCAGACATCAGCCGCGAAGATGTTGTGGATTACCTAGGTATCTAGTTTTAGAACTGTTCTTTGAATCAATTGAAACTCCTCAATCAATTGAAAAAATCTTTAGAGTACTGTGAAAGTGGTCTTGTGAAAGGATGTGTTATGAGAGCTCTGTATTAGGCGGGAATAGTAAGTATCACATGTGGAAAGGTAACTACCTAGAGGTAAGGTATACCTACATACTTTCCGTATATAATTACTTGTTCATGTAGGTACTTCATTGATCAAAACGAAAGTAGGTACCTACCTAATTACCTGTTTTGTCCCTAAAATTTGCGTAACTGCAAAACTCGCGCAATAACTGCACTGCCAATGCCGTCTTAAATGAAATCTTACCTTCAGAAGAACGCATTTCAAGGTTTTTTCCTTGCAGCTGGTTTTTAATTCATGTTGGATATTCCCTGATTCGATATTTGACAAACTTGCTAATCAGCGGTTGTATTCGTCGGCAAAGCAACGACCCACCTACTTTGTTTAGGCACTTTAAACCAACAGCAAATCTGGTAGGACGTACGTACCTACCTAAGTAGCTTCGTTTCTCGGTGTAGCAACAACCTGCCTTGTTTACTTTGACAAACTATCAAATCTCTCCTTTTATTCATTCAATATAACAAGTAAAGCTTCCTCAGCTAAGCATAGTACTACGAACTGATAATAAAACGTTGATGAAGCTACCTGATCAATGGCTAGGTACCTACACAGCAGTACAGACACCTGAGGCATTTTCAATCATCTTTTCTTTACTATTTTTCGGGTGAATAGTTATTCTCAAAGCCTAAACGAATGAAGTTCTTTCGTTTTCTGACTCTGATTAACTACAATAGTTAGTAGGCTCCTAGTCCAAATAAAAACTTGGTCACATTAGATTGGTATCGTTGACAGCAATCTACAATCAATTATTGCGCTGGCAGGCTCGATTATTATAACATTTAGTCGAATTGAAACTTTGTATTACTACAATATTATACTTTTTCAAAACAAAACTGTTGAAAAATGACCTTATAACCACGAATTATGTTGACGTGAGACGGCAAACTTCTTGTGAGAAATAGGTTGGTTGAGTAGCGATTCATTGACGTAGGGCAGTCATGGCCGACTTTGGCTGAAACGCGAACCTACTCCAGGCGTGACGTCACGAGAATATGGGCCATAGAAGGGGGTGTTTTAGGGGAAGGGGGGTGAGGAGAAATGGAATACCTATCTTTGTCTTCACTGATTTGATTGTCGAATATGTTTGGATTACTCTAATTCAACTCAAAGACTACTTTTTTCAAATTTTTGAACTCTGACCCAGTGGTGTGGGGAGGGGGGAGGATGTTAAAGCGTTTTGAACGTCACTGAACCAACTGGGGATCTGAGTGGCCGAATCTTCAACTATCATGGCCGAATTACTTCAACTTGGGTCACAGGCTATTTGATAATGTTCAAGTCAACCTGTGCAACGCACGGGTGAACAAGCTAGTCAGAAATAAAGATTAGTACCTGTTGTGATTAGTTAAAACTGTATCTTAACATAGCTTTTTATTCGTAGGTACTGTACCTTGGATATTTTGATGAGAATTTTAGGGATTGTGCGGGATAGGTCCTAGACGGTCTCCTATGATTTTAATGGCCGCCGGATCTATGTATATATCTATCTATCTTCGCTTGTGCGTATGCGAAACGTGAACTTCTTATAACGTCGATTTCTCCTCATCTATTTGTCGGATTTCGTTCAAACTCGGGGGGGTAGTTTGGTGTGTGTGTGCCATAGAGATGTACATCGCGATTGGTTTAACAATAACTATTGCGCATGCGGAAAACGTATTAATATACTCCAAGACCAATGGAACGTTTTATATGAAAATTTCAAGGAACTTAAGGGTTCATCACAAGACAATATCCTACCAACTCCATCGCCTTATATAGGTGTACTTAGGATAGCGAATGCACCAGAATTGGTGGTACGCGATGCGCATGCACAAATAGAATTATAGACCTATTTTGTTTTTAGCGTGTCAACTGTTATATTTTGCGATCAATCATTTCGTAATGTACTTTGTTCTTCAGGTAATTCTGTACGTCCGTGTTTCCATGTGGGTCATTCTCATTTCATTTGCCGCTTTCATGTCCCCGACGACGAATTCTCACAATTCTTGACCAAAACTAGTGATTTTGGTTTTAAAAAAAGGGTAGTATAAGTTGGGAGATCAACGAAGTAATAATTTGACTGCCCAAAATCCCCTTTAACCAATACACAGTGATGTCGAATGAAACCTGAAATCCTGGAAACTCATGAGTGTTACTGTCCCCTCCTGCCTAACACCTAAGTAGAAGTTAGGTAGTTACGAAACAATGACAATCTAGCACTGGCCAGGGTTACTAGCTGCAGTAAGTTGGTTCCTCTTTATTTAGAGAGTAAGGAATTACATTTTTTAGATATTTCCCAACCCGTGAAAATCTAGTTTTTCAGTCAGTCCCCCATATCTCTTCTCAATGGGACCTCAGGAGTGTTATCATTTTTGGGATCAAGAAAGCCGATGGAAAATGGCGGGAAACAGTCAGATGTGAAGGTTGTATTGTCCAGTTGAAGTTGTGAGACTGTAGTGGAGTGCTTGGAGTTGCAGCAGTTTTTACAGCGAAAGAAGCCTAAAAACATGTTGAGTATTTTTATTTTAATCATGAGTGTTACACAAATTACGAGTGTTGTTGGTGCTTAAACAAAATAGTCCTATATCAACAACCATACTGCTTGGTGACAGGTTTCAATCAGTAGCCATCCCCGAGCTTTGTCACTTCATCATCCTGTGTGACGCCATTTTTATCGGAAATTCTCATGAGTGTTACCTCTCAGGAGTGTGACCAAGGATGGGTAACACTCCTGATATTACGGTAACACTAATAGTGTAATACTCCTGAGATTAAAAGCTCAATTACACTGCCTTCAACATGAATTCCGTGAAATCTGAATATTACGTTTGAACGTGATTCTTTGGTACTTACCTACTTGAGCCCCGACAACAATTTTGCCAAATCATCCATTTTACAGAAATCAATTTTTGAAATCTGGTAACACTCATGAGTTGGTTATCCTGTTTTTTAATACAAAAAAACATGTAAAATACATCAATGAAAAACTCACTGTTCATCTATGGAACACAAATCTGCAATGTTCGATGAGTAGTATTTGCGTATTGTATGTATTGAGCAGTATTTCTCAAACGCCCCAAAGCGGCAAATGAAATGAGAATTACCCATATGTGAGAAGGCTATACTGCCCACCCCACATGGTAGACGTTTTTTCTCGTGCTTGGGTTGTCACACACCCCCCTGATCAATTCTAATAGGCATCCCTCTTATTAACGAAGCCTTGCTTATAAGACAGCTTTAGAGGGACGTCCTACAATGCAGGACGACGAAAGTTGGAAATCCCCAGCTGTATCCCCGCCCACACGACTCTGCCCGCTTCCTCCTCGACTACCGCACTGCCAAAACAGACTGGAGCTTTCACTTGTAGCTGCATTTCATAAAAAAAGTTCCAGCGATGCAGCATGATCGTATCAGTGAATTTTCGTAAGATATCCATTGTAATTCAGGGCTGAAATATTGAAAAATCGAGATCTCGTAAACTTTCAAGGTAATGGTAATGCTTTTTTGGGTCACATTGTTAGACTTCATCCCATAGAATCGGATGTAACCACCCGGGTCACTGTCATCCGTTTGCTCCCCCCAAGGGCTAAAACTTTGGCAGGAAAAAATATCAACTGCATGGGAGCAAATCATAATTGGTAGAACATAGCAAAAATCGATTTGTAACTACGACGCTTGTATCAGTTTATATAATTCCAATGGAATTTTCACATCACGTAACCGGGTTCATTACAACTTTTGTCACCTTTAGGTGGACTTCTGAAGCTTAGGTAGGTGATATATTTTATAAAATTAATTTTCAGTTGGTGGGTCAACTAGTATTAAATACCAGGAAAGTGTAGATGTGTTACGTAGAATGTTAAATTAATTTCTCTCTCTTTGCCTATGCAGATATATTTAGGTGCCTAATGTATTAGACTTCGTTGAATAATATTATAGACAGGACAGAAATAGGCGTAAAAGGACAGAAATAACATACATTCGAGTAATAATTTGCAGGATTTTTCTTTTCTTGTTCGATTACTTCATTATTGAAAATAATAAACTAAAATTAGAGCGCTCATTGTTCCAGTTGTTGGGGTTCTGTGAAGGCAGCAAATATCACAAGGTTTATTTTAGTTGATGATTCACCGGTTCGATCCAATGACGCCCTGAACAGCTATTATTCATCGATCGTTCTGTAATTCACACTCGTGATTGACAAATGTCCCTCGTATCTCAATACTTAAAATCGTATTTTTCATGGATTGATTTTTATGGTTTGGCGTGGAACTGCCGGTTCGGTGGTGGTGGAACTGTTTTGCACTCTCTCCGAAAATTTTCTAATATATAATTTAGAAACACATTATTGAGTGCGGAATAGAGAAATTTATCATCTACCGCTCATGACATACACGACGAGAAACTATTTCCATCTGAGGGTTGGCATACTGTTGTAAACTATAGCAAGCCAATATAAAAATCCCCCAGGTATGTCGTTTCACACCAGAACAAATATTTCTCATCTTAGTTTATTAATTTAATGTATTTTAACATGTATGCTCCTTACATTTGAGTATGCTTTACAAAAAAATACATAATTGAAACATTTTGTAGTGTAGGTAAACATCATTCACGTAGTGTTTTCAATGCCCAGTTGAATCAACTATAAGAGTACAAAATTTAGAAATTGATCGTGGTGTCCAGCTACATGATTTACTCACAATTAATGATAATCTATTCAGTATTACAGCGTTGGAAAAAATTTCAAATATTTTATAAATTACAAATTAATATAACATTCTTATTAATTCATCTTATTCTTTTTACCTTTTAAATATTGGAAACAACAATAAAATAAAACACACAATGAACTAATTATATAACTAGGTAGTACCCAGTATATATAAGCGAGTTAATCCTTCAGTCAAAGAAACATAAATTTCTCAGTTGCAAACTTCACTTTTAAGAAGAAATATAGCCTTTTTATGTCGAATTCACTTGGTACAAAATTTATCAAGTTTCCGGTACCCCAACAAAGTCCGAGATATATCTTTTAGCGAATTTTTGAAGAAAATTAAGCTATTGCTCTCGCCTCAAAATTTGTAGAATGTGAATTTTTGAAAACATTTTATGCAGAAATCCGTTTCAGGCTATTCTGAATCATATTCTGAAGTTTAACGCATTTTTTTATGAATGTATGTATGTATATATGTATGTATATATGTATGTATATATGTATGTATGTATGTATGTATGTATGTATGTATGTATGTATATATGTGTCATTCCAGACGATAACTGTCCGTAGAATTGTGCTAGAAACTTCAAACAAATTTTAAAATGTTAAGGACACAAAACGAAAGTTCAAGTTCGTTGGCCAGCATGATCGTATTACATCTTCGGGTTGAAATTTTCAAAAATGTAGTCAACAATTTCAAAATAGCCTGTTTTTGCGATTTGTTGTGCGAAATAATTTTTTCAGCATACTAACATGTGGTATATTCGGAATCAGCGTAAAATTTCCTATAAGAATATGTATCAAGTTTTCAAAAATTTCAAAGTTGAAAAATCTGTCAAAAATCGAAATAATGCCGTTCGCTAGTTGTAAAAATCGGTAATATTTGCATGAAACATTGTCCAAATTCAGATTGAACTACTCTTATGGAAGTATCCCTGTATAACCAATCCTAAAACCATGCTGTTTAAAACGTAGGTAGTAGGTGCTTGTTTAAAATTTCATTCCATGTTTGTCTATCAAAATCATAAACTAAAATTTCTCTACACGATCAATAGCGACTGAAATGTCGAAGATTTCTTCAAAAACTCGCTCATGGGGTCATGCTGCATGACTGGACTTTTTTGTGTTCTCAGATTCAATCAACGCAACTCTGGGATAACCACCCAGTGTGATTTCCGTCAGAATTTTGGTATAGCAGCTCTTGATACGATTAAAAAGTGGTTTCAAATGTTCAGGGCTTGTTTGGTCCAAGGCCGATTTGTACATTTTTGAGACTTAAACAATCAGTAGGTATCTCTGAGCTTCAAAACCACTTTCTAATGGCTTTTCCCGTCAGGAGCTGTGATTTCAAACAACCAAAGGTAATCCCCCTGAATTGATAACATCTCACACCAGTTGAATCTGTGAACATAGAACATTTTCATTGCGATATTGCCATTGAATAACAACTGCTCACAATTGCTGTATTTCTGATCCAGTTATATACATAGGACACTCAAATAGAACATGAAATAAGTTTTCAAGAAGACCCGTGTCATAGGCTGTACATACAGTACCTATTTGGAGAAATTTTGTAATTATAATTCCTAGTTTTAATTGTAAAATGGTCTTTACTTGCGAATCTTATTTGTCCAAATAACTTTTTAAATTGAAAAGGAACGTTACGGTAATTCAAATAATCGTTAAATCCATCCTGCGCTATCACAAGCTAATAGCAATCATTATAGGAGCCAGAAAATACCGCATCAACATCTTTATTTTTAAGAAAGATTTCAGCATCCTCTACACATTTATGATTGAGCATCTGAGATTTTCACTATCCAAAGTTATTACTTGTTGCACTCCACATTTTATAAGAAGTTCCTTAAGTTGAGTCAGCCAATTAAATCTTATAGAATAACGTTGGACTTTTCAATTTTTTCAAGAATCTTAATTAGTTTATCATAACACAGCGCAAATGCTTTGATGACAAATACTGCACATTTACACAATCACGTCGTAAGCGAGCAATATCGAAGAATGTAGGTGCCTAGTACTGCCATAAGTTCTGTTACAAGGAAAAATGTTTGTAGACGTAAGGTTAGTCATGGATTCTAAAAAGAGTGATTTTATTTTGATATTATGAAATCTCATAAGTTAATAAATTATAGAATAATTCGAAGTTACCGCCTTTATCTTATACAATTTTTCTTTATTTGGACCGTACAAAATTTAAATTTGACTTTCTCTCACTGATAACTCTGAATTCGATTTTTTATCTCAAAAAGAAAACAATAAGTTTTTATTTAGAAATATTTTTGAATTTTATATTTAAGACTTGTCTCCCTGAAGAAGCCCAAGTTCCTGGGGAGAAACGTTGGAGATAATAAAACAAAAACAAATTAAGGGCAGAAAGCCTTATTTTTGTAAACTCTTTTAGAGAGAGAGAGAGAGAGAGAGATTTTATTTGCCATCACACATGTGCATAACAATTGTCAAATAATAACAAGCTTAATAATATAATAAAGATAATAAATACATCCGGCTAATAGCCTTTGTCATATTATATTAGTTATGTTATAAATAAATAAAAAACAGTGCCTGAGTACTTTTACAAATATTCCTCGTATAGGCAATCTAAAAAAAAAACTCTCTAAAAAGTCACAAGAAATATTCAAAAAATAAATTTACAAATAAGCTATTTAATGAGGCTCGCAGATTTAAAATAATCATCAAAACTATAAGGAGCCAAGTTTAATAAAAATTGCTTCAAGCGTCGCCTGAGATTTTGTGGGGGTATTTCACGTACGTTTAGTGGAATAGCATTATAAAATTTAAGACCCCACCATTTCGTGGAGTTACGGGTTGTTGTTACTCTGTGGAATGGTAAAGGAAGATTGTCCTTACTCCTAGTAGAGTACATGTGAGAGGGAAGTTCATAATTCCGGAGATGCGAGTGAACATACAGGGCGCTCTCTAGAATGTACACCGCTGGCATAGTAAGAATTTGTTTTTTAATAAACTCATGCTTACAATCATCACGATATCCTAGATTGGAAATCGCTCTGACAGCTCTTCTTTGACAGCCAAAGATTATGGTAGAAGCGGTTGAGTGACCCCAACAAAGAATTGAATAGGTAGCACGGCTTTGAAACACGGCATGAAAAGCTGTAAGTAGAGCAAATTCTGGAAGACTGTCAGCGAGTTTACGAAGAAGAAAGGTCACACTGTTCAAGGACTTGGCTAATTGCTCACAATGGGGTTTCCAATTCAATTTTGGATCAACATTGACTCCCAATATCTTTGAAGTGGGCGGATTCTCACCTACACTTGTGAGATCACGCAGTCCAAAAACCATGACTTGGGTCTTTGAATCATTGACAGAGAGACCATTGCCGTTAAACCAACTAGTAACATCAGAAATAGCCTCAGTAATAGAAGACTTGAGTTCAATCAGAGAATTGTTGTTGGAAATAATGGTAGTATCATCTGCAAATAAAACAGTTGGATATGGGATTCTTTGTGGCAAATCATTAATAAAGATGTTGAATAGGATAGGTCCAAGGACAGATCCTTGTGGGACACCATAACGGACGGGTAAGAAAGGCGATAGAGACCCACTGAATCTAACAGCTTGCATTCTATTTTGGAGATAAGATTGAATAAGAGATACCGCAAGACTTGAAAAGTTATAAAGTTTCAATTTTTCCACCAACAAGTCATGGGACACGCAATCGAAAGCTTTGGCAACATCAACGAAAATAGCCGATGAATACTTGCCAGCGTCAAAAGAATCAAGGATCGACTCAGTGAATTCCAGAAGTGCATCACTGGTCGATTTCCCCTGCCTAAAACCAAACTGACGATTCGTAAACAGATTGTTAATTTCAAAAAAATTATTGATCTGGAGTTTCATGACCTTTTCATACACCTTAGAGAAAACGGGAAGTTTAGATATAGGACGGTTGTTTGAAATATCGTCAGGCTTTCCCTTTTTAAAAAGAGGAATAACCTCAGCAACCTTCAAAACTGATGGGAATTTACCAATGGACATAGACTCGTTTATTAAGTGGGTTAGAGGAAAAACGATTGCTAAAGAAACTGATTTAATCATTCTCGTGTTGATTCCATAAGCATCAAAGCTGTTTGTATTATTAAGATTAAAAATACAGTCTAAAACTGTAATGGGTTCGACACTGATAAAATCGAATATCGCCGAGTGAGGTAAGTTAACATTGAAACACAAAGGGTCATAACCGTGGTTTTTAGGTAAATTATTAACAATTCGGTCGGCTACAGAACTGAAATATAAATTAAAATCATTAGCAGAAAAATAAGATGCAACGTCGGCATCATTATTACGTATTTTCCTATTGTAATTTATGAGGTCCCACATTTTCTTAGAGGGGTTAGAAGAAGAAAATATTTTATTGGCATTGGAAGTGGATTTTGCGTGTTTGATAGCCATTTTGTACGAATTACGAGTAGTTAAGTATCGAATTTCTGCCTCAGGATCATTTGTCTCTTCTGAAATATTTTTCAATGAGTTGACCGCATTTCTCAATTTTTCTAGATCATCACTATGATAGCCTATACACACAATCTTCTAGTCTTCAGAGCATGCCATCTATAGACGTATGCACTTCCTAACAAAAATTGCAAAAATGCGAAAACAATGCAAAATTGGGCATATTGTGCAGGTTAGGTCTTAGAAGATCCCCTATAACTTTCATTGCCGTTTGATAAATAGCCTGTGTGTGCACGTGTAAACGTGAATTTCTCACATCGTCGTTTTCTCATCATCTATTTCTCCGATTTCTTCCAAACACGGGGGTAGTTGATTATATGTTACAGGAATATGCCCTATGAGCTATGTATACATATTAGAAAGTCGTGTTAGTTATGCTGTTAACTCAAGAACGGCTGAACTGATTTTCATGAGGGTGGGCGCAAAT
This sequence comes from Adelphocoris suturalis, assembly GCA_030762985.1. Taxonomy (NCBI): domain Eukaryota; kingdom Metazoa; phylum Arthropoda; class Insecta; order Hemiptera; family Miridae; genus Adelphocoris; species Adelphocoris suturalis. The sequence goes on along the minus strand of CM061041.1, from coordinate 18,094,824 downwards.
TGACGTGCAAGTTCCGGAATAGAACATATCTTTATATATAATCGTAAACGAGTTCCACTATCTGCTTTACAAGCAGATACCATGTTACATGGATATGTCTTTGATTGGGGATTTCATAACGGTTGAACACGAGAGTTGTAAATAAATCCTTCAACTTTAACCCCTAGGAACCCAATGTGGGTCTCAAGCAACACTCACTTTGACGATTTTTAAAAATAAAGCGGGAAGTCCAGGCTCATTGACAAGTTATTTTATCTCTTCTGGAAGAATCTGAGAGTGAATGTTGGCCATCCTGAATCAGTTTTGGTGGATTTGAAGAGTGATAAGTGCTATCAATGCTGCTAACTCGTTCAGGGTGGATCGGCGTGGGAGGAAGGTAAGTTTTACTTATTATGCTGACTTTATTCTTCACCCAAATGATCTGTGAATTTTTTTCCACAAAAATCACATTCTACAGAAGTGATTTATGCTTTGGAAGTCAAAATCGGAAGGTTTATTACACCACCAGAGCTAATTTTTTTAATGTTGCTTGAAAGCAACATCGGGCAGGCTTCGCTCACCCAAGGCCCCTCAATGTTGCTTGAAAGCAACATCGGGCAGGCTTCACTCACTCAAGGCCCCTGAATGTGGTTTGGTAGCAAAACAGGATGGGCTCTGCTCAGCCAAATTCCTCGTTATGTGGTTTTAGATCGACATTGGGTAGACTCCTCTACCCTAACACCTCATACCTGAGTGGTTTGAGAGGTACACTGCGCGAACTTCTATTCTGTTCAGCTGTTTAGCGCTAGGTAAACTGAAAATTCCAGATCTCTTTTCCCTGACTTATTTCATTAGTTTATTCTTTTATTCATCCAATTTCTAACATTTACCTATGTTACAGAATCAACAGCCCATCCTCTCAGTGGACATCTGATGGTGCAACCTGCCTTACGACGGCAGGAACAAAAACAACTTTCAATTAGCAATAGTGAGAGTAAGGATGAAGGGAATGAGGACATCCCCATTATAGACTGTACCCAAGACGTACAGCCAAAAAACCTGGTGTGGAGTCTGTGACAGAGTTCCCGTCATAGAGGTCCCGTTGGGGTCTCAAAGAATGCGCTGTCGTCGCCCCGTTGATGAACAATGGGTGTCGCACGTTGATACCCGTGTTTTCGAGAAGCTGAGTTTGGCGTTGGAGGGGCGATCCAGATCCCTGGAAAACCAATCTACTCCGAACATGGCTCATTAAAAGCTATTAGTAGGAGTGGTATCTCTCTGACGGGATACTGTCAACCTCCTCTACCTTTTTATCGAGGATTTAGGCCCCCATTGCACCTCTGGGGGGGTACCTAAATCCCTGATAAGTCAGAGCCAGACATGGCAGTGAAGAGATTCATGAAGTGATGAACTTGGGTTTGGATTCTTGCGCTATTTCTCAGACCTGCTTCACCCTCAAAAACCCTCAAAACAATGATGCTTCCAGAGAGGGTGAGGAATACATGGACTGTGAGGTGTTGGTGCCCATCCATCAGATGAAGAGACTATGGCTGGAATCGAGAATCCTCAAGCAGAGCCATTTTCTTCAAGGAGGAGTCACATAGGCATCATTCTCTCTACCTGTGTTACCTTTGAACCTCTGGCTAACCACAATCTTTCTGACGATGCCTCCGTTGACCAAGAGGGGCTTGAAAACCGATCATCACAAAAATTCTGTGCCCAGGATGGAACTCCCGATACTACCGAAGATGTTGCGCTTCTTGACATCCATCCCTCAAGTGCTTTAGTTGATGAACAATATTTTTAATCCTAACTAAATTTTCTCTCCTATAATTGTGTCCTAATAGGTGACCTATTTTCATTTTATTGAATAGCCTATTACCTATGGAAAAACCTAATTATTACACGTCTTTGTTACAAATCTATCTCCATTTTTTACTTCCCATTCGTTGTTGAATAGCCCGAAATGCTATTTCAGAAGGCATTTCCAAATGATTTTTTGAGTGATTGCATTTATCACTAGCCAGCTCTAGACAACCATGGTGTGCATAGGCGCATTTACCTGAGCCGATCTCACCCAATGATGCCTATAAGCAACACTGGGTGTAGAGGTATGAGAGGAGTTCACCCCATGTTGCCCTCGAGCAACACTTCAAGAGCGCAGGCTGCCCAATGTTGCTGTGGAGCAACGGATTGGCTAAATTTTCCAAAAATAGCTATTTTCCAAAATTTTTTTCATTTCCTGTTTATTTAGTCCATTTGAAAGAGTAAACAACGAAGAGAAAAATTCTAGCCTTGGAAATTCGATGCTTGGGTTCTTAGGGGTTAAACGAATCCCGACTAATTCCAACAAAACAACGGTTTACTTATAGAAATGTTGAAAATAACTGTGGAAAGAAGCCACTACAATGAGTTGTTGTTAACAGTCGACTGTTGTCAAGTGGATGAAAATGTTTCCTATGGAGTGGAGTAAATTCTGCTATTGCTTTACGTTAAGAATATTGTAACCGGCTTATTAAAATTGTTTATAGTCCAATCAACTTAGTTTAGGAATGTAGCTAGGTACGTAAGGAGGGGGGAATTGGTAGCTTGAGATGTGAACATTTATCACATAAATCAAGCGCATTCCAACGAGTGGCGAACGATTTCTGTGCGATGAAAACTGCGGAAGTTCCATTCCCCTAGCAACGAATGGGTTGTACGTGAAAAACACTGAAATTGTGACACAAATTTTGCGTCACGGAAATTTTTGGTTGACCCCCCAGAGCAAAGACATATCCATGTCAATTCCGAACGGTCTTTGAAATTGTGAAGAACTTCGCGGTCCGATTTCAGTGTTAGACGGCTCATTCGAATCAGCACGGCCCCAAGTTTGTTGCAAAAGTGTCGCCGTTCGTCTCTATACCCGCCTTGATCGTGTTCTGGGCGGTCCTTATCAACGAGAGTTGTTTATTAGGCAGTGGCGGTAACAACAGTTGCCATCAATTCACGGTAAGTAAGAAACGTAGTGTAGTTACTAACATCTAGGAGAGTTATTTCTGAACGAAGAAATTGAAACTGAAGAACTTAGCGGACGGTCTTTATATATAATTCCGAATCAGCACGGCCCCAGGTGTCGGTAAGTAAGAAACGTAGTGATGGGTTCTTTTCTGATCAGCTGAGTGAGCTAAATTCTTTCCTGTTCACTGTAGGAAGTTTAAATTTGATAACTCTCTGGAACATTAAGAGACGAGTGAAGTGATGGGGTCTTTTCTGATCAGCTGAGTGAGCTAAATCCTTTCCTGTTCACTGTAGGAAGTTGAAATTTGATAGGGAGACTCTCTGTTTATTATAGGCTGTGGCAGTAACAACAGTTGCCACGGTAAGTAAGAAACGTAGTGTAGTTACTAACATCTAGGAGAGTTATTTCTGAACGATCTTTGAAATGGTGAAGGACTTCGCGGACCGATTTCAGTGTTAGACGGCCTCAAGTGTCGCCGTTCGCATAACGCCACAAATAGGTAAAACTTATATCGATACTATAATGTGCTGAGTTCGTGTTAGGTACTACTGTTATACGGACTAGATTAGGGCTTTCCAAGCCCTAACTGGCCTCTAGTGCTATACTAAAATCGTCTAAACTTCCTCCTTCATCGAGAACCTAGTCTTCTTTAGGAACATTGTTTATGGTTTCCAAGGCCAATCACATGTTCGGTTCCATCAAATTAAAGTGATCTATGATCTATTTCGCAGACAGAAAATGAAGGCAGTTTGAAAGGTAGATAGGAGAATGCTACGACGATGCCTAGGGCCCATCAGCTGAGTAGCTTCTAAAGCTATTTCTTATGATATTTACCTTATGAAGCTGGAATTTATCATATGTAGCCTCTGGGGGACTTCAACTGAGTGAGTGAAAGCTGATCAGCAGAGTGAGCTAAATTCTCTCCTGTTTACTTTAGGAAGTTGAAATGGGTACCTACAAACTCATCAAACGGAAACTCATCAAAAACGTGAGGTCGAGACTTTTGGAGGAGTTTCCTCTCTGGTTGGGACACTCATCAAATCTGAATGGAAGGGAAAGTCGTCAAAAAGAATTTCAAATAGAAATCAAATGTAAATTTGGAAGATGAAAAGTAGTTGACAATTATTTTTGATGACTTTCCTGTCCCCTGTGGAAACTGGTCAAACGCTCCTAAGGGGAAACTCATCGAAAGGAAAGTCATCAAACCAAACCTTCGGAAGGCTTCACCGTGTGCCAGACCCAACCGTTATAAGTGAAGGAAGTAACCGGATTTGGAGGCCTTCAGACCCCAGGCCAGGTAGTTATTCATGGTGGCGTTGAGTTGTAACAATGACAGGTAGTTGACCCAAAGAAGACCAATATCCGTCTACTACTACCACCATTTTTGACAAGTTTCCCGTCAGCTCCTTTTCGATGAGTTTCCTTTAAGTTAGTTTTTGAGGAGTGTCTCGACAGTGCTGGATTCCAGTCGAAAAAAAATGTATACTGACTCATAACTGAATTAAACGAATAAATTTATTGGATTCAATTTTTCGATGAGTCGCTCGTTCATGAAGATTTGACGAGTTTCCACCCCACGTGGAAAACTGATCAAAAATGGGGTTCGACGATATTTTCGATGAGTTTCCTGTTGATGAGTTTCCTAGTTCCCGTTGAAATTTGATGGAGAGACTCTCTGGGACATCAAGAGAAGATTGAAATGATGGGCTCTTTCCTGATCAGCTGAGTGAGCTAAATTCTCTTCTGTTCTCCCAAGGAACTTGAAATTTGATAGGGAGACTCTTTGGGACATTAAGAATGTGTTGATACCGAGAATTCCAATGATTCCAACGGACATGACATTCGAGTTCAAACGTTTGTAGTTCCCTATCCGCCTTGCATTTGCAATGAGCATCAACAAATCGCAAAGACAGACGCTCCACGTCTGCGGCATCAATTTAAAAGAATCAAGTTTATGCGCAGCAAAGCCCACCAGGTCAGCTAGTCTATAAATAAAGCGATTAGTCCAAATTTATCATTTGGATGATGAATGCCAAGAGAAACTAAGGGGCGAACTCTAATTTTGATTTCAGTGAATTCGTTTGGAAGGCTTAAGAGTCTTTTTCGGTATTGAATTGGACCGAGCCAAGAAAATTATTTTTCATTCCCGTAGCTCTGCCAACAGCTCATTTTTCTATTAGGGAACTTTGTACTCGTGTAGGTATGTGGGTTTTGGCAGCCTCTGACTTTTTGTCATAAGAACGTCGAAAGTTTCTTTGATAAAAAGTAGATCATAAATAGCATCACAGAACTGTAGGCGATATGTATCTACAGTAAGAAGTATCTATTCAAGTAGGATTATTCCCAGCAAATTATAATTTTATCGGTAGGGAGGCATGTGAGAAAAGTTCCTCCACAGAAACTATCCACCTCATGAACAGCGACTACTTGCTTCCTGCGCTCGAGAAAACTCAATAAGTATATCAATGAGGGAACATCATTACGAGATTCAGCCTGAAAAAATAGCCAAAAGTCATGTAAATATCATGTAAGTGATAATTGCATATTAGGGTGCCCGCTATTTTGAGAAAGGTGGAATTTTGATGACCTACGCCCGAAATTTGGTTTAAAATGTCAAAAAATGACCCCTGAATTTGTTCAGATTTTTTGCATAACAGAAACCTACGCCAGTAGCTCGTTTTAGGTTTTTGAAATACCTACGCTTTTTTGCCAATATCAGACTTTTGAATATAACTTTTACAAACTTCTTTGTAAAATTGTGAAACTTCGTATACTTACGTTTTTGGGGTCGCTGAACTCGAATATGCAGTCAAAACAAGTCGACAGCAACAACTTTTGACTGTTTGGAATCTCAAAATCATGTCAAAAAATGTCCATTTTTCAAAATTCATTGTAAAATTATGAAAATTCGTATTCTTGTTTTTTGAGTCGCTAAACTCGAATTTGCTCTAAAAAAAAAAAAAAAAAAAAAAAAATCAAAATTCTAACAAAAATACTTTAAAATTCTAATACGTAAAGAATCTTAAAAAATACTGGTCTGCGTGGTGTCCTTCAGGGCTTGAGCCCGCTGGGCCCTTTACCCTGCTTCCAAGGAGGGATCGAATAGTGGTCAACTGGGTTGCCACTAGCCATACCCGTCTTACTCACATACACTTACTTAGTGCAGAAGCTCGAGATGTTGTGTGTGGGGGTTATCTGTCCATCCGCCACTTTCTGGAGGACTGCCCAGCCCTTGTGGACCTCCGAGTCCAGCATCAGCCCCCTCAAGAGCTTGACGTTTTATCCGGACCAGACAAGGTCCGATCCCTGTTGTTATACCTGAGAGCCGCTGAGCTCTGCTACGAAATGTGACATCTGATCTGTCATAGATTTATATACATCTAGTCGTAGTTTTATTTCACTTTGCTGATTGTACATAGTAGCATGTATATAGTTATTAGCCTATTTTACATCTAGCCTTAGTTGAATTACTTTATTTACGGTTTTTTTTTTTTTTTTTTTTTTTTACCCACTTTGGTGGCTAAACAGTGGTCATCACTATACCCCTCATTTTTCTCCCTCCAAATTGCCAGTGGAGTCCATGATGACGCTCCATTTTAGTCAAGGATGGCAACATGGCTTCCCTTAGAATCGTGCCACTTCCAGTGTCCCTTTAGACACCTTGTTCAATGCCGCTAATGAACCTTCTGGTTGAGCGGCTTAAACCTTAAAAAAGTACCGAAACTTGTAAACGAGTTCCACTATCTGCTTTACAAGCAGATACCATGTTACATGGATATGTCTTCGATTGGGGATTTCATAACGGTCGTCCTCGAGAGTTGTAAACAAAACCTTTAACTTTGGACTGTAGGCGACGAAATGTAGGATAAAGAATTTATTTTATCATTCTTGGAGGTACAAAAAGCATTTTATAAATTAAAGTTATTTCTCCAACACAGACGTACCTAATGAGTTGTTGTTAACAGTCGACTGTTGTCAGGGGATGAAAATGTTTCCTATGGAGTGGAGTAAATGATGCTATTGCTTTACGTAACCTGCTTACTAAAATATTGTTTATAGTCCATTCAACTTAGTTTAGGAATGTAGCCAGGTACGTAAGGAGGGGGAAATTGGTAGCTTGAGATGTGAACATTTATCACATAAATCAAGCGCTTTCCAACGAGTGGCGAACGATTTTTGTGCGATGAAAACTGCGGAAGTTCCATTCCCCTAGCAACGGCTGGGTTGTACGTGAAAGACACTGAAATTGACACAAATTTTGCATCACGGAAATTTTTGGTTGACCCCCCAGAGCAAAGACATATCCATGTCAAAAACGAGTTTCTACGTATGTTTTTACGCTGAATCAAATGGTAACACTTGCATATCTCCCCAACCCCGTTATCACCAAGTTTAACACTTTAAATCACAAATTTGAGTTCATTTGGTATGATAAATTTTATGTGTTTATAAAGGTGAAACTAGTCAGCTAAGGTGTAAAATTCTGTTATTGGTTTTGAGAGATATGCAAGTGGTAACATTCGATTCAGCGTAAAAAAATACGTAGAAACCGACCCCAAACTCCGTTTTTCATAATAAGGTAATTTTTCAAGAAAACCCTCCATTTCATCGAAAAAACATCAACATCAAAACTTCAACATTAAAACTTAGTTTTCTCCGCTAGTTAGCAAAGCTGAAGTAAAATTAACTACACCGTTGGCAAGGTGAGGTCTCGGCGCAGTTTTTTTCCGTCCCCGGGGGTAAAATCGTATCGAAGACTTTCGAGCTATAGCGCACCGAATTTTGAATTGGTATCAATGAGGTGAGAAATTTAACGCTGTTTTGAACGGCGTACCTATTTTTTAAATTTATACTGTCATTCAAGGGATTTATAGTTATTTTAGTAATATAAGGTTGAAAACACGAAAAAAATCTTTAAAGTAAAATTACTCCCAGAAAAAAGGGGTTTTCGTAAATTTTCTAAGAAGAAGTTTTTGTTGCAAATTAGTTGTATAAACGGGGGCGCCTACTTTGAGTAAATCGGATAGAAACACGACTACTTTGGGGAAATAAAAAGAACTACTTTGGAAAAGGTTGTATTGAAGAGTTTATAATCACAGTCATCGTTATCATGATGGATAACTTGTCATGTTAAGTCATACATTATCAGTCATAGCGCTTACTAACTCCATCCAGGTAACTCAATACATTTCTGTCCTCAAGGTACTGGTTCCACAGTTCATCCGACGCTTTTAACATGTCACGAGTCGACTTTTTCAGGGGGTTACTGGCTCCTTTCTTGATACTCGTCTTCTTCAAATCCGACTCAGCTTGGATTCCTCGCAGCACCGAGATGACGAGATGTATATTGGGATGTGGAGTATAAAATTGTTTATTGAAGTCGTTGTGGAATGATTCTACTGCATTGGTTGTACGTAAGCTTGAGTCTGGTGGGGATGCAGCCCACATCTGGGGCGGGAAAGAGCTGATCCTCTATACAGTTCGTCAAACGTAATAAGAAAAGTTTGACGCCTCCAATTTAATTGACAGGACTCGTTTAATTCCAGAATCAGTACACACCGTGACATTACATTATGACTTTCTATTGCAGCACCCGAACGACAAACTCCCATCTTTCAAAGTCCGGTGTTCCGTGAATTTAAAATTGTCCAACACTATAACTGGCTTTCCACGCCGACTCGTGAATTTGTTTTGAATCGTAACATCCATCGCTAATCGGAATCGATCAACAACTAACGTTATCGCAGGGAATCCGCATCGTCGGGTGGGTGGGCAATGTTTACCTACCCAAAGTCGTTGCTGGTCTTTGCCCCAAAGTAGTTGTGTTCGAGCGGGCCCTTTCACTTCGCATTTCCCCAAAGTAGTCGTCCTCGTAGAAAAGATTACTTCTTTGTGTGGTACCTGTTTCGGAGACACCCTGTATAGGATCAGTGATCTGCAAAATGATAAACCTTTGAGTAATAATTTTGTTAGGGTTTGTAGTCGTTTTGGAAGTCACAAAAACATGTTCTTTCAAAATGTCATTTACTGACTCATCGCAGTAACGACTGGATGAGCTTTCATTTTTTATGTACTGCCGAACAATCGGTCCCCAAACGACCCAGCTATCGTTTATCAATTTGATCCAGGAGGAACAATATCAATAAAAATTTCGTTAGTTGGTGTTGTCTGAGACAACAATAATAAACTTGACAAAACAAACGCTTGTAGGCTACCTATTCGTTGGATCGACGTGGAAGTGTTATGGGATGAGTCATCGGAAGGTGGATGAACGGAGAGAAAGAGGGAAGCGTAGCGGGGTCGCGGAGGGAGGCAGGCAAGGCGACCTACCAGAAGGCCGTCCCTCTAGGGAGAACGTTCATATTCGCAAGTCATTCCGAGTGCTTACATAGAACAGGTCGGCAAGCAGCTATTAGGAAGTCAACTGTTGGGCTCATTTCCGTCACGAAATTCCACCAAGCGATTTGGATTGACAACTACAATGACGAAAATGGTTTATTCCTTTCAGTTACAAAAATATTACAAAGGCGGGCAAAACGCCAATAAATACTTCAAGGAATTACCCCACCCAAAGAGAATAATTCCGAGCTGTGTGGGGGAGTATACTTCCTAACTACTGAAAATTATAATTTTTGAATATTTGAACATTAAACAAAAGATATCCAACAAATAAATAAAAAGTCTAGTCATGCAGAATGACCCCATGAGCGAATTTTTGAAGAAATCTTCGACATTTCAGTCGCTATTGATCGTGTAGAGAAATTTTAGTTTATGATTTTGATAGACAAACATGGAATCAAATTATTAAAAATAATAAGGGGGTACTCGTACTTTATTATTATTAAACTAATCTTGTAGATTTAAAGCTGCATCAAGTCCTAGAACAGTTGAGCGTAAAACATTAAAGAGAGCGACCGAGAGAATCGGAGGACGGAATATTTCACAGAGTAAACTCATCAGTTGTGATTACTTTTTTTTTTTTTTTTTTAACAAGCACCTACTACCTACGTTTTAAACAGCATGGTTCTAGGATTGGTTATATAGGGATACTTCCATAAGAGTAGTTCAATCTGAATTTGGACAATGTTTCATGCAAATATTACCGATTTTTACAACTAGCGAACGGCATTATTTCGATTTTTGACTGATTTTTCAACTTTGACATTTTTGAAAACTTGATACATATTCTTATAGGAAATTTTACGCTGATTCAGAATATACCACATGTTAGTATGCTGAAAAAATTATTTCACACAACAAATCGCAAAAAACAGGCTATTTTGAAATTTTTGACTACATTTTTGAAAATTTCATCCCGAAGATGTAATCCGATCGTGCTGGCCAACGAACTTGAACTTTCGTTTTGTGTCCTTAACATTTTAAAATTTGTTTGAAGTTTCTAGCACAATTCTACGGACAGATATCATCTGGAATGACACATACATATATACATACATATATACATACATATATACATACATACATTCATACATACATACCTACATACATTAAAAAATGCGTTAAACTTCAGAATATGATTCAGAATAGCCTGAAACGGATTTCTGCATAAAATTTTTCCAAAAAATCACATTCTACAAATTTTGAGGCGAGAGCAATAGCTTAATTTTCTTCAAAAATTCACTAAAAATGCGTTAAACTTCAGAATATGATTCAGAATAGCCTGAAACGGATTTCTGCATAAAAATTTTCCAAAAAATCACATTCTACAAATTTTGAGGCGAGAGCAATAGCTTAATTTTCTTCAAAAATTCGCTAAAAATGCGTTAAACTTCAGAATATGATTCAGAATAGCCTGAAACGGATTTCTGCATAAATTTTTTTCAAAAATTCACACTCTACAAATTTTGAGGCGAGAGCAATAGCTTAATTTTCTTCAAAAATTCGCTAAAAATGCGTTAAACTTCAGAATATGATTCAGAATAGCCTGAAACGGATTTCTGCATAAATTTTTTTCAAAAATTCACATTCTACAAATTTTGAGGCGAGAGCAATAGCTTAATTTTCTTCAAATATTCGCTAAAAGCGACAAAGGGTGACTGAGGGCGATCGCCCCGTCCTCATTACCTTACCGATCCTATAGGGTGCCCACCCTCGTTCCGCATAGTGTGGACGTGGCTTCATATTCTCTGACCCCCGCAGTGATACAAAGGGAGGGGGGGGGGGGGCTAGTAAATAACCGAATAAGAGTGGCGAGGGGTCTTATGATGGAAAGTAACATTTAGAAAAAAATAGGTGATTCTAGGAACAACACTATTCTAGTCTACCGAAGGATCGATAAAAAGACACGCAGCCAAGGGAGGAGTAACGTGGCTGAAGAATTTTAGGTCGTAAGACAACGCGCATTTGACTCGAGCACTTTCACGACGAAGAAAGCACAAAGGCCCCAGGTGGCTTCATAGTGGGATGCCGGACGAAGATTGCAACGGAGAAGACTGATTGATAATTTCTGATCGTGACATTTCTCCTGCCTATGGTCTATCTTGTGGGGTATTTCAAGGGACGGTTCTTGGACCATTACTCTTTTCCCTCTTCATTAATGACGTACCACAAGTGCTGAAATCTAGCAAATACCACCTTTTTGCAGATGACCTTCAAATTTATCTTTCACGACCCGTGACGGAGGTGGTGAACGCTGTTAGTAATACCAACCTTGGGCCTCGTTGGTGGGTGGGCTAGATCGAATGGAATCCTTTTAAATCCTAGGAAGACCCAGTTCATTGTCTATTACAAAACGCCTTTACCAACTGACCCTATCCCACCGATTCTGGTGGATGGAGTGGTTATTCCCTATTCTTCTTCTGTAGTCGACCTCGGTGTGAAATTATACTCTACCCTGACATCAGAGGCACATTCTCGTTACGTCTGTAGTAGGGTTATGGAGCGTTCCACTCCCTGAAACGTATGGCGTTTTTCACCCCATCCATTCTGAAGAGAAACCTAGTTGTTGCTCTAATCATCCCTATTTTCCTCTACTGTGACTCTGCTTATACCGTTAAACTTGACAGTGTCTCAAGGCGAAAATTGGAGGTTGCCTTCAATTCGTGTGTTCGAAACGCTTTTGAATTAAAGTTGAGGGACCATATCTCTGAGCACAAGCACAAATTTTTAGGTTTGGACTTGTTTAATTAGGTATCTTAAATTGCGGCAGTTACTAAGTGTTCATAAAATTATGAGTGGTGCTTTGCCTGGCTACCTTAGAGGCATGTTCGTGGGTTCTCTTTCCCAAAGACCAGGGGCCATTCGTATCCCAGGCCATGCAACCAGAGCTTTTGGCCAATCGTTTGGCGTCGTGGGTGCGAGACTGTGAAACTCTGCCTGTCCGCATTCGCTCTCTCTCTCTCTCTCTGATATAAACAAATTTAGGAACTCTTGCAAGAAATTTTTATCCACCTTATAATAAGCCTTTCTCTGCCCCCTACTTAATTTTTTGATAGTTTCATTTTACTCTGCATTTACTTGTACATTTTTTTTTTTTTTTTTTAATTAATTTTTTCTCTTCTATTAGATCTTGAGCGGCTGTAATTATTGTTGTTATTGCTTGTACACAATGGAAATAATATTTCTTCGTACAATAAAGTTTATTTGATTTGATTTGAAGACAAGGCTCCCATCACTTGGACGATAAGCCGGCGTCTGGCTATCACACAGATAACTTCTTCAATCAAAAAACGTCTGCCAAGTTGGGTGGGCAGTATAGCTTCCTCGCATATTGTAACATGGATGAATAGAACATGTACAGAACATGTATTGTAACATAGTTGAAGAACGAAGTACGAATCGAAATGATAAATAAGTCGACATAGTAAGAAATAAATATTGGAGCATGCGCACAGACTACTATTTATTATCTGACGGTAATGAAAGCTATAGGGGACGTCTAGAAACCACCCCGCACAATCCCCGAAAATTTCATCAAAATCGTTTCATTAGACTCTGAGTTTTGCCTGTGTCAATCGATATATTAGTTTCGCGCATGTCCAATGGTTATTACTCTGCCAATCGCGATTTAATTTTTAGGAAATTAGTAACCAACTACCTACCGAGTTTGAACGAAATCGGACCAACAGATTATGAGAAATCGACGTTTTGAGAAATTAAGGTTTGCGCATGCGCACAGGCTAATGTTGATTTGACAGAATTGAAAATTATAGGGGACTGTCTAGGAGCTAACCCGCACAATCCCTGAAAATCTCATCGTAGACGGGCTAAAACGGTATAGTTCTGGGCGTGACAAGGATTTACCACAGACACGGAACCAAAATTGATCAGTAAGGAACAGTCATACATCAGGTGCAATGTTGGAATCGTAGGTTTCATCATTAATCAGGTGCAATGAAGGAATTGTAGGTTTCTATAGTTCCTAAAAGTCCCTTGAATCGCAAAAATCAAGTGGCAATTTTTATTTTAGAGGATAACAATTTTTTTTGACTTCTATCACGAACACAGCTTTCCTACCTTCGGTTGTGACGAAGCAAAGTGATTCTTCAACACCCAAGGAACCCAGTAACGCCAAAATGTAGTTAAGAGACAAATTTGTCAAAGGAAAAATACTATTCAGACTAAACTAGTGCAGATAACTGGGAATAAGGTTGAAGGAAGGTAGGTATGCACCTGTATAATAAATTCCACTATTGGGAAAAATCGCGCTTCTCGGAAAAATCCGAAAACGGAATAAGATATCGGAATTCTGGTTTCAACATCGTGTTCTGCGCTAAAAAAAATCTATAAAATAGGATGTCACTCGACAAAAAAAAAAATGGAGAAAAAAAAGTTCCGAAGTAAGCACCCAATGCGAGCAGTTTTATCCATTTGGGCAGTCCAAAATTTTTTGGATTTTTTTCCTGATTTTTATTTGCTTAAAATTTAGTATCAGGCACGCCAAAAATGCTCTCCAAGTTTCGCTTCGATCTCAAAAATTGTAGAAAATTAATTAATTAAATTAATTATCCTGCGGAAGATAGGGAGAAGGTTACTTTTGGGACACCCTGTATAGTATTTTTTCCAAAAATATAGTATGATACTATAAATTATAGTATGTCAGGCAACCCTAAACGGGCCCTTACCCACGCACAAGCGTCAAGCTAAACGGGGAGTGATTCAGCAAAATCTGCAGCACGTGGCGGCCTTCTTTCGGGACGCCTTGCTCCTATCTCCCAAGATAGAAGGAATTGCGTCAGCCAAAGGCCTCCCGTCCGCTCGATCCCCCGCCACCGGCTCTCCCTCCGAACGTCGGCCAACCAACCAACCACTCCCGGATCCGGATCACTCCTCTGTGGACCATCGCAAGTGCAGTTGTTATACGACCAAGTGCGGTTTTTTGAGTGATAACACCCACCTTTACCATCATCTTCTATCTTTTTTCGTATTCACTGGATTTTACACTCATTTCATCATGTAAGTACTAGTTACTTCTTATTTACTGTGTACGTACATTATTTATAATTTTTGTTAATACTCCACTTTATAGGTAGGTAATGATTGTGCCTAAGATGCAATGTAGGAATTGTAGGTTTCTATAGTTCCTAAAAGTTCCTAGGTACGGTAGGAATTGATGATTCGTGTAGGTATGATGAGTCACACTATTTCAAAGCCAAATACGACCCAGAAGTGCCTCCTGAGAGATTTAGAGAGGCTCCCCCAAGGGAACAGCTGAAGGGGGGGCTTGAAACCCAATTCTCAACCTGTTTTTTTCTTTTTCCTCGTTCCGGTGACGCGAAAGGGGATTTCCAAGAAAAGGCTCATTGTGTGGATTATTATCGGTGGTGGGGGGGCCCCTAACCGCTTGGCCTGTCAGGGTGCGGGGAAGGGAGAATTCTAATAGGAGAACCCGTCCTGGCTTCCCATTGGTCGAATCTAACGTCACCGTTGGTCTGGTGGGGGTGATCCTAGAGGGTGGGGATGACACAAAAGACCGTGCTCCACCGAGTCTCCCGCATTTTCCCTGTTAAACTTGCGTCTGATTGAACTCTAACCGTTTCTAACCCTTAAAAGTTGGTGAACCGATTTGACTTTAAAATTCCTTGCACTTGAACTTGCAAATTCCAATTCCGTGTGTTCAACCTCATCTAGTGATTGGCATAGAGGCGGCATCCCAGAACCCAACATACTGTTGTTATACATCGCCTATAACAACAGCGGTTTTTTTCGACAGAGAAAAATCCGTGAGACACCAGGCCTGGTAAGTTACATTCCAAAAACATTAACATTCCATAAATCCTACCCCACATACGGGGACTTTTAATCGAATTTTTCAGCTATGACGTCAATGCTGTTTGTTTGGGTTAGAGATATCCCTGACCTGGTTCAACCTTAAATAACCTTCAACCTTAGAGGAGCCCCTCGGATGTGAGGGGGCGCGGATTGACCTTGATGGGGTTCACTTCGTAGTAATGACAGGAACGGGTGGAACAAGAAAAATTAATTTTTCCATTTTCAGGTCGATAAGTTACTTCATCATGTCATTACCACTCCATGACCTAATCAATCCAAAAATTATTGAAAAAACGAGTTAAAAGCTGTTCTTAATTCATCATTTGATTTTCAATAGATTTATCTTGTTAGTTTTTTAATTAAACGATCCATTGACACGCACATATTCACATTAATGTAATGTAAATGTCATCAATTATTCAGAATCACCAAGGTTCGCCCACGTATGGATACTTTTAACAACAGCATTAATTTGCGATTCCAATTTTTCCTTCAACAGTACACCGACCTCATACTCAATACTACACATTTTGTTACAATTCAGTACTTCTTTTAGTTCAATACATACAGTTGGTCCTTACTTATTTCATCTTCTATAGTGAATTCAAATAGTTCTTTTGAATAAGAATCTAATTATATGAGTAGAATTCAGAGATCAATAATGAGTCCTCCCACTTCAGTTCGCACCTACGCAGTTAGGACAGCTTCTAGGGGTTGCACGTTGCAGATGTTGTGGTCCTTCACGTTGTTTTTCTTTTCAAGAATATTTTTCTCGCTTCATCAACAACCCAACCACTCTCGTGTCTAATAGCGTACCATCATTACCGAAAAACATGTTTACGTTTTGAACCAAGGCTGTCGAGGTTCCAGAACATTCTACCCGGTTCCCGAATCGATGATGACGTCTTATTTTATTGACTTTTAATTTTCCTCTTCTATACGACTCAATTCTTCCAAAACGACCTTTAAAACACTCCCGACTTTACATTAATTTGCCCAAAACTACAAGATTTGCCTATTTATTTTAATTTCTTCATTATAAATTTGTAATTAAGTTTACCACGCAATACTACAACTCGGAAAGATCTAACTTTGAATGGTATTGCGTTCTTGGTATCCCCTCTGCGGCCAATTCAATTACATTAGTGTAAGTGAGTAGTTAATCAATTAATGTGGACAATACTAATTATCAGGTTTATCGTATTATTGTTGTTACAAACGCTGGTGAGATAAAATTGAACAAATTTCTGTCAATTTTAGGTTTTTAAATTGTCATAGCATATTTGGTACAGTGATTAATAATTAATATTTATGTAATATTGATGTTTTCGATTAATTTGATCACTTTGTCGCCCCCTAGAGTATTAAATTGTCCTGATAATGAGAAAGCTACCCCCCCCCCCCCCCCCCCTTCATCAACTTAGCAAAAGGTTTTTTGATTTGGCAATAAAATGCTTGACCGCTGTCTTGATGATAATTGCATAACCGGCTGCCCCTAAATTGAATGCTCAGGCATTGAAATCATGCTATGACTTCGCGACTTCTTGTTTCTAAAATCAAATTAATTAGGTATAAATTTTATTAATCATAATAACATCCTATTTTCTCCAACATCATTACTCTTTGGTACTTGTAATTAATTCCTACCGTAACCTTTTTACTTCATTTAGCATTCAATCTTAAATTAAATACAGTTACTTATAATTATACTACAGCTTGTACTTATATAACGATTAATTGAAGTCCAAATTTCAAAATCTAACGCCAAAAATTAACTACTATCTAACTATCTGGGTGCGAGGCTTCTCACATCTTTCTCCGCGATTGGTGTTTCCTGTAACCATACAAATTTTGAATCATATTTGTAAATAGTCCAGGGGCATTCCTAATTTGTTTTCAGGATAAAATACAAATTCATCGTTAAATTGATTTAAAATTTGTCTACCCATATAAGTACAGCTTTCCACCCCACTAGCTATGAGGTGGGTATAGGTAGTTATTATATTTTCGTTTTTAACAACATTCCAGACGATAACTCTCCTTGGGATTGAGATAAAAATCCCGTTCTTGCGCCAAAAATCAAGCTTTCCGAACGAAAGGACTAATTCGTTGGCCAGTACTTTTTGAGTACATTAAATTGGTAAACTTTCAAAAAATGTAGGTACTTTAAAAAAGTACTAAAAATGGCCGAAACGGCTAAAAATCGTTAAATTTATATTTTTAGCATAATATTGCTCAAATAAAGTTTATTAATTAAAAAGTAGAACACTCAAAAATGTATGTACACAATTCTGCTGAAAAGGGTACTTAAATTTCATTAAAATTTGTTTTAAACATCGATAAAAACTGCAAATAAAGGTACAATTCCAAAAACTCCATTTTAATAGCAGATTATTCGCTATTCTATTAAAAATTGTTTGGACCGGACTTTTGAAAAATCAATAAGGACATTTTTTCTCCCTTAAATATTTGTGAATTTTTGGACATGATTTTTCCTCAGTGTTTTCCTCTTGATTAAAGTGGCTCTCCCTCTATTAAAAACATGTTGAATGTTTTCAAGGAACAGTATTACTTCTCCACCATACAATCTTCTCATACTCTTTATTTCCTTAATTAATTTGGTACCTACCTGTAAGTACCACACCACATTTTCTTAATTCATTAAATATTTCAAACGTGTTCAGATCGGGTCCAAATCTTCTACATCAAGTACCATTATTGAATTATTATATTAAATTATTAATATTATACCAAAAATACTAACCAATTTATACTTCTTTCTTTTTCAGGTTGAGTGAAACTCAACTACCCTGGTAAGCGGTAGAGACCCTACATTCATCATTTCATTTGCGAATAATCACGTCGGATTAACAGTGAGTATCTGAGGATCTTCAGCGACAATTTCCCAAAAATTTTACTGGAATTTTATGCAACATTTTGGTGTTGATGTGCACGCTTAGTTTACTACCCGCAAGTGGACACTTACAAGTTAACTCTCAGCTAGTGAACTCTATTGGGTAACAAGTTGTGAAAATTCACCGATAAAAGACTTGAAGCTATTAGACAACAATTTTTACTGTTTATTTGTATTGTTTTTTAAAGTAATTTTATTTTTAAAAAACACGAAAACATGTCTCTGTACTTCCAAACTGACATGTATTCTTTAATGTGTGGTCTCCAGTCCCGTGAGAGATGGAGTGCCTCGCTAAACACATTGGATTCCTGTCTTGGCGAGAAAACGGAGCATCAAGCAAACTATCCAAGAGTTGCTGCACCACAATCGAACATGATTGGAGCGGAAATGGCTTCATTGGGCGCGGTGTCGACTGGGCACCAAGA
The DNA here is from genome assembly GCA_030762985.1 of Adelphocoris suturalis. NCBI lineage: Eukaryota > Metazoa > Arthropoda > Insecta > Hemiptera > Miridae > Adelphocoris > Adelphocoris suturalis. The sequence continues at coordinate 18,076,274 of CM061041.1, read as the reverse complement.
AGGATGGACCGAATGTTTTCAGGATTTACAAACGTGGTGCCCGCCGGCTCAGGATGAGCTAAACACGCCACAAGTTACTAGTAAGTTCATATTTCACATTATATTTCTCGATCTAAGTTGTAATAAAACAAACTTATGCTTGCTATAAATACAATTACATAAGAATCTCGGTATGCATGCGGAAAATAATCTAAGTTCAAAATAATTCAATCCAATTTTCTCTGTAATATTAAGAAGCCTGTACTCTAATATTTGTTTGAAAGCTGACTTTGTCAGTTCAGAATATGAGAGAAGAATGTTTTAGGAAAGATTACCTCAAAATTTCAAACTATTCACCAAGAATTTATCATAGCACCACACATTATATAGATTTTGTATCCCTAGTTTTGCAAAGGTTTCGTTGATCAAGTTAATCAAGTACCCTTCCCACATACATTCTCCATTTGCAAGTTCTGTAATAAAATGAATGAGTATTCAATATCTAAACTGTTATCAAACCTTCAAATGATGCTGTTGACCATCTTGTTGGAATTATTCAGAAATGCAAAAAAAAAAAAAAAAAAAAAAAAACACAATTTTTATAGAAAAAAAAATTGTATTTGCAGGTACCTTATCTATATACATTCTTTCATTTAATTTCACATAATTTGATATACCTAATTGATCAAACTGTCCAACATTTAGGTATCATTATAATCGCAATATTGATGGATTTAAAAAATCATATACGGAAAGTTCCACTTTTTTCAAGCGTTAACACGATACTAACTAATTACTGAGCTTTTGAAATGAAGCGAAAATGTACGCAGTTCCACCAAAAACGTTGTTTCTCATTCAAACAATTCGTAAACTTTAATCTAACCAAGACGCTGATAATTCATAAAAAAATTAATGTATAAATGGGAAGGTTATAGTGCTAGTTATAGGAAAGGCTTTATTAAGGAAATGCTGGGGGGGGGGGGGGGATGCATGGTGAGTATGGTTTTTATCAACGACCTAAATCGTCATTTAGTTTATTAACTTCGATTTTAAATTGATCATTTTCATATATATTATTTTTTTGAAGGGAGAAGGGGACGTATTGATAGCCCCTCTACCAATACCCCCACCTCTGTCGTATTAAATAATTTGCGTATAAAAGGCGAAACACGAACCGAAAAACCTTCAGTCTGGTTCCACGCTGCCTCTCGGTCAGTCTTCTCAAGACGAAATTTGAAATTTAGTCTTGTGACGGTTTTTGTCGAGAAAAAGGAAAAATGTGCGCCAGACACAGAGTCCGCCCTTCGATTTACCGGCAAATCGTCGCCGCTCGAGGAAGGCAATGTAAGACCTTAATGTCAACATGCGCAAATTTTATTTTTCCTTAGATAATACCATATCTACATATGTATGTTATGGTTATATTTGTTTTGTAATTTTGTAATGTTTAATCCTCTATGGTTGTATTTAATTGTGTACAACATCACTCAATGTCTAATTTTTAGTCTCACCAAGTTCTTTTTTTCGTCGCGCTAGTTTCAAAAAATTATCTTTCCTTTACCCCTAATTTCCCCATTTCAAAGTCGACCATTTTCTCTGAAAATTCCTAAATAGGTGTGAGGTTTTCAAATGAAAATTCAGTAGGTACCGCATTTAGATCAAGTTTTCACTAAATAATATTGGCACACTCACAGCAGCTTGAAATTCTGGGAACATTTCAGGAATTCAGGTGTCAGTTCTATTCAGGTGTCCAAATTCTTTTTTTCGTCGCGCTAGTTTCAAAAAATTATCTTTCCTTTACGCCTAATTTCTCCATTTCAAAGTCTACCATTTTCTCTGAAAATTCCCAAATAGGTATGAGGTTTTCAAATGAAAATTCACTAGGTACAGCATTTAGATCAAGTTTGCACCAAATAATATTGGTGCACACAACAGCTTGAAATTCTGGTAACATTTCAAGAATTCATGTGTCAGTGCGTCAATAATTCCTAGTTACCCAGCTAGTTTTTTCCTTCGTGAGGATATTCTATTATAATTTTATTATCGAAGTTACCTGGCGTGTTAGGATTCGAGCATGAAGATTATTTGCGTGCTTTCAATGAAATTGAGCGTAATTTATTTATGGCTATAATTTATTTAGTGATTTTTCTGTTGCAAATTTTTTCAAACACGATAAATTCTATTGTCCTCAAAACGTACTGGCCAACTACCTCATCCTTTCATTTGAAAAGCTTGATTTTTTGGCGTAAGGACGGAATTAGTATCTCAATTCTGAAGGAGAGTTGTCTGGAATGACATACACATTTATTTATTATTTGTATTATTTATGGAAGCATTAAACTCTTGGATTCGTTTCAGAATGCCTCAAAACGGATTTCAATGAAGAAATTCGTGTTTGAATTTTTTTGGAACCATTGCAACAGCATGATTTTCTACGAAAATTCCACCTAAATTTTAATAGTTCTGTTTCATGATTTAATATGTTTTTAATTATGATTCCAGACGATAATCTGACCTTGCTACTCAAGAAAAAGCCTGGGTTTTCGTCAAAAAATATAACATTAAATATGAAAGAATTAGTTCGGAGAACAGAACCTTTTGTGACCAACAAGTCCATTGAAAATCCGCGGAAATAACTTGAAAAATCATCATTTTATACGTTAGAAAAGGCTACTAAAAGTCTGCGAATTTGGGCTAAATGTCCAAAACTCGCAAGAAAGGTTTCAAAATTGGCTGAATAATATTCCTATAACGTTCGTTAACCCTAAATAAGAACTCAATGCATAGTTTTGCACAAAATTGCGCACAAACCATTCTCGAATTGTAGGGGGGGGGGGGGGGTGTTATATTAGAAAAATATGAACATCCCACCCGAACAAGACGATTAAACCATCTTCGAGAACTAATTAAAGAACACAGAAAAGTTCTTTTCTGTCTTCTGTGGAACTAATGCTGTGGTTCTAAGTTTTGTTTGTTTATTAATTTACTATTTGTTTTTAATTTGTGTAATTTTTTATTTGATAATTAAAATTATTTAATTTGGTGTTTCCAATGCCTCGCCTAAGGGTTATTGTTGTTAATCAGGTGGTACAAAAAATATTTCTGGAACTTCCTCAATAGATGGGCCTGGGCGTAAATTTACGTGCTAGAGAAATTCATGTAGGTATCGTCTGTGTATGTCTGTAGTGACAAAGATCATTCTCCACTTAAATGATATTTAAAAGAATTTCATAATTCATAAGATTCATAATTTAGGGGTGAGCAAATCTGATTTAGTTTCCTCCGCGTATTTCAAACAACATAGTATGATTAAAGTCGGTACCTACTCTTTCTGTGAGTGTTGGTACTCCCAAAAACTCTGTAATATCGTTAAAAACGGTCATTTTCATAGTTTTTCAATAATGAACGGTAATAATTTAGCGGATATACCTATAATATTTCTATTACGAGACGAATCTTTAATATTATTTTTTAGGAATAAAAATAGTTACGTAACTAACAACAGAAATTTGACGTGGGTGCCTAATATCCGTGGCATGTAAATGAAAATGTTACGTACTTTGATCTTCTCTAACGTAATATCCTGCTTTGAAGGAGGGTAATTCGGTTCCTTGAAGTAAAGTTGGAAGAGACTAGTAAATAAGGAGTAATCGAATTTTGTAAAATTCTCAATCAGCTAATAGAAATGAGTAAAACTTTTAAAGTTAAATAAGCATTAATAGTGATTTTTGCTTACCAAACCTGTTTGGAAGTCCAACAATGAGCGTCCCTTTCCTTATCAACGTGGATAATCGTTGGAAATTGAATAAAATATACGGATTCGGAAACAAAAAGGATCGAGTACATTTAGACTGTGCACAGTTTACAGACTGACTGGAATAAGAGACACATTAAGGGACTTCTTATGCTAAACCAGCTATGCTACTCCCGATACACATTCTTTTCATAGCAGTAGATGCTTACTAATAATTAATGATGAGGGGGATGGTTTCACATTCCCAACAGTAAGGATATTTTTATGTGATATCACGATGGGCAAGTGGGTCCTGCACATGTACAGTTCGCAGACAAATGAAGTTAGTGTATAAATTCCCAGAATGTGAGATCTACATCCAATGGGAAATGTGCATAATTATTTTTTATTTGTTCAAAAGAGAGGTCTGAGTGAGAGCTTTCCGAAAAGGTGCCATATGATGGGTATCTGACCAGTAAAACGGCTCTTGAAATTGATTTGCCCTATGACGTAACAGCCCTCACTCGCCTGGGGGGGGGGGGGGGGTTTATTGGCCAAACTGAACCGTCTTTTGTGCTAAAAATTGCTACTTGGGGGGTTTTCAAGTGTGCTGAATCCGAATCTGAAGTCAAAATTGTGAAATTCCAACAGATAAATGTCCCCCACTTTAAATATAACAATAGGTTTTTCCAGATCCAAATTTAAATGTTAAACTACTTGAAATTGAATTTCTACCCTTATTTAAGCCCCTCTCAAAATGGTTCCTATGGGGGCGCATTGAAAGGGGAGGCGGGGAACACCATAGCATAGTTTAATACGAAATATTTGCTTAGTTTCAATTTTTTCACATGGCACGAGACACATTTAGTACCTAGTATTATTCTGCCAAAAGAAGGAGATTTTCTGTAACCCATTATGTAAAATGTTTGACAAGTTTGAGGTCCCATTTGTCAGTCATGTTGCTGTTTTGAAAAATTAAATTGAAAAACTATAGTTGCGAATAACGAGTTTTTTTAATAATTATGTAGGTAAGTGTCCGCTTTGAGGTGAATAGTAGTAAATTGTGATGTGAATGATTGTGGAAACAGACGTTTATTTTTGATTTAGGTTGGGAAGCAAAACTAGAGAACACTAAGTTTGAATTGGTTCCTGTAATGCACCTACGTATTGAAGTGATGACATAGTGAGTAAATTAAGAACATTTCATTGACATTATTCTTGATCCAACTAATGATTTTTTTATTTTTGTTCCAGCTGAATGTTTCAACTTTGGTACGATTGATCAATGCCAAGCCAGAAATTTGGATGACTTTTATCCAGCGGACTTGATGCCTGATACGCTAGGAGGTGATATGGCTTGTTTGCAATCACCCACTTTTGGTTTACACGAAGAAAACAACAACGACACACCGCCATTTTTGAAATTGCCTCAAACTAGCGGCGCCCAACCCTGTGGCGGCAGCGGGAAGCTGTACACCAGTTTTCCAAACAACACTAAATCACCTCTGAAATCAACTAGCTCGAACATCCTTTTGTCTCAAACTTTGGTGGATCAACCTGCAATGAACAAAGGAGGATTTAGACCTGAGCCAGCCCTCCGGCTTCAAGACGGGTTGATACCTTTCGATTTGGAAGATGAGGAGAATTACCTGGTGTCTGTGCCGCCAGAGCAGGTGGCAAGAAGAACTCAGGACTTCAGGGTCCCCAACCCAACCGTTGATCCCGTGAAGAAAGAAAGACCTAAGCTGAAGCTGGACGTTACCCTCCCTACACCAACACCGCCTGTGGTCATGCCAAGCACGCCTGAAGTACTACAAAATGTGCTGAGCGAGCCGAATGTTGGTTTCGATCTCATAAAATATGTGGTAAGTCAACCTACTACCTACCTATAGAAACTCACCTTGAACCTAATTCTAGGATAATTGTAACAAGCTGCGTTTATTAGTCCCTTCTGCACGCACATAGAACAAAGTAGTGTTTCGTGTTTCCTCCTCCAGAAATTTCTTGATTTAACATGGCCAGGGCCACATATAACAAAAAATATAACAGTGGTTCGGTTAAACAACATGAATTCATTATTTACTACCATTTTATCATTATCCTCTGACGTCGCCAAAAATCGAGTTTTCATTAGATTTTAGTAAATTTACACAATGCATCTTTTATATATATATATATATATATATATATATATATATCACAATAAATACCTTGTTATAATCTCCTCTTTCATCTAGGATGAAATCATCTTTCTTCTAGGACGCAAATGATCAAATAATAATGAAAAATGGATTTAAGTTGTTTCATTTGTCTTAAGAACCACTGATGAAGTGAATTATTTCAATTAGTGAGTCATTTTAATGTTTTAAACCAACTTCTAACTTCTTATTTACATGTGTGTGTCATTTGAGCACAAATCCTGCACAACACTGCAATTTCGTCCTTAAATTATTGTAATGACTAAAACTATTAACTGGTATTACATAGACACCTCATACAGCACAACCAGCTGTTTGTGGAGATACAAAGTAAATCTTATTTGGTATTCTTTGTTACTGATGATAACAACCTATTCTTCGAAATCTATTTATCATTATAACTCTTTATTTTTTCTTGGGATTGCACAGCGTTCTTGACTAACTTCCGTTTTCCTTGTGGGGGTGTTATCAGGGGTTGAAATCGATTTATATTTATATGAGCTGCTCCGATTGAAACCATCATTTTGACACCCCTGATTCCTAACGAATTGCTCCATTTCGGATCGAATCCGCCTGGGATGGGTATTTTTGCTACGGAGTGGATTCGATCTGGCCCGGATGGATAAGTATTGATCCCAAATGTTTTCCCTCCGGCCGTTTTTTTTTGCTTTGAAACGGCCAAAATCATGTGGGAATCAGCTCTTAGGCTCCATTTAAGGCCTTGAGAGATTCCAAGGAAGACAGCCTTGTTGAGCAAATAGTTGAGCAATATTTTTTCGCTCATAAAATAAAAATCATCTTTTGAGCGAGATTGTTTTTGCTCAAAATAAAACTCAGAACGTCGTAATCCCTCATTTAGTTGTTACACCTGCTCACACCAAAACTCATACCCACACCCACCAATATAATATTTTGGCGAAGTAATTGAAAAAGTAATCATTACCAACTTGAAGTAATTAGTAGGTATTGAACAACTACTCTGGTTATGATATGGATGGATTGGGCTATCTACCTTGGGATCTCTCAAGGCCTTGAATGGAGCCTCAGAGTTGATTCTCACATGATTTTGATAGTTTCAAAGCGAAAAAATTAGGAATCGATACTCATCGATCCGCCCAGAATCAAATCCACTCTGGATCGTTACTTTAATTTTTTGAAAATATTGATTTCATTCGGAGGGATTTGAAGGGGAGCAGTTAGGGGCGAATCTTCCGGATCGAATCTTCAACCCCTGGGTGTTATTAGATATCTAAAACTACTTCTATACACCATGGATGTGGACCGAATCTGAACACTTTGACCTAGATTTGCCGAATCAGTGTGTCTGTTGTATGTGACAATTATTCATCTTAATACAACATCGAGAAATTCTCATTTCGAGGTTAGTTTCAAATAAAACAAGGGTCAATAAAGGGGGGAAAGCTCAAACGCATTATCAAAATAAGGGTGGGGAAACTTATTGGAATTTTCTTGGATGAATGTTCGTGACGTTCTCTTTAGGTGGGTAAAAATGATTTTAGATCGGAGATTAGTTAGATTCCACATTTTAATGGAAAACGTAAATTCAAATCATAGTTAACATACATAAGAGAAGAGAAATATGACTTATATAACACGTTGGTACTTACCTCTCTTGCTCCTTAAACGGCTCTTTACAATCATCATTATTATTACAACTATCGTGATGTAGATAAAACTTTCTTATAGTATTTAACAGAAAAACAAACCATGTTGAAAGGCAAGTAAATGAAGCCTCAGATGTTTTGTTATGAATTGTTGGATATAAAGGTATTTCTGCTAGACTTCAGGTCCCTTGCCACAAGTTTTCTGACGCATTACATGTCTATGGAGTGTTACAAAGAAGATTTTGACATTGTATTTTAGTCATCATTACCTCTTTGTCCCTACTATTAATGAAGTTCTGTCAATTTCTTCCGACACGATCTTGTATTGTGGTGTTCCAATTAGTTTACTCGATGTGAAAATACCTCTTAAGTTTCAAGCATTCCTACTTGACTGGCTGTAAGGCCAGCAGTGTGCCAGGGCAGAGGAAAGTAGAACAACTGTGATTGATGGTTACAATAATTATTACCTATTAAAATTACACCTAATCATTCCGATCTGATCCCTAAATAGATTCATGTGGTGAAGTTTTCTGTTCACTTTGTTCTCAAATCTTTAAAAGCTTCTTTTGTTTCTCGTAGGAACTTTTCATTGCATTATCGTGACCAATCTTAAATTACCTACTCTAACGTAAAGCACCATAAAAAAATTAATTAATTAATAAAAGGAGAGAAATTTCTGCAGATATAACATTAAGAACTAAACAGAACACTCCAGAACAATACTCGTTATGCCAGAAACATTAAAATAGAAGACACATTTACATTATTCTAATAAACATCTTACTTAATATTTTTCCAGGAAATCTATAGTCTTTTGAAGTTTATTACGTTTCAGTTAGTTGCAGTTTTTAATCCTAGGTATAGTGTGAAGGATTTTTTTTTTCCATTCATGTGAGTTCCTCATTTGTATTCAAACGTCTCTGGAGGAGGTTTAAGTGCACCAAACTACCATAGTAACTATTTCAAAATATAATTTAAATGAAATCCAATTATCAAGTTGAGTGCAGTAGGTAGATACCTAAAATGCTTATTAAAAAAAAAAAGGTTCCTTATTTCCCAAAAAGGTTAGCATTGCACGGGTACTAATTGTGACCATGGTGGAGCTTAATATAAGAATATTCTAATAATTTATTGATAAATTTGAATGTTATATTGATAATATGCCTGTATCTAATTTAAAACAATTTTGTTTGTTCACAGGTGTCAGGTGACTATGTCAATCTTGGAACAGTGTGTGGGTTAACGACACCTAAAGCCTACGAATCTGTCGAACGGGACCACGATTACAGCGACCCACAGATGAAGCCCAAGAATTCAAGCAATCCAGTCTTCATAACGGAACCACTCCAGAGACCTTCAAGCCGAATGGAGCCTCTTCTCATCAAAACCGAATCTCTAACGGGGCTCGACATCCCATCTGAGAACGTGTACATCAAAACAGAACCTCTCTCACCTGCGTCCTGCGCCGCCACCAGCACGTTGATAGAAAACAAAATACGAACAACCGAAAGGGGTAGACCAGTCAAACGGATGAGCGACAACAATACCGACTTCATTTTCGACTCCGACCTCGAGGCGTCGGACGATTCGGCCGACTGGGTCCCGTCGACGTCGAAGGGCAAAGCTCAGAAAATCAAAAAAGCCAGAATCTCCAAATCCTCCTCGAACTCGAAAGCGGACTCCGACGTCGAATCCATCGCTAGCTCATTCACCACAGACAAATACCGAGAACTTCGAGACAAGAACAACGAGGCGTCGCGGCGGTCCCGCCTGAACCGAAAGCAGCGAGACACCGAAATGAAGAAAGCAGCCGAGAAGCTCGAATCCGAAAACCGAGCTCTTAAGGCCAGAGCCGAACGAATGCAGAAATTAGTACTAGACATGCGAGAAATAATCATGAAAACCATTAAAGGAGCCAATAAAAGGTAGATCAGAACGAGTTGTTTTGTAGGGTAAAACTGTAAATTTTCGTCTCAAGAGTGCGCTCAGTTTCGTTGATATTTTTTTTACGAGGTAGGTACTTATTTGACTTTGTATCGTTGTTGATGGTGTTTAAATATGAACTGGTGAGTATTTCGAACTAGCTCTTAATAAAACACGCCATTGCGTTAATTATTTATTATCAACTTACTATGATTATCTCTCTATGATAACATAAAGAAGCATTATGTACTTCTCATGGTGTCTTTTGAAAGTGGCTTTTTAAGCTGTGAGGAGAGTAAGAAGAAAGTGCAACCAAGTGCTACAAGTTGATTGATATGTTTAATATTAATATCATTATTGTATTTAACAGCTTGTAGGAACATGTATTGAAGCACGTTATTTCCTTGTGAACTATTTCTCAAGTTTTGAATTACACGTATGATGTAATTAAAAAAATTGTTGAGAAGTTTTGAATTATTTATCCTTATCCCACCTAAGAAATAATCTACGAAGCGTTTCGGTAATAATAGGTATATTATATTTAATATCTGTTGGAAAACCTGAACTAGAACATCTTGGATATTGAATAAAATTTTGTCTGAAACGTTATGAGTAATTTCCATGAAATTAACCTTCAACCCAATGAAAATAGGAAAATAATATTTCAAGGGTATACTGAGCTTAATGAAAATTTTATGTAGATACATTGGAGTTATACGAATGACAAAAATAATTATAAAGAGTGGTGCTTAAATTGTTCAAAAGTAACAACGCTACACGCACATGAAAAAGGAATGGATATGCCATTGGATTCCCTGGTCACATCACCTAATAAACCATTTGTGAGAAAAATCAACAGAGTACCTAGTACTAGCAGAGTAGTGGATTGATCCAGTAAGAGGGCAAAAACTAGTTTGTATGTATAAGAGGAGTTCTCAGGAGGGGGAAATTGGCCCACTGCAATGTGGAGTCATGTGTTATAAATTCATAGGGCAATTTTCCAACGAACGATTTTGGTCAGATGGGAAATCAGGAAGTTATACTGTCTCTGGCAACAATATTAGTAGTAGCCAAAAAAAGCGTGACATTTTTACTGTCGTACGAAAATTTTGAATTATCCCCAGACCTAAAAAAACCATGTAAGGAAAAAAATTAAACTCAAATGATTAAAATTTTTACTTCAACAAACAACTTCAGATCACAAATTGAGAGACCATAAAATATTAAATAGAAAGTCATGCAGCATGATCGTATGGGTGAATTTTCGTAAATTATCGTATTACATTTAGGTTAAATTGTTATGATATTTGAGCACTTCGAGGACAATGAAATTGTTAAATATAAGTAGATTACACATAAGTAGTGTTTTTTTTTTTCGTTTTTAAATCATACGATTTTCGTTTTATAAGCATTAAAGGTACATTAAAATGACGAAACTTTGAATTAAACATTTCGAAACATTAAATTAAAACTTGGAATTTAATATTTTTTGTCAGGGAAATCTAAAGTTCGGTCAGGGAACTGTCAGAGAAATTACAAATTTCCATTTGTGGACCACTCCGATATACTCTGGGAATAGATACCATACAGAAAGTTATATTTAAATATCAACATTCAACATATTCGACAATAAAAACGGTGGGGGGGATCTCTAGGTGTTTTGAGAGCATCAAGCAGCACTGCCTGTTGGATTTATACTACTGTCACTTATGACCTCGACAAAAAATTTGAAAATGAAAGGAAAAGTTACTCACTGTTACAGAAACTGATCTAAATAGGTAGGTATACTCGTTACAATTTGGAGTAAATAGATGACTGTTGAATGGTGGGTAAGAAATAAGTATTTGTTGAAAATTCGAGAAAAGATTGTTGAAAATTCGCTCATTTTGAACAAGGCAGGTAGGAAAATTTTACATTCAAAGAAACGAACAATTTTTGTTTGAATTCAAAGTGCCAGTGCATAAAAATTGTATTCCCTATTTCTACATTAAAACATCATGTGAGAGGCTTCACACTGTTTTCCTAACATACTCATCTTGAGTTTTTTCGTTTGAAAAACCGAAAAATGCTGTGATTAAAAATATTAAACACTACTTAGGTAGGTAAAGAGTTTTGAATGTTATTTGAGCCCCCTTTTAGCTCTAAAATTCGTTCCCTCACCATCAATCTCAATACTGGTAAAAAATGAGAATTATTAATAGGTACTATTTTTTAAAACAAATTATTACAAAGAGGTTTATTATTTCTGTATTGTATAGCTCTTCTGCACAGAACATCTCTCTATATTATTAAATAAATCATTAGGTATAGGTATAGACGCCTACTGAAGATAAATAATTGGTACAATTAAATGACACACCTAAAATTACCATACACGAGCTGTGATGTGATGATGCAGTGCTGTGTTGGCAAACCGCGGTGGTGCGTATGCTACTCGCTTGCTGCAAGCCTAACACTATCTAGCGGTCCTTGATTAAAGTTCCCCCGAAAAATCATAGCTTCTAGTGGAATAATGGAAAATCGTGTGGCTTTCCAGATGATTTCATTCGATTCCTTGGGAAAATAGTATGTGTTATGTACATGACTACCAAAAATACGTTACTGCTTCGTTAAAAGTTTTCGGGATCTTGGTTTTTCAATATTTCAGCCCTTAATTACTACCCTTTAGGGTTGATGAATATTGATGCCGATGTTACTGGCACATCCCCGGCTAATGTATGGTTTTTCACCCAAATTTCATAAACTTTGGTCCAGTAATTTTGGATGGACGGATTTTCTTTCTTCCGATTTTTAGAGTCTATGCATCTTGAAACGCAAACCAACAAATTTTGGGGGGGTTATTATTTTTTACCAGTATTGACGAGCTTGACGGTTCTTTTGTAATGAATCCCACTACGTAGCAACCAAAGAGCTTATAACACAGAATGCAGTATAGGTAGGTACCTTCTCCTTTTATATAAGCTCTTGGGTGTACTGTATTCTGTACCTATACTGTATGATGGGTAGCACAATCAATGGGGCTCCGAACATAAGAAGCTCGAGGTAGAGCGCAGCACGTATACAAAGGCCTTATCTGCTCTTCCTGTTGCCTATAAAGGCAGTCGTGACGGGAACAAGTTTTTTTTTTTTTGTTTTTGTTCGCCGGTTTTGTATGTGTTTGTGTGTTTCTATATGATAATAATTTATTTATTGATAATATAATTCTCATTTTTTACCTGTATTGATGGTGTGGGGAACAAAATACTCTCAGGAAACTACAATAAGCCAACAGGCTTCCGAGCTGGGGCTCAAAACCCCCACCCTGAGAGTTTTTCTATCCATCTACAAGGTGCAACACTCTCCTCTACCTATGAGTTTCCATGGATAGTGAAAGATCCATGAAGCAAGCACTCCCTTACTCTTTGAGTATTAATAAGATGGAGGGCTATTAGTGATGTTTCAGGCAGTCAAACCATACGTGCCACTACTGTCGTTTGGCTTTTGAATTAACCAGGGGCAAAATGGCCGAACACTGATCAGCTGATGTAAGATGCGATGTTGAGTTTGGTGAATGAATGGGGATTGTATACCTAGGACATATTTCTTATTTAAGATTTATATCCTAATTGTGCACCGTACATGTAGACCGCTTTTTAACACCATTAATATTTCATATTTTTTACACTGTGGGAATGAGTGTTGAAATGACGCCAACACACTCTAGCGGATGTTTGATGAAGGTAGATCAGCTGTTCTGTGTGTCCCAAAAAAATGAAATAGGAGGCACCAAGATTTGGGCATGGGAACCAAAGTATGAACATACTAACATGTAGACAGTTATGCCTACGTACATAATTAATACTAAAATGCAACAATAATAAGTAATATCAAACAAAACTTGAATTACAATGAACTGCTTTGTCATTTGAATTTGAAAAAAGCGTGGCGGGAACGGGTCAATTGCAAAGCCAACGCGACAGTAGTGGCACGTATGCCTTGACGGGGGAACAGCGTTGAATTCAGAGCAATGGCCCTCCATCTTATTAATACTCAAAGCCCTTACTCAAACATCCCTCCATCTTTGAGGGTTGTTCAAGCATACCAACCTAAGTGCACCTCCATCTCGAGGAAAGTCAAAGGTTCCCTTCACTTTTATGGCTGTTGAGCAGAAATTAGTTTGTTTGGACAGAAGTTAAATTTTCAAAAACACGTTGTTTACCTCTATAAACTAGATGACTAATTTCTGGAAAAGGTAGTAACTACGGACATTTTCCTGGGGCAATAGAACACACAGTTGGCACCACTGGTATTGTCCTTTGTTGAGATTCAGGAAGAAGAAGAAGAAGAGTAGTACATTTGATTAGCCAAGTGCCAGGAGCAGTTTATTTTTTTAGTTCATTTCAGTTCTTTTGAGAGTGTTATTGTTCAGTATAATTTGTTTATCCCTAATTATTAAGCTTCGTAGCGTGAAGTGAGTTCATTTAATTTGTCATATAAAGCTTCAGACTGGCCGAATTTCTCTCAGAAATGGAGAGGAAAATTAAGCTGAAGACTTTGAACGCCTACATCACTTGTAAGATCTGTCGGGGCTACTTGGTCGATGCCACGACTGTGACCGAATGCTTACATACGTTTTGCAAAAGTTGTTTGGTGAAACATTTGGAGGAGAACAACACGTGTCCAACATGTCAAATTGTGATACACCAATCTTACCCGTTGCAATATATAAGTTTTGACAGAACCATGCAAGACATTGTGTACAAGCTAGTGCCTGATCTGCAAGCTAACGAAATGAAAAGGGAGAGAGACTTCTATAAAGCTCGGGGTCTGGTGTGTCCCAAGGACATCATCACGCCAGCCGGTGAAGCCGAGGACGATAAGCCCGCTGGACAGGTCGAAGCCGATTTCCACAGGCTGGACGAGCAGGTTAACGTGGGCCTGGAGTGCACCTCGGAGAATCTCAAGTCCCTTAAAAGGCGATATATCCGTCTGTCCTCGCAAGCCACCATCACCCACCTCAAAAAGTTCATCGCTCAGAAAGTATTGGACTCCATGGACCAGTATAGGGACATTGACATCCTGTGCAACGACGAACTCCTGGGTAAAGACCACACGCTAAAATTCGTTTACGTCACCCGCTGGAGAAAAGAGGATCCTCCTTTGCGCTTGCAATATCGACCGCGCATAGACATTTAATTAGTTACACTCGTTTTAGTTTAAATTCACCAACGTTATCACGCTGCTCAAAACAGTTGTATGATTCGTTGGTAACTCCTTTATCTTGACGCCCCTAGATAAGGTTTATGTATTGACTGCTTTCTGAAAAGGCCGTACAGAAATAATCGCTAGGTTCTATTGGCCTCCCACATTGTGAAACAAATTCAATAGGTAAATTATCCATTGCAGAATGGTACTTTTCCATAACTCATTGCAACTTCTGCTACATAGATTGCTACCTTCCATTCTCGTTTCGCCTTCTGGAATATTTCCTGATTTTATACTTTTCGTGAAACGATCAACTCTCCCACAACGCAGCCTGTACGGTTAAAATATGACAAATATGGTAGAATATCATAACTACCTACCTACTTCTAATATCCATTCGTTCCCACATCACTCTCAAATGCCTTTACAATAAATCTTTTTCAAAAACTTATCCTTTAATCACAGAGCGGAATCGCCCTTTTTACTCGGGTATACTGTTGCTGAGAATCATTGTTAAAACAGAAAGCTTCACATACATAAATTCGTACAATTTTTATATATGTCTTTCTATTTTGAAATTAAATAGGATTTGGAGTTTTCTTATAATATTTTCTATTAAGCGGTTATATTTATTGATATTTACTACATAATTGGTTCTTATTCGTTACTCGGTGTGCTTTTCAGTTCTCTGTAGCAGGTTAGGAGATGGTTGTCAGCTTTTCTTTAGAGTTTGGAATCACTTGGCTCGTTCAAACTTGAAAAACACCCCTCTCTGTTAAACAGGTTTAGTTGGGTGTAAAGTATACCTCATCTTTAGTTAGGTACTCCGAGTAATGAATAAGTACGTAAAAATAATATTGTTGAAGCAGTTTCAATTTGGAAATAGTCAGATTAGTTATGGGGTTTTGCCTTGTTCATTGTAAGTTTAGGTGTTAGAGGGTAGAGAATTTTTCGTGGGCTTCTCAAATAATGTGGTTTATTCGGTACTAGTGCATTATAGGGCTGGAAGGTTCGATTATTGAGATAATCGAAATATGCGATTATGTATCGATTGTGCTCCGTTCGAGGTTTCGTCCTTTTCCCGGACGCCAGCCATATTTGCTATACGGACAGTCGTTTTTCTAGTTGTCGTGTTGTGTTGTTTTCTCGTCGAATCATGGATTTTATATCTTTCAAATCTATCGTGCACGATGTCAATGGCAGTCCGCGTCATACCAACCGAAGTGTTGTACACGAGCAACCACAAAATGCGGTTGGTTTAGGCAACCACAAAAATGCAGATTAGTTGGAAATGTAGATCAGAATGAATTGTATAGTTTGGTGGTCTGGATGCTCGCATCTCAAAAATACATAACATCAAGTAGTCAATCCCTACCTAACCCTACAGTAGAAATGAAAAAACACTAGAAACAGTAGAAATGATTGATTCCTACCAGTTAAAATGAAAAAACAGTAGCAATTATAAAACTGCTGGAAAACGGCGGAATATCGAATGTGTACCTACTAATCGATACATAATCGCATATTTCGATTATCTCAATAATCGAACCTTCCGGCCTTATAATGCACTAGTACCGTTTATTCGTTAGCTGAGCGCTTTCGCTGTCTCGTGGCCTCATCAGAGCTTATTATTGATTGGTTCATGTTTAAATATAAGCTTTTTGGGCCCTCTTCAACATCTCAGTGATATTTGGAGGTGTTGTTCACGTCAATTATGTTAAAACGAAGTAGATGTGAAAATTTGTGTGGAGGAACACGCATTGTCTACAGGTTGAACCTCTTAGTTATGACCTTATAAGTATAGTTTGATTTCCTGGGTTCAATTTTTTATTAAATTGAGAAATATTCGAAATTTTTGTAGAGCTGTGCACAATCTGAAGTGATAAAACTTTAATTTTGTTTTAACGAATTTTCACATCTACTTCGTTTTAACATAATTGACGTAAACAACACCCTCTAACACCTAAACCTACGAAAACGGTCAGCTGATATTTTCATTATTAAGTTCAAGGTGTACATTGAATCCTCTTTAGGTTTTTTTTCTTAGCGTATGTTTGGTTGAGACGTGATAAATTTAATGTATCATTTTCACTACCTACGTGTTAAGTTAAACTCGTGATACGAGAAGAGTGCTCTTGGGTTGAAAAAAATATACTTCCATTTGATACATTTATTTAGGTATTGTGATTTGTTCTTCCGATTAAGGATGCTCATTAAATCTGTTCTCTCGAGAGATTGTTTAGTTTTTATCGTTGCATAAGTATGCTGCAGGTTTGGTGACAGGAAGGGGCGAATGAGAAAATTGAAGGAGGTTATAAATTTACTTTCCCTCTGGACTCTTGTACTTGTGGTCATGTGGTTACATACAATATCTACAAACAGTTTTGCCATCCACTGTCTGTTGCACCAAATGAAGTTGTATTATGAATTTATTGTGATGAAATTTCTACAGTATCAATCGCTCAAAAAAGGTTACTGCTACTATCGCACTCAAAATCCTTCTGCATTTTGTTTGGTATATTCAGGGTGACACCGCATAAGGTGGTCAGTAGGTACTTCAGGGCGTGATTCTAGAGCTCATTTCAGATCGAAAGTTCCTCTTAGAGATTTTTTTAACGTTTAGTTTTCGAATAATTCAATTTTTGAAATTTTTTTTCGTGTATTCCACCTAAAGTCACTAAAACAGCAGTAACTTCAATAATTAAAACAGTAAATTTAAATTCGTTGATACCGTTGGAAAGAGCGTTAAATTTCCTTCTTATCTAATGCCAAATCAAAATTTTTTAATAGGATTAATTTGGTGAAAAAACTGCCTGAACATAATATTTCTACTAGTATGAGAAATTCCAATTTTTAAACCGGCTGTGAGTGTTCCATTTCTGTACTGTTTTTCGCCTACCTCATCTGTAAAAACTGGCCCAAGATCTCAGCTTTCTGGCGGTATAATCAATTTTTATTTTACTTTAAAAAAATGTCAAAAATTGAATTATTCGAAAACCAAGAGTTAAAAAACAATTTCTAAGAGGAACTTTCGATCAGAAATGAGCTCTAGAATCATGCCCTGAAGCACTGACCACCGTATGAGGGAATCTTCCTGTAAGGGTGATTCTCACAGAAAGGGGCAGAAGTGATGTCCGGACCAGTTGCGGCGACCGAATAAGGATTTGGGAGCTGGCGAAGGTCTTAAATTGTAGTATAGGTTTTTATCTAGAACCCTTTTTTCCATTTTTAGGTTATGTTTATTCCTTTAAATAGAAAATTAACTAAATATAGTCAAATCGTCATCGACCTGTCCTGTCCCAATGCGACCTTCCCAACTTCAAGCTTTAATTAAAGGTCTTTCCCCTTTTGAGTTTGGATTTTATTCAATTTTTCTACATCAGTATGATTTCTGAGATGCGTTTCTGATCGATAAAATTAATGTAGAACCGCTAGAAAAGTGTATTTGGATGGAAATATGTGTGTCCGGAGCATCGCCGTCATCGACCTGTCCAATATTGTTTTTCGAATTTTCGCGGTCACAATTGTATTTTAGCGGGGTTTTTTTTTTTGCCGCTTTTTTTTCGCGCCCTTCTCAGTTACCAGAAAAACCGCCATTCGTTTTAATTCAGTCAACTCGTGGTCGTCAGCGGGAGCAGATGTGTGCTGGACCGTGGGTTGGTCAATCACAATCGTCAGAAACCTGTCCACTTTTTCTAAGTGAGTACTTGAACTCAATTTTTTCTTATGGTATTTTTATTGTGCACCGAACGGTCTAGTTTCATGTTATATGCCAAATTTGGGAAAAAGCTTGCCACAAGGTGAAACATTTGAGAAAAACTGAAGAATCATCATCGACCTGTCCATCATCAACCTGTCCTCTCCTGAAAATTCGAGGGCAGGACGATGAGGAAAAAGGCAAATCTATTATGTTTTTTGGATTTTCTAGTATTCCCGTATTCTCGCATTTAGTAATCCAATATTCTCGTATTGACCATTCAAAACACATATCTACTTAGCCAAACGTTGTGAAGGTCTACTAGGACTTATTCGAGAATTTCTGTCATTCTTCGCTTGTTGGATTCGCCCTACAGTGGTCACGTTTTTCGGTCTTTTGACTTGAAATGTTGAGGGTTAACGTTTCTTGGCAGTTATAGCAAATTTTCCTTTTATGATCCCAGGACAGGGTGGTGATGCAAATGGTGAGAATCAACGGGTCGCATCATCGCCCTGTCCTAGTGTCATCGACCTGTCTGCCTAAATTTTTAAATATTTTTTTTTCTGAATTAATAAAAGCGCTACTGTTTGGATTTGCTTCGAATTTCGATACATACGATATAGAGAGCATCTGTGATTTTTTTCAGCTCGATTGGATAACTTTTTCTTTTTTCAAAAGTCAAACTCAAAACTGACCTTTTCTGTGAGAATCACCTGTATACTGAAATCCTATCGAATCTGTGGCATTATGAGCATTTATAAAAAGGCTGGAAAATAATTATTACACAAAGGTTAACATTTCTGAATTAATTAGCCCTTGAACGCAGATCACTGGTCTATAATTATCAAACGTATAGTCATTCATCACCATAATAATTATAACTGCATAGGCACTTAACAGAATCAACGAGATTGACAAAATGAACAAAACATTAAAGATAAAATGAAACACCTACCTACGCTTCACTAGTCCACATATATAAGTGACATTAGGTATAATAAACCCGATTCCATGAAGAAAGAATCCAATTGAAATTAGATCACCTGCTACATTCCTCGTAGTTAGAAGGCGATTTTCACTATGTTCTCCCCCGTTTTCATCACGCTGCTGTTTACGTTCATATTTCCTGTCAGTTTCTTCCGTAGGGAGATTGAACGGATGAAGATGCAGCAACCCAGGTGGGCTTATTCGATAAATTTAAGTATGTACGCAGCATTATTATTCCGAAAGTTTTGCAGATCCCGATTTTAAAAAACATATTTCAGCCTTTCAATTCTACGCTTTGGGGTTGATCGAAAGTGTTGTCGAGAACTCGAGACCAACTATAAACCCCATGTGACTTTTTGACCCGTTTGATAATTGAATTCCTGTAGTTTCCAATTAATTATTTTATTCGTTGTTTGGATTTTTCGCAGCTCGTGAGGAATTTTACCAAAAATTCAGAATCAGAAATGTTACCAGCACATTGTGAGGAAACTTTTTTCGTGGTCGATTACAAAGGTTCGTTATTGACAATATATAAACCAATACAATGTACCTAGGATTTTGGGTTATTTTCAATAAAAAATCTTTGTAATATATTGAAAAAAACAGTAGATACCTACAACTACAACCCTCCTAAAAATTAATTGATTTACGTTTCAAGATGTGTAATATACAAAAAATGAAGTAGGTACGAGTAAAAAACTTCATCCGTCCACCGTATAAAGCTTTTCTCACAAACTATGTACCTACTGGACCAAATTTTCTGAAACTTGAGTAAAAAAATCACTATACGGGTCCTAGTTAGGACTGAATCATCGGCATCACTTTTGATCAACGTAGAAGGATAAAATTGAAGAGTTGAAATCAGAATCTAGAAAAATTTAATAAGATCACTGTACGTTCCTCCATTGGTTCTCCTCCCTCTCTAAGAGTTATACCTTAGGCAAGAACTAGGAACGTCAGCATGAGAACAAAGTAAAATGCCCTTATAAACTACCATAGTGGATCAGGTGATAATTTCGATGGAGTTCCCTGGTCAGGAAATCCAGTATATTTTAACCCTTGTTACCTATAGACATGGATGAACTAGTGAAGCGTTGGTAGGTGTTTTACTGTATTCCAATGAGTTTCTTCCAGTGCATATCTTAGTCTATTATACGTAGCATTGATGCATAGTTGATTAATTATCTGTAGACCCGTATTCTTTGAAGAAGAGAAGAACCTTTGTGTAATTTGCAGCGTTTTTATCCTTCTATTCGAAGCGACAGTCTGGATGGCCTAACAATACATTTTTTTTTTTTTTTTTTTTTTTCAAATGTTCTGATGTTGCTCTAGGCTGGTTAAATATTTATTTAAAAACGAGGACCGGGTTTAAAAAGGAAAACCTTATGGAGTAGATAGATTGTATTATTTTTAAAAACTGAAATGAATTGATCTTTTTCTGAAGTTAAGGAACATTTTAATTTATAATATTAAGCTTCGAGGTGCAAACATTTTCCACATTAGAAATGATGAATGACAAGTTTGTTACACCGACCTTCTAGATGTAGAATCGGCCTAAAAGCCTAATAACAATTTGGTATGATGACGTCAAGTAGTCATTGTGACTTTCTGAAATCTCACCTTCGATACTTATCCTGAAAATCATATTATTCTTACAATGATAAATACATAATATACTCGTGTAATGTTTTGTACACCTATAAGTAGTCATGAGACATTTCCTACTATCATTTTTTGGTTTATTATTTTATTTTATTTTTTCAAATATTTTTGATGGTGATTGGGTTGTATTGAATCACTATTTTTTACATTCTTTTTTTTTGTATTTCATAAAACCAACCAGCGTGTTATCTGTAGAATAATGCCCTGCGAGGCCACGAAAAGTACTGCGACCACTCCAACGTGAAACAATGTCTAATAATGTAAGAATTAAGGAAAATAAAATTGTGATTTTACTAGTTTATACATGGTTGGCGTCTATTAATTTACTCCTCCCTAATTCACACTCGATTCAGTATGACAAAGGTACAAGGGAGAATTATAATTGGGGACAACTTTTTTAGCATGGAACATGCCTTGGACTAACTAGCGAAAAACGTTACGCGGATGTCACGAAATTTTAACACAGAATGTGTTTTAGCCATGGACTAACTAGCCGAAAATGGAACGCGGGATGGGAACGAAATGTGTGACGGATGATTTTCACGTACAACCGAGCCGTTGGTAGGGAAATGGAATTTCCGCCATTTTAATCGCACAGAAATCGTTCACCATTCGTTGGAAAGCTCTTGATTTATCACGAATTTATTTCGTTTTTTTTTTCGTAGTTTCATACTATAACTATATAAATTGATGTTATAAATGAATAGTAAACAATGACGCTTGTTTGGTTGTCACTTGGTTGCGCGACAACGCAATTTTCGTAGTTTCATACTATAACTATATAAATTGATGTTATAAATGAATAGTAAACAATGACGCTTGTTTGGTTGTCACTTGGTTGCGCGACAACGCAAACACATTCTGTGTTTCAATAATTTCGTCCGAAGTATGTAAATAGAGGTAACCGGGGGTCCAGGGGGCTTGCCCCCTGGCGAGGCGCGGAGCGCCGAGTTTTCTTTTGATTTTCACGTACAACCAAGCCGTTGCTGGGGAAATGAAACTTTAGTTTTCACCGGACAAAATCGTTCTCCACTCGTTGGAAAGCTCTGGATTTATCACGCATTTCTTTTGTACTTGTTCTTCCATTCATGTCGTTGTTTTATATTTATCTTTATATTAATAAAGTGTGGGTACCTCCATAACTCTTGAACGTATTGACCGAGTTGTGCGATTCTTTTAGCGAATTTTTGAAGAAAATTAAGCTATTGCTCTCGCCTCAAAATTTTTAGAATGTGAAATTTTGAAAAAAATTTATGCAGAAATCCGTTTCAGGCTATTCTGAAGTAACGCATTTTTTTTATATATCGCACCCTGGGAGTGATACTGGTATAAGTCTAAAAATGGCAGTTTTGAGTTATATATACTACTGTGTACATTTTGACGAGCTCTACATGCGGCTAGTATCGGTTTAATCATAGGACAAAAATTGACCGGTAGAGAGCAGGATAAACCAGTATGATTCTGGTCAAAGTCTTTATCTAGCGTCGGGGAAAGGTCGGTCTATGTCACTCATGTTCCAGCTGTCAACAAACGAAGATGGAAAATTCGGTGTTAATAGTGGTTCATCCCGACATAAATCACTACCGATGTGACAAACCAGGTATTTATCCTTTATTTTTACAGCAATACTGGTCTATTTCAAGAAGTACCGCTATTGAACCAAGGAATATCAAGTTTCTTCGTGTTTTTCACTGTTGCACCGGTACATATTTTGCAATGCACCACTATTCGCCCAAAAGATTAGTAGTCGTACTGAGGCAACCTGGTGATTAACTCGCGATGTACCAATATTGTACGAAGGAAAAAAATCAAGGTTTGTTGTGTTTTATCGTGTTAGTGGTACATCATAAGATTTTTATAATTATAATTATGTTAATCAAAAACAGAAAGGTGGAGAAGCTAATTAGAAGTAGGGCAGTATAGGTAGATGGTATATGCATGACACAGGCCAAAAAGAACCAAGAAAATATGAATGGTGTGTCTGTAGTACGCCAACAAAGTCATAAAAAATCTTTAAATGCGAATTCCCAGAATTCATGTTTTTGGACTTATACCATTATCACTCCCAAGGTGCGATATGTATGTATGTGTCATTCCATACGATAACTGTCCGTAGAATTGTGCTAGGAACTTCAAACAAATTTTAAAATGTTAAGGACACAAAACGAAAGTTCAAGTTCGTTGGCCAGCATGATCGGATTACATCTTAGGGTTGAAATTTTCAAAAATGTAGTCAAAAATTTTAAAACAGCCTGTTTTTTGCGATTTGTTGTGCGAAATAATTTCTTCAGCATACTAACATGTGGTATATTTGGAATCAGCGTAAAATTTTCTGTAAGAATATGTACCTATCAAGTTTTCAAAAATTTCAAAGTTGAAAAATCAGTCAAAAATCGAAATAATGCCGTTCGCTAGTTGTAAAAATCGGTAACGTTTGCATGAAACATTGTCCAAATTCAGATTGAACTACTCTTATGGAAGTATCCCTGTATAACCAATCCTAGAACCATGCTGTTTAAAACGTAGATAGTAGGTGCTTGTTAAAAAAAAAAAAAAAAAAAAATGTAATCACAACTGACTGATGAGTTTACTCTGTGAAATATTCCGTCCTCCGATTCTCTCGGTCACTCTCTTTAATGTTTTACGCTCTACTGTTTTAGGACTTAATGTCAAGATTTTATGATAGGATACTGTTAAGATTTCAACTGCCTTCAATACTGACCACATTGGACATCGAAATCTATGAATATTTACCTACATTTGTCTTTAAATCTACAAGATTAGTGTAATAATAATAAAGTATGAGTAAATCCTAATTATTTTTAATAATTTGATTCCATGTTTGTCTATCAATATCAAAATCATAAACTAAAATTTCTCTACACGATCAATAGCGACTGAAATGTCGAAGATTTTTTCAAAAATTTGCTCATGGGGTCATGCTTCATGACTGGACTTTTTTTAATATGACCAGCCACTTCCGGCGCAAAATATAGGCCACATCGAAATTGCGCAACCCCTGCTCAGTGAGGGGTGGAGAGTAGAAAAACTGGAAAATCCGAGTGTGGGCTCAAACGAAAGTCCACGACTAGGGGGTTTCATTTACATGTCCCACTCAACAGTAAAGACCATCGGATCTATACAGCCATACCAAGCGAGCGAGAAAACTTGGCTAGTTTATGCTATAAATGGGTATAGTAAACAATGCCGCTTGTTTTTTAGCGAATTTTCTTAGAAAATAAAGCTATTGCAATGGCTCCAAAAATTTTAAAATAAAAATTTTCAAAAATGTTCTTCATCGAAATCTGTTTTGAGGCATTCTGAAATGATTCCTGGATTTTAACGCTTTTTTATATGTATATATATATATATATATATATATATATATATATATATATATATATATATATATATATATATATATATATATATATATATATATGTATATATATGTATGTGTCATTCCAGACGATAACTCTCGATAGAATTGAGATAAAAACTTCGTTTTTCGCCAAAAAATCAAGCATTTCAAAAGAAAGGATGAGTTCGTTGGACAACACCTTTTGAGCACATTAAATTGGTCAAATTTCAAAAAATGTACCCAAACTAAAAAAAATCACTAAAAATGGCTAAAAATTAACAAATTTCTATTTTTTAGCAGAATGCTACTCGAAAAAAATTAATCGAACATGAACTAGGACATTTAAAAATTTAAGCACAAAATTGTACTGAAAAATGTACTTAAATTTCATTAAAATAAGCTAAAAATCGATAGGAACACTTGAAAAAATTGTAAAACTCCACAAAATTGTTTGTTCATTGGAATATTACTGACAAAAAGTTAATTTGCTATAAAATGTATAATAAAATTTTTATTTGACTCCAAAGTGCTAAAATTTCAACAGAACTTAACATAAATGTAATACGACCATTTATGAAAATTCGCTCATACGGTCATGCTGCTTGACTGGAACTTTTTTGTCTCTTGGTTATAGTAATTGTAGACGCGCACCATAACAGAAAATTACCTGCCTAGGTACTCAGTTCCAATTTCGAGTAGTAAAACATTTAAGCCGTAGTTTTAAATTTATTTACATTTACGAATTAGTGGGAAGAAAGCATGTTCCATATTTTAGCCAAAGGCTCAAAGCGGGTGGTAACCGGGGGGTGGGTCCAGGCGGGCGAAGCCTAAAGGGCCGTTTTAGCAAATTTTTGAAGAAAATTAAGCTATTGCTCTCAAGCAAATAACAAATCAAAACAACGAATAAAATAATTAATTAGAAACTACGGGAATTTAACTATCAAACGGGTCTAAAATAACATGGGGTTTAGTTGGTCTTGAGTTCTCGACAACACTTTCGATCAACCCCAAAGCGTAGAATTGAAAGGCTGAAATATGTTTTTAGCGAATTTTTGAAGAAAATTAAGCTATTGCTCTCGCCTCAAAATTTGTAGAATGTGAAATTTTGAAAAAAATTTATGCAGAAATCCGTTTCAGGCTATTCTGAAGTAACGCATTTTTTTTTATATATGTATGTATGTGTCATTCCATACGATAACTGTCCGTAGAATTGTGCTAGAAACTTCAAACAAATTTTAAAATGTTAAGGACACAAAACGAAAGTTCAAGTTCGTTGGCCAGCATGATCGGATTACATCTTCGGGTTGGAATTTTCAAAAACGTAGTCAAAAATTTCTAAATAGCCTGTTTTTTGCGATTTGTTGTGCGAAATAATTTTTTCAGCATACTAACATGTGGTATATTCGGAATCAGCGTAAAATTTCCTATAAGAATATGTATCAAGTTTTCAACAATTTCAAAGTTGAAAAATCAGTCAAAAATCTAAATAATGCCGTTCGCTAGTTGTAAAAATCGGTAACGTTTGCATGAAACATTGTCCAAATTCAGATTGAACTACTCTTATGGAAGTATCCCTGTATAACCAATCCTAGAACCATGCTGTTTAAAACGTAGATAGTAGGTGCTTGTTAAAAAAAAAAAAAAAAAAAAAAAAATGTAATCACAACTGACTGATGAGTTTACTCTGTGAAATATTCCGTCCTCCGATTCTCTCGGTCACTCTCTTTAATGTTTTACGCTCTACTGTTTTAGGACTTAATGTCAAGATTTTATGATAGGATACTGTTAAGATTTCAACTGCCTTCAATACTGACCACATTGGACATCGAAATCTATGAATATTTACCTACATTTGTCTTTAAATCTACAAGATTAGTGTAATAATAATAAAGTATGAGTAAATCCTAATTATTTTTAATAATTTGATTCCATGTTTGTCTATCAATATCAAAATCATAAACTAAAATTTCTCTACACGATCAATAGCGACTGAAATGTTGAAGATTTTTTCAAAAATTTGCTCATGGGGTCATGCTTCATGACTGGACTTTTTTTAATATGACCAGCCACTTCCGGCGCAAAATATAGGCCACATCGAAATTGCGCAACCCCTGCTCAGTGAGGGGTGGAGAGTAGAAAAACTGGAAAATCCGAGTGTGGGCTCAAACGAAAGTCCACGACTAGGGGGTTTCATTTACATGTCCCACTCAACAGTAAAGACCATCGGATCTATACAGCCATACCAAGCGAGCGAGAAAACTTGGCTAGTTTATGCTATAAATGGGTATAGTAAACAATGCCGCTTGTTTTTTAGCGAATTTTCTTAGAAAATAAAGCTATTGCAATGGCTCCAAAAATTTTAAAATAAAAATTTTCAAAAATGTTCTTCATCGAAATCTGTTTTGAGGCATTCTGAAATGATTCCTGGATTTTAACGCTTTTTTATATGTATATATATATATATATCTATATATATATATATATATATATATATATATATATATCTATATATATATATATATATATATATATGTATGTGTCATTCCAGACGATAACTCTCGATAGAATTGAGATAAAAACTTCGTTCTTTCGCCAAAAAATCAAGCATTTCAAAAGAAAGGATGAGTTCGTTGGACAACACCTTTTGAGCACATTAAATTGGTCAAATTTCAAAAAATGTACCCAAAAAATCACTAAAAATGGCTAAATACCGCTAAAAATTAACAAATTTCTATTTTTTAGCAGAATGCTACTCGAAAAAAATTAATCGAACATGAACTAGGACATTTAAAAATTTAAGCACAAAATTGTACTGAAAAATGTACTTAAATTTCATTAAAATAAGCTAAAAATCGATAGGAACACTTGAAAAAATTGTAAAACTCCACAAAATTGTTTGTTCATTGGAATATTACTGACAAAAAGTTAATTTGCTATAAAATGTATAATAAAATTTTTATTTGACTCCAAAGTGCTAAAATTTCAACAGAACTTAACATAAATGTAATACGACCATTTATGAAAATTCGCTCATACGGTCATGCTGCTTGACTGGAACTTTTTTGTCTCTTGGTTATAGTAATTGTAGACGCGCACCATAACAGAAAATTACCTGCCTAGGTACTCAGTTCCAATTTCGAGTAGTAAAACATTTAAGCCGTAGTTTTAAATTTATTTACATTTACGAATTAGTGGGAAGAAAGCATGTTCCATATTTTAGCCAAAGGCTCAAAGCGGGTGGTAACCGGGGGGTGGGTCCAGGCGGGCGAAGCCTAAAGGGCCGTTTTAGCAAATTTTTGAAGAAAATTAAGCTATTGCTCTCAAGCAAATAACAAATCAAAACAACGAATAAAATAATTAATTAGAAACTACGGGAATTTAACTATCAAACGGGTCTAAAATAACATGGGGTTTAGTTGGTCTTGAGTTCTCGACAACACTTTCGATCAACCCCAAAGCGTAGAATTGAAAGGCTGAAATATGTTTTTAGCGAATTTTTGAAGAAAATTAAGCTATTGCTCTCGCCTCAAAATTTGTAGAATGTGAAATTTTGAAAAAAATTTATGCAGAAATCCGTTTCAGGCTATTCTGAAGTAACGCATTTTTTTTTATATATGTATGTATGTGTCATTCCATACGATAACTGTCCGTAGAATTGTGCTAGAAACTTCAAACAAATTTTAAAATGTTAAGGACACAAAACGAAAGTTCAAGTTCGTTGGCCAGCATGATCGGATTACATCTTCGGGTTGGAATTTTCAAAAACGTAGTCAAAAATTTCTAAATAGCCTGTTTTTTGCGATTTGTTGTGCGAAATAATTTTTTCAGCATACTAACATGTGGTATATTCGGAATCAGCGTAAAATTTCCTATAAGAATATGTATCAAGTTTTCAACAATTTCAAAGTTGAAAAATCAGTCAAAAATCTAAATAATGCCGTTCGCTAGTTGTAAAAATCGGTAATATTTTTGCATGAAACATTGTCCAAATTCAGATTGAACTACTCTAATGGAAGTATCCCTGTATAACCAATCCTAGAACCATGCCGTTTAAAACCTAGGTAGTAGGTGCTTGTTAAAAAAAAAAAAAAAAAAAAAAAAAAAAAAAAAATGTAATCACAACTG
The DNA here is from genome assembly GCA_030762985.1 of Adelphocoris suturalis. Classification (NCBI taxonomy): domain Eukaryota; kingdom Metazoa; phylum Arthropoda; class Insecta; order Hemiptera; family Miridae; genus Adelphocoris; species Adelphocoris suturalis. Next base: position 18,047,800 of record CM061041.1, on the reverse strand, counting down.
ATGAGTTTACTCTGTGAAATATTCCGTCCTCCGATTCTCTCGGTCACTCTCTTTAATGTTTTACGCTCAACTGTTTTAGGACTTAATGTCAAGATTTTATGATAGGATACTGTTAAGATTTCAACTGCCTTCAATAACGACCACATTGGACATCGAAATCTATGAATATTTACCTACATTTGTCTTTAAATCTACAAGATTAGTTTAATAATAATAACGTATGAGAACCTCCTAATTATTTTTAATAATTTGATTCCATGTTTGTCTATCAAAATCATAAACTAAAATTTCTCTACACGATCAATAGCGACTGAAATGTCGAAGATTTCTTCAAAAATTCGCTCATGGGGTCATGCTGCATGACTGGACTTTTTTTTGCAACCCCAAAACAAGATCAATGTAGGTAAAAACCGCTGTTTTAGTTGTTAGGTGTCCCAAAAGTACCCCCCCTCATTAATTTTCCAGATATTGAAGTGAAACTTTGAGAGCGTTTTTGGGGTGTCTAAAACTGAGTTTTTAAGCAAAAAGAATGAAATAAAATTCGGACTACTCGAAGGAGGGGAAGGGTATTGGGTAGTCTAGGATTTTTTCCCCTTTGAATGACACCTTATTTCAAGAATTTTTATAGAGCTAAGCACGATGGTGAAGCCAAAGTTGCAATATCTCAGTCCGTTCTCTACTGTCGCTGATGAAGCGAGGTATTTTAAATAAGTCAAAATTTTTGAACCATTGTTCAATTTGTAAAAAAAAAAAAAAAAATTGAGTGAGTTTGTCCTTATTATTGTAGGAAGTAGGTATGTTATTACCAGAGCCCTTCAAGTGCCATGTTTGTCCAATTTTTGGGTAAAAAGCCATTTTTTGCCAATTTCTGGGAAAATGCCACGTTAATGTCATTTTTCGCCTGATTCTCTTGAAAATTTGTAATAAAAAAAAATTGTTTTTCTGGGAAAATTCGCAAAAAGTTGGTATTTCAAGTATTTTTCCAAAAAATGCTAGCTAAAAAGGGCTTTTTCATGTGGGCAGGCTCACAAGTCAACGACCGGGAATTCCCTTCCGAGGATTGCCTGACTGTTTGTATATCCCTATATATCCCTTCCCTCCACCAAGTGGTTCATTCCAAGCTGAAATGTGTCGGTGAAGTGGACGTGTATTGCTCATATACATTTTTTCATTTTCAAATTCGTTATGCCGAAAGTCGCTAGTTCGAACGTGGTTCTTTACAATAATTGATTGAATCCAGAAGATTGATCCATCAACAGCTTTCCTCTCCAGGAATTGTGGATGGGAGGAGATGAAGAACGTAGCTGCCAATTTGGCAGGGGAGGTAGCCACCCTCAAGGAAGATTGGGAAGCTGCAGATGTTCTTTCAATGAAGTATGCCCCGTCAACATCAGCTGACAAAACTGAAATTGTTCTACTATAATTTTAACCCAGAGGAAGATATTCTTCATTCTCCTATATAGATTTAAATGCAATTTTTTGTAGTCAATTTGTAGCATGCTCTTTGTAAATAAAGATAAAGTAAATATAATGTAATTAAAATGGCAAGTTTTAATTTTCCTATCAATGGGGGGAAAAAATAAAAAGTTTGGATTTTGAAGAATAAATGCCTTGTTTGGCCAAAATGAAAGCCATGTTTCGCCAAAATAAGTGCCATTTTGCCATGTTTTTGAGAGCCACGTTTGGCAAAAATAAATGCCACATCGTGAAGGGCTCTGGTTATTACCGAAGAGTAACGGAATTAGGTAAGGAATGTAGCGGGATAAATAACATTTACCGTTTCACTCATTCACATTTTATTATTTACACACTCATTTCTATTTACATACCAAAAAGGAAGCGACCCCGGTGGGAACATTGCATAAAGCAAAATACTATCAGAAATTAGGAAATATCTATTCCATTTACGTCTTTAATAACATAATAAGCCTTAAGATATCACGAGCCATTTTATACAAACAAATACGAAGAAAATCATAGTTCGATACATATGTAATAAGAAGATAATAGTCATTGAATTAAAAAAAAAACAAATAAAAATAAATTTAGCACGTAGTAACAGTAAGTATACCAATGAAACATCATTACATCTGCTAATTTTTCACCAATCGTCGATATTGGTCAACAATATGTATGGAATTGAATGCAACCAACCTGTTCACTATTGCTGTAATTGATTGAAACCTAGTTGTGAACAGGCTTTGAACATTTCGATTTGTTTTTTGATACCCATGTGCTCCTCTTCTTTCACTTTGAGCTGCCTTTTAAGCGCTTCGATTTGTTTTAGGCACAAGGTGGCTTTGTTTTCCATCCGTTGAAGGTAGATGGCGTTATTAACGTTCCCCATCAATTCTGATTTCTGTAAAAGATTGACAGTTTTATTAATGCTCAATATGGTCCTTTGACATTAAAGCGGCCCATTCACGATCCTGCTGCAGGAGGTGGGGAGTGCAACGAAGTTTCCCTCTTAAATCTCCTGCCTCAGAGTGCGTTCTCCATACACGATCCGTCATTCCCAGCTCAAACCAAAGGTTTCCCACCAGTATACGGTATTCTGAGGTAATCCTGTGTTGGCGGGTGATTAGAACATGGAAGGTTCCACACACGCTCGGACCTAGCAGGTTGATAGGGTGGGGGACCCCAGACCGCAGGATGGTCCGATGGGAAACCCATCCGACCAGCTCTGCAGGATACCTGCAGCAGGAAGGCCTCCACACACTTCCTGCACGCCTGCCGTGCAAGAAGAGAGGGAAGTTTTTGGTTCGCGGCAGGATCGTGAATGGGGGGGGGGGGGGGGGGTAGATTAGATGTTTTTTACTTGATATATCGATATTTTCTCTACAGTAAATTAATGAATCGATATAATTAGTACGAAATCGGAACCGATATTTTTTTATCCTGAAAACCTCAAAAATTAATCCTAACGCCAGCCAGTGACTTCAAGAGCACCTTCATACCACCAGTCTCCGTATAAACGATAATCAGTCACTGCATAATAAACCAGCCTCTGCATAATAAATGAGTCTACGTAATAGATCAGAGCGATGTTCAGGGTTTGGTGGTCTGGATGCTCGCAAGCTCATAGTAATTCTTTATGGGGCACTGGTGTGTTGGAAGAAGGTGCAACAGAAGAACGCCTGTGGGGAGCTGGAGAAAGTACAGAGATTGGTCTGTGTTTTAGTTACCAGCGCCATCAAGGAGCGCCCCCACAGCAGGGATGAGTACCCTGCTTAGCATACCGCCCCTGCAGCTAATGGTACAGTCCACAGCTTCAGCGACGGCACGCAGACTACTGGCCATGGACGAATGGAAGGCACATGCAAGTATCTTACGGGCTGTTGGGATAGATGTTCTCTACATGAGAAGTGACCAAACTGCCCCGGTTTACGACTTTCTTAAGGACTTCAAGGTAAAGATTACTAGAAGGGGCGAATGGACCGGAGTCAGGCCTCCTAATCATCTAGAGAGGTGTAGTCATCTACAAAGATGGCTCCAGGATGGAAGGAAGGTCTGGGGCTGGTACATTTGGTGGGAGACCACACCTAGAGGCATCATTTCCTTTGGGTGAGTACACCACAGTATACCAGGCAGAACTATTTGCAATTAGGGAATGTGTGGCAGAGAATCTGAGAAAAGGAATGATAGGGAGGAGTATTCTCATTCTCTCAGATAGCCAGGCAGCCCTTAAAGCACTTGCAGCTCCTCAAACTAGGCCAAGACTGGTGAGGGAGTGCTGGGATGTACTAAATATCCTTGGAAAGGACAAGATCAGCTTGGAATGAGTACCAGGGCATACAGGAGTGGCAGGAAACGAACGGGCAGACCAGCTAGCACGAAGGGGGCCTCAATGCAATTCATTGGGCTGGAACTCGTCCTGGATATAGCAAAATGCTCGGTAAAAACCGCTTAGTGGGAATGGATAAGGAAGGAACACAAACGGCTCTGGGATAACACCCCAGAACAGAAATATTGAAAACTGGTAATGAACGCACCCTGCCATCGTAGGAGTACAGCTGCCCTAAATCTCTCGAGGAGGAAAATAAGACTCTTCGTGGGAATGGTGACTGGGCACGGGTGCTTCAGGAAACATCTGCACAGGATTGGAGCCAACACAGGTGATCCAGTGTGCAGAATGTGTGGAGAGGAGGAAGAAACCGCCTCTCATCTTCTCTTTGAATGCCCAGCACTCAAAGCTAAACGATTCAGAACCTTTGGGACCCTTGACCCAGGGAAAGATAGTATCGGTAGACGACCTTGTGGGGGGAATTCTCAGTCTGGTGGAGGAGGGGGATTGGCTCCAGAACCTATAGGTTGGAAACAGGGGAGAGTACCGCACAATAAAACTCGGTTTTGGTGTGGCAGAGGGGGAAAATGACCCCTCCCACGGACCCTGAGTTTAAATAATAATAATAAATAATAAGCTTGCATCTTAAAAATAAATAAATATCGTAAATCAATCCGTTTAGTAAAATACAGATTAGTTGAATTAAAAGATAAGAATTACTCTTAAAATGATGTTTCAGAGGTTGAATATGAAGAAGATCCAGACGGTACTGGTAATGGAAGCGTTCGATGTGCTGTTGAATGTCTAGTCAGCCATGATCTCAAATACATTAGGAAATACCTAATTTTAACTCTTGCCCGACGGCCGCCATATTAATATGTCGGTCGTCACAGATGTCCCCCATAACGCCTAACAACATACCAGCATGTCAGCCATCAAGTGCTCCGAAAGGCCTGCCAACGTATTTTGGCGTTTTCGTATTTCCCTCCATTCTATCGACTGGTGGTGTCTCTAGTAACCAACATTTACTTCTCATATCCAATAGAATGCGTTGAAATCAAAGAAGTTGGTAGTACTCACAAAGTAAAGTAGGAGTTAATTAATGGCTGCAGATAACTTTGATTTGTCCAAATCACAGTTTCATGATGCACTGTCAGTGCGGTATGGATTTGAACCATATGGCTTGCCAGTCTCCTGCGATGGATGTGGAGAGTCAATGGACGTTAATCATGCCCTTAATTGTAAAAAGGGAGGTTTAATAAAACGAGGTCACGACAATGTCAGGGATGAATGTGCCCTCATGGCTAACCTTGCGTGGGGCGACGTCACGACCGAGCCAGTTCTACGCGACAATGACGAAGGGATGCCAGCTCTAGTTGCGGACATAAAAATTCATGGCGTGTGGGACAGCGAGAGACCGGCGTTTTTTGACACTCGCATCATTAATGCTGACGCCGCCTCTTACTCATCCCAAGAATGGCCTACTATATCGCAAAACGCAGCTCACACCAAGCATACAAAGTATAATCGAGCAGCTGAAGACCTTAGAGGATCCTTCACGCCTCTGCTATGTTCGTGTGACGGAGCTCTCCATCAAGAATATGATCTGTTTTTGAAGAGGATGGCGGGTGTCCTTGCGGACAAGTGGTCTCGCCCATATTCACAAATTTGTTCTTGGGTGAGGGTGAAAACCCAGTTCTCCATCATCCGAGCAGTGAACCTTCGGCTCAGGGGAACAAGGAAGGCAATAAGAAGCCTGGGCTTGGAGGATGGGGCAGCCACTCTACTACTGACAGAGTAGCCCATCAAGAAGTTCTGCGTTTAGAGAGAAGGTCGGAACCACCAAGAAGCTAAAACCAACAGCCTCATACAAACTCTTCCGAAACCCCCATCTTCAGAAAAATTCCCATAATAATGGTACATTAAATATACATAATCATGGTTCAAAAAAAAAAAAAAAAAAAAAAAAGAGTTAATTCTCCTTATTGGTAGTATTATCCTCAAAATAGCGGCAAAAACAGTGCCTTATTCCAGAAAAATTGCAGAACCATCACCGTTACAACAATTTCTCTGCAATCGAAGTACTTAAATGTCAAAACAATGTGATTTATGTAATGCAATACTATAATTTATGAAAGTTTTACAGTGAATCTCCTTCGCAACAAACACGCTCGAGTCCACACAAAATGTCCACTGTTTCAACAATTCAAGCTCAAATGTAAAGAAGGTTTATGTATAAAAAGCCCATCACCAGGAGATATGCTTACCGGGTCACTCGGACTGAAGTCATTAGCTCCATTTTTGTTTTTCTCTAAAATGTTTATTGAGCATTCGGGCAAAGATGAGGTCTGAGATGGACTTGCTCCTTTGATCACAATTTTGTTTTCGTTCTTCATACCAATTAGCTGCTCAGCACTCACTTTGTGCATCGTTTGACTTCCTGACAACCTGGGCATTTTAACTGGAGGCCCCTCCACAATAGGTGAAGTCCTATCGTTCATGGAAGTTTCTGATTCGGTTGGAGGACCTTGATCACTACGTGTTTGATCATCGAGTTGAAGGTTTTTCTCCAGACTTTTGAAAGCCAACTTTCCTGCATCTATAAATTATCCAAAAGGAAATCCTTAAATTGAGGAATAAACTCTGGGTGGAGATCATTGAATTCAAAGAAAGTAAAGGTGATACCTGTCAACCGTATAGTGTGGCCATTCAGAACAGCTGAAGAGATGACTGTATCCTTGTCTGGTTCAACCATCCTTACTCCATGGGATTTCAACAGTTTCAGAGCACTATCAGTGGACACTGAAATAAAGCTTTTATTAATATATTTTATACCTTCCAAAATTTTTGTAGATTTTGAACGATACAACATGACCAATTATACTTTTCTTTTAGCAACAGATTATGTACCCCAAAGAGCTACTTAAGTAGGTAACGTATACGTTTTCTTAGGCTAAGGTTACTTTGGTAGGGAAGTGTATTCTGACAGACCACTGTTCTGACGAATTTATCTCAACAATCAGAACAAGGTCGGAAGAATGGACACACTGACTGCAGTTTTTGAAAGTCAAAAAGTTTCCCAACATCGAGAAAAATAGCAAGCAGTGACTTGCTACTACCAACCTTGGAGTTCAATATTTTTGTATATAAAGCTTTGTTTCTTTTTCATGTCTGTGAGATCGTATTTTATAAAAAAGGCAACAAAACAACATAGAACTAATAAAAAGGTTAACGTAGACTGTATATATACCAGTACTATTGAATTTTTACGCAACCTTCTACCATTTTGGTTTATTATTTTCAATAATGACCCTTTTTAATTGACCAAAAAAAAAAATCAAAACCTCTCCAAATTTGTTGATTTACATTTCAAGATGCGTAGAATCCAAAAATCAGATTTAAAAAAAAACCGTCCGTCTGCCATCTAGAGCTTTTCTTCGGAACTATAGGACCAATGTTTATAAAATTTGGGTCAAAAATCTCAAATGGGGTCTAGCTAGTCTTAAAAGCTTGGCGTGCTTGGAACACACCTACTTTTAGCGAATTTTCTTAGAAAATAAAGCTATTGCAATGGCTCCAAACATTTTAAAATAAAAATTTTCAAAAATGTTCTTCATCGAAATCTGTTTTGAGGCATTCTGAAATGATTCCTGGATTTTAACTTTTTTTTATAAGTATATACATGTATATATGTATGTGTCATTCCAGACGATAACTCTTGATAGAATTGGGATAAAAACTTCGTTCTTTCGCCAAAAAATCAAGCATTTCAAAAGAAAGGATGAGTTCGTTGGACAACACTTTTTGAGCACACTAAATTGGTCAAATTTCAAAAAATGTACTAAAAAAATCACAAAAAAGGCTAAACATGGGTGTTTTTATGATTATTTTTATTATTATTATTTTTTTTTAGCAGAATATTACTCAAATAAAGTTTATCAACTATGAAGTTGGTAATTTAAAAATTAAAGCTCAAACCAATGCTCAAAATTGTAATTAAATCATTAAAATGTGCTACAAAATCGATAAAAATGTAAAAAATTCTAGAAATCCAATACATTTGTTTAAATAATAGAATATTATTAAGAACAAATTTTTCAGCAATAAAATTGATAGCTAACAATTTTTTGCAGACAATATGACGAATTTGAGCAATAAAATTAATAGTTCATATGTATGTGTATATACGAGTATATACGTCATTCCAGACGATAACTCTCCTTAGGATTGAGATTAAAATACCGTTCTTGCGCCAAAAAGTCAAGTCCTTTCGTCAAGTCAACGCCAAGTTCGTTGGCCAAGTTTTTAAACACATTACATTGGTCAAATTTCGAAAAATGTACTAAAAAAATCACTAAAAACGGCCAAAAATTCTAAAGTTTATATTTTTTAGCAGACTTTTAGTTAAAACTAAATTTTCAACGATTAAATAGGACATTTAAAAGTTAATTTTTATCAGAATTATGCTGAAAAACATACTTAAATTTCAATTATATTCGCTAAAAAATGTACTCCCTCCCGATGTCTGTTACCTTGTCGTGGTGGGAGGGCTTAAGCCACGGCTCACACTGCCTATTGCACGATAGTATCTCCTAGGAGTATACTGGGCAATGTGAGCCATTGCACTGGCAACTAAGTACAGACACCAACCCTCAAGACAAAGGTGTCCACGCCGTGCCTATGGTCTGCATGGTGCAGAGGGTAAAGTGCGCCTCAAACGGCTGCCCCAGGGTACCGGCCGACCCCCTGGGTGTAATTAGGCTTACCTGTGCATGCGGGGCTCTGCGCGGGTGGACTGTTCATTTCCCTAGCTTCTTGTGGGAACAAAATGGACCACATAGAACAAAATGAATAATACACATCTAAAATTTCTTCAAGTGAACTTGCACAGGGCAAGGGGCGCGTCGGCGGTCCTGAGCCACAAGTTCACATCTGAAGACCACCACATTGCCCTTATCCAGGAGCCCTGGGCCACTGAGGGCAAGGTGATGGGACTATCTGCACAGAACAGAAAGGTAATTTTCCACCGTGGCAAGGATAGGCCAAGATCGGCCATCCTAGTAAACAGCCTAGTCAAGTTTTTGGCCATGCCTGAGTTCTGTTCCAGAGACCTCACAACTATACTGCTTGAGGACAGCAACGGAGGAAGATGTGTTGTCGCCTCAGCCTACTTTCCAGGCGATGAGGACGAGCCCCCTCCGGTGATGGTGCGGCAGCTAGTGTCACACTGCCAGAAACAACGGCTGCATCTCATCATTGGATGTGACGCCAATGGTCATCATCTGCTGTGGGGATGCAACGACATCAACAAAAGAGGTGAGTCCATTGTCCAGTTTCTGACCGCGGAAAATCTCGCGGTTTTGAATAGGGGCAGTGAGCCTACTTTTGTTACTCGGGCAAGGAGTGAGATTTTGGATATCATTGTGACGAGTAGTTTCTATGCAAATAGGGTCACAGGGTGGCATGTGTCGGAAGAGGCTTCATTGTCGGACCATCGGATTATCGGGTTCCGGCTGGAGCATCCGAACTGCTTCACTGAGACATATCGGAGTCCTAAGAACACTAATTGGACTCTGTTTAACACTCTTCTAGCTGATGAGCTGGAGGACCTGGACACTAATATCCAGACAACAAGAGATCTTGACCGAGTTAATGAACTCGTTTGGGCAGCCATTCAGCGAAGCTACGAGCTAAGCTGCCCAGTCAAGACTGTCAGAACAAACAGGTCTGTTCCATGGTGGAACAGGGACCTGGGTCTCCTTCGCAGAGAGACGAGAAGGCTTTTCAACAGGGCAAAGCGGGATGGGAGATGGCAGGCCTATAAAGCTATGGCCAACTCCTACACCTGTGCCCTTAGAAAGGCCGGGAAACTGTCCTGGAGGAACTTCTGTCAGGACATTACAGAGTTGTCTGTGCTGTCCAAAGTGCAGAAGATCCTTGCCAAGGACAGACCAGCTGAGCTGGGCACTATACAAAAGGCAGATGGGGTGTATACTGGAAGCTCGGAAGAGACCCTGGAGGAGCTCCTACGGGTGCACTTTCCGGGGTCTGCACGCATACACAGTGAAAGTTTTCCACATCAGCATACTGATGACATCTGCCATGAAAGGAAAGCCTTGTATGCAGCTTCTGGCAGGATATTTACACCCCATAGAGTTAAATGGGCACTTGGCACATTTAAGCCCTATAAATCTCCGGGCCCGGATGGGATCATCCCAGCCATGCTACAGCATGGAGGGGGGGCTCTCGTGCCGGTGCTGGTCAAGATCTTTAGGGCCAGTTATACGCTGAACCACATCCCTAGGATGTGGAGGAAGGTCAGGGTGGTCTTTATTCCGAAAGCAGGCCGACAGGGCCATGCAAAAGACTACCGCCCCATCAGTCTCATGTCCTTCCTACTGAAAACCATGGAGAAGATTGTGAACCTTGTGATCAGGGAAGAGCAATTAACCCAGGTACCACTCCAGGCGGCACAACACGCGTATCAGAGGGGGAAATCTACTGAGACTGCTCTGAATGAATTGACGGTGTTGATTGACAGGAGTCTGGAGGCCAAAGAAGTAGCTCTCTGCTGCTTTATGGATATAGGTGGGGCATTTGACAACACGTCATATGACTCCATCATTAAGGCAGCAGAGGATCGAGATGTCGATCCGCAAATCACCAAATGGATACATACCATGCTGAAGGGCAGGGTTGTATCCTCGGAGTTGGGGGAAGCAACCGTCAGTGCCATTCCAAGTAGGAGATGTCCGCAGGGCGGTGTGCTTTCCCCTCTGTTATGGCTACTCGTGGTAGATAGCCTCCTACAAAAACTCAAAGATAATGGCTTTGAGGTGGTAGGATATGCTGACGACATTGTGGTCATTGTCAGGGGCAAGTTCGAGGAGACAGTCCGTGAACGGATGCAGATGGCGTTGGATGTCGTACAGCAATGGTGCACGGAGGAGGGGCTATATGTGAACCCTGATAAAGTGGCCCTTCTTCCGTTCACCAGAAGACGAAAGGTTGACATGCAGGTGGTCTGTCTGGGGGGCAGGCAACTTCCCTTCTGCACCAGGGCCAGATACCTGGGAGTCACCTTTGATCAGAAGCTAACCTGGACGCCTCACATTAAGAGGGCCGTGGACAGGGCCATCTTTGTTATGGCGTCGGGCCGACGCATGTTAGGGAAGACATGGGGCTTGAGCCCAAAGATGACCATGTGGTTATATACCACAGTGGTCAGACCGATGCTGACCTACGGGGCCCTTGTCTGGTGGACAAAGGTCAGCCAGGCAACGGCTGTGAGTCAGCTGGCAAGGCTGCAAAGGATGGCGTGCATTGGGGTTACAGGCTCCATGCACACAAGTCCTACAGCTGCACTGGAGGTCCTTTTGGACCTTCCTCCTCTGCATATCCATGTCAGGAAGGTTGCCTTCCTGCAGGGAGTGAGGTTGTGGAGGAATGGCTTTTTAAAGCGGGAATCTGGGCGTACTCACCATGCCATCTTGAAGGAGGTTGCAGTGGATGAGTCATCGCTCAGTGTTTCCGACCACATGGCGGAGACACGGAACTTTGATCTCCCCTTCAAGGTCTACATTCATAGTAGATCAATGTGGTCAGAAGGGAGGCCCCAATTCGAACGTGGGGCTATAGTGTTCTACACAGATGGCTCCGTCATGAATGGTAGGGCTGGCTCGGGTATTTTTGGCCCACGAACGGAGATTTCAGAATCTCTGGGAACAGTCGCCACCATTTTCCAGGCAGAAATATATGCCATAAACTCCTGCGCTGACAGACTGGTGAGTCGTCAAGTGAATGGAGCAAAAATCTACATTTTATCAGATAGTCAAGCAGCCTTGAAGGCACTAGCTTCTTTCACCATCTCGTCGAAGCTGGTGTGGGAATGCTTGACTAACCTCAAGACCCTTGCCAGGAACAATAAGGTTACCTTGCTGTGGTGCCCAGGGCACCAGGGGGTGGAGGGGAATGAACAAGCTGACGCTCTTGCTAGGAAGGGTGCTGCTTCTCTCCCTATGGGTCCAGAACCTTTTCTGGCCACTACGGAGAGCTTTCTCCTTGGAGAGCTCACCAAATGGGAGAGTAAGAAGAGGACTGCCCACTGGCTCCACGTCAAGGGCCTGAGGCAGGCGAAACAATTTATTCACTTCTCTAGGAAGAGAGCTAAGGAGCTGCTCAGCCTGGGGAGAAGGGAGCTGCGTATGGTTGTGGGGCTCTTAACTGGGCACTGCCCACTTAGATACCATCTCCATAAAATGGGCAAATCAGACTCCACTCTCTGCCGCTTTTGTGGGGCAGAAGACGAGACGGCGAGTCATGTGGTCTGCCATTGCCCTATATTGGCAAGAAATCGCTTTTTGAATTGGGGCAAAACCTCCATCAACCCCCAAGACATTAAGACGGGGGAGATTAAGACTCTCCTCGCTTTTGCCAAAACGTGGTGGGGAAGGATTGACTTCCCAGCTGTGGCTGGCATTGGTGATATGGCGCCAAGCCAGACTGGGGCTGCGACCCAGTAACTAACCGAGTGTGGAGCACTCGGGTCCCAGGTAGTGCCTGTTGGCTGGCAGGAGTGCCGGAACCAGGCAGATAGTGCTTGGTTTGGCAGGGCTGTCGGTATTGGGCCGATCTAGTGTCTGGGATGGGGAGGAGGTACGGCCTCCTCCTCCAGCTACAATAGGCCATTGCGGCCTCAGTGGCTTAAAAAAAAAAAAAAAAAAAAGAAAAATGTACTTATAAAAACTGCAAAAAAATCTAAAAATCCTAAATCTCCTATTAAATGAAAATAATTCTAATAGCAGAACACGCAGATCAAAACTTTCACGAGAACTATATTTTCAATAATAATGATCATATGTAAATTATTCCAAACAGATAATTTACATATTGTTGATCCAAACATTAATTTATGGAGTTAACTTCAATTAGCATTTTCACACTTCCCCTCGAATTGATTCGTCAACTCTGATTCCAAGTTGCCAGGTGAAATCTTCGAATTTAGTTCTTGGCAATGGTTTTGTCAACACGTCAGCCGGCATTTCTGATGTTGGTAAATATTGAAATTCAACTAAATTTCGGCAACACATTTTCTAATGAAGTGATGCCTCACATCAATATGTTTCGTTCTTGAGTGATGCGATGAGTTTTTCGATAGCAGTTGTGCGCCTTGATTATCATTGAAAACAATAGTCGCAGTGTTTTCCTTCAGGACGTTCAACTCATCGAGAAACTGCCGTAAATAGAGCGCCTCCTTAGTAGCTTCTCCGAGTGCCAAGTATTCAGCTTCTACGCTGGATAAGGCAATGGTTCGCTGCTTTCTTGCTTCCCAGGTGATAGCCGCTCCTCCCAGTCTGAAGAAAAATCCCGTGTAGGAACGTCTGTCCTCTGTGCAGCTTCCCCAATCAGCATCAGCGAATCCTTCCAAGGGTTTTCCAGTTTTCTGGAACAATATTCCGTGATTTGGAGTCCCCTTCAGATACCGCAGTATTCTTTTTGCTGCTTGCCAGTGTTCGCTAGTGTAGCTGGTATTAAATTGACTGAGCGAATTCACTGCATAACTGATGTCCGGGCGAGTAGCTACTGAGAGGTACATCAGCGATCCGATCACGTTGGTACGGATATTTGGACATTTCACTTGTGTCTGCTTTGTCTGGCTTTTTAAGTTTCAATCCAACTTCAAGTGGGGTTTTAACTGGACGCGAATTTTCCATCCCAAAACGCTTTAAAATATCTTGCGTATATTTCTTTTGGGACATATACAAGGTTGAGTTTTCTCGATCACTAGCACTATTCACAAGAAACTTCACTTGCTTCACTGATCTTCACTCACAACCAACAGAAAATTTTGATAGAACGTAAGGACTCATAACCTATTAAATGAAAATAATTCTAATAGCAGAACACGCAGATCAAAACTTTCACGAGAACTATATTTTTAATAATAATGATCATATGTAAATTATTCCAAACAGATAATTTACATATTGTTGATCCAAACATTAATTTATGGAGTTGACTTCAATTAGCATTTTCACATCTCCTTTGACTTGCCGAATTTTATTTAGAATGAGTTTTTTGCTGTAAAATTGGTTTTTAACAATTTCTTTCTACTGAACTTTATAATACGAGAGATAGTTTCAGAAAATTCGCTCATACGATCATGCTGCATGACTGGAACTTTTTATAATCCTGTCATAATGTGCCACATATAACCTAATATACACAATTTCTCAATTATCCTTGTGCTTCGCTGCTTAACAGTTTCAGGGTGTGTATGTGATGAGGCATTTAAACTTCAATTTAGAGCTCGTTGTATTGTTCTATTATAGAACGAGGTTTGTTCCACAGTTATGACAAGCGTGTTATAATACCTGGGATTGCTTTATGAGGAGCTGAAGGGTTGAATATTTGCCACCTTTCTGAAGGAATACCTGATCAATGAATACCTACCTCAAAAATATTTGGTAAATACCTACCTACACAAGTTACACTAGTTTTCAAACAAGATTTATTCTAAATGCCAACTCGCACAAGTAGAAATAATCACTGCTCACAAAACCTACCTTATCATGGCTAAAGGAGATTGGCAAGTGTAACTGGGATGTTGAGAGTTTAAACTCTAGCCGACTTAGTTGGAGTTTAAACTTTTTAAGTGCTCTGGTGAATGATGATGAGCTGTAATCTCCGTAATTTTCAATATTTACGAGATACAACTTGTTTAAGTTTTTGGTGAAAGTAGGCCTCAGGAAATGTAACAGATGAACCAAGAATCAAATTTGCACATACAATCGATACAGTGGTCAAGTAGAAGAGACTCGTGCTATCATACTATCATAACAGGTGCATCATAATTATAATTTTCTTGATAAACCAGTAAACTCACTTCCTACTGCATTAGATGATGGTGATTCACAATCATTGTCTGAGTCATTGTCACTGCCAATCTGTAATGTACCTCTATACGCTCCTCCTTCGGGATTCTCCTCTGCTACAAGTATCACCTTCTTCAATTTTGAAGCTGTATTCAACTTTTGAATAGCTGAAATGTAAAATACTCCAATTTACTTAAATCTGGTTGTATTTTGATTAGGGGCGTTTGAATAAACAACCAATTAATTCGACGAGGAATGGATATACTGAAATTCAAAAAGTGGACTGTATAGCCTTTACAAACAAATATACACAATATAAGTAAAATCAAATACCTATTATAAATTGGTATTGGTATATGGTAGTTGCGCCCTAATCAATAACTCTTTTTCTTAAAAGAAAGGTTTGCCGACATGACAATTCAACTCTGAAACTGTCACTTGGCCGCAACACTGATGAATGTTCGCTACTTTTTACCGTCATAAGCAAGTAAGGCCGTCAATATGTATATCAACACCTCATCAAGGTATATTCAAAACAGTAATGATTGAAGGTGTTATACCTGATGGACTTGGTTCGAGAATTTCAGCAACAGGATTCATTTCCATGCTCGTACCTAGTAGCTTCTGTTTAAGGTTTAAGGCTCTGATCATTCGTGTGTCTGGATGAAGATTGTCTGTCTCCTGGAATGCACACAACTTTCATCTGAGTTCAAACACTACCCAATAATATATGGCAATGAGTTGGTTCCTTCATTTGAAAAACTAACGACAACTGTAGGGGTGTCCGTGGTATGATGGGAAAGAAAAAAAAGTCCAGACATGCAGCATGACCCCATGAGCGAATTTTTAAAGAAATCTTCGACATTTCAGTCGCCATTGGTCGTGTTGAGAAATTTTAGTTTATGATTTTGATAGACAAACATGGAATCAAATTATTAACACATGCACAGAGTAAACTCATCAGTTGTGATTACATTTTTTTTTTTTTTTTTTTTTTAAGCACCTACTACCTACGTTTTAAACAGCATGGTTCTAAAATTGGTTATACAGGGATACTTCCATAAGAGTAGTTCAATCTGAATTTGGACAATGTTTCATGCAAATATTACCGATTTTTTCAACTAGCGAACGGCATTATTTCGATTTTTGACTGATTTTTCAACTTTGAAATTTTTGAAAACTTGATACATATTCTTATAGGAAATTTTACGCTGATTCCGAATATACCACATGTTAGTATGCTGAAAAAATTATTTCGCACAACAAATCGCAAAAAACAGGCTATTATGAAATTTTTGACTAGGTACATTTTTGAAAATTTCAACCCGAAGATGTAATCCGATCATGCTGGCCAACGAACTTGAACTTTCGTTTTGTGTCCTTAACATTTAAAAATTTGTTTGAAGTTTCTAGCACAATTCTACGGACAGTTATCGTCTGGAATGACACATACCTACATACATACTTACATACGTACATATATACATACATACATAAAAAATGCGTTAAACTTCAGAATATGATTCAGAATAGCCTGAAACGGATTTCTGCATAAAATTTTTTCAAAAATTCACATTCTACAAATTTTGAGGCGAGAGCAATAGCTTAATTTTCTTCAAAAATTCGCTAAAAATGAGGTAGAACTACATCTAAAATGGAGCAGAATGCCGCCAACCACGCCATCCAAGATCAATCCGTTGCCGAGGTACGACTTTTAAAAGGTTTTTCTTCGAGGAAACCACAGTTTTTCAACATAAAACAAAACCGAAAATTTTCCCTTTTAAATAATCTTTTCTAAAATTTTGGCCACATTTTCGGAATCAGCGTTAAATTGTATTTAAAAACAGACAATTTTCATATCTATTTAACACCATTCATTCATTTATTTTTAAGTAAAGTTCTTAGTGAATTGAGAAATTAAAAAAAAAGAGCCACGACCTCAATATTAATCTTGAGAGACCGTCAACTTTCACAAAACCTGTTTCACATAATTCTCTTTCCAAAGATATAGTTAATTTTGCTTTTACATCGCTAAATACTGGAGAAAATTATGATTTCATATTGAAAAATACGGCTTTTTTAATGGAATGGAGGGTTTTCTTGAAAAATGACCCTTCTAAGAACCTATGATGGGGTCGATTTCTACGTATTTTTCCACACTGAATAGAACGGTAAGACTTGCAGATCTTTCCGATTCAGTTTTAACCTAGCTTAACACTTCAACTCACTAAGTTTTAGTTAATTTTTTGTGCTCAGTCGTAGGTTTTTAGGTGTACAACTAGTTAATAAAAGTGTAAAACTCGGTTATAACGGATTCTGAGAGATCTGCATCTGTTAGCATTCGATTTATCATGAAAAAATAAGTAGGAACCAACTCAAAACTCTAGGTTCCATTGAATTCGCTTCCATTGAAAAAACACGTTTGTCAAGTTAAAACATAATTATCTCTCCTATATAGCGAATTAAATGTAAAATTGTTGAAAATAGTACTATATGAAGCAGTTTTTGTGAAAGTTGACGGTCTTGTAACACAAATTTTGAGGGAGTGGCTAATTTTCAAACATTTTTAAAACACCCAACTTCTATAATTCTTTTTTTCTTCTAATAAATGAGTCTAAATGGTATTAAATAAATATGCAAACTGTCAGTTCTTAAAATCAATTTAACGCTGATTCCGAAATGTTGTCAAAAGTAGAGAAAAAGTAAATTTAAAGGGCAGAAAGGTGGATTTTTATATTTAAAAAACGTGATTTTATCGAGGGAAAAAAAAAACCTTTAAAAATCATATCTTGGCAACGGATAGGGCTAGGGCGGTGCGGTTGGCGGCATTGTGTTCCATTTTCGATTTAGTTCTGACTGATGTTTTCTTTAACATAATGCCAGGACACCCTAAATGTGGCATGTGCATGGTTAGAAAGTTTGTATACCTACTTTACCCCTCCAAATAGCTCCGAAACCCAAAGAAAACCTATTCAAAGAAATGCTTGCATACGAGTCTACAACACATTGGGACATTTTATGTCTTTAGTTGCAGACTAGTATGTGTTGCAGACTCGTATGCAAGCTCTAAGAGCCATCTAATCCGGACGCTGGGCATCGTCAAGTAAATGTCCTAAAAAGGCTACATACGAAATTACAACTTCCTAGAGTGTAAAGCATAGAAATTAGCTTTAAGAGCCACTCATCTGATCCGGACCCTGGGCATCGTCAAGTAAATGTCCTAAAGAGGCTACATACGAAATTACAGCTTCCTAGAGTGTAAAGTATAGAAATTACCTATTAAAATTATTTAACCACCGCTTCACAAATCAAACCGTTCACGCAATATTCGGATCACCTGCTATGAATGAAATCATCGAAACACCAGCTCAATGAAATCATCAGAAATTAACTAGCAGTTGCAATCATGTTCACAATATCAATTACTGAGAATGATCACCTGTGTGTACACAATTATTCAAATAACCATGCTCATCACTCAGCTTGTTGGACACACACTTCGCAGTAGTTAACATATGGTTGGATAAATCGAGAGCTTTCGAACGAATGGTCAACGAATTTTGTGGGATGAAAAACGACGAAGTACCATTTCCCTAGCAACGACTCGGTTGTAAGCGGAAATCATCAGAAAACCAACCGTAACGCTTTTTGACATTTTATGTCTTTGCTATGGCACATAAAATAAAAAACGTCACGGAAATTGCTCACGAAAATGTTCTGATGATTTCCCCTAACAACCGAGTCGTTGCTGGGGAAATGGTACTTTGCCGTTTTTCATCCCATAAAATTCGTTGACCATTCGTTCGATTTATCCAACCATGTTATGTTAACTACTGCGAAGTGCGTGGCCAACAAGCTGAGTTATGAGCATGGTTATTTGAATAATTGTGTACACTCAGGTGATCATTCTCAATAATTGATATTGTGAACATAATTGCAACCGTTTATTAAATTCTGATGATACGAGTGCAACTAAAGACATAAAATGTCTCAATGTGTTGCAGACTCGTATGCAAGCGTTTCTTTTATGTCTTTGCTATGGCAAATAAATTTAAAAAACGTCACGGAAAATTGCTCACGAAAATATTTTGATGATTTCCGCCTACAACCAAGTCGTTGCTAGGCAAATGGTACTTCGTCGTTTTTAACGCATTTTTCTAACGCTTTTTTCGTTTATGTGCCAAAGTAAAGACGTAAAATGTCAAAACCTATTGAACTGAAAACAGCAACTGTGCTTTCCCAAAGAATGAGCTAATAACACCATCTCTAACCAGAGGAGCGAATTGTATTGAGCAAAATGGAATTTTCCCGTAGAATTTGCACAAAACATCGAATTCGAACATTTAAATTGGAACCACATGAAACTGATAATCCTTCCAGATGCGTTTCTTAATTTCCTATTGACATCCGTGATCTGGTAGAAAGTTTCAAATGCCCCAGAGTCAGAAGTTCAACAATATCAACATATTAAGTCTATTTTCCACTCGTTATGTAGGTAGGAACCTCGAGAATTGCTGATTTTACGGAAGCTTTCACCATGCAAATACCACATTTGTCTGATTAAGTTTTAAAAATCCATACCAATATTGATTTGACGATTTCTGGGAAGTTATTCTGATCAGCTAAATTAATCGCCGTTTTCCCAAACTTATTGATGACCGAAGTGTCAGCTCCGTAGTCGAGCAGAATTTTAGCAGTCAACACATCCCCACTTTCCGAAGCCCAATGCAAGGGAGTCATATTCAGCTGAAATCATCGAATTCATGAACGAGAACTTGAATAAATAATTATTATTCCGAATTAACCTACGCACTTCCAATTGTTTTGAGTACATACTCAATTTCCATATTACAAGTAACTCAAAGATACCTACATAGTCTCTACAATTAACATCAGCTCCGTACGAAAGGAGAAGCTTAACCATGTACGATAGTCCCATATGAGCTGCGACATGTAAAGGAGTTCTGTCCACTTTATTTTTAGCGTCTTTGCTAATGCCTGCCTTCAAGAGCAGTTCCGTAACCTCAACATGCTTATTCATCACAGAGTAGTGCAACGGGCTTGTTCCAACCTGAAATAATACAATACCAAACAATTATTAACACATCTAACAAGATATTCGTGTTGAAAACGATAGCCGGGGTAGTGAAGCTCATTTTACAAGTAGAAGGGGTTACAGAGTTGATCCGTTTTACGAGTAGAAAAATATGCGACATCAACGAGATCTCAGCCCAAATTGAGATTCGAATAAGACTGAATAGGATTCGACTTTTTACTGAATTAAATTGATTACCAATAAGACAATGAGTAGAATTCGAAAGTAAAGCCACAAACAGGAGAAAATTCCGAATCATTTTCATCTTAGCGTTACTTTGTGTCTCTTAGGTAGAGTCAAAAAGCATTTTGTAGCATTCTAGTGTTTTCTAGTATTTCTACAAATAGGTATAGTATAGTATCTGTTCACGAGATGGACAGGCATGGAAGAAGTAATCAGTTTAAGGAGGGCTACGAATAAGCAACTTCTTTCAATTTACCGTCTCTAACTCTCTCTTGCCACTCTCTCAGCTTCCTCCAAGTCTTCACAGCATGCCACCTTCCTTCCGACAGCACATGAAAAGTAGGTTAGGTTCAAAAATTCGATCAAGACACGAGCGTTCTCCGAGAGCTACTGGGGTCACACTGAACATTCTGTGGGTAGTCAAGAGAGGGAAAACCAGTCAGCTGCTCCTCCCCCTAGCCCTCAGCCCCCTACAGGAAATATTTATACGAATTTTCCGGACAGAGTAGTACTTTTTTAAGCACTAGGTATATACCTAGGTAATGCAGTTGTAAATAAAAAAGTAGATAACGCTGTACTTAGTAGATAGACGCATAGTGAAATGGCCTTTTTGAGGAACGATACAAAAAAAAAAATTTTCTCCTACAGGTACGAAGCGCATATATTCTGAATATATATAAACTGAAATATCTGGAGACGAAGTTTCATTTTTTTACACTACTTCCTTACCCAAGTTTTTCCTATGGATCAGTAACAAAACTAGGTAAAAAGACAATTTTTCTGCGATCGAAGCGTCAGTTCATTGTAGCCTAGAAGCTTCCAGAAATTTTTCATATTTTTTTCGGCGATCATAATCTCATTTGTCGAAGTCTATAGAGGGACTCTACGTAAAAAGAAAAACTTTTTGGGCGTTTTAGTAGTCAGAGCACACGACTTCTACTGAAAAACGCTGTTTTCGAGAGATAATCAGCTCGCAAGTTACCCCTCAACTTTCTTCGCAAAACGGATCGCATGGATGCATTCCTGACATATTCAATTAACAAAATCTGAAGGAATTTCTTGCGACGTTCGACCCCATCCAACAGACCCCTTTTACGAACAAGTTGCGGTAATTTCCAGTGCATTTTAGCGAATGTTTGTAGTTGAAACTACTACAATGGCTCTGCTGAAAGGAAGTTTTATTACTTTTTTATAAAAAATGCAGGTATGTTATATAAACTAAATAAATAAATTCAGAAGCCCAAAAGTAAGGTCTTCCTCCCGGTTTTTCCTTACAGAGACGTTTGCAAGTATTACAAGGAAAGGCGATAAAATATATTATACAGGCTTTAGTTCACTATAAAGTTTTATTGCCTATACTGTTTAGTGATAGTACACATCTCTGTTGTGCAAAAGATGTTGAAGCATCACCAGAAATAACGAGAAAAACAAATTTTCCTGAAGTTTCGTTGGTTGCAGAGTGGAAACTGCACTACTCCCTTGGAGGAAGCGAAACGCGACGTCACACGCTAGTCAGCTTCACGGAGCGTTCTCAGCGCCTTTCCCCTCTCCTGATTTTTAAATTCAATTTTAATTTAGAAAATAATTTTTTTATTGGGTTTTATTATATATTTATGAATCGAAGATGGTCTAGAGCACATTAAAAGAGGTTTCAGGCCGAATTTCAGATGATTGCAAGTTCCTCATTGGAGGATTGCAAGAACTCTCTAATTTGAAACACAGTTTCCAACAAACAGTTAATAGGTAATGGCGATCAGTTTACAGACTGTCAACTTGGGAGTCTTGCTATGATTGTTTTCAAGAAGTTTTACTCATCGTAGGTACCCACATTTCTATCAATAAGACTTCAAATTAGATTAAATTTTCAATAGAATCACTTATTACATGGTTACAGTATCCATCTAAACTAACTCCCAATTTTAATTGTCTGAAATGATTACTATAGAACCTCTAAACAATTATTATCCAACGAACCTGCAATAGAAGAATCATCGGGGAAATTAAAACAAACAAAAAATGCCTAATATAAATTATTTTTTCATTTCTTAAGACCTCCTTTTATAACCTAAAGGCTATAAGATAGTTTGCATGCGATAATCTCTGAACTTGGTTGTAGGTAGGAACTTCCTTTTTGAGCCTTCTAATGGGAGAGAATTCCTTCCCTCAAGCCACACGGACAAGTACGCGGCTTGTGGTAAGATGAACCCCATCAAAGTCTTGAAAGAACTGAGTTTAGTACATGGGGAGTCACATGCCAAAGAGAGAGAGTAACTTTGTTCAGTCAACTGGAAGAGGGCAAGAGCAAGGAGATGATGATACGAACTAAATCACTCACGACGAAGTTGTAAAAACCCATTTCAAAATAGTAAAAAAAAAAAAGTCTATTTCCACGAAAAATAAAGAGTTACCTACAATGTTAACATTGTAACTCTCTATTTTTCGGGGAAATAGACAACGTTTTTCACAAACTTCCGTACCGAAATGATGATATTACTGGTGAATTCTTTTCAAATCCTTGAGAATAATCAATAATTTAATAATCTTAATGTAAACATTGTAATTCATTATTTTTCATGGAAATCGACAACGTTTTTCACTAGCTTCCGTACCGAAATGATGACATTACCAGTAAATTATTTTCAAATCCCTTAGGATAAAATAATAAATAATTAAATAATCCTAATTTTAATAATCTTCAGGTATTTACTTACCCAATCTGCAATGAATGGTGCACCTTCCGACATAAGCTGCCTCACTTCAATTGCGTTTCCTGATTTGCAGTTATCAAGCAACTTCTTTCCCATAGAAAGTAACATAAGCTCTTTCATTCGAGCAGCCTGAGCTTTCTCATTGTCGGGGCCCTATTGAAAATGATGATAGTCCATCAAAGATTACAATTTTTCACAGGTGAATATAAGACATATGAAAAGTGGAAAAAACCGACAGTTTCATGTTTTATTCAAATTTCTCAAAAGATTAATGATTTTGGGTGTGGAAAGTGTGTGATATGAGGCGGGGTTGACAAAAAACAAACATTAATAGGTCAAGTACAGCGACTTTTTTCTTATACAACATGATCGGCACATTATCAATCACTTGTGACATTAATAAATAAAAAAATTATATTATAACAATAACAACAATAACATATATACGGCGTGTCTCAAAAGTAACCCCCCCCCCCCCCCCCACACAAACTTGTTCCCACAATTTTTGAGATATCGAAGCGTTTCTGGTACCTGATACTAAGTGTTAAGCAAAGAAGAATCAGAAAAAAATCAAAAATATTTTTAACTACACAATGGATGGGGTGGGGGTGGGGTGGGGGGTATACGGTAGTAGATTGAAATTGTTTCTTCCATTTTTTGCCGAGTGACACTTTATTTTAACCGGTTATTTTAAACACGATGGGAAAGCCAGAATTGCGACATCTTATTCCCTTCATGGATTGGAGCTGATGACCTATGAAGAAACGTAAAAATTTCTAGTTTAACATTGACATATTCTGGAGATGAAGGCGATGGAAAGAACCTTTCTAAGTGATTAGATTGGAACAAGCTTAAGAAATTTGATAACTTGAGCAACAAAATCAGACATTAGGGAGGACCGAAGAATGCCCAACTACTCAAAGGGGTTCTTTTTGGAGGGGCCAGTACACCTGTCATGTTATTTTAGAAGTACCACAAAGTCAGATATTAGTTGCGTAATGCTACAAAACAGAATTTGACCATGAAAATTTAAACATAGCATTTTCTAAAAATTGTAAGTCACTAAAATAGATTAAATTTTAAACGCGGTAATCAAGGAATATTGGAACAATAAAATATGATTAGGGGGCAAATTATCTCAAGCGTAATGAGTCATAACCACAAACCGTTTCATGTGATACTGGACAAAAAGCAACATAACTATAATAGAGCTGAAGTTCATGTTTTTTAGTAATAGTGTATTGATAATCTAGCGTGAACTGTTCTATATTTATGTTTGTGGAGGACCAATTAAATTTATTTGCCTTTTTTATAGAAGACAAGACACATGAATTTCTGAACTCATAAGTGCACATAACATGATTATTGTTTGACAGTGAAATATGTGTTTGATTCATAAATGTAAGTGAAGCAGTAAGCGAATCCTTCCACCAGAATTAGTCTTACTTAAAGGGAGATGAGAGCAATGTAATGCATGAATGGCACGTGAAGTGTAATGTTTAATGGAATCCCCAACTACATGCTGACCTTCCTTTTTTCAAAGAAATGGGGAGGACGTAATTAAACCTTCCAAAACCTACAATCAGGCTGATAACATGGAGCCGCCATTTCATTCCTTTCATCTCGTCCAGGAGAGGCTCCCAACTGAATTTCAACATCCTAGGGTTTAAAGGAGAGAAAATAGATTAATCAGCCGATCCGGAGATTCCGTCACGTTTGACACTCCCAGAGGCTTCCTGTCAAACTGAAATTTCCTAGAGTTAATAGGAGAGAATTTAGCTCACTCGCCTTATCAGGACCCGTCATCTCATTCGTCAGGTAATGTCCCAGAGAGGTTCCCTATTTCAAATTCCTATGGTGAAAATGAGAGAATTCATCTCTCACAGCTCAACACTCTCGACGCTGGTGTCATGACGTACATGACGCACCGGTACTCGCCGAGTACTGGCGTCATGACATCCATGACGGGACCCTCTGTTGAACCTCACTTTCTTCGGACATCCAGATTTACTTTGGAAATCGTTGAATGGGGTCAGTTCCTGATGAAACCCATTCAGTACATCCCCAGTTAGCCGCTAGAGTGCATCGTTTTCAAATCGAAGTGTTTTCAAGAGCAAAGGTTATCCTAACAAGTGGAAGATGCCAGTCGTGACGTTCTCCGTAAGTACATTGTATTTTATCGATTGTTTTGAGTAGTATTTTTCTTTCGTGCTCCCAAATGACTTGTTTGCCGTTTTGGATGTTTTGCAAGAAGCAAAATAACCAAGGTGTTTTTCCAAATAGGTGATTTTCCGCGAATTTTCTCCCATTGCGGGCCACAGTTGGGCCAGTCCTGGGGGTTGGTGCAGTGGCAGGGCCAGCGTCGAGAGTGTTAACAGGATGGATCGCGGTAACCAAGGAATCTGGATCAGTAAGTGCCAGCTTCATTTTGCTGTCGAATACTAGGTAATACCTAGACCTAGGAAAGATAAATACTCCCGTAATAATCCCGTTGACGACTTCTAGCTGTCTTTAATGAACATGCTAAATTTATTACACATTACATGAAATAGGGAGAAGGGGAAATTGACAGCTTAATGTTTTGAGGTAAAGTGAGAGCTTTCCAACGAGTGGTAAACGATTTTCCTGGGATGGAAACCATCGGAATTACACTTACTTCACTAGCGATAAAGCGGGTTGTACCTACGTGAAGATCTGGGGTGTTTTGTTTCATTTTACTTTTTGTGTGGAAACAAACGCTGTGCAAAGGACCCCGCACCATTAACATGGGAAAAAATGTGACTGTGAAATTCGCTGAAACTTCGCATATTGGTTCTTTGGGCAATTCTGAACAGAAAAGGTGGAGTGAAAAAAACTCTTAAATGCCTTAGTTATCCGACCGAGCTAACTCCACGTAGTGTACGTCGGGTAACGCTAAAGCCGGTGGTGAATGCATATTGGTGTGTTTATGAGACAGTATTCTTGGCGGTCGATCCTATTCACACACACACACACACACACACACATAGATACATACACACACACACACACACACACACACACACACACACAGATACATTCGTAGTATTGCGAAAATCGAAGCCGGAGCCTGATTTGAGCACCTTCCTGAGGCTCTAGCTAAAAAACTAAGGCATTTAAGAGTTTTTTTCACTCAACCTTTTCTGTTCAGAATTGCCCAAAGAACCAATATGCGAAGTTTCAGCGAATTTCACAGTCATATTTTTTCTCATGTTAATGGTACGGGCGATTGCAGACTGAGCCCAAATCCCGACCCACTGTTGTAGACTGAGCCCATGCCTTCCTTCTCCCTAATCCGACCTTCTTATCGAAATGTAAACTGAGCCCAATCTGAAAAAGACGAACTGAGCCCAACCCCCGACGAATACGAACTGAGCCCAACCCCCGACGAATACGAACTGAGCCCAACACCTCGGAAGGCTTTCGTTAACTTACTGACCTCAACAAGCTGTGCTGAGTAATGTGAAATGAGCGCAAATAAGAGTATACAGTGTTATGTATTCATAATATATTGAAAGAATTGATGAACAGTCAAGGGGTCTTACACGTAAGCCAAGATAATATAACATAAATTAATATTGCACAATTAAAAAGTAAGTTAAAATTTTATTACGACATAAAGTAGAGAATTTACGCGAGGAAAGTGAGAATTTTCGTCAAACATCACCTGTCTCTGACGATCTCTTTCTGATAGAGGCTCGTGGTTATGAATCGAATTTATCTCCGTTATGGCGTGGTTAGGTTCAACAGTTTTCAGTGATGCAGCGCACGAGTTCTTACAACAGCTATAACGAACAAATAATTAATTATAAAAAATGTGCATTACAATACAATATAATAATTGTGATATAATAATTGTGATGTACATTAAAGCACATGTTATACAATGTAATTAAAGCACAAGAAAAGAAGCTTACCGCCATCTCATTTCTCCTGTAGCCATAGGTCGATGTTTTTTATACTTGTAACCGCCCATCTCCAACAAAATGTGGCCGCGTTGCCCGTACATTACGTTCGGCTGCTGTGACATATTTCGCGAGTTCTGCCTATTTCAATAGCTACGTACAAACTGCCGTGGGCTCAGTCTACACATCGATGAATCGTTAGATAAGGAGTGACCGGTGGAGTGGGCTCAGTTTACACATAGGATTAACGCCTCGGACTCCGCACCTAGGACTCTGGGCTCAGTCTACAACCGCCCAATGGTACGGGGTCCTTTTGGTTGACCCCTAGAAAAGGACATAATCTTTGTCATACGTATCCGTGTCGTTTGGATCTTATCTACTACTTAAGTACCTAACCTACCTTAAGTACTACGAATGTTTATTTTTACCTCCGGATCTTTCTTCGAAACCTTCCCAGCGGTTTCACGAGTTAGGGTTGGTTTTGCATTAAGTCTCTGTTTGCGCGTAGCACCAGCTGGAGAGTGGAAATTAATCTCGTCGCCATCCGTAATTATAGCTCCAAGAGGTACGAATTTGGTGGGGACCTCGTCGTCTGTTGGATGTTTGGGTTTTGCAATAATGATTTGAGTCTTTTCTGTAGAATCATTTTTCATTACTATTGTTGCCGTTGCAGGTTGCGCCGTTTTGGGTTTTAGATTTGGTGGTTTGCGCAACATGGGATTTAATTTTTTAGGGGTTGAGTTTGAGGGAGGAAACCGTTGATCACCCATTTTGTCAGATTCTTTCTTTAATACAATAGTTGCACCGGGCGTCACAGGATGAGTACTTTTTACAACAGAAACTGGCATCTGAAACAACAACAATAACGTAAAAGAGACAGTTCAGAATGACACATCAGCAAACATACGAGAACCTAGAGAATATGATTATAATGCATCTAATTGTATCCTATTTTGCTGCCAAGAGTAAAAAGTACCCTATATAAATTCTATTTAACCCTGGAATGTCCCGGCTAAATTTCCAACACTTGACTCCCCGGTGGGATGTGTCAAACCCCAACTTTGAAAAATGTTAGAAAATTCAAATATAAGTTACACTTGAATCAAATTTTATTTTTATTCTGTTATCAAGAGTGTAAAGAAACATGAAGTAGGTACCTAAGCTCATGAAGAAAAAAGTAATAGTAAGGCAAACCTCACGCTCTGAAGAAAAAAATAATAGCAGAAAGGTACCTCATTGTAACAAAATTTCAATATAAAATTAGCACATTTTCATTTAAAAACAAAAATAAATAAAATCTACAAAGCAATTTTCTGAGATTAGTTTGATACCACTTACAAAACCCAAGAACTAGAATGAAAAGGTAACATAAAATTGGCACCAAGCAATAGGATCAACATTCTCAACACTTTGAAGATCTATGATGTTCACAGAAGGAACATCGAACTAGTTTCTCCAAAACTGTCAATTTTGACGCTTCTTCATCGGAGGCAACTTCTTGAAACTCGACATCATCTCCCGTGTTTGAATTTTCTCCGCCAAAATATACATCTTCTTCCTCCAACTGTTCCAGAATGGATCTAATGTCTTCAGAATCCGAAAACTTGCGTTTTTCAGCCATTTCTAACGATGAGCCAATAACAAAACTGTGGGAGCGCCCACAAAAATAACACTTGCTATAGAGAAAATCACTAGCTGTTAACTCCCCGGTGGGGTTTGTCAAACCCCAGGCATAAAAAAGTACTACACTACACAGAAGTCTTGAACGTACTAAACTGGAAAAAGGCTGAAGCCTTTAGGGAAGAAGTGGGGGGTGATATAGAAGGGGGGCGAGAAGAGCCAGATGTGCGGGATTCAACATGATAAACTGATTTTAAATCGCGATTGGGGTTTGACAAACCCCACGGGGCATTCCAAGGTTAATTATTATTCAATACCTACTTCAAATAGCACGGTTTGTTTCACAAGATTGTGAAATAAATTCAGAAGTGTCGTTGATCATAAAAACTTTAGGTATTGGCACGATGAAGACATTTACACAGGATCAAATGTTTTCATAAGGTTCTACAACGCAAAATTCAAGTACCTAAAAATTTAAGGTTTCATCGGCCTCCTATGAGATGTTCGTCTAGTCACAGAACTCGTTCTGTACCGATAGTCAGTGTTCTATTCTATTCATATTGGAACACGCTTTTACTGGGACCCAAAAGTGAAAATTGTTTCAAAACATTGTCACAAAAAACGAGACTAAATTAGTGGTAGGTCTAATTTCTTTGCTATTCAACCTATGAAGCTGAAATTTTAAATAGAAAACTCTTGGTACGTCTGGAAACGAATCGAAGTCATCGATCAGCTGAGTGGTGTGTTCTTTACTAGTGCCCCTCATTTTCAATATGAGATTTCTCCCTTTGAAAACACACTTTCCCATTTTGAAAATACGATTTGGACACTTCAAAACTCCTCTTCTTTACTATTACCATTTGAAACGCCCTAAGTATGGTTTTTTAATCGGTAGTTAATTATGGTTTTAAAAAATTAAGAGGAAGTAGTAAAGCTTTTGCCTAGTGAAAAACTTTACTATGCCTCCCCTTCCAAATAGCAGTAACCGCAGGATAAATACAACACAGGTCTGTCTGATGAAGCAGATATATAAGTAAGCTGAGAATCAAAGTCGACTTTATCCAAAAAAATGAAAAATGACTTTTTGTTCTAGTTTTGTTAAGGTGGTCTACCTGCATCAGAAATGGCACTTCTGGTGTTTCAAAGCTGTCTTCATCCCAAGTTATTCTAGGTAGAAAATATGGTTTTGTTCCAAAACCGGCTTTCTCCACCAGTTGCTAGTTAGCAAAAGTAGCTTTATCCATCTTCGCTAGGATATCGTCTTATTTAAAGTCTTGAGAATAAACAGAAAGCTAAAGCTTTTACTGCTATACTGCAGAAAGATGTTGAGGAATCTTTAAAAATTTCTTTTGATTGTCAGAAGAATTTAGTTTTACCCAATGTACCAGATCAGGCTGCCTACTACAATGCTTGTCAGCTGTAACTGTAGAACCTAACCGTGGTTGAAGGGACTTCGAAAGGTGGACAACCACGTCTTAAGGGATCCAATGAGATTTTATCCATAATTTTCCATTACTTGAATGTAGTCAACCTACAAGGTTTCAGTAGCCGAAGTCATCAAGGCCCCAGGGCAACTACATTTTCCATTCGCGGCGGCCAAGCGTATGACACTTGTGAAAACGAAAAATAATATTTTCCTAAAAGGTGAAGTGAATTATAGAACTGACTTAGGAACATTTGCAACGATCCTGAAACGTGGTAGAACCTTTTCGCAGATTACCCCCAACGAATTGCCCTACGTGGTGACCGTCAAAAGAAAAAAACTCGACGACGTGAAAAACTTCTGGGCAAGCATTTTGGCCCAGGATGGGAAAATCTACCAGAGCTCGATCAGCAGGATCAGTCACCACCGGAAAATAACGAAGACGTGCCCCCTGAGGAGAGTAACAATTTAGAGACTGCTGCCTCATTCCACAACACAACTTTTTTATACCTGCTTTTATAACTATTATTATTTTTCACCAATATAATAAACTGTGTTCGTGAAAAATTTGTTATCAGCCATCTCTTACCGGAAACCAAAGTATAATATAATCGTAATAAGTAGCAAATCTGCGTTATTCAGCAATAGAACCTACCTTTCGAGTTTGGTAAAAAATGTCTTTATCCATCCTGTTTGGTTCCAAAACTTGCTTTATCCATACTTTTGAAGCAAAACAAGCTTTATCCCGAATTGTAATACAAATTACGCAGTAAGTATTCCATCAACATATTTTTCCATTGTATGCTAGCCTCATGGATGCAATAGCTTACCACTGAAAAAAGAATTGAAGGGATTTGATGAATAATCGGAACATGGGAAGTTTTTTGCGATTTCCCAAAAATCAGCTTTTTGGATGTCGACTTTGATTCTCAGCTCCTCACTTATATATCTGTATATACTAGTATAGTACAATAGTAGTAGTATATATAAATATATATATACATACCTACTTTGATTGAAAGTTAAGATGTTGAGAGTTGATAACTTAATGTTACGCTCCAGGAAAATAACTCTCACAGTCGAAGAGGTTTGATCCCCCTGGCCTCATAGCTCTGATCTTTGAATTGTTGCAACTTAGGAAATTTTCTGTAGTTGTAACGAGGCGAGTTCAAACTCCTGTCGAGGTATCAAATATTTTTGGGCCATTACAGAGGCGCAGTCGAAATAGGACCCAAAATCATACGAAACAATAATTAATTAAATCCCTCTCGAGCCAAGAGATTGTAAACATCACATTTCCTGTCGTTAGCGCCTTTCACTTCCTCACTCACTTGAGTCAAAACACTTGGAATTCGCAAAACAAGAAAATTTGTTGATTTATGTGTTCAATCGGAAGTATATAAATGAGTGGTGTGTATAATTCGATGGTCTGGATGCATCCCAAACATAAAAAAAATATCCTAAATCAATCGTTCTCGTAAAAAAAAGGAGTAATTGGAAAATACATCAGAATGATGTGTATAGCTTGATGTCTGGATGCTTGGCAAAATTGCATCTCAAGAATTAAAAAATATTCAAAATAAATCCTTTTAGTTAAATAGTTATAGATTAGTTGGACAAATTGATCCAAATCTGTGGTTGGAATTAAGTGTAGAAAATCTCCCAGACTCTACTGAGATCGATCAGAGCCGAGTCCATAGCCATTACCCAATTTGGTAATTGCTTGATGGGGTTTTTTCAAGTATTGTTTAAATTTAAGCCCAGGGGGGCAGTAAGTAGTAAAGTTTTTGCCTAGTGAAAAACTACCACTGCCCCCTATGACCATGATTAATTACTTAATGTTAATCATATTATGTGAGATGTACCAAATGATCACAGTAAAAAAGTGGGATATTTTGAACGGGAGAAATCTCACATTTAAAATGGGGGGCAGTAGTAAAGAACACCAGCTGAGTGTGATCCGGAGCTAAGTTCTTTGCTATTCAGCATATGAAGCTGAAATTTTAAACGGAGCGTGCTCCACGTTCCTCCAATGTTTAGCCTAGGCTCAATGTGAAAGCAAAAAAGAGACTGGGGTCACCCCATCTGGGCCAAGGGCCTCAGCGCCGTTTTTTTTTTTTTTTTTTTACCCTTTTGAAGTATGAACGGTAGGTTGTAAAATAGGTACTCCAGGTGGTCCAATTCTATTAATTAAACTGAAATCTATCTTAATCGGACGAAAAAATAGGTAGGTACGCTTTCATTTCAAAAGTAAAAAATATATATATATATTGACCCTTAATTTTACTCCTTCGGGTTGACAGAATGTAGGTACCTAATGCCGAAGTTACTGGCCACCGAGCATTGGGATCCGAAATAAGTATAATAACAAGAATAAAAAGAGGAGTGTTACTGGCACATCCGCGGCTGATGTATAATTTTTAGTTGTGGGAGTCGTCTATAAGACGGATCACAAAAGGGAGAATGGACATAGACCTAGAAAGAAGCTATACAAACAGGCAGGAGTACGGTTACGGTTCGGCAAGTACAGGTATCTGTGATATCCCGATACCAACAATCAAATTCCATTCACACTCACGCATCATGGAACATGGATCAAAGAAACATACAAGAATGAAAAGGTGAACTACATTTACTCAAATTTATCTTTTTTCCAACAACATAAATTTCCCATCACCCTAATAAACCATGATTTCGCCTAAACAGATTTAAAAACTGTTGTAAGTTAGGTAGGTACACGTTTTAGGAGTCTCTCTTCGTTCAGAGACATACCTATCTGATGTGCCTCGCCATTAAATAACTTCTCGATGGATGTTGCGAACTGATAAGCTTCAACTCAAATCAAGAGTAGTCACAACGTGCAGTTAACTTGAAAGAATATTAATTGAAGTTCAAATACCTAGTTGAATGTTTTACAACACCAAACGAATCTTACAATTTCATTAATCATCTAAGTACAAAGTAGAGAAATATACATTTACCAACCTGCCAAATTATGAGCTTACCTTTGCCATACCTAGTTCGAAGAAGACTTCGGCAGAAAATAGTACCTGAGTGCAATGAAATTACTCACAAACTTTAGTTTTTTGAAACAAACACGAATCTCAGAAACCAAAGCAACATTTACAATATTTACCAACATAAACAAAAAACTGTGTGCGGGCGCAAAGTTACATGGCTTGAGCTGAACCCAGAACGGAAGAAAGCAACATCCACTATTTGAAACCAATGCCTTTAAAATAAGGATAAGATCGGGAGAACCATTGATCTTGAGCAAGAAATACCAACCAAAAATTGCGGTTCCAGCCGAATATCTGATTGCTACTTCTCTTGCTCAATGTAACTGTTATTATCCGATTTCGTGTGAGGTGGGTAGGCTTAGGAAATCTTGAGTCTTTCTCAGTTTGTTAACATGGATATGTCTTTTGGCTGGGGGTCAATGTATAAATTTCGTGGGATTTTTTTTCACCCAAAAAATGTAAAGAGGGAGAAATTGGCGGCGTCAGATTCGGTGACGCGTCAGGTAAATTGAGAGCTTTCCAACGAGTGGATAACGATTTTTGTTGGCAAAAAACCGATAGAGCTACATTTCCCCAGTTACCTACAGGGATTTTGCTAGTGATTTCCTACTGAATAATACTTGAGTAAACGTCGTCCAGTAGATTTAGCTTAGCAACGTTAAAATCAGTTCTCTAGTGGAGTAAAAAGGTGTCACATCTTCCGTGTGTTCAAAAATGCCATGTATATTGATACTCTATCAAACGCTTTCTCAAATATATAGAAGCCGAAAGGAAAATACCTGCATGCCTTGATTATTTGCCGTGAAAGTAAAAGTTTACATTTTATACATCAATTTTGCATTAATTGGATTAGTGTTGGACTCTATGTAAGTTCAATTGTGAAAAAAAGTGATAGCTGCTGATTATGGATAAAGGGTGCGATTGAAAAAGGATTTAAACAAACGCGTGCATACTTGGTAGCTAAGAAAGGGCGACCGCCTCCCTTTAATCCGTCCCCGATAAGAGTTGTTACATTGAGCAAGAGCGGGAGAAGCAACAACCAGTAATCGGAGCAGGAACAGGTATTCGGTTAGCACCACTCGGTTGGCACTCACTGAGGTAGATCGCGTTTTCCGGAGGCGCTCCTATCCATACGTCCCAGAAGACCTTGATGGATACTGATCACCAACACTTCTACACCTACTTCTAAGCAAAAATACCTAAGTAGGTACCTACCCGTTAGAATTAGTTTTCTATGCAGGTAAAAACCCATCTTCAGTTAGTATAAGTATTCTAGGTATAAAAACATAATAATATAAGATATAATAAATTATACTTTCCTGGACTTTAGTATAAGTGCGTAGGTACCACAGAGTAAAGTAGGTCAGTATGAACATCAAAGAAGAAGAGAAATCTCTCTTGTTCCATGATGAACATCCTCATCACAACTAAAATATCTCCTTTTTATAAATAACTAGCCGCTCCGGCTCGCTTTGCTGGCCTCCACGTCCAGCCCGTGGACAACCCCCCGGACCCCCCATTGAGTTCCTCGCTTCCCTCGCAAAGTGTGGCATGTAGGGAATGTTGCTCGCTTCACTCACAAAGTAAGGCATGTAGGGAATGTTGCTCGCTTTGCTCGCAAACGGTAGATCCCTAAGGGTAGATCCCTCGCTCGGTACGGCTGTATATGTGTAGGAAAAACCCTGGACCCCCATTAAGTTGCTCGCTTCGCTCGCAAGGTGTGGCTGTATACATGCGATGTATTACAATTGAAACATGTAGGGGATGTTGCTCGCTTCGCTCGCAAACGGTAGATCTCTAAGAGTACCTAGGTTTAACTTCTGTAGGGGATGCTGCTCGCTTCGCTCGCTTGAGGAAGTTATACTGCCCACCCAACTTGGCTGACGTTTTTTTCTGTTGGAAATTCTTACAAACAAAATAAATCTTATAAAACTACGTGGAACCACAAAAAAATTTATTTGGGTATTTTGCTTGCTTCGCTCGCAAAGTATTGCTTTATAGGTGTAAGAAAAAAACCTGTATTTATTCTGTTGAACTGTCGAACGGAAAAGTTCCATCCTCCAACGCGCGCGTGCTAAGGCCTGCTCGCAACATTGTGAAACGGCGGCGGGCTCAATTAACTTCTCATTTCAATCGCTTCGCCTCGCTTCCCCTCGCATTTTGACCGACTTCCCTTCACTTTTTTCGATATCCGATTTCGGATTCACATTCGGCGGAATCAAACCTTTATTTCGCCCACGAAAACCGTCCCGAAAAACGTACGTTAATGGGGTATATCTTAATCGGAAAAAACCAAGTTTTTCTTCGGAATTTTCGAGAAAACAGGACCGTACTCTTGCATTTTTTTTTACGCTTTCCCCGATACTTTTTTTGCGATCCGTAGAAGAACCTACGAAACCGGTATTTTTCCGGAATTTTCGACGGCCGTTTAGAGGGGTAAAGGAAGCGGGGAAGTGGAAAAAGCGCACATTAACCCGAACTTCGACCCCCCCTACCGCCCTATGGCTCATGGTTCGGGTGGGATTAGAAAATTTTAAATTTGCTTATACACCCTATCGGAAAATCCCAAGAAGATCCCACCACTCGTAGACTCCCCCCACTCAGCCGTTTGGCCGTGCATAGACACGACAAACAGACAAACAAACAAACAGACAGACGGAGTTTCATTCTTATAAATAATAGAGATAGAGATATGGATGGCTATTACCTAATGGCAGTTAAGTTGTTAAACCATAAAAGCTGCTACTGTTCCGAAAGACCAGGAAAACGACACTGTGCTGCCAACTCCATTGTATTCCTTGTTATTATGACCTTTAATTTATTATCTAATGATCAATTTGTGATCAATATTACGTCCTAATTTTCTTTTATCAGTACCTTTAAATTTGAGGGATTTTTTGGTTCATCCTTTGAGATTTTGAGGATTTTTTTCGTGAATTCATTGAAATTTTTTGCTGAAACGGGTTGATAGCACTGAAAATACGCTACTTTCAAAATGTACATTTCTGTGGCACCTATTCTGTAGTACCAGAGTACTAAGCTACAATTCTGTGGTACCTATTAGAGTGAGGGGGGGCAAGTGAGCCCCAAAAAATCGTAAGTTCAAATTTAGTGAGCTATAAAATTTTACCACCTTGATATTTGAAGAAAACAAATTTTTTCGTTGGGTTCTCTAGGTTTTCTTTGATTTATTCGTGTAAACAATTTACCTATAAGAAAGTAAGAAATCAACACTTTTGTCAAACCTTCGAAGACCTTCAAATATATGTGGGTATTCGTGCAGGTAGACATTACTTCTTCTGGGTGTGTGGTACAAGGGTGGAAGTTATTTGGCTTCTTCACTTTATATGTTTATTCAAATATGTGACATATATATTTTGCAACTCACTAAATTTTAGCACACAACTCTCTATTTAAATAAACTTACCTACTCATCATTCCAGACCCTTCTCAGGACCATTTGGACGTACCATAATTGACTGAATTCAAATCTTCTGATAAACGACAAAATACATCCTCCTATGATCTTATCCTCTCCTATTGTACGCTTTAACTTTCTAGTTAAGAATTAGTATAATATGTACAAGCTTCTGTATCTACAATTAAAAAACTATATTGTTTAAATTTGTAGAACCTGATGAGGCCTCTTGACAGGCGAAACTAGTTGTCTGAATAAACATATTTATAAGGTAAGAAGCCCTATAACTTCCACCCTCATACCAGTACTCCTTCAAATAGTTCAAATCTTTCCGGCTTGTAGCCGCCATATTGGGAGCGATCGCAGCGTGCCAGCGGTAATTGAAATCGCCGATAACCCTCCATCTTATATTCAAAGGCTACTCCCATGGACCTCCATAGAATGGATCATTCAGTACATCCATGATAGAATAGATGTAAATACTCAATTTATTACATCGATTGTTTCGATCATATAAAAACTCGATTTATGCTCGATATTTGGTCTTGATTTTTCGATGGTATCATTTTCACTTTCTGTAGGTATGTGTCAAGTCGAAGTACCTGTTTTTCATCGAATGTGATTATTGTATTTTCTGTTCTACAAATGAAATTTTCGGTGGTGAAGTTTTTTGTTGCGTTTGGTTAATTAGTTTGTTCGAATTGTAAATGGTAAATTTAACTGGCGCCTGACCATCGGCCTTGGTTTCTAGTGAAAAAACTACCTACCTACCTTGTGCTTGTACCTGAAATTGACGGGAGGAAAGCTGTTAGGTACTTGTTATGAAATGACAAGTGACCTTCTTTCAACATTAGTTGCAGTCGATAATTGATAGTTCGTTGCCTGGTTAAAAAAATGTATCACCATTTATCGGAAAGCGCTCGAATATTTAGAAATCCGCAAGTAATCTTTTCAATTTATTTTCTTCTTGCATGAAAGTATTATTTGTTATAGTGCTTATCGTTTGAGTGCTACTATGACCCTTATTGAAGGAATTGGTGACGAAGTCACTCAGTTTTTTGGTGTTTTGTTGCTCCTGCTGTTAGGCCTTATCGCTTGGTGGTCGACGGGCATTTCCGAATTACCTCCTATACGGACTGTGTTGATTTTTGAGAGAAGGGCGCAAAGTGACGTCAGTTCCCAGAGACAATCGCTGATAACGAACCAACCTGAGAGGACGTCAAATGATACGCCTCCGAGTAGGAACTTTGGTTCGGAAAACCTTCCCTTTGCTCAGAATAACGAAGAAGACAAGAACTCCACTCCAGTTCAGTCTGAAGCTGTGACGCCAGAGGAGGCTGTTGTTACCTCGATATCTGGGGACCCTGTTGGAAACACAGAAACTGAGGATAACGCATCGTCGTGTGCTAAGGAAGAAAAAGCAGGAGCAGAAGACGGTGCTGGATCGGATATGGTAACAGAGAATAACGAATTTGAATCGTGCGAGGCGTCTGAGGAGCACAATGCGCAGTGTGTCGATGAGCCTGAGCAAGAAGTTGACAACATTCGTATCCGCCTCAAGTATCTCAATGACGACCAGAAGTTAGTTCGGGGAAAATTGCATGAACTTCTTGGAGATTTCAAGAGGTAAATATGACAGTTTTCGATACATTTAGATTTACTTGTCATGTTATTCTTGAAGTTAAAACTAGTTTCATAAGGTATTACACAATTCAGTATCTTCAAACAAATACTGCGTACAATGGCGTAATTGAGTACATACAATTTGTTTACTCTGATTGTTGGCTTTTGTTATCAATCGGAGAGCTATTATTAGCCGTACAATATGTTATATAAATATTATTTATTCATGCTTGGAATCTTACTGCCTCCGTTGGTGTAGGTAGTTCTTCAACCATCATTATTCACATATACTTAATTCATTTGGATTGCGCAAATGTCATCACGTCTCGCAATAGGCCATTTTGTATTATTAGCGCGAACAAATCAAAGTACGTGCTAAATTTGGATTTTGTCCGGGAAATATACTGGGCAACGTGAGTATGTGAACACCTCACTCGCGGTACTGTCAACTGGGGTTACTTTGTACAGCTTTTCGCTGATGTTTTTTTTTTTTTTTTTTTTTTTTTTTTACAGATAGAGGATGCTCTGAATCGTCGAAATCTTGTGTTATATATCTAAGTTACTAGCCGCTCCGGCTCGCAACGCTCGCCTCCACGTCCAGCCGGGGGGCGAGCCCCCCGGACCCCCCATTAAATTGCTCGCTTCGCTCGCAAAGTGTGGCATATAGGGAATGTTGCTCGCTTCGCTCGCAAAGTGTGGCTATATACATGCGATGTATTACAATTGAAACATGTAGGGGATGTTCCTCGCTTCACTCGCAAACGGTAGATCTCTAAGGGTAGGTTTAACTTCTGTAGGGGATACTGCTCGCTTCGCTCGCTTGAGGAAGTTATACTGCCCACCCAACTTGGCAGACGTTTTTTTCTGTTGGAAAATCTTACAAACAAATTAAATCTCATAAAACTACGTGGAACCACGAAAAGTTTATTAGGGGATGTTGCTGCATATGTGTAGGGAAAAACCCGTATTTATTCCGTTGAAATGAGTCATCGAGTAACTTCAAGACTTAAGTGCGTAGGCCTTCTCGCAACATTGTGAAACAGCGGCGGGCTCGATTAAAAATGTCATTTTAAATGCTTCGCCTCGCTTCCGCTCGCATTTTGACCGACTTCCCGTCACTTTTTTCGATATCCGATTTCGGATTCAGATTCGGCGGGATCAAACCTTTATTTCGCCAGCGAAAACCGTTCCGAAAAACGTACCTTTATGGGGTATATTTTAATCGGAAAAAACCAAGTTTTTCGTCGGACTTTTCGAGAAAACGAGTCTGTACTCTTGCATTTTTTTGACGCATTTCCCGATACTTTTTTCGCGATCCAATCGCGCCGTCGTCTTCGTCGTAGATAAACCTACGAAACCTGTATTTTTCCGGAATTTTCGACGGCCGTTTAGAGGGGTAGAGGAAGCGGGGATTCGAAAAAGCGCACATTAACCGTTACTTCGACCCCCCTCCCGCCCTACGGCCCATGGTTCGGGTGGGATTAGAAAATTTTAAATTCGCTTGTTCCCCCTTTCGGAAAATCCCAAGAAGATCTCCCCACTCGTAGACTCCCCCCACTCAGCCGTTTGGCCGTGCATAGACACGACAGATAAACAGACGGAGTTTCATTCTTATAAATAGTATAGATGGAGATGTCAAGAACTGACATATTCAAGCAAAATATTGCCTGTTGAGCTCTATGTACAAAGTTCCCCCCTCCCTCTGGTAACTTTTGTACATAATTACATAACTACCTACGTAGATTATTGTGTAATTGGTATGAACTGAAGTTATTTAGGCAATGTCTACAGATTAATAAGAGATGTACACTACTTGTATTGACATGAATCTAACAGTAGAAAAGTCTAGTGGGTAAGCATAAGAAGATACTTTGATACGGAACAAAAAGTACACAATTTTGAACATTGAAAAGAGAGGTTTATTGAAAATTATGAAAAATATGTTTTTATCTGATTTTTCACACAAAATTCAAGTTTGAAAGGTTTTTTCTAATTAAAGAACACTTGAAGCTAAATGGTAACTAAGTTGTGGGATGATGGGACAGTGTCCCAAGCATCCAACCCACCTTGTGTCCCAAACATCCCACACTGACGAGAAAAAAATCCAAATTCAATTTCACTACAACATGAAAAGTTTGTGGGAAAATCGTTATGAAGATGCTAACTAGGATGTTTGCTGATGAAATAATTGGAAAATAATCGTCACGCAACCCAAACGAGCTTCTTTCCAAACATGGAAATCCACAGGCAAACGCACAAAAAACTGAAAATGGCCATTTGATCGAGACAACTTGAACAGGAGGTCACAAAACACGATGAATTTTTCGCGAATTTTTGAAGAAAATTAAGCTATTGCTCTCGCCTCAAAATTTGTAGAATGTGAATTTTTGAAAAAATTGTATGCAGAAATGCGTTTCAGGCTGTTCTGAATCATATTCTGAAGTTTAACACATTTTTAGCGAATTTTTGAAGAAAATTAAGCTATTGCTCTCGCCTCAAAATTTGTAGAATGTGAATTTTTGAAAAAATTCTATGCAGAAATCCGTTTCAGGCTATTCTGAATCATATTCTGAAGTTTAACGCATTTTTTTATGTATGTATATATGTATGTATGTATGTATATATGTATGTATGTATATATGTATGTGTCATTCCAGACGATAACTGTCCGTAGAATTGTGCTAGAAACTTCAAACAAATTTTAAAATGTTAAGGACACGAAACGAAAGTTCAAGTTCGTTGGCCAGCATGATCGGATTACATCTTCGGGTTGAAATTTTCAAAAATGTAGTCAAAAATTTCAAAATAGCCTGTTTTTTGCGATTTGTTGCGCGAAATAATTTTTTCAGCATACTAACATGTGGTATATTCGGAATCAGCGTAAAATTTCCTATAAGAATATGTATCAAGTTCTCAAAAATTTCAAAGTTGAAAAATCAGTCAAAAATCGAAATAATGCCGTTCGCTAGTTGTAAAAATCGGTAATATTTGCATGAAACATTGTCCAAATTCAGATTCCCTGTATAACCAATCCTAGAACCATGCTGTTTAAAACGTAGGCAGTAGGTGCTTTAAAAAAAAAAAAAAAAAAAAATGTAATCACAACTGATGAGTTAACTCTGTGCATGTGTTAATAATTTGATTCCATGCTTGTCTATCAAAATCATAAACTTAAATTTCTCAACACGATCAATAGCGACTGAAATGTC
The DNA here is from genome assembly GCA_030762985.1 of Adelphocoris suturalis. NCBI lineage: Eukaryota > Metazoa > Arthropoda > Insecta > Hemiptera > Miridae > Adelphocoris > Adelphocoris suturalis. The sequence continues at coordinate 18,006,920 of CM061041.1, read as the reverse complement.
GAAGATTTCTTCAAAAATTCGCTCATGGGGTCATGCTGCATGACTGGACTTTTTAATGTATGTATGTATGTATATATGTATGTGTCATTCCAGACGATAACTGTCCGTAGAATTGTGCTAGAAACTTCAAACAAATTTTAAAATGTTAAGGACACAAAATGAAAGTTCAAGTTCGTTGGCCAGCATGATCGGATTACATCTTCGGGTTGAAATTTTCAAAAATGTAGTCAAAAATTTCAAAATAGCCTGTTTTTTGCGATTTGTTGTGCGAATTAATTTTTTCCAGCATACTAACATGTGGTAGTTATATTCGGAATCAGCGTAAAATTTCCTATAAGAATATGTATCAAGTTTTCAAAAATTTCAAAGTTGAAAAATCAGTCAAAAATCGAAATAATGCCGTTCGCTAGTTGTAAAAATCGGTAATATTTGCATGAAACATTGTCCAAATTCAGATTGAACTACTCTTATGGAAGTATCCCTGTACAACCAATCCTAGAACCATGCTGTTTAAAAAGTATGTAGTAGGTGCTTGTTAAAAAAAAAAAAAAAAAAAAAAAAAATGTAATCAACTGATGAGTTTACTCTGTGAAATATTCCGTCCTCCGATTCTCTCTTCGTCGCTCTCTTTAATGTTTTACGTTCAACTGTTTTAGGACTTGATGTAGCTTTAATACTGACTGTGGCTTAGAAAATATCAGCCATGTAATTATGAAGAAGTTCTATTTATGTACGTACTAGCACGCAGGCCCAATATCATAAACTAAAATTTCTCTACACGAGCAATAGCGACTGAAATGTCGAAGATTTCTTCAAAAATTCGCTCATGGGGTCATGCTGCATGACTGGAATTTTTTTTAATCATTGTCCCAAACATTCTCTGTCACAATTATGCCGACTTTCCCTTGCATGGATTTGAAATGCTTTCAAGGAGTCTGTACAAAGTTACCCCAGTTGACTGTTCTTGTTGCTCCTTCACAAAGGCTTACCTACCGATCTTTTTCCGTACGGAAGATTATCCTATGGAAATTACCTGCTCGTGTACAGGCAGCTATTTTCTCGCCTGCGACGGACATGGGATAATGATTCAATGTCAGGCTAATGACTCATAATGAATACAGTAAGGCCAGAGCTATCAAATGGGGCTGCCCATTTAACATTCCCATCGAGGCTGGACAGTGTTTATGCCAATCATCGTAATTATTATAATTTAATCAGTTTGTTTCAACATACACCTCAGTCAAATTCCTTCATCTAAGCCCATCTAGCAGATCCATATTCAAAGGTTGTCACTATTGTTCAATGATCGAGATAAGTATAAGTAGGTATCTGAACTTTGAACAAGGCTTTTGAAAATCCTTCTCCACATATTGGGAATTGGATTGCTAAAGTAGAATGCATTTTGATATAGGTACTGTTCTGATCTAACAAGGCCTTGCTCAAGATAATAATATATTATGTAACCTTCGCTTAGGAACAACAACAAGATGACCCCTCAAGGTCAGAAATTCCATTTTCCACGTCCGGATGGAACGTCACAAATTGTTCCAATTTATACTTTGTTTGATGTGTCAGGAAGAGATCAATATGTAAAAGGTATACTGATGACAGGTTTGAACAGTTCTAGGACCCTAAGGGGTAAATGGTGCATTCAGATTCTTGAATGAAGGACAGTCAGTTTTACATCACGTTATATGGTTTTATTATAGGTCAAATCCTACCAAGAGAGAAGACATTTTACTAGGCGATTTTGAGTTCAAACTGCTGCCACATAAATCTGTGGAATTAGTATTTTGATATATCTATCTTGCTACAGGGCGAAAGTTCTGATCTAAATGTCCCATCTTCTTGGGATACAACGAAGTATTATTATTTTAGCGAATTTTCTTAGAAAATGAAGCTATTGCAATGGCTCCAAAAATTTTAAAATAAAAATTTTCAAAAATTTTCTTCATCGAAATCTGTTTTGAGGCATTCTGAAATGATTCCTGGATTTTAACGCTTTTTTATATGTATATATATATATATATATATATATATGTATATATATATATATATATATATGTATGTGTCATTCCAGACGATAACTCTCGATAGAATTGAGATAAAAACTTCGTTCTTTCGCCAAAAAATCAAGCATTTCAAAAGAAAGGATGAGTTCGTTGGACAACAATTTTTGAGCACATTAAATTGGTCAAATTTCGAAAAATGTACCCAAAAAATCACTAAAAATGGCTAAAAACGGCCAAAAATCGTTAAATTTCTATTTTTTGCAGGATTTTAGTCAAAACTAAATTTTTAACGATTAACTAGGACATTAAAAATTTTTGTTCAAAATTATTATGAAAAACTTACTTAAATGTCATTAAAATTTGCTAAAAAAACGTACTTAAACTGCAAAAAAATTTAAAAATCACAAATCCCTTTTGAATCGGTGGAATTTTATTTAGAATAAGTTTTTGTCATAAAATTGTTTTTAAACCATTTCTGTAAACTAAAATTGCTCCAATTTCAATGCAATTTAACATACTATAGTACGATAGATAGTTTATGAAAATTCGCTCATACGATCATGCTGCATGACTGGAACTTTTGAAATCTATTTCCACAGAAAATGGTTTTTCCCCTGAAGATGTTTTTCTTGGGTACCAAATGCCCTTAACAATGACAAGGATGTCATACAGATGATAATGATCTATTTACATATGTTAAAGTCAATATTCGAACCACCGCTTGCCTTTAACTTTATCTTTATTCAACAGGAGGCACTTCAGTGTTGAACTATCTCGAGAGAAAAGGGTCCGTCTAATCTTCAATGGACAAGTTCTACAAAGGGATGAACAAGTAAGTGGTCCTAATAACTACATATTCTGAAAATAAGGAGAAAGAATGAATTTGGAAAGCAACAGTTTTTCAGATGCAGTTTAAATCATGTTAAAAAAACATTTTTTCACTTTACCTAGCATTAAATAAGAAAGTACATAAATAAAAAGTAGGTATCAGTATACTTTGAGTTGCACTCTTTTTTTTTAGCGAATTTTTGAAGAAAATTAAGCTATTGCTCTCGCCTCAAAATTTGTAGAATGTGAATTTTTGAAAAAATTTTATGCAGAAATCCGTTTCAGGCTATTCTGAATTATATTCTGAAGTTTAACGCATTTTTTAATGTATGTATGTATATATGTATGTGTCATTCCAGACGATAACGGTCCGTAGAATTGTGCTAGAAACTTCAAACAAATTTTAAAATGTTAAGGACACAAAACGAAAGTTCAAGTTCGTTGGCCAGCATGATCGGATTACATCTTCGGGTTGAAATTTTCAAAAATGTAGTAAAAAATTTCAAAATATCCTGTTTTTTGCGATTTGTTGTGCGAAATAATTTTTTCAGCATACTAACATGTGGTGTATTCGGAATCAGCGTAAAATTTCCTATAAGAATAATTATCAAGTTTTCAAAAATTTCAAAGTTGAAAAATCAGTCAAAAATCTAAATAATGCCGTTCGCTAGTTGTAAAAGTCGATAATATTTGCATGAAACATTGTCCAAATTCAGATTGAACTACTCTTATGGAAGTATCCCTGTATAACCAACTGCCTTCAATACTGACCACATTGAACATCGAAATCTATGAATATTTACCTACATTTGTCTTTAAATCTACCAGATTAGTTCAATAATAATAAAATATGAGTACCTCCTAATTATTTTTAATAATTGATTCCATGTTTGTCTATCAAAATCATAAACTAAAATTTCTCTACACGATCAATAGCGACTGAAATGTCGAAGATTTCTTCAAAAATTCGCTCATGGGGTCATGCTGCATGACTGGACTTTTTTTTTCGTATCTGTACTGTTCGTATATCTATTATGTAAATGAGGGGGAAACACGTTTGCGGGAAGCAACTGAATTCCTCGACACGTTTGCGGAAAGTTTTGTGTCACGTTTGTGGGAATGAATGTTGGCAAACTAGTCGTTTCTCGCCGTTTTTACTGGTTCTTCATAATGCTCCACATTGCTGCTTCTAATTATCTCCTCACATCATTCTTCTTTCACGGGTGCTAAGTGATTGTTGGTTCGGGTGAAATAAAGCTTGTTGTGCCGATGTTCTTGATACTCAGTCGTCAGTCAAAAAGTTTACGATAAATGCGACGTTCATTACCAGATGTTTCCAACGCGGGTTCGTACAGCCCTTCCTGATGGACTTGATTTTTAGGTCTGATTCCGCCTGCTCAGCCTTTAAGGTTTAATTACGTGGCGTACGTTAGGGTGTGGGTCATGAAGTTGCCGGCTGAAATCTGTGTGAAACGCTTCTTTCCCAATCGTCGTTCGGGGGAAATCGAATGTTGGTGGAGCTGCCCAAATATGAGGCGGAAAACGACAGCTTTCCTCAATAGAGACTTTTTGCTGCCACCAAGAGGAGGCCTACCACGGTACCGTATTCAGCGAAATGGTTAATGCGCATGCGCGACGTAAAAACAGCCGGGCATCTCGTCATCACACGCCGTGCGAAACCGCAATCCTACGTTCTTCCATGACGGCTTCTCCACGACGAGTTCACACCGTGTTGAGCTACATAACCTGACACTTTATGAACAGTACCATTACTTATTTACTTTTTGTCGGTGTCTCAGTCCTCAGTGTTACATTTTCAATTTACTTTTTCATTCATATTCATATGATCTTACCTTATCATATGTATAATATAACATCTTACCTATGCATATGACCTTTCTGGTGGTTGAGGTGCGGCTCAAACTATTGAATAAAAAATAAAATAAATCGTCACATAGTAGTCCGTATCATGTAATTACCGCAACAAATAGGTATATCATCCTACCATTTTTCGATAATGGATGAACCCAATCGCCTGCTTCGGCTTTTCAATGAAGGGTTGATTAATGGAGGGGATATTATGTACGAAGCTTTTGATAGACATATCATAGTTATATGTGGAGAGGAGGGTTCCGGCGTGAGAGATTTGGCGAGTTGAGCTCAGAGCAACTCACGGACGAAGGGATCGTTTTAATGTTAAGATCTCAATGGGAGCACCTACCTCTATTGCTAAATTTATTGGAAATACAGATGGAAATCATACTGCCTACCGGATATTTCAGTTTGAATGAAGAATATGTTCAGTTGACGGGTATGAAGAAACTATAGGTAGGTACCGCTCACAAACAACTTCTCATTTTTAGCGAATGTTGAAAAATATTCTCAGCTATACTCAACTGCATTTGTTCTGATTTTAATTGGCTGATTTATTTGTTACCTTGGTTGTCTGATTTGGAACCAAGGTATAATCGGAATGTCAGTTGGACAGCAAAGAGTAACAAAACACTAAAAGACTGGCTGCCTATGACTTCAATGGTTCAGCCATTTAATTTTCATAAACTTCAAGCTTTAAGTCACGCTAAACGTCACTTCTAGGGTCGTTGCGGTTGTCACAAAACCGTGCAAAAAAAACAAAAGATCCAGTTAGCATCCATGTGCTCACCTTATCTCGGGGACAACGGCTCGGACGGTTTCGTTTATGGGACGACTACAAAAAGTCTCTAATATAGTTAGTCACTACACAACAACTGAATGACATTCCTTCAGTTGGGGCCAGTAGCATATTATAGTTGTGAACAAGGATCAGAGTTTGCACAAACGTCTTCCTCAATTGTGTTGCTTTCATTACGGTCTGCCGGCCCTCGATTCCCACAAACGTGTTACACTCGTAAATAAATTCTATTTTATGTTACTATTTGACAAAATATGTTGGTAGGTAATGAATAATTTAATTGATTTATATCTGTGGGATTTCTTGTAGACTCTGCAGGGGTGTGGGCTCTATGACAACTGCGTAGTTCACTGCTTGGTCCATCAGCAGCAGCACGTGAATAGACCGCCTCCTCAGCAAACGCAACACGTCAACACGACCCCACCTGAATGGAACCTCGGCGGTCTTCTGTACGTCAGCCTTAGCATCATCCTCGGATTCGCCTGGTTCCTCAGGTACCACTATTCACAGCTGTTCACTCTCACAACGACCACCGCTCTTACGGGACTCACGGCCATGTTTGCAGTCTCCATTATCGGCATGTACATGCCGGATCATGAGGCCCCTTCTGCGTAGTTGATGAAAGTAAAAGTATTCAATTCAACTATTTTTTTTCTCTTCCAAAAATTGATACTAGTATTTTTTTCTCCTCTCTTCATTCGCTGTCATATTTTTAGGAAAACATCCGCAGATTGATATTATCATTGAAATATTTTATTTTTGCCTAGTTGTCGCATTAATAATTTTTATTGCTAAATTAATTAGGTATAATATAAACTTACCTTATATTGTAATAAATACCTATATTATCTAGCGCATGTAATCGGTGGTTACTATTAAGTTACTATTCTGTTTGGATTGAGAGGTTGCTAATATTTTGTGATGGCTTTGTAAATATTATGTTGTTGATTTATGATAGGTACCTAATAAGTTTTCGGAATTAAATTTGGTTCTACATCTCAACACCTACAAATGTGTTTCACTAGTAGTTTAACCTTCATGTTTTACACTCTTCCTCATTCTCACACTGACATAATACATAGCTGAATGGGTACGTTTTATATTGTATGGGTGGTGATCTAATCTTAGAGTTTAATCCAAGTTCACATTGTTGTATCAACATCTCTGAAACCATAATAGTCTGAATTAAAGAAAGAATGATTTCAATTATATATTTATTTTATTTTTTCAAAAGAAAGTGGATTCTATCCTGAGCATTGTAACATCAACTGCTCTCGTGATGAATAATTGCTTCTGTGATTTCCCAGCGTCTGTGTAGCCCGTACCGTCTTCTTGATTTCTTTCAAGAAGATGTTTTCTTTTATTTGAAGATAATAAGTAAGCATAAAATCTTGCAGGTTATTTACAGAGTTTTTCATTGCATAATATCTACATTATTATAAACAATTAATATTCACTGTTTCCTGGGTACCTACTTATTGAAGAATAGTGATGAAAACCTTCCACTAAATGGTCCTCCAGTAAATCTAGTAAATGATCCATCTTATTGCATTGGTTCCTTGTGTTCCTCGTTGAAGTCTTCATATTCGTTGCAGAGCTGACTAGTGGCACGGACTTGCGGTTTTAAAATTCTGTTCATCTTTCCATGTGATTCTGTTTTCTGGCAAACTGAAGCGGAAATTTTATTCAGGCTTCATGTGTTCCATACTATACAAGGACCATACAAGTTGTATAAGAGTAGAGGCAGATGGCTCACCTCACAGGATCTGCCAAGTTTGAAAAATCATGCAAAATTGACCGAAGCAAAATCATACTAGCATAGTGGCTAACCATCAGAATCTCAGGTTGGTATCTATTTTCATTTGGAAAATGTAAAACAGTTTTTTTTTCCTGACCCATGTTTATTTGCTGTTGTCAGGCATGGATCCTATATAACACGAGTGTTTCTGGTCCAGCAACGTTGATAAAAGATGAAGAGTAATGCCCGAAAAGTTAACGAGAGTGCTTCATACCTTTTGGCGCTTCCTCCTCCTTCTCATGCCGCTTTCAGCGACTCTCCCCAAAAGTAGGCTGGTTCCATTTCCAGTGTCACCCAAGGCATGTGAACCCTACGCAAAACCTCTTTTCTCACCAAAAACTCTCTTCCCAACTTTTAATTGACATTATTATCAAATGATTAAGAATATGCCTATGGTATGAGTGAGTTTCTATTTTGATAAGGCTTGCATTTGTCAGTGTGCTTGCATAGGTGCTTATACTTCCTGAATTATCTGTATCGTTTTTGGTGACGATCCGATGACAAGAACTTGTTGTTGGTGAAAAATCGTTATCAAACCAACCGAAAATCAAGATTGGTATAGTTTTTCATAGTTTTCTCCACACAGAATCGACAGTAACCACTATAAACGCTTAAAAAGTTGTCCTTGACGACATTGTCAAATCATCAAAAATCGAGTTTGGTAGCGAAAATTTGTACATTATCCCAAAACTTGTGAGGCACCTGATCAGCAGGCCCACTAGGGTGTATAGGACCACCATTCATGGGCTGCCGCGAACTTAATTTATTCTCCTCCTCTTCATCAATCAGGAAGCGTAGCTCGACCTGGTGGCACAAAGGTGTTTGTTTTATTATGTTTTACAGGCTTTGAAAGACGACGCTAGTTTTGGAATATCTTAGTAGGACAATTAAGTACGGTGGGTTGTGAAGGTGGCCAATCAATATGAAAACCCACCCCTTTGTAAGCCTCATACCTGTGCAAAACAACAGCACAATTTTTTCGATTCCAATAACAGATTCTGATCTATTTGACCAAATACATTATCTATATTCTCCTAGAAGGATTTATTTAGTATATTATTTTTGTGATGCTAGTGTTCCGGCCCAAAAATATTTAATACCTCTAACAGAGCTTGAACTCGTGTCCTTACTGCTAAGATGAAATTTCCCTCTAGTTGCAACACTCTAACTAGTTGAGCCATGAGGCCGATTAAAGAAGAATATTTCAATCTTATTTATCAAAGAAGACCAAGAAGATCCTTCAGAAGAAAGAGAAGACGAAGTTGTTGAACGAACATAGGAGGCAGAAGTTTCAATTACCCACATTGAAATTGTCCTTGCATTAATCGAGAGGAATGGTGTTGACCGACCAATAAGTGATCATATTAGATTACCCAAACTCGAAATTGAAAAGTTCAACGGTGATTATTTCAAATTTACAGAATTTTGGCAGTTATTTGTAGTCACATACATGAGAATGCAAGTACTTCAAAAAACGAAAAATCTTTCATAAATGATACTGAATTGATTGGTACTGACGATTTTGGTATAGTTCAAAATTTAGAAATTTTCAAATTAAAGTCTAAAGATAACGAAATTTCGAACAAGAACGATGGCCTAAAGAAGAATGAGAATGGCCCTGTCGGCCTATACCAGAATGTCAAGAAGTGTAACGAGAATGTGATCCTTGTTACATTCAGTGGGAGGAAGACGGTTAGCTCCAGGAAGAAGCTTTGTGAGTCCAAGAAGAGGGCGAAGAGAAGCAGCTCCATAAAGAAGTCGTGGCGGAGGAAAAGCCGGCCAAAGAAGATGTAAGAGTAAAAGGAAGACCGGAGGTGTAAGAGTAAAACAAAACCGTCTGCCAAGTTGGGTGCGGCACATAGCTTCCTTTTTGACTGTGGGTTATATTACTTGAACATAACACCAGCATCCACACCACTTAACTGTACCCAAACATGATGTGAGTACCTATATGAGATAATGTATCAATCTGATTTATTAGTCCAATAATCTATATTTTACCACTAAACTACGTACAAATTGGTGGGCTGTTGTTGACTGTTGTATTGAATTTGAAGTTGGCATACCTTATCAGTCAATATCTAAAAGGATTGAGTTGAAATATTTATATATTCCAAAATATACCTACAAAAATATAAAGTTGAGGTAATTAGAAATGAGATGGTCGACTATATTGGTTGTAATTTAATATTGAAAGTAAAACATCAAACAATTTCAAACAACTAGGTTACCTACGAGTACTTCAGACCCAGATCACGGCTGTGCTCTACGCTTTTACAACAAGCTGAAATCCAATTTCTCGAGACCACCTGGCGATTAACCAATATAATTTTTGGGGTATTGAAAGCTATTGACGCTTCTACATTCTAGCCATCAGGTAAGACATTAGTAGCATAATCAATGGAACAATGAGGTTGGCAAGAGACTTTGGGGGGGGGGGATTACGTTTCACTTGAATTTTAATTTTGCATGGACTTCGTTCATTGCCTGCTTTACTGATGTTTTATTTCTCAAAGAATATGCTTATTGCAAAGATTTTTTTCTTCTCTTTCGGTAGGTAACCCGGTGAGTTGGTTATTGTCAATAGGGATGTGTAAGATCCATTCAATTTAGACAGATCTGTAATTTGGGATCCGTTCACTCACTTCACAGATCTGTTCTTATCTCAAACTGGTAGAAGGAACACTGGGGGGGGGGGTTGAAAGTCTTCAACTACGAGGGGTGAAGGAACTGATGCCGCTCATAGGTAGTAGAAAGCGTGGTGGGGAGAAACTAGGGTGTGCTGAATTAGTTGCTCCTTGTCATCCCTTCTGTGCAGTGACGTCACACCCGAGACACCCGTTCCTTTTTAATGTTACCAATGCCGTACCAATTTGCTTGGAATTTAGCATGTTCTCAGCTCTAATCACTTCAAAATTCCAATACTGGCTGAAAAAATGATATAGGTATCTAACAGCAGATATTTTTTGAAATTTTTTTGAAAATTTTCTTCATTGAAATACGTTTTGAAGCATTTCAATCATACTTACTTCAAATCAACGTTTGATTTGGAGTAAACCTGAGAATGGGCATCCTTTTTTTGTTTGATTTGTGGTATCCACGAATTGTAAAGCTAAACTAATTTATTATGAGGGGGCTTAATTTTTTTCTTGGTTTTTTATTGAAAATAGTGATAACTACTGAAAAGTAGAATCAATAAAGTAAAGGAATGAGGAAAGTTGTTTTTTTCAAAATGTTGATTATTTTTATTACTTCAATTGTACTAGAGGACTTAATTAAATAGAATTTATTTTCGAAGCCTTAGCGCCAATAAAAAGTGAGTGTTCCAAGAGTACGAGTTTAACAAATAACAAGTTGCTGAGAAATAGGTACCTACAAGTGTTGTAGGCGTGGGCTGATTAGGCCACGCCCACCTCCTTCTTCCCTAGGTACAAAAGAGAGGGTACCTATCCAGATCCATATTCTTTGGTGGGGAATCAACTCCATGTTGTACGTCATTCCAGTTAAGCATGGATCTTGCCTTCGTCTTATCACGTTATCAGTTTTTCTTATCGCTTATCAAATTTTCTCATAAAATTTATTTTTCCGTTTGAAGCATTTTCTCCAAGATTTAAGTATTATATTCACCTACCCTTCCACTAAAGAAACTTCCTGGTGAAGATGAGCGGTGCTGTGAAGGCTGGAATTCGGGTAATTATCTGGATTATTTATTTGATGTTGTTAGCAGTAGGAATAGATTTGTGAGGCAAATTTAATGCAGAGCAGTTCTGCAAAAATTGAATTGTTTAAAATGAATTCCCATAGAACCTCTCTCTTTAGTTTAGTCCCCCGTTAGACAGTACATTTCGTACGATTGTTTGTTCCAAGCTCATAATTGTGGACTAGGGTTAATTCACGCGATGCTATTCGCATGCAGTCCATCAAAGTTGAAGCTGGGAATTTTTTTAATATATAACACATCAGTACAGAATTCGTGTTGGATGTCACAAAGTTTTTCCTGAGGCTTGTGGTTAGCAGTTGCACATAAGTTTGGCGTATAATTTAGTGGAGCCACAACAGTTACGACTGTTGGAGACAATCTCCACGGAAGGAGAGTAGGTCAAATCCAGAAATATCATGTAGAACGCATGAAAGAATTTTTTTGATATCAGAGGGAAACGCTATCAATAAATGGAAAATTTAGCAGGATGTTAATCTCCTCGATAGTTCAAAAAATGTAGAAATCGTTAAAAGTAGAAAAACTCGGCGCTCCGCGCCTCGCCAGGGGGCAAGCCCCCTGGACCCCCGGTTACCTCTATTTACATACTTCGGACGAAATTATCGAAACACAGAATGTGTTTGCGTTGTCGCGCAACCAAGTGACAACCAAACAAGCGTCATTGTTTACTATTCATTTACTATTCATGCTCATAACTCAGGTTGATGGCCACGCACTTCACAGTAGTTAACATAATATGGTTGGATAAATCAGGAGCTTTCCAACGAATGGTGAACGATTTCTGTGCGATTAAAATTGCGGAAGTTCCATTTCCCTACCAACGGTTCGGTTGTACGTGAAAATCATAAGAAAATTTACAAGCGGTTGCAATCATGTTGACAATATCAATTATTGAGAATGATCATCTGTGTGTAAACAATTGATTCAAATAACCATGCTCATAACTCAGGTTGATGGCCACGCACTTCGCAGTAGTTAACATAATATGGTTGGATAAATCAGGAGCTTTCCAACGAATGGTGAACGATTTCTGTGCGATTAAAATTGCGGAAGTTCCATTTCCCTACCAACGGCTCGGTTGTACGTGAAAATCATAAGAAAATTTACAAGCGGTTGCAATCATGTTGACAATATCAATTATTGAGAATGATCATCTGTGTGTAAACAATTGATTCAAATAACCATGCTCATAACTCAGGTTGATGGCCACGCACTTCACAGTAGTTAACATAATATGGTTGGATAAATCAGGAGCTTTCCAACGAATGGTGAACGATTTCTGTGCGATTAAAATTGCGGAAGTTCCATTTCCCTACCAACGGCTCGGTTGTACGTGAAAATCATAAGAAAATTTACAAGCGGTTGCAATCATGTTGACAATATCAATTATTGAGAATGATCATCTGTGTGTAAACAATTGATTCAAATAACCATGCTCATAACTCAGGTTGATGGCCACGCACTTCACAGTAGTTAACATAATATGGTTGGATAAATCAGGAGCTTTCCAACGAATGGTGAACGATTTCTGTGCGATTAAAATTGCGGAAGTTCCATTTCCCTACCAACGGCTCGGTTGTACGTGAAAATCATCACCGTCACACATTTCGTTATCATCCCGCGTTCCATTTTCGGCTAGTTAGTCCATAGTCCAGGCAATGAAGACAAAAAAGGGCCCTGAGGTAGAAAAAAATAGAACCCAAACCAAAATTGGTACAGACGTAGGTGGAGGTCCCCTGATTGACATACTAAAAGTCCTGGGGGGTGGGGGTGCCGCTCGAGGGGGGGGGTCATTAAAGGTCCCATTTTGTGGTTTTTCGCGAATATCTCGGAAACGGTGCATTTTTCGATGAACCATGTCCTATAGTAAATGAAAGCTGATAAAATTCTCTACAACTTTGATCATAAACGTTTTATCGAAATTCCGAACCGTTACGGAGATATATGCATCCGAAAATGGACGAATTTTGAAAATTAGGTTTTTAGCTCACGTTTTTCGGATAACTTTGTTGATTTGCGTCCAAACCGTTTATCTGAGAAAAAAGTCCTCTTAGAGAAAGTTGTAGAGCATCAAATTTCCTTGAAGAATATGTGGCTGAATGCCAATTTATCATTCACCAATCAAAAGTTACGCCAGTTTCAAAATTTTGCCCATTTTTGTCATTTTTACTCAAATGTTGTCAGGCCACTTTTCTGTGTCCTCCAGCTTTAATCGTTCTTCTTTCTGTCATCTGTGGTCATACATACGCCCACACGACCCCAGAATTACATACCACCACATGGGGGGGGGGGGGGGGGGGTGAGACGACGATGTAAAAAAGTGTTATTCCATGGTAAGCACGAGTTCAACTTCTTTCACCCCTTACCAATGATCGTACGAAGTGGTCTTTTGCATTCAAATTTGTTGGGTGGTGAGCTCAGGAAAGACCGGATGGCCGAGGGAACGGAGGGGGAGTTGAAGCAGATGAAGTGCTAACAGTGGAATTTTGTAAATGTACCTAGTGTTACAGTTGATCTGTGTTTTAGTACTTAATATTATTATTTTTTTTTTTTTGAAGAATACACTTTTTACATTTTCTTGAACACACACAGAATGAACTTTATTCAATATTGAACATATGAACATGTGGAACCTAACAACATAACACAAGTTGATGTAGTGGCCAACTTAAACTTCAATACTCCCCCTTAAGTGGGCACCACACTCAACATGTCTGCAGGCTCCGAAACTTCTCGAACTTCAACATAGGTCTTGAGAATGTTTCATTGACTACACCGTATTGTTGCGTAAAATCTTTAGCAACAGATCTTGATTCAAACTTCGAAATTTTATCATCCACTCCAACTTTCTTCCTAAATACCCAACGGTTCTTGACAACCTGCCCGTTGCTTGGACGATCAACAAACTCCCAAGCTTTCAATTTTATTAGTGCATCATATTCTCGTTTCATCGCTTCTAACCACTTTTCTTTTTCTTCACTTTCAAGCACGTCTTTATAACTTGCTGGTTCGTCAAGTTCATCCCCTGCTGTAGCTATACAACAGTGCCACTGCTTTGGTTTCACAATCCGGCTTGACTTCCTTAATGACACTGTGCTTGAATTTTGATTGGCGAGTTCTGGTAGTGGTTCAGCATGATTTATTTCAGTTTCAAACCATTCTTCTTGTTCCGATTCTTCATTTTCTTCTGGAACGTGTTCTGATGGAAGATCAAGAGAAGCTCCGATCCCTGTTTCAATTATAATGGGATGTTCTATCGGTTGCTCAGATCGTTCTTGATTTGTTATGATCACTACGTTTTCAGTGTTTATTGTTTCAGTGGTTGAATTATGAAGATTTTCGTCGGTTTTTGTTTGTAACGTTTCGGCCTCAAAGAATATCACATCCCTCGCTTTCGTTACGATTGTGGGATTAGTGGGATCACTTAATCGATACCCTTTCGTGTCTTCACAGTATCCCACGAATATGTATTCTTTGCTTTTAGGGTCCCATTTCTTTCTTTTCTGCTTTGGAACATGAACAAAAGCTCGGCAGCCAAACACACGAAGATGAAATAACGCAACTTTTCTTCCTGTCCAGACTTCTTCAGGAGTTTTCTTCTTCAGTGCAGATGTTGGAGACCTATTCTTTAAATAGTTTGCAGTGCTTAATGCTTCTGCCCAGTATCTTTCACTGAGCCCTGCTTCTTGCAGCATGCACCTAGCCTTCTCTACTAGAGTTGTATTAACTCTCTCTGCGACTCCTAGCTGTTCTGGAGTATAAGGTACTGTTGTTTGATGCCTTATTCCATGTTGCTTTAGAAAGTCTGTCAATGCAACGTTGACGTACTCAGAGCCATTGTCGGTCCTTAGAACTTTTATCTTCTTGTTTGTTTGATTTTCCACTAGTTGTTTGAACTCTTGAAACACATTCTTTACCTCGCTCTTGTTTTTAATCATGTACACAAAAGTTTTCCTAGAAAAATCATCAGTGAATGTTAGGGCATACCTCTTTCCTCCCCAACTTTCCACTGGCATTGGTCCACAAACGTCCGAATGAATCAATTCCAAAATATTTTTGCATTTTGATTTGCTTGTGGTGAAACTTTGTCTTGTCATTTTCCCTTTCACGCACGCTTCGCAGGGGGGAAGCTCATGGGCTGGTAGCTTTCACCCAACCCCTTCAGCATGACAACACCGATGAACTCGTCTTCAAGCCCTGCATTGATTGACTCTAATTGCTGAGATATGCTAAGGATTCGATTAAGGTATTCTTTAACAGTTGAAAACTGTGTCAACTCGAGTGAAAACAGTTGTTTCAGCAAACTCAAACGTCTGCATAATCCTTTACTTTCATAATTTGACTCAAGCTTAGCCCAGACATCTTTTGCCGACTTTTGACTACGAACCATAGGATACAGAGACTCATCGACCATTAAACAAATTTTTGATCGAGCTTTGGCATCCTTTCTTGGATCAACCTCTGTCCCTGCAACAACTGCCCTCAGATCCTCGGCGATCAGAAACATTTCCATTCCGAACTTCCAGTTGGAATAATTTTCTGAACCAACCAATTGTTTAATGTTCGGCATTGCTCCCAGTCCTGCAACTGCAACACTCGTAGATGCCACAGGTGGAGAACCACCTGCTCCTGGATCCCCATGAGACATGTTGATTGTCTACAAATTAGTGCTGGGCCCATAACCAGTTGAAGCAGATGAAGTGCTAACAGTGGAATTTTGTAAATGTAACTAGTGTTACAGTTGATCTGTGTTTTAGTACTTAATATATATATATATATATATTTTTTTTTTTTTTGAAGAATACACTTTTTACATTTTCTTGAACACACACAGAATGAACTTTATTCAATATTGAACATATGAACATGTGGAACCTAACAACATAACACAAGTTGATGTAGTGGCCAACTTAAACTTCAATAAACAGGCATTGCCTGCTCCGTCGCCTGCATCGGGCGTCACG
The DNA here is from genome assembly GCA_030762985.1 of Adelphocoris suturalis. Taxonomy (NCBI): domain Eukaryota; kingdom Metazoa; phylum Arthropoda; class Insecta; order Hemiptera; family Miridae; genus Adelphocoris; species Adelphocoris suturalis. The sequence goes on along the minus strand of CM061041.1, from coordinate 17,990,929 downwards.
GAACATGTTCAAACGCCGCCCCCACGGAACTGCCCGACGAGGAGAGTGACGAAGAATACGACATGTTCTAATCATGTATCATCTAATCATGTCATCATGTATTATTTAATTACTTCATAATTAATTACACGCATCGCTTTTTTACATCGTCGTCTCATCCCCCCCCCCCCCATGTGGTGGTATGTAATTCTGGGGTCGTGTGGACGTATGTATGACGACAGATGACAGAAAGAAGGACGATTCAAGCTGAAGGACACAGAAAAGTGGCCTGACAACATTTGGGTAAAAATGGGCAAAATTTTGAAACTGGCGTAACTTTTGATTGGTGAATGATAAATTGGCATTCAGCCACATATTCTTCAAGGAAATTTGATGCTCTACAACTTTCTCTAAGAGGACTTTTTTCTCAGATAAACGGTTTGGACGCAAATCAACAAAGTTATCCGAAAAACGTGAGCTAAAAACCTAATTTTCAAAATTCGTCCATTTTCGGATGCATATATCTCCGTAACGGTTCGGAATTTCGATAAAACGTATATGATCAAAGTTGTAGAGAATTTTATCAGCTTTCATTTACTATAGGACATGGTTCATCGAAAAATGCACCGTTTCCGAGATATTCGCGAAAAACCACAAAATGGGACCTTTAATGACCCCCCCCCCCCCCCCCCTCGAGCGGCACCCCCACCCCCCAGGACTTTTAGTATGTCAATCAGGGGACCTCCACCTACGTCTGTACCAATTTTGGTTTGGGTTCTATTTTTTTCTACCTCAATGTCTTCATTTCCTGAACTACCATGGCTAAAACACATTCTGTGTTAAAATTTTGGGGCAGGCCCAGACCTGTAGAGGGGCCTAGTTCTAGGCCCATTCTAGCACTTTTCATCACCGTTGTTCATTAAAACGCCACTTTAATAAACTATTACATGATATTATGCTATCGTAAGTTGGTAGGAACCTATTTCTTTGGAACATGAGCATGGTTTAATATTTTGATTTTTGTTATGGTGGTAATTTGTTGGGGTTGTGACAAGTTGTTGTCTATTGTTATATGTTGTCTTAAGCCCCCCATACACTGTCAGTTTAACTGAAGATAATCGTAAGGCGGCGACCCGAGGTCGCCCACACATTCATCAGTTAATCTGAAGATCGTGGACTGCAGTTCGGGCGGACTGAAGGTGTGTGGGCAAAGGGCCGGCGAGGATCCGATGAGAGATCCGCGACAGGCAAGGACCTGTCAGATCATGATCGCAAATGCTCCCCGCCCCACACTATCAGTTGGCCTGCAGGCGCGTGATCCGTCGGCTCTTTTTTCCCCCGTTTTCGTCAGTTTTCCGTGCGATCAATTTTGAGCGTGTTTTCACAAGCCGAAATTGGACTGACAGCGGACTGACGGCGAGGATGGACGGGAAACCTACTTTTATTTCGGCATTTATTGAGATTTATCGGGCATATCCGTGTTTATTATGTTTTCATTTTAAAAATTGATTTTTAGCAAATTTTCATTGTTTCATTCTTTTTATTTTTTTATTCATTTATTCATTTTTTTAAGCAAATTAAAAAAAAAAAAAAATTAAGCTATTGCGTTCATTCCGATTTTTGAATAGTAGTCCAACATTTAAAATTTTTGTTCAAAAACCGTTTTGGGACGTCTATTGTTAGTAGAAAAAATTAAAAAACCGCTAATTTTAGTAGGTACTGCATTTTTTTTTTTAAGCGAATTCTCACAAAAAATTCAGCGATTGCATTCGTTCTGAATTTGAAAATTGGTCCAAAACCAGAAATTTTGGCCAAAATCTGTTTCAGGACATGTAGATACACACAAACACACAAAACACTACAGCTGATACCACCCAAAACAACTGATCACACACAAAACAACTGATACCACCTTCTCCGAACCGAAATTGTACTTGAATTTCATCAAGAAGTGCCAAAAAATCGATAAAACCAAAAAATTACACACAAACAACAAAACAACTGATACCACACAAAACAACTGATACCACCTTCTCCGAACCTCCACTAGAGCGAACTGGCGTCGTTTCAAAAGAGTTGAAAAGAGTGTAACTCTACATACAAAACTGTGTTTCATCTCTCATTCCCACGCCAAGAGTCCGACGAGTATTAGGTATGTCTCTGTTGACTGGTAGTGTAGGGAGCCCAGCGATATTGGTCGTAAGATCGTCTGTTGAGGCGACGGCCTGCAGGCGATCCCATAGTGTATGGGGCCTAGGGATGGGTATCGTTACAAAAGTATCGATATAAGGTATCGATACTGTATCGAGTGTATCGGGATGCAAGTATCGATACACCAAAACCAAATATCGCTTGAGCAAAATATCGATATTTATAAATATCGAGTATCGATACCACATCCACAATATTGCTTAAGAATACGTCTTTTTCAACAAAAAATTTCAAACCGGAGTTTGAAATTTGAATTATTTATCTTGATGGATGGAGGTCATTGTACAATAAAGTTCATGGTTGAAGATATATTATCTGGAAAAAATGATATTATTTTCGTATTAAAAATTACTTTATTGAATAATCATGTAAGAAAATTTAGCAAATATACTCGTACTTAAAATATATCAGAACGGAAGCTGAAAATAGCTAAACTGGCGAAAAATTTTCTTTTCTTTAAAAATGTTTAAAAAGCATATCAAATTTATTTGCATTATATTTTATTTACGTAAATTGAAAAATGTGCATATATATTGTTATATTCATCCAGGTAAAAAGAAAATAAAAACCTTTGAAATTGAAAAAAAAAAAAAAAAAAAAACCAGAACTCATCATCTACACTTTAAAAAAAAAAAACGCTGCAAATTATTTCACAAAGGTTTATTATTTTTTCAATTGAGTATGATCGTAGTTTTAGTTGGCTAGCGTACGTCATAAGGCCCGTCCAGACTCTTCGGCGTGTCCTACTTCGAGTTGCCACAACCTATACTTCTATAATTATATACGCATGTTTATATTTCTCGATTTGAGCTCCTATCTATTCAAATAGTTATTGCCTTAATAATATCATTATCTAAGTACGTACGAAAAGTCGAGAGGATATGTTATTAAATATGCGTAGGAAAAGCTTTGGTATTAACACACAAATATGACCTTGAAAAAAACATTCATGCCTCGAACGAACGCCGGCGCCGTACCCACCACAAGCCGCGGCGCCGGCGCCTCCTCTCACTCCACCCACCCGCTCACCCCCCCCCCCCCCCCCCTATATATTTCAATATATCGGAATGCAAGTATCGATACTCAATAATATCGGAAGGCACAGTATCGATACAAAAATATCGATATTAGGTGAAAAATATCGATATTTTGAAATATCGAGTATCGATACCCATCCCTAATGGGGCCCTTTAGATGTTGTTTATGGGGGGGGGGGGGGGGGGGGGGGGGCTCAGAGTGGAAGTGGAGGAGAAGGCTCGCAAATAGGAATGGTTAATTGATAGTGATGGCAATATTTCATGAAAAATCGATTTTTGGAAACATCGATGTATCAAGCTCATTAAATCGATGGGATACAAAAATCGAGCCCAAAATATCGATTTTTAAAAACATCGATGTTTTAACATCGAAGAAGACAAATTTTGTTAAAAGAAATATAAAGTACTTGAATTTAATATAAAGAAAGTAAGGTAAGGTAGGTTATGAAAACGAACATTTAAGGGTTTAAATAAAACAATCATTTCATTTTGTTGCTGTATTTGTTAGCATTGAAAATACTAAAGTAATAGATTAATCAAAGTTATATAATAATGATAATAAGTACAATAACTTATTTTAGACCCAACACACTATGTTATGTGTTTAAGGTAATATAATAAACCTAAAATGTAATAAAAAATAAATAAAAACCAATAATTTAGTATAGTAAAAAAAATAAAAATATTATTCAAATTTACGATACTTAAATATTCTCGAGAAAATTTTTGATTTAAGAGTTCTCTCTACCCCTGGGTGTTTTGAAACATAACAGGCAGACAGACAGACAATTACCATGCAACAGAGGTAGAATCAGTGTGTATTTTGCGTTGTAAGGTTTCGCGCGGTCCCATTTTGAGCGTGTATTTTTCAACATATCAATGCAATACGATATTATTTAAATAAATCATAGTCTAAACTACTGTGATTGCTTTTTTATTTTTTTTTAAATAATAATTTAATAATCTATTAAATTTAATGAAAATTTAATAATCTATGGTGAGGGGGTGGGGAGGAGATGGTGCAGACCGTTCCCATTTGTATCTTGATGCAGTCAGCTGGATATTTTAATAGACAATTTCTTTCAAAACAAAATATAGAGCTTGTATATCTGAATTTCCGGTTCGAGATTGTCGGTAAAGCTACAGAAGTAAAAGCTTTATTCCGGCGAGTTAAAAAATCGATGGTTTGGGATGAAAACATCGATGTTAGATAAATATCATACAGCAAAAATCGATGTCTAAACATCGATGTTTGAAACTAAAAAAATCGATTTTTCGAAAACATCGATTTTCTTTTGCCATCACTATTAATTGATAAGTGGCAAGAGTTAAATATCTATTGTTTATTTTTCCTATAGTGGCACTGCAAGGGGGAGGGGCGTCAGGACAGTCAATAGCAGAGGGAGGGGAGGGGTGTGGTTCGAAACCATGCTCTGCTACCAAAAGACAATGAGGTGCCCTCATAATTTGGTCGGATTTTCTTGTTTCGCGCAATTTAGGTATTTAACTTATCTTTTTTCCAGCTTACTACAGGCTTAACTGGCTTGAAGGTGAATAACAACCCACAACGTACCCTCGGACTTCTGTATGGAAAAATCACACGAGCACTCAACAAATTACCTAAAGAGTGTGCCTACAGGAAGCACACTGAAGCTATCATTAAGCAGAGATCTGCTATAGTGAATCAGGTGAAATATTAGTTGGTATTAGTATTTGTAGGCCTTGTTTATTCTTGTATACAGTTTCTAAACTATTCTCGCTAATTTAATCTCCTTGTTTTAATCAATTTTTTGTATATGTATCAGAATAAGTTTTAACGATACAATTGAATTGATGCAGCGTCAGCTGGAAAGTAGATGCAAAAGAATTCAAGCGATGCAATCCATATATGTATGGATCTTCATGGCTAAGGCTAATGACACATGTGCGAGTTTTAGACGCTTGACGCCGCGATTGTTTCTCGCAGCGTCAAAGCGGTACTTACTTATTATAGGGTTGAAACACACGTGACGCGCGAAGTGAAAGTAGCGAGTTTTACCCGCCGCGTCTGTGGTGAATTCCACCACACACTTTCAACAGCCCTTTTCAGGGCTACCAAAAAGAGGTACTCACGACACAATTACATATAAAAGACGTCGAGTTACAACTCAGCAAAATAACATATTTCGCCCGAGAGAATATGCGAAATATTCACTCACGAACGAAATATTCACAAATAAGCAACAAGCCAAACACCCACTGCAGGAGAAGGGTTCGTCAGGACAACTCACGAAAGTTGTCTTGAAAACAACAGCCCAAGGAAATGATCAATCGACCTCTACGAAATGCAAGGGCAAGACTGGCAAACCAACTCAGCTATCATATTCACAGATTCTGAGAAAACACTATGCGAGCCAATAAGGAAACACATGGTGAACTAATGAAATTAAGCGGACCAACCAGGGGGCGGCAGGAGGCGGCCACCTCCCTATAAATACTCCGCACGGAGCCCTCCGTATTCATTCCACCTTCTGCTCTCGCTGACGTCTCTTCTCATCTCTCGACGAAGTTACTACACGCATTCAAGACTCAAGAAGGCATATCTTCCTCTCCTCACAGATTCTCTCGATCTTCTTGGCATCTACGAGTCTAGTCATTGCACTACTCATTGCCCAACGTAGATCTCCAGTCAGGGTCCCACCCGGCACGTTTAAGACTTCGTCTAAAACGTCGCGTCCGCAGGGAGACCTTAGCCGTGTCGCCCGAATCTCGCAGCTTTCGGCTCTTGATTGTCCGAGGGGCACGCCGGGAAATTGCACAGCTCATACGCTCCAATATACCGTCCAAGGAAGCCTTTTTAAAGGCTCGGAGAGGACCCCGACATCAAGCTGGGAGAGAGCTTTGTCGAGCGAGTCCCTCCTCTACATAAATCCTTCATCCGAACGGAAAGGTATTTTTCTATCGAGTAAACACACTCAGAGATCTCGATGGAGCGAAGCCCCTCTTACTTCCTCGGGTTCGAGGAAGAAGAGCTTGGCGATGGAACGGGCATCGGCCCCGCTCCAGCTCCTTATCCGAAACTCGATTCTCACTCAAAACGTAGTGACAAACTACTCGGGCCAGCTCCGCGCCCAAAGCTCGAACCTCTCGACGAGATCGCAGCTTTGCCTAATAAACCCTCAAAAAGTTTGTTAGCTACTCCCGTACACACGCAAGGGGTCGAGGATTCTTTTCAGAATCTCTCGGAGGGTAGTTCTTACGATTCTACCCATGAATATACTAAATATTCATCTCACGATCGCACCGACGATCCGAGTGTTAAACACACTCCTATCCTGCGTACACCGCACGGACCAAAAGGTACTTTCCAGTACTTCAATCAAACACATTCCGTCCCTCCTACAGATGTAAATCTAGGACCGGAATATTACACAACGGTTCAACACCCGAATACGCATTTCCAAACAGCTCGAACCGAACCTGGCGCCCCTCGCGGCCTACCAACGAACGAACCACGAGTTTCAACCACCCAGCAAAATGTCCTTGACAATTTCGCTCACATTTCCTTCGGAAATAATGCAGGGAATAATCCGCATAACCAAGACATGGGTACTTTTCACAACGTCCCACTTGGTCTACCTACACCAAGTAGAACATATATAAATCCACTACAACAAAAGGGGCGAGGGTATGACGCTTGGTACCTGCTACCCGCCGCGGGCTCGCGACGGGCAAAAGACGCTTGGCGTTATAGCAGTACTCAACCGACCATTGATGGTAACACACTTCTCGCCAGCGGGGATTTTCTCGTGTGTAATATTATAATATTTCGTGATTTCATTTCTTCGTTTGTTCATTGTCATAATCATGAGTGAGGATTTCGATACCGAGCTCTTCATTGATGAGGAAAAGAAATATCCAGAACTGTGGAATGTAGGGGTTGAAGATTACAAGAATAGAGGGAAGAAAGATGCAGCGTGGGAGAATATAGCCAGAATCATGACAAGGGATTACGAAGAAAAAGTCCAGTCATGCAGCATGACCTCATGAGCGAATTTTTGAAGAAATCTTCGACATTTCAGTCGCTTTGATCGTGTAGAGAAATTTTAGTTTTTGATTTTGATAGACAAACATGGAATCAAATTATTAAAAATAATTAGGAGGTACTCATACTTTATTATTATTAAACTAATCTTGTAGATTTAAAGACGCATGGTTCTAGGATCGGTTATACAGGGATACTTCCATGAGAGTAGTTCAATCTGAATTTGGACAATGTTTCATGCAAATATTACCGATTTTTACAACTAGCGAACGGCATTATTTCGATTTTTTACTGATTTTTCAACTTTGAAATTTTTGAAAACTTGATACATATTCTTATAGGAAATTTTACGCTGATTCCGAATATACCACATGTTAGTATGCTGAAAAAATTATTTCGCACAACAAATCGCAAAAAACAGGCTATTTTGAAATTTTTGACTACATTTTTGAAAATTGCAACCCGAAGATGTAATCCGATCATGCTGGCCAACGAACTTGAACTTTCGTTTTGTGTCCTTAACATTTTAAAATTTGTTTGAAGTTTCTAGCACAATTCTACGGACAGTTATCGTCTGGAATGACACATACATACATACATATATACATACATACATAAAAAAAAAAGTCCAGTCATGCAGCATGACCCCATGAGCGAATTTTTGAAGAAATCTTCGACATTTCAGTCGCTATTGATCGTGTGGAGAAATTTTAGTTTATGATTTTGATAGACAAACATGGAATGAAATTTTAAACAAGCACCTACTACCTACGTTTTAAACAGCATGGTTCTAGGATTGGTTATACAGGGATACTTCCATAAGAGTAGTTCAATCTGAATTTGGACAATGTTTCATGCAAATATTACCGATTTTTACAACTAGCGAACGGCATTATTTCGATTTTTGACTGATTTTTCAACTTTGAAATTTTTGAAAACTTGATACATATTCTTATAGGAAATTTTACGCTGATTCCGAATATACCACATGTTAGTATGCTGAAAAAATTATTTCACACAACAAATCGCAAAAAACAGGCTATTTTGAAATTTTTGACTACATTTTTGAAAATTTCAACCCGAAGATGTAATCCGATCATGCTGGCCAACGAACTTGAACTTTTATTTTGTGTCCTTAACATTTTAAAATTTGTTTGAAGTTTCTAGCACAATTCTACGGACAGTTATCGTCTGGAATGACACATATATACATACATACATACATACATACATATATACATACATATATACATACATATATACATACATACATACATACATAAAAAAATGCGTTAAACTTCAGAATATGATTCAGAATAGCCTGAAACGGATTTCTGCATAAAATGTTTCCAAAAATTCACATTCTACAAATTTTGAGGCGAGAGCAATAGCTTAATTTTCTTCAAAAATTCGCTAAAAGTCCAGTCATGCAGCATGACCCCATGAGCGAATTTTTGAAGAATATTACCGGTTTTTACAACCAGCGAACGCATTATTTCGATTTTTGACTGATTTTTCAACTTTGAAATTTTTGAAAACTTGATACATATTCTTATAGGAAATTTTACGCTGATTCTGAATATACCACATGTTAGTATGCTGAAAAATTATTTCGCACGACAAATCGCAAAAAACAGGCTATTTTGAAATTTTTGACTACATTTTTGAAAATTTCAACCCGAAGATGTAATCCGATCAAGCTGGCCAACGAACTTGAACTTTCGTTTTGTGCCCTTAACATTTTAAAATTTGTTTGAAGTTTCTAGCACAATTCTACATACATACATATATACATACATAAAAAAATGCGTTAAACTTCAGAATATAATTCAGAATAGCCTGAAACGGATTTCTGCATAATTTTTTTTCAAAAATTCACATTCTACAAATTTTGAGGCGAGAGCAATAGCTTAATTTTCTTAAAAAATTCGCTAAAAATGCGTTAAACTTCAGAATATGATTCAGAATAGCCTGAAACGGATTTCTGCATAAAAGTTTTTCAAAAATTCACATTCTACAAATTTTGAGGCGAGAGCAATAGCTTAATTTTCTTCAAAAATTCGCTAAAAGCTATTCTCATGACCGTATCTTGACTTTTGATCTCGTCACTGATCTTGCCCAACAGTTCATCAAATGAAAAAGTACTCATTCGAAAATAGTTCAAGAACTTGGTTTCATCACCCCTCAAGTCCATCATCATTGAAGTGAAAGCACCTTTCAAAAGTCGTTCACAATTGAACGGATGCACCCAAAATTTTCTCTCTTTCTTATATTTAATAATTTTATACGCGAAATAAACTAAAACTTTATTTTTATTTAATCTTTGCGCTTCTAGCACACTCTTACAGAAACGAACCATCCTGTTCGATAGGCAGATAATGACTGACCGCCGGTGATAGGCGGGTACTTTGACGCTGTCGTGTGTCATGGAGAGGGAAACATGACGCCGCGAGATTTCTCAGAACCCTCGCGGCGTCAGGCGTCTAAAACTCGCCCGTGTGTCATTAGCCTAATATGGAGTTGACTTAGGAGTCTGCTATGTTGACTCTCTAGAATCTCAAATAAAAAGCGGATGTTAAAGAAGAACGTTGTCTAATTACACGAAAATAAAGAGTTCCACTGTTGAATCAGTTTAGTCGGTTATAATTAACCGATCTTCCATGCATACCTATCTCCTAAGTTCATGTCTAGAAAGAAATCTTGTAGGATATTGTTTATATTCAATTTCTTTCCCGGCATATTAAAAAATTCTCAAATTGCATGTCCACAAAGCTTTTAAGTATGAGCAAAGAAATTTGAGAGTGGACCGGGAGAGCCCAGTGAGTATGACTAGTGCATTATTGTAGCATTTTCCTTAACTACCAATAGTAGTAGGCAACTATTTTGAACAGTTGTGTCCTTATGTTGGATCTCTCTTTCTTCAATTTTTCTCCTCACTTTTTCAGAGTCGAGTAAACTTTTCAATTCATTATTTTTTTAGTCAGTGGGTAACATAGTTTAGGGACTATAGCCTTAACCACCCTCACCCATCCTTAACGATTGTTTCCCAATGTCTAAGAAATGTGTGTAACATTCAAGAAAAATTTCCTCAGTCGAGGTTTGATTACATCGGCCTCAGTGGCGTAGTTGACCAAAGCTCTTGTCTTAAATAAAATATGTTCTTGTCAATTTTTAATAGTGAGTTTTAGCATGGAACATGCATTAGCAATGATAAAACTGCCCAAGAGCGTTACGATTTGTGTTGCAAAAATGCGAACCCAAAGTAGCGGTTGTATGATTTTCTACTAGCTACCACTTACTTACGTTCCTAGAGAAACAGTCTGTGGGTTGTAATTACATAATACTGGTTACGAAGACGTTTAAATAGAAAAAGGTTAATTGTTTCTATGATATACAACAGCAATACTTCCTTTGAGGGCGGTTGTTGGTAACAAAGTTTGTGAGGACCCAATTCCTGCTTTCCATAATCATTGTTATATAAGCATGTTCCATTTTTTAGAGAATTTTCGTAGAAAATGAAGCTATTTCAATGGCTCCAAATATTTTAAAATCAAAATTCTGAAACGAATCCTAGAGTTTAACCTTTTTTCATATATATATGTAGTTTTGATGAAGGATGAAAACACTCGCGTGTAATATTATTTTGAGGTATTACAGATGGTTGGAAAAGATAGGAAACACATAAATATAACTTACAAAATTGAGCAAATATTTTGCCGTCGGCAAAAAAAAAAAAAAAAAAAAAAAAAAAAAAAAAAAAAAACGCCGTCACTAGAGCTGACGACGCCGACACGGCGAAATATTCTCTCAATTTTGTAAGTTATATTTATGTGTTTCCTATCTTTTCCAACCATCTGCAATACCTCAAAATAATATATATATATATACAGCGAAATATTCTCTCAATTTTGTAAGTTTATTTAAGTGTTTCCTATCTTTTTCCAACCTTCTGTAATACCTCAAAATAATATTACACGTGAGTGTTTTCATTTTTCATCAAAACTATATATATATATATATATATATATATATATATATATTTTTTTTTTTTCATGTGTCCTTCCACATGATAACTCTCCTTAGGATTAGGATAAAAATTCTGTTCTTGCGCAAAAAAAATCAAGCTTTCCAAATGAAAGGACGAGTTCGTTGGTCAGCAATTTTGAGCACATCAAAGTGGTAAAATTTCCAAAAAGTGCTGAAACAATAATTAAACAAGTGTTTCACCAAAACCAAGAGTACAAGTGTAGAAAAGTTACACTTGTAGAAACTAAGTTTACAAGTGTAGCCAAAAAGTCCAGTCATGCAGCATGACCCCATGAGCAAATTATTGAAGAAATCTTCGACATTTCAGTCGCTATTGATCGTGTAGAGAAATTTTAGTTTATGATTTTGATAGACAAACATGGAATGCAATTTTAAACAAGCACCAACTACCTACGTTTTAAACAGCATGGTTCTAGGATTGGTTATACAGGAAATACTTCCATAAGAGTAGTTCAATCTGAATTTGGACAATGTTTCATGCAAATATTACCGATTTTTACAACTAGCGAACGGCATTAATTCGATTTTGACTGATTTTTCAACTTTGAAATTTTTGAAAACTTGATACATATTCTTATAGGAAATTTTACGCTGATTCCGAATATACCACATGTTAGTATGCTGAAAAAATTATTTCGCACAACAAATCGCAAAAAACAGGCTATTTTGAAATTTTTGACTACATTTTTGAAAATTTCAACCCGAAGATGTAATCCGATCATGCTGGCCAACGAACTTGAACTTTCGTTTTGTGTCCTTAACATTTTAAAATTTGTTTGAAGTTCCTAGCACAATTCTACGGACAGTTATCGTCTGGAATGACACATATATACATACATACATACATACATACATATATACATACTTATATACATACATACATACATAAAAAAAATGCGTTAAACTTCAGAATATGATTCAGAATAGCCTGAAACGGATTTCTGCATAAAATATTTTCAAAAATTCACATTCTACAAATTTTGAGGCGAGAGCAATAGCTTAATTTTCTTCAAAAATTCGCTAAAATAGCAAAAAAAAAAAAAAAAAAAAAAGGCTTAAAATCGTTAAATTTATATGTTTTAGCAGAGTGTTGCTCTAATAAAGTTAATTAACTATAAAATAGAACATAAAAAAATTTATGTGCAAAATTATGCTGAGAAACGTACGTAAATGTCATTAAAATGTGCTAAAAAATCGATGAAAACTGCAAAATCCCTTTTTGAATTGCAGAATATTATTTAGAACGAGTTTTTTGCCATAAAATTGGTAGTTAACAATTTCTTCTCCCTCAAAGTCCTTAATTTGCGAAACAATGTAACATAATATAGTACGATAATTAACGAAAATTCGCTCATACAATCATGATGCATGACTGGAACTTTTTTGAAGTTGGGCTATGGCTCTAAGCAGAAAGAAAGGGGGGGGGGGGGCAACCCCAACCCATCGTTTCCTAATGTTTAACAAATGCAAATAAGACAATAGAGATCCATTGGTCCCAATACGGCTTACGGTAACAAGAAACTTTACTGCACCTTAAAGTCACGTCAAGTCCTTAATGGATCTAGTTGTCACGCTAAATCAATGGAAGGAGGAAATTACCCCTAGTAGGTTATTTGAGTCCATGGAAGGAGGTTATTTTAGGCGATTACGTTTTTTCCGGATTGCGATCCGTTAATGGAGAGTTCCTAGTAGATCCGTAAAACAAAACGTTGAATTTTTTTTACTGCCATTCACATCTGCTTCAACATGAATGTTCCCTTTCCCTACAGCTACTACGGCATCTCCGCCGGCAGTAGTGACAGATTTTGGTGTTGAGAAAGGTGGGAAATTTTGAAATAGTTCCTTCTGTGATGATACATGGTTTGTTGCTCCATTGTCAGCGTACCAACAATTGCCGTTGTATTCAACTTTCAGGATTTCTTCTTCCGAAGCAAGAAGAGTAGGTTCAGGTGCTCGTTCCACAGTTTTGGCTTGTGGCTTTGGTGGTCTGCCTGCTATTATCCACTTTGAACAGTCCCGGACTCTGTGCCCTTTAGCTGAACAAAAGCCACATACAAAATCTTTCTTCTTGAACGATCGTTTCCCTTTGGAGTTGGACGAAGAAACTACTAACGCTTGCTCAGTCGTGCCTTTTTCTTTCAGTGTTAGCTGTCTTTCAAAGGTACATAGCTGATCAGTCAGATTGCCTATGGTTCTTTCCTTTTTGGACATCAGAAGCCAACTACTTTTGAAAGAAAAATAATCTTCAGGCAACGTTCCTAATATTTTGCAGATCAGGAATATTTCTGGCAATTCGCATTTATTTTCTTCTCCTTTATTTATTTCCAACTTCAAGGAATTCCAAAGGTTTTTAAGCTTTGACATGTGACAGCTCATGTCATCTGCGGATTCTCTCTCATAACTGAAGAATTGCATGCAGAGATTGTAAGCTTTGTCTTCAGATACTCCTTCATAAAGTCTGTGGAGTTCAACCCAGATCTCTCTTGCTGAGGTGAACCGCATGACCTTTTTTAAAGTCTCTTCAGTCATATTCGTTGTGAGTATTAGAAATACTGTTGCGTGGAGTTTATTGAAGGTTTCTAGTTCCTTGTTGTATTTGGCTAAATCTTCAGGATTTGCCGTGCCCTCTAACGGAGCAGGAGCCTTCATAGTACCTTCAATAATTTGTTCAGCACCAGTGATCCCTCTTATAAGAGCTATCGATTTGAACCTCCATGTACTCCAGTTGGATTTTCCCTCCAATAGTCCGATTTTGACTTTGGTCAGCTCCATGAACAAAAACTTCACTAGCTAATAAAGGGAATTTTGACCTAACTGTTTTTGAAGAGTGACACAATGGTTTTTATTACGAACTGAGCCCATAACCCGTTGAATTTTTTTTTTACTGCCATTCATATCTGCTTCAACATGAATGTTCCCTTTCCCTACAGCTACTACGGCATCTCCGCCGGCAGTAGTGACAGATTTTGGTGTTGAGAAAGGTGTGAAATTTTGAAAAAATTCATTTTGAGTGATGTCTGGTATGTTCCACAAATCAGTAAAAATCTATTCTCGGTTCTAGCGACACAAGATAGACACAGGGACAGCGTTTTCATCTCAACAACTGAGTCGTGTTCTGAAAGTTCATGAAATCTTTTATTCTAAAATATTGTTAACGTGGGTAAAAACTCAACGCAAAATACGTCGTGTGGTATTGACAATCCGGCGCCGTAGCTCCGAGGCAATGAGTTACGGTGACGCATCCTTCCGTACAGATACGTTAACTGATCGCAATCTGGAAAAAACGTAATCGTCTAAAATAACCTCCTTCCATGGACTCAAATAACCTCCTAGGGATAATTTCCTCCTTCCATGGATTTAGCGTTACAACTAGATCCGTTGAGGACTTGACGTGACTTTAAGGTGCGGTAAAGTTTCTCATTACCGCACGCCGTATTGAGACCGACGGATCTCTAGGAACTCTCTAGTATCTGTGCGGAAGGATGCGTCACCGTAACTCAATAGGTAGCCATACACGAGCAGATATCTGCGACAGATATCGCGTTTTTAAACGATATCTGTGGGAAAGATCTGTGCGTTAGTGGGCGTTAAAAAATGATGAAAGATGTGAAAATCGACCAGAGATATCTGCGAGAGTTCCCTTAACCTGCAGACTTCTCGGAAGCGATGTCTGTGGTTCCCAGAACTGTTCTATTGGATCGGGCAGAGTCCCTTAACGTTAAGATGTTCAGTTGTCCACATGTGTTTTCCCCTGTGAGATCTCTCCTCTAAAGAAATCAGTTTCTATTGGTGTTTTTTTGTGCGGTATCAAAAAATTGGTAAAAAAGAGTGGCCAAACGAGTTAATTGAAATGATGATCGACATGTATAGAGACAGACCTTGTCTGTGGCAGTTGAAGCATGTTGACTACATGAACAAAAACGTCAAAAACATTGCTTACGACGAAACCCATGACTTCTCCCAAACTTGTCTTTTTTTTTTTGGCTTAGCCGTTTTTTGGGCAATAAAAAAAATACCCGCCGCAAAAGCCGCTAATTTACGCTTTTTACTACGGACAGTCACTAACCCCATGGCATCAACTTACGGAATGTGTGACCGATCTGGAAAAAATTTCGGATTCGACCGATAACTAGAGTCTGCCAGACGAACGTCGGTGACAGACCTGAATCTGTCAGATTTCATCCCACGAACGAACAGATGACATCGGGCACTGGTCAGGTGACAGATCTCGGGCATGAAAGATCGGCCGATAAGTTTTTTGTGTTAAGGGGCAACGACCGATCTCATCGGTCACTCCAGATCGTTAGCGATATCTGTCAGATGAGATCGGGCGACCAAATCTGTTGCAGATATCTGCTCGTGTATGGCTGGCTATTGCGTCAGAGTTACGGCACCGGATTGTCGATACCGCACGATGTATTGTGTTTTACGGATCTACTAGGAACTCTCTATTACGTCAGAGTTACGGCGCCGAATCGTCAATACCGCATGACATATTGTGTTTAACGGATCTACTAGGAACTCTCTATTGACTGTTTTAAGTTCAAGGAAAATACCCACAGTCGAAGATATCTGATTACATCCACCTAAGTCTCGAAGTTCCTTAAAGCGTCAAGATGCCCAAGACTTTTTATACTCACAATCAGTAGGGCTCTCCCTTTCCACTTTGGAGAAATTCGCTTCCTCGTGACAAGCTTCTAAATGGTGATGCCTTGTTTGGTTGGTCATCATGTTTCCAAATAATGTAATGTCATTCCAAACCTTCCTATCTAATGAACCCAATAAACTGACGATATCTATTTGTGATTTTCACAGTCTGCCACTATCGAAGAAATTGAGCAGAAAATCAACTGCGGCATCATAGAGGAAATGATTGTCCAAGCCGAGAACGAACTCCAACTGGCAAGAAACTTCAACACTTGGAAGCCATGGGAACCCCTCGTGGAAAAACCCGCCCCTAACCAGTGGACCTGGCCGCCCACTAAATAAAATTATGTTACTCCGAGGAAAGAAAAATTAGTTCACTTTACATTTACCCACACCCAACTCACAGTGACAATTGTGTCATTTTCTTGGGTCTTATATACAAATTTAGAGGTCAATGCAAGTAAATATTTTATTCTTCATCTGAAATGCATAACTTTAAATTGTAAATATTTACAAGTACCTAAATTAATGTTTTTTCATTAACTTTATGATTGTTTTCATTGAGCTAAACTTTTCCTGTCCATCCAGTTTGTAATTGCAGGGTGGCCCAAATTTTTAATTTCCCAGACCGAACTTCAGATTTTCCTGGCAGAAAATATCAAATTCAAATTTTTTTTTGTTTTCTCGTCATTTTAATGTACCTTTAATGCTTATAAAACGAAAATCGTATGATTTAAAGGAAAAAAAAACAGACTACTTATATTTTACAATTTCATTGTCCTCGAAGTGCTCAAATATCGTAACAATTTAACCTAAATGTAATACGATAATTTACGAAAATTCACCCATACGATCATGCTGCATGAATTTTATTTAATATTTTATGGTCACTCAATTTGTGATCTGAAGCTATTTGTTGAAGTACATTTTTCCTAACTTGGATTTCTAAGCTCTGGGGATGATTCAACATTTTTGTCTGACAGCAAAAAATGTCACACTTTTTTCCACCTACTACCAATTGTTGCCAGCGAGAGTATGGGTGATATTCTCGAGACTTGGACACTAGCGCATCCTTACATCGAAGCAAGGCGAAATCGAAGTTATTTCACCTTGTTGTCATGGTGACAAGTAAACATATGCGAAAATGCGCCATTTGTAGCCACAGCTGGACAACAGCATAACATAGTCTCACCTAGTTCCGAGTCAATATTTTCATTATTTATAATATGCAAGGTGATACATCAAGTTATTATCAGGTGTTGACCTCAAACGCTACAAACGCAAGATTTAATCTGTGGGGTAGAGATCCATATGAAATGTGTGTTGGGGAGTAGACATACAAGTGTTCAAGATGATCCAGACATCAGCCACAAAGATGTTGTGGATTAACTATCTAGTTTTAGAACTGTTCTTTGAATCAATTGAAACTAAAAATCTTTAGAGTACTATGAAAGTGGTCTTGTGAAAGGATGTGTTATGAGAGCTCTGTTGCGCGGGAATAGTAAGTTGTATCACATGTGGAAAGGTAAGTACCTAGAGGTAAGGTATACCTACATACTTTCCGTATATTATTACTTGTTCATTTAGGTACTTCATTGATCAAAACGAAAGTAGGTACCTAATTACCTTTTTTGTCCATAAAATTTGCGTAACTTCAAAACTCGCGCAATAACTGCACTGCCAATGCCGTCTTTATGAAATCTTACCTTCAGAGGAATGCATTTCAAGGTTTTTTCCTTGCACCTGGTTTTTGATTCATGTTGCATATTCCCTGATTCGATATTTGACAAACTTGCTAATCAGCGGTTGTATTCGTCGGCAAAGCAACGACCCACCTACTTTGTTTAGGCACTTTAAACCAACAGCAAATCTGGTAGGACGTACGTACCTACCTAAGTAGTTTCGTTTCTTGGTGTAGCAACAACCTGCCTTGTTTATTTTGACAAACTATCAAATCTCTCCTTTTATTCATTCAATATAACAAGTAAAGCTTCCTCAGTTAAGCATAGTACTACTATGTTAGTAGGCTCCTAATCCAAATAAAAACGCGTTCACGTTAGATTAGTATTGTTGACAGCAATCTACAATCAATTATTGCGCTGGCAGGCATGATTATCATAACATTTAGTCGAATTGAAACTTTGTATTGCTACAATATTATACTTTTTCAAAACAAAACTGTTGAAACATGGCCTTATAACCACGAATTATGTTGACGTGAGACGGCAAACTCCTAGTGAGAAATAGGTTGGTTGAGTAGCGATTCATTGACGTAGGGTGGTCTCATGGCCGACTTTGGCTGAAACGCGAACCTACTCCAGGCGTGACGTCACGAGAATATGGGCCATATCTTCCTGATTTCCCATCCCATAAAAATTGTTCGTTGGAAAGTTGCTCTGTGAATTTATAACACATGACTCCACATTCCAATGGGCCAATTTCCCCCTTAACCCTCCTGGGAAGTCCTAGCTCATGTACACAAACTAGTTTTGGGACTCTACTGGATCAATCCAGTTCAATTCTCAGTTGATTTTTCTTTACAAGATGTTGTTACCAGGGAAGCCAATGGCATATCCATTCACTTTTTATGTGCGTGTAGCGTTGTTATTTTTGAACAGTTTAACCACAATTCTTGATGATCATTTTTGTCATTCGTATAACTCACCTATAGAATAATATGTACCTAGTATGATAAAGTACGCTATTGAAGTTTGATTGTTTAGGAGTTATAATTAGAGCTCGGATCGATATGCACTTTAAAACCTCAAAATATGCATTTAAAACCTCCGAAATATGCATGAATATGCACTTAAAAACCTGGAAATATGCACGTATCCAAAATACATACATTGGAATATTCACTTATCCCTAACATATCAAGCCGTATATATATTTCGAATCGTGCTAGGTATGTAAATCACAATGCGAGGGATTTAAACCACTAAAAAATTGAGATTTATTGAGATTGAGATTATTTGTACGGAAGACGGGAGAATACGCAAGAATAACCACCAAAAGTAGAATCACTTAATTTTTATAATTTCAATAAAAATGAATCTGTTGTACTATCACAAAAATTAGTTAGTTGGTACGATCAATATCTTCTCCAAATTGTCTACTTTAAAACTACGCCTTTGGTCTGAAAGGACCATTTTTAAATATGAAAATGTTCTTTCCACATCACACGACACAACTATGAATCTAGATCCATACACATGGAAGTAGAGCAGCCATGGACATTCACCTGCATAAATTCGTAACAATCTTAATACTCTGGTGAAAGGTAACGTGTGCATTCAATCCAGTCACAGTCTTCTCCTAAGTGCTCCCGTATAATCCGATTATAAGGACAGCTGTAATGTGAATGTCTACCTAGCTTATAATGGCAGCAGTCGTTGTCTGCAGTGTTAATCTGGATTTAGTCGAAAAACGACCTGCGTAAGGAATCAACCAGTACCTGCTATGCCTTTAGCCTGTCATTTACCTGGTATTCTGAAAAGGTTTTGGATAGGATCTTCCTTGAAGATACACGTGACGAGAGGCCTGAAAATTTCTTTCAAAAACTAGAATATGTTTGCGAACGCCGGAAATATGCAGTTATACGCACTTACACCCTAAATATGCACTTATATGTACAAATGCCCAGAATATGCAAAAATATGCATTTTAAATTTGAATTTAAAGTAGCCTACAAACACCCAAACATCATAATTCGTTGAGAAAAATCACTTTGGGCGATAAAAAAGTAATATGCAAAATCCGAGCTCTAGTACCTAAAAACGCTTTAAATTATTACGCCAAGATTTCATTTGAAAAATTCCCTGACATTGTGTGGTTTTTGCAAAATTCCTTGACTTTTCGAGTTGTAGGCCACCCTGAATTTTGTTAGTAAACATGAGGTTTTGTACTTGAAAGACAGGCTAAACTCGTTCGTTTCTGGGTCAGATTTTGATGGTAATTATGGGGCTTTGGTTAGATGGATATTTCCAAGAACGTTATATTACCTATACGTTTTGTCAACTCACCAATACTCCAATAAACTAGCAAATTATAGAGTTCCTGAACTAAGTCAATTGGGATAAGGTGCTTGGGGATTTTATCATCTGGGGCGAGCCACAGCGTGTGCTAACCTGATAAAAGAGAGTTTTTGGCGAGTTCAACTTAACGTCACCCGTTCTTGAGGGAGCAAATGAAGATGCTAACCCAAATGGAACCGGGAGAACGGTTGCCTTAATTTTGATGTCACGTTAGCGGGGGTTGGGCAACGCGATATTTTCCCCATAGCTGTCTTGTTATCAACTTCTTCATTTCTATATGAAACGCCAATTTTCAATCCTGAATTCGAATTCCATGTTAGTTTCAGTACAAATACAGGCTAATTTCTCATTTTTAGTTTTAAATTCGTAAACAGGGCATGGATCTAACGCAAAGATAGTAAGCCATAAGTGTGGAACACCGCGGTTTAGTTGCACTTATAGGTCATTAGTCGTTACGAACTTCATGTTTTTGGGTTTTCCGTTGGATAAATTATCAACAAGTATGAACAAGTTTTTATCTCTATGACAATAAACCAGGATTTTACCTGACAGAATCATTAGTGGAGGCAGCACTTCACGCAAAGTTCACGAGAAAACAGCTGAAGGATCAGGCAAACTAAGAACAATACTGCAAAGAAGTAGTGTCTTGAAAATCAGATTTCTCATTTAAAATATGTGGAATAATGATAAAAACAAGGCTCTAATCGACCAAACAGACCCTGTGTGCAAAAGAACGATTTTTTTTGGATCGAGTTGAAGGTTAGTAAAGCGAGACGGCGGAGGCTGACTTCAGATGGCACATTCGGTTTCTACGCGACTTGAAACGAAAAATAACTAATTTTGAGGGGTGTTCAAGAAACCTACCCGCTACATCAACATAATTAGTAGGTACTGATGGGAAATTTAAAGAAAAACTATCATTATTTACTTCACCAGTATTCGAGTAATTTTGAGGTGACCAGTAGTGTTACATTTACAGGAAGGTTAGGCTAGTGTCGTGTGCCTTTAGGTCCCCAAATGGGTGACGTTAAATGAGCCATTCTAACGTACGACGTTGCTAACGTCCCCTCAAGGTCACGTACTCTTGGGTACGTTAGGGTGACGTTAAGGGTACGTTAGTGGTCACCAAAAACTCTCTCAAGTCAAGAAGGTCGAATTAGCATTTCATCTTAGAGTGACGCTACTTATCTTCAAGTAACGCTTAACCACCAAGGGTATTTTCCCACCTATCCCGTGTGTTCAGTTTCCAGCGTTTCTAAGTTTCCTATTTCTTTTCTTATTCACCAACAGGTTTTGCAATGGCAGATTTTGAAAATTTATGAACAGGAAAATGCATATAACTTTCATGAATCATGAATACCAACAAGAAATGCATATCACTGTTATCAGAGTGTAAGGTTACTTTCCGATAGGAAGAAGAGATGAGATAGGTTGGTTCGGGATAAAGATCATATGTTTAGGTGAAATAAATTTGTCTCATTGGAGATGAGGCGCCTCATCTCCCTGCACATGCGCAGTAGTGTTTTCCGTTCACGATAAGACCTCATCTCTATCTCCCTTTCGCTTTAGGAACTCTCTATTAACTATCACTGCATTAGAAATGATTTGTAAAACAAATCAAATTCAGGGAATAATTCAGAGAACACTTTAGAAAGAAAAAACAACAACATCTTTATTCACCTAATATATATCTCTTTTTACTGTTTAATATGTATATTATATACATTGTGATATTCACAATAAAATTAAACAACACAACAGATGTACCTAATCTATAGTTCTAGAGCACTTATTCAATATCAGTTCAATGTATCATATCTAAAGAAATATACAAAATTATATTCGGTAGGGAGAACCCTTTCTTTAATAAATGCAATATAACAGTAAAGTACTTAGAAACGTGGGGCACGTAAATAGGTACACACACTAAGAAGAGTATCATGATTCAGGACTCGGAATAGTGTGTTAGATTAGGTTCAAAAATGAATGGGGAACAGACGTGAATTTCATTCTTCTTTCAAATTATAGGTCTCGTCTTTATTTTCCAAAATTCGTTCCACACTAGTAGAGATCGGGAAGGAAACATCTGGAGTAACCCCTAATTCTTTGACCGAGCTCGAAACCAAAGCCAAAGAGAGCGTATTGTTTATCTACTCCACGAGCTCTGGAAAATTGTGAAATGCGCATGCGTTAACAACGCCCTTGCGTTCGAGTTCTGACAGTTCCAAACAAAATCGGGGACTGTCAGAACCGTTCGGAACTAGGTTTGCAAAACACTGGGAACACCGAACTCAGCGTTCCGAACTGGGTGTTGGCACTGCGAACGACAAAACTCAACTGCGCTTGCCCAGAACCGTTCCAAACTGGCAGAACGGACACTGAGAACGAAGCTTTTATATTATTTCCATCATTGGAAACACAGATTTCTTCAATTAGCCTTAAAGTTTGCGTTGTGTACGAGAAGTCAGAACGGTACTACATTTTGCTCTAGTGTACTTCCTGTTTGCACGCCTAGCCATCAGTGCAGTAGGTATGGACTACGTAGAGGTTTTACATGGTGACTAACGAGTTATAACAAGTTCTAACATTAGTGGCTTATCTAGTTTCCGAGCGCCTACAAACCTGGTCATGAGTGCGCATCAGATATTGAGCATATACAAACCTTATAACCAGGAGAGATACAATTTGACCAAGGCAGGCCATTATTCAGATATGACCACCATTGGCCACCCATCATTGAAGAAGATGGCGACACAGATTCCAGTGAATCAGCCCAAACCCTAGTTCCATGCGTTTTCGGTAGGGCTGCTAGCAAAAATACTTTTGTTAAGAGGAATCGTTTAGAAACTAGATCAATCTCGTTAGAAAACGAGAAATATAGTGTAAAGAAATATAATTGGATTAGTTAAGGGCCTGCAGCAACCTTAATACAGAAGAGTTCAAACACCACCAACCAAACCATTCCAAATATTTTTAAATCTCCATGAAGGAGCCCAAACAAACATTGAAAGCTATTGAATTAAACAGAATTGTGAAACGCCCTTTACTAGACAGGAAATTGTGAGCAGTGGCATTCAATGAAAGTAGTAGATTCATAGATTCTTTGGAAACTTGGAGGAATTTTTGCGTGTAAGCTTTCAACAGAATCGGCAGACCACATACAAACTTAAGGGAGGGACGTATGCAACTTACAGAACCAGTACCAATGCCTGGGCCACTCATAGTGTTAGCAGTACTAGAAAGGAAGTGTTAGCAGGCACAGACACACTAATTCAGACATCGCACTAAGCTATTCAGTGGTTACTCTTCATCGAGTAGTCTAAATCTGAATTTCGAACAAAGCTGTTGTGAAGCACCAAGAAAAGCATACACCAGTAACCTGTACCTACATTTAAGCACGCACTGCACACACAGTTCAAGATCACAAAATGACAAGAACAGCCAGGGCCGCCATGCCAGCATTAGATGACGTATGCAGTTTGTCTGGATCTCATCTCATACCTATCCACTTAATTGATGTAATTGATAATTCCACGTAATGCATTTCAAATTTCGAGGCCGATATCTACAAATTCCAACACGTCTGTTCCCTATTATTACATGCTCCACATTTGGAGAATACTTATTTTCACATCTTTCTTCCAACTAAAATTTCTTGTTTAGCACAGATACCCTTTAGTCATAGAAATATTCCCTTAACTAGGTGATATAAAAATATTAAACCGTATCCTTTCATTCAACGTTCACTCACAAGAAAGAAAATTCAACTTTACGTTGAAATTACAACCTCTTCTGTATTCTGGAATAAACGTTGTTTCTAATTAAAGATAATTTCTGAAAGAAAGTTTTCTGATTACCCAGAACATGGAGGGAGAGTACCATGACACTAGAACTTACATAGTCCCTATCAATTCATCCATTTACACCGACGGCATAGTATTTCAAATCACTATTCAAAAAAGATGAAGTATACAAATTTTAAACTGAGTTTATCATGCTCCGAAAAATGTCTCACTCTGAAAACGTTTCTAGTCCAAATACAAGAGAAATTAGGAGTCGCATTATTATCAAATAGTTATCATTTCTCAACATACTGTGCAGAAAGGAGCAAGTGCCTGACGTTTTGAGTAGGGTATTAAAAACTTGAAACCATGAGCAGGGGGTGATAGTCCGAAAAAAGACACAAATCTTCAAAGAATTATAAATCCATAACCGTAGGAATGTTACAACACCGAAACATTTATGGAAAGTGTACATATCTACCATAAAAACGTATAGCCAACGCCCGATAACGATCAGAAACATGAAATTACACACTGAAAAATACCTAACTGAAATTCAATGCGAACGCTATTCAACATAAAAAATTGGAAAAATAACAAGATTGCTGGAGCTTCTAATAGGTTGGTTTTATGAAATAACTAATGTTGCGTATTAGGTTCTTAGAAACGAAAAAAGAAGGTTCAGTGTCCCACCAAAACTTTCGGACAAAATTTCTATGAAACGGAAGTTAGTGAAAAACGTTGTCTATTTCCTCGAAAAATAAAGAGTTACAATGTTAAATCGATTTCGACGGTTAGGCCATCATCAGTAACAAACAATAACTAAAGACACATTAGAAAGGACACAGCTTATATAGTGACGGGTGAAGGGAGATCGAATCCCATTGGTCGAGAGAAAGGAAAAGGGCAGGAGGTAGAACCAATTAAGTGTATACAAAGTGAAAGAGTAGGGAAAAAAGTTTCCAATCTGGCTCGGGAAGATGTAAATTTAGAAGAAAAACAATGGATAAGCTTACCTTATTATGGGAAAATTTCTGATAAAATCAGCAAAATTCTATCATTGAGAGGTTACAAAGTAGGTTTTAAAAATAAAAATAGTCTTAAAACATTACTAGGATCCGTTAGGGACAAAATTAATGTTCAGGATAAAAGTGGGGTTTATAAATTAAAATTTTCTTGTGGCTACGAATATTGCGGTCAAACAGGTAGGAAATTCAGGGAAAGAATACACGAGCATCAGGAGGATTTCAGGGAAAATAAGGGTAAGTCTACATTTGTGAAACATCTTAAGGAATCCAATCATACCTACAATTTCGATTTGATAGATAGACAATTTGTAGAGTTTCTTCATTTTTGTCCAAAGGGAAGTATGTTGAATGTACTTGAAAAATTCGAAATGATCAAAAGTGACAGATCTGGTAAATGTTAAAATGAGTATACCTCAATATATTTCACCACTGATAGGTCGATTTCTATAAAGTTTGGAATTATTCCTTCACAATGTTGAAACCACATTTAGTTATTTCCCCCTTTCACTTCATCTGATTAGCTATAATTCCCCTTCACTTTGTATACTCTTAATTGGTTGTACCTCGTGCATCTTTCCTTTCTCTCGACCAATGGGAATCAATCTCCCTTCACCTGTCACTATATAAGCTGTGACCTTTCTAATGTGTCTTCAGTTATTGTTTGTTACTGATGATGGCCTAACCGTCGAAATCGATTTAACATTGTAACTCTTTATTTTCCGTGGAAATAGACAACATTTTTCACTAAATGGGTTTCCACAACTTCGTCGCGAGTAATTTAGTTCGAAACAATTTCTTGGTTTACGGGAATCAAAATAATCTTTGTTATTGTAAATGGTATATAAAATATTAGTAAAGATATCATCTGACAACATTCTAAATAAACTGTCTAATACAATTAAAGTATATAAATGAAGAATTGAACTTTAATTAAAATAGATTTCCAACGAATTTGGAAATATTTACATTTTCCGTTATAAACAAAAGAAGAAAATAATTCATGCAAACGCAATATTTCAGCTAAGGTCATCTAGATATATGCGATACAAAAATATAAGTACTAGATATCATATTATAGATGTAAGGACATAGCTGAGCATAACAATGATGATGAGGATTTTGTTTTACAATTAACACTGATCAGCTTAAGGGACAATATAAGTGAACGGAAGGACTTAAAGAGGTTAGGCCGAGCATAGACAATGCGTGAAATACCGATAAATACTTCGCATATACCTAGAAATAAAGTGAATACAAATGAATCACTTTAAAAAATCACGAAATTACGATTAAGGTACATAATTATGAAGGTATTACATATTGCACGTTTTCTGGGTACATCATTGACATTATGTGTGTATGGTTGCAACGGAAAAGAGGTGAAAATAAGTGCTATGTACATAAATTGATAATGATCTACATCTGCAACCATAGAAAGAATTGTACAAAATCGGGCTACGAAAAGCTAAAATTAAGCACATAGTAACAATGACTAGCCACAAGAACGTAATGTACGGTAAAATACAATAAAATATGTTTTAACATGACGTCACGAAATTAATTTGTAATCATGATTGGATGAGACTCACAACCAGACTAGGGAGTCGCCTTCTTTACAGGTTTCACTACAGATGTGAGAAAGTAAACGGGAATAATAAAATTCGAGTATCTTAAGGGGGAATTGACACAGTTTGTTCAACATACATGTATGGCCACTTAATTGGTAAGTATAAAATGGTTTTAAATGCCGTATAATTTCCAGCATTAATTATAGCTTGATTATAGTGACGAGGTGAGAGGTGTGACGAGGCGATTTTTTTCAAGAATTGAAGAGGGCGGGGGAAGCAAAAACTGTACTCCGAATAGAGGGCAGAAAAATAAATACCAATGAAGATAAAGAACAATGGGACCAGAATGCACTAGGCACAGTCAATGAATCAAGAGAAGATTCTAACGGGCCTTTCCAACAGGACCCATACTAGTATCTCCATGGGATAATTGCTAGTCAGAGGGTCAAAGTTAGCTGATCAATCTGGACCCCACTGGATTTTATGGCATTTCCAAGTCAAACGAAACCTTTTCCAAACCAAAATGAGACCTTTTCTAAACATTAATCCTTTTCCTAACCAAGTACGAGAAGTTAGTACATTTCTAATACACTATGAATTAGTAGGTAAGAGCCTTGAATTAATCAATAAACATCATCTTTGTAATCCAGTCAGAATTAGAGACAATTTTCAAGGAATGAATGCAAATACTATGGGGAAAAAAAGACGTATTATACTGACTCCAGTATATTCTAACACTCCTGTTTTTCTTGAGCGGTGTAGCGAGTAGGTACCTACCTCACATTCTACAGTTTAAAATTCCTCAAATAAACATTTTTTCTACTAAGCCGGTCTATATAGCCACTTCAAAGTAATAAGCCAATGTATATAATTCACAGAATTTCCACTTTGTCAACTTTTGTCAGGCAACACTTGCGATTCGTAAAGGATTCACTTCATTTGACTTACTTTTGCAAATGGTTTCATTTGGTTTGGAAAAGGTTTAATGTAGTTTGGAAAAGGTTTAATTCGCACTGGAAAAGGATTCATTTGATTTGGAAAAGGTTTCAGTTGACGAGTATAGCTTTTGTGTTTAACACACTACCATGCCTATGAACTATCGATTTTATCACTAGTTGCTCCTGTACTTTTGCATTCACAACTTTTAAATCACCCAAAGAAGACGGGATTGGAAATGAACAATTTTGGGCAATATTAACGAATACATTAGTTCACTACACATCAGAGGTCACCAACCTTTTTGCGAGGAGACGAATGGGAGGTGCCATTTCTCAACGCAGAATTACGTTGTTCAGGGAAGAAGAGGAAATGCGTTCATTGTATTTGTTATATTTCCATCAATGCAGTAATTGGTAAAATAAGCAACAAAGAGGGCAATTCTTAAAATGCAGTTTGGAACTGCATTTGGGATTAAATTTGTTTTTCTGATCCGCAGCATTGCTCTGTATTTCATTCTTGAAAAAGTCTGCTCACATGGGGAGATGAATGAAATGACGGGCTCCATCTTGATCAGCTGAACTAGCACATTGACTCATGCACATTCACTATCCGAAAACATATCCATGACTCCATGTTTTTCCATGAAGTGGAGAAACTGGTTTAATTTTTTGTTCAGACTATGGCCTGAACTGCAACAACCTTGTACCTACCGTCCCCAAACTGTTCCTAGATTTTCCTAATAATCTTTTCGTAATGTCTCAAAATCCAAAAATATATCCATGTTAAGACATTGACCGCTCCCGAATCAACAGGCCACACCTTAAGCTACCGCGGTTTGGGTCCTATGTCCTTCAATTTCCTGACTGGCCGTATGGA
The DNA here is from genome assembly GCA_030762985.1 of Adelphocoris suturalis. Classification (NCBI taxonomy): domain Eukaryota; kingdom Metazoa; phylum Arthropoda; class Insecta; order Hemiptera; family Miridae; genus Adelphocoris; species Adelphocoris suturalis. Next base: position 17,962,754 of record CM061041.1, on the reverse strand, counting down.
TTTGCGGGAGTATCGATGAAGGTTATATACCAAGAGTCAACTCTACGATAGAATAACACCTGATTAAGCAACATTTGTCCGCACCTGTTCAGAGATTCTTCCTAATCTTCCATATTCTGTAGAATGCGCCATTTTATTCTGTGAGGCTGAGATCATTCAAATGTGCCTACCTATGAATAAATCAAATATCTTGGTGGGCTGGTCCAAAGGCCTTGGCCTGCGGGTTGGAGACCTCGGCTATACATGCCAAGACACTACATTTTCAAGTCCCATCCCTGAATAGTCAGATTGGCCTACAGAAGCAGAGGGTAAGACATCAACTCATCTGTCTCGTGTGATTCGTTATCTTGATTGGGACCAATGATACCCATTTTGGAGGGCTAGAATACGGATGTTTGACACCTGTAAAAAATGATGTGCCAAAAAGAAGAGATGAAAGAGGAGAAGAGTTTGTATTAAATGAAGGTGCAACCAAAGGGATTTTGATTGTTTTTACACAGCGAAACTTGCAGTGTCTCGTGCAATGCGAAAGTGTGTACGTGGATGGGACGTTTAATTATTGTCCAAAAAATTTCAGTAGGTTTTTCATTTTCCACGGGTTCTGCAGTGGCTTGTACACTGTACATTCCACTCTTCTTTTATTTACTGCCGAAGAAATCAGAACAGATTCATGAGGACTGCATGCGAGATGTGATGAAACAGTAAAAACACCTTTTAAGCCAATGTGGGTCCGGACATGAGAAGCTTGAGGTTCAGTGCTGCACGTAAACTAGGTCTCTACCGATTTGCTCTTCTCTTGTTACCTACAAGGGCAGTCATGGCCGACACAAGTTGTTTTTGATTTTTGCAGGTTTCGGTTGTTCGTGTGTGTATCTTTATTATAATTATTTATTTATTAATGATATAATTATCATTTTTCACCAGTACTGATGAGGTTGATGGTGCGGGGAACAAATTGTAGAGCAAAAAGGAGTGAATCAAGGTATCAATACGGGAAAAGTCATGTAAACCACCATGCTCCTTAGGTCCTTCGCCTCCTAGCGCTCCTAGCGGCAGTTCTTTAGTTCGGAGCCTCATTACATGCGTGAAGGACTTATCATCATTAATGCAATTTCGACGTTTGGCCAGAAGTTTGGGGTGTAGATTTCACCTAGAACATTTTTGGATGAGGAAAATTCAAAACCTAGGGCTTTTTTCTCACAATGAGGGCGAATGTTATAATAGAAAAGGGAACGCGTGTCAAACCGAAAACGTGTATAGGTGCCAATCGGGTCCGTAGGGTAACGGTGTAAGCGATACTATTTTTCGAGGATTGGGCGTCAAACTCCGCTTGATTGAAGGATGTTGTAATAAAGTTTCTGCTGCATATTATAAACTAATAATGAGGATTAGGCAAATGAACCAGTTTCTTATTATTCAGGTGCCCGTCAGTGGAATACAGTTTTTACACTTGGGTACTTTGGTGTTACTACTTTTTTCGAAAGCCCCTGCGAGATGAATCAAGAAATCAAATATTAATGGATTGACCCAGATAGCGAGTCTCCTACTTTACTCGTGCACTTAAAACATGGGTTATCAACGAAACAAGAACACTTTAGAACACTTTTTCATTTCAACGTAGAAAATATTTTGAAGGTACCAAACAAACCCATTTTCACCACGTTGGTAGCACTAATTGCTCCCATCACCACACCTCCTTCCTCACACCTAATCAGAGGAAAAGTGATGCCATAAAATATTTCTACAGAAATTAAGTGAACTTGGTCAATAGGAAAATAGGTAACTGACAAATAACTTTTATATACACTAAGGAATTGAAAACGTGCTTTAAACAACAGGATTTAGGATTGGACGTGAGAAGGCGATGAAACGTAAACTTGATACAGGATTTAGATTGATGCACAAAGCTATATTCCAAATTAGTAGAGAAACATACTAACATCACTGACTCTTAACAAAATCAAAGCGTAAACAACAGGTCATGATTATTACTCAATACGAAAAAGAAAATAACGAATCCAATAAATTATTAATTTTCAAAATTAGATTTGAGAAATCAATGTAGCAAGTAGGTATTTATCAATTAATTAAACTAGTCAAGGTTAAAAAACAAAAAATTATACGAATAGCGCAGGTAAACTGGCAAAATATTAAAACGATAAAAACAAAAGTAATATTTACCTTCAACAACGGATTGAATGTAAAAATCTTCAGACGCTCCGCCAGACAAATACGCACATGTGATAGGTCAATAAGCCTTCGATAAAAAATACATTCATAATAGTACAGTACATATATACAAAATGTACACTGAAAAAATGAAAAGTACCGTTTCATGGAGGACAATGGAGAAGCGTTCAGGGCTCCGTGTGATACTTGATGAAGACTATTAGTGATAGACACACCAAGATACTACTTTCTCAATTGGCAAAAAGGAAATTCAATTTCGGGACCTTGCACATAGAAGAAAGACATAGTATCAGGTCTATTTTACGATAAAATAACAGATTTCACACCAATCGGGAAAGGGAGTGGTTTGGGATTCTCACTTTGGGCACTCCACAAGGTTCAACACCGAAAAGAAGTTATTCAATGGAACACGCTATACAGATATTTCATAGTTCATATCGTAAACACTTGCCCTATCGGGAGTGGGAGTTGTACCTCTTCGTTGGTCTTGAGCAGTGGCTTGCATTTCCATCGAATCAGACATTTCCAGGGCCCTGACAAATGACATGGGTCTCCTTCTGTTGTCCGATGGAGTGACAGGCGTCGTCATGTTTTTCCTCTTCACTTGAGGCGATTGCTGCGGAGGGGGATAAACTGCCACAACTCCTCGTGGTGGTGGTGGTCCTTGATAGTACCCTCCGCGTTGCGTTGGGCTTGTTGGGTTGGATCTGAAATGATCATAGGATGGAGCCCGACCCTGTTGACTGTATGTGTTTGGGGAAGTGTCTTTCCAAGTGTATACGCCCCTCTGAGGAGACCCAGCAAGCTCCCTAATGTTGTCTACGGTGTTGTTCGTTCTAGAATAATGTTGAGGTTCCCCTCGCAGAAGTTCTCCTTCTGAGAGGAATCGACGTTGCGGGCTTGCCTCTCCACCTCCTCCCCCACCTCCACCTCTAAAATCGTAATACGTCCCACCTACCCCATTACCGTTGCCCGTCACACCGATGAAATCAGGTCTACGAGGCTGTGTCGGCGTTCCCGGATTGGACCTGAAAAGGTACAAACCAATTTTCACTCTGAGACCCGCAACATAAGAGTTACAAAACATAAATAAGTAGATAAATTTATTGTCAAGATAATTACGCCATGTTATTGTCTGGATTGAGGGGGTGAGCTCGCAAGTGTTCAGAAGTCACGTACCCTGATCAGGGGAGTCAGCATTAACAAAAACATAAACAAAATCCAACCATCAAAGAAGGTCAATTTCGTAAAAGAGTTGCCATCCAAGCAAAACAAAGATGAAGCGCATTTCAAAAGCTCATAGCAACTAAGGAACCAAAAGGTGAGTCATCCAAGATATAATGATGAAGAAGTACTAAGATGCAATGGATGATCGAGTGGCCAAACATAAAGGAGTCACTAGAGTGCACTACATGAAAACTAAATATTAGACAGATCATTTGTACCAAAAAGCCTTGTCTATGTTCGAATATCATGAACAAATAAATAATTATGAATTGGACATTTGATAACTTTTGAATGAGAAAATGCCATACAGAAAGGACTCGTAAAAGCAAATAACAAAGGAAAAAAAGTACGATGAAGATGAGTATAAATAGTACCAGGATATTATTGTTTGGCTGGATACCAGTCAGACATCGAACCATACTCAGTGGATGGATGAGGAGGTTATGTGCACCAGAAACCATACTAGGGATCGACAAGAACTAAATCCTTAATGGTATGAAACCGAATACACAAACGTAGGCAGTAGGGGTATTTATTTTACTACATCAAAACCAGATTCAACACACACTGACTATCTATAAAGCAGCAACTCATTGATTTCGGGCCTCCCTGTTCGGAATCAACAAAACTGCTCCTAACTCTGTTCAACGTGATGTGCATGGCGTATCAGCAACCGTTCAACAGTGTGGATGAATTTTCATGAGACTAGCGGATACGTGCCTGACAACTGAATAGAGGCCGTAAACCATAGAACGTTGAAATAGAAAGTCAAAAAAGAAAAAAATTGCAATTTTGAATAATTGCATTTGCGTTAGAATCTGGACGGTAGAGGAAAAAACCCACTAAATACCAACTATATTCCTTTGAATGAAGAAAATGGTAGATGATGAAAAACGTCTGCATCTATGAAATGGAGAGTAATAATGTTAGACCGATTTTGTCGGTTAGGTCATCATCAGAAACAAACAATAACTAATATAGGTATTAATTGTTTCTCGAACAACGCTAAGGCCCCCACATACGTATTAATAAATCTTAAAGGCCTGTTTTCCTAGCGACAGGTTTTTTGCGCTGTTGACAACGTGATACGCCGGGCGTTCAACGTCGACCACTGATTCCCTTGAATTTAGTTAGGGTGTTTTCCTAGAGAACGCATCACGTCAGCTCAGAACGTGTTGCGTTGACGCGACTGGCCCGACTGCTCGAGGAGGAGTCAACTGCGCAGTACGCTGGCGCAGTTCCCTTGAATTCCGATGTTTGTGTAGCTCCAATTTTCGATTTCCGAGGTTTTCAAGATGAATGGGACACCCCAAACCTTTCTCTGGTCAGTCTAAAGTATCTTTGGAATTTCTATTCATAGTCAAGCAGATGATTTTTGGCTAAAACGCTGAACATTCCTTAATTTCTCCGATTTGAGAATACATCACTCACACGTTTCCTTACTTTGGCATATTTTGTTAATATGAACTCTTCTTCTTCGTCACCATCTATCATTTCTTTAATTATCAATGCAGCCATTTCTCTTTCTCATCATGTTCTCCATTGCAGCAGCAGGTAAATGTTTTCACACACACAAACACGTGCTACCTTCAACACAATTCAACGCCAACTGAACTGATAAAACACGCCGCTAGGAAAACACTTTTATGCAGCGTAATATACTTCACGCTCCTGCCGACGTTTTTCAGGCAAATTCGGTTCCTGCTGCTCAAAAAACCTGTCGCTAGGAAAACAAGCCTTAAGGCTTGGACTGCGAAGTTGAAACCTTGAAATTTATCCACGTGTTTGTGGTGAAAACATCGAAGTCGTTGTGGCCTATGAAAATCTCAACTGTACAGTCCAAACCTGTATGTGTGAGACCTCTTTTGACTTCAGATTTGTTGGTTCCACATTGTTCGTAGTTATACACAAACACTAGTATGCAAAATACTCGGAATGAACTTAGAAAATAGAGTATAATATTATCAAAACCCAACATCAAACACAAAATTACTATAGGCCTTATTTTTCCGAATACCATTACAGGCGCAACACGTAAATACAGCCCTAGTTCTTAGCAACCGTGAGGTAATTACAATCTAGAATCTACTGCACTACTCCCCCTCTTCGTCAGCAGTAAACCTCCGATTCGGCCTGGTTCCACTTCGTCCATGTCTGATTGAATCCCTCCTTCTATATCAAGAGCCCATATTCGTTCTTGCAGATAATCTGTATTTTTGTTGCTGTATCTCCCATTGACTATACCTTCATACCGAGTTGACCCCAATCATCTTGACTCTGTCTCTACTCCATACCCCACCACCCTCACTGAACTGACGCTCCATTTTCCAAGATCATAATGGTTTTTGAACCAACTTTCTTCGCTCCATTTCCTCTCTTGGATCTGGCTTCCAGTTGTCCAGTACTGATGACAGACGACATCCAAGAAATAGTTGTACAGGTGTTCTTCCCGTTACACTGAAGTGTATTCAGATAGGTGAATAAGACTTCAAACAGCGCAATGTTCATGGGACCCTCCTTCCAATTGCCTTCATTCTGGATTTCAGGATTCTTAGGAATTGCTCCGCCACACCATTACTCTTTGGATGCTATCGGGATGAAAAGGTATGTGATATTCCACATTCCATCACGAAATTGGCAAATTCTCTTGCTGTTTAGGGAGTCCCATTATCTGATACCAATTTCGTCAGTAACCGTAAGTACTTAACCAGCCCTTAAGTATGTTGATAACAATAGGAGCTTTAATATGTTTTAATACCGCTAATTCTGCCCACTTCAATTTGGCATCCACTTCAACTAACCAGTAGTTGCCTTCCAAAGGTCCAGAAAAATCCAAATGAACGCGTTCCCATGCCCTGTTTGGGATGCTCCATGGGTATAAGGGAATGACCGGTTCTTCTCCTCTATTCTCTTGACATGAGTTACATCCATTTATGAATGCATCAATATCCTCATCGACTTCAGGCCGCCACACATAATAACATGCTAGAGAACGCATGACTATCATTCCAGGATGTCCTTTTTGGAGTAGTTAATATTTCTTTGCACTGAGCTGTTGGGATTATTAATCTTCCTCCTCGAAAAACCAAACCATCTTCCACTCCAATCTCTTCTTTATTTTTGGCACATATTTTAATTTCTTCTGCGATATTGAATGGCCATGAAGAGTGCCCGTATTCCATAATTTTCTTCAAAAGTGGATCTCTCTTCGTTTCTTGGCTAAGGTTTCTTTGGAAATCAACATTTTTGAAGAATCTGGACGTCCAGCCTTCAATGTCAATGATTCATTATCCGGAGTTGGTGTTACGTTGGAGGGTAAGCGTAACAGAAAATCCGCATAAGCAATCATCTTTCCATATCCGAATATGATGTTATAATAATTGTAGGCGTTCAATGTCAATGCCCATCTTATTAACCGAATGTTCGTTAGGCTCTTTAAATAAATTTTCGGCCAAACTCGTACATAGTGAAGAAATTTCGATACTGCATATATTAAAGCAGCTGCTTCCCGATCTATTGGAGCATGGTGTTTTTCAGCTTCCTTCAGTGTTTGAGATGCATAATAGATTGGTCTCTCTGTGCCATCTGAGTACTTGTGCAAAATCCCATCCTCATCGCCATTATACGATACATAAACACTACCACTAGAAACACTCGGAATGAACTTAGTAAATTTAGTATATTTTCAAACCCAATATCAAATACAAAATTACTATAATTTCTCGAAACCAGACATTCTCGAACAATCAAGTCGAGTCATGAGACTCTAGACCAGGGGTGCTCAAACGGTCGATCGCGACCGTGCTTTTTGAGTAGATCTCGAGAAGAAAAAATTTTTTAATAAGTAGGTAACTAAACTACAAAAATTTATTACGTAATAACACTGCTTGCGGCAAAAAGCGGCTTTATCAAAGGAACTTGGAGCTTCAAGGTAAAGGAAAAACTGTTATTGAGATGATTAGTGCAGTAAACGCATTCAAAAGTAAATTGCAACTTATGATAGATCAACTGAAAACAAAGGATCTGAAACATTTTCCGTCTTTGAAAGCAAGGATTCCTCAGTTGAATTATGATACGTATGAGGCTGAATTATCAAATATTTTGGGACCATTCGAAATGCGTTTTTATGATTGCAGTAAATTGGCAAATGTAGCATCATTTATGAGTTATCCTTTTTCATGTAAAAACATTGAGGAATTAGCTACTGAAGTAGCAAGTCATTTTAATATGAACTCATGTTCTGTTGAAAATGAGTTGGTGCAGATTATATCAGATATACATCTCAAAGCTACAGCATCTGATACAAATTTCTGGTTTTTTATATCTGAAGATAAATATCCGAATCTAAGGCAAATCGCCCTTCAACTGACGGCAATGTTTGGGTCAACTTACTTGTGCGAGTCTGCATTTTCTGAAATGAAGATAATTAAGTCAAAATATCGCAATCGACTAACTGACGATCATATGTCATCATGCTTACGATTGGCACTCAGTGGGTACGCACCATCTTATGAAAAGTATGCTGAGGACATGCAGTGCCACGCTTCAACATCCAAAGTCACTCCTTAGTTGAGTTTAACACCATATGTAACTCTTTTGTTTTGTAACAACGAATAAACTCGCAATTTTGAATAACTAGGAGTTTTTTCATTGATATTGTAGAGAAGAACTTAAGTAAACCTAACCCAAACCTTGACTAAAATAATGTAAATTGTGCGGAAAGCTAATATCTATATACGCTACGGTACACCCTACCTAGGTAGGTAGGGTGTATCGTGTATGTACGACAACCCTGCATCACACATACTTGCAGCCTCTCAGAGTCGATCGTAAGTAGTCTAAAAATATTGAGGTAGATCGCCAGCAGTTCAAGTTTGAGCACCCCTGCTCTAGACCCTGACTCGTTCATTAGTTCGACTACTTACCACGTGGCATTCACAGTAATCCAGTCACTGTGCTACCATTGTTATCTTCCTCCAGCACCCTAAGCTTGATTGTTCAAGAATGTCTGTTTTCCCGAATCCCATTATATGCGCAACACTTAAGCATAGCCCTAGTTCTTAGCAACCGTGAGGTTATTACAATCTACTACAGTAGTTGTTTGATTTTTTTCAGAGAATGCATATAATTTACAATTGGTTTATAATTTTTGGAACAATTTTTAAAGATTTACCTATGTATGTGAGCCGACAAAAAAATCTGTGGGAATCATGAGGTGTCAAACTCTGTTCAGTGTTAAACTCAGCTCGGCGAAACATCGCTAGTAACATCTTATGACAGCTGATTTTATAATAAAAAGAGTGAAGTAGAAGATGGAAGGCTTGCAAGATGACAAAAATAGTACAAAAACTTGGTAGGCGCCTTGCTTGCAGGTTATGTTGTTGTTTTTTTTCGATTAATAAATTTCTAAGTTCCAAGTTTTGAGTTTCAAATATTGTTCAACTCAAGCAAACTAGTTCAACTAATAAACTGAGAATTAAGAAACTAAAAATACTCAAGCTACAACAAACATTACAGAAATAACGAAAACGCTAATGACACTTATCAATTGTTGCCTTTCTGCGATTTTGGATGACATTTTTTTCAGGGGGTATTGAAATTATCTGAACCCAGAGTCTGAAATCGATATAGAGTCGATTTTACGTCGGTATTTTTCTAAATTTATGACATTTAACACGTTACGATGTCATTGTATAACATTTTCAGATAAAGTTAATCTTTTTGAAAAAAAAAAAAAAAAAAAAAAAAAAAAAAAGTGTGCAGATAAATTAATTATTTTCAAATAAATTTAAACTTTTCACAGATGAATTATTTGGAAAAAGGTCAATTTATCTACAAAAAAGGCCAATTCTATTTGCATCGAGATTAATTTTGTTTGCAAAAAGATTAATTTGATTTGCGAAAAGACCAATTTTATTTGCAACGAGATAATTTCATTTGCAAAAATAACAACTTTATCTGCAAATGCTATACTCCTTGTCCATGAACTACTCAAACCTACTGATGATGAACTAGCTGTCCAACATCTATCCAACATTAGAACCTCTATTGTGTGGGAGGAGGCAATGCTTTTAATTAATTTTTTTTTTTTGCTTTCAAATGGGTTTTCACATCTTCGTTCCTTTAAATTTTAAGACCTCTTAAGTATCCAGCAAACGAATTCGTACCTACTTCTAGAAACGATGAATTGGTGCTGGACTGGACAGGTTGAAAGAAGCGATCCTTTTAGCCATTCCAAACAACTGTCTGGAGTAATGTTGAGCAAACCTGGCCAACAACTGGTTGGAAAGTAGCGAAGAAACAAGAAAAAGAATCGAGAGAATAGAGCCAAACTGATTGAACAACCAAAATGTGTACAAGCAGAAAACTGCTTCTATCGAAAGTATTCACAATAGGTACTTATGATATTCCATAAATAAAGAAGGCGAAAGCACAGAGTATAAGTAATCGTAGATTTTTAGGCTTTGATCCCAGATACATTTCATAACAATCATCAATCCTGATTCAACATTATGTAGGCATCACCTCGCAAATAGTGACAATCAGACCTGCATTAATATATGAAAGAGTTCGGTTTAACTATAGATAACGAATTGGAGGGGACCACTGCTATTAATTGAAATCCATTTGAGCATGACCAGGGGTGTGACACTTCTCCTTTTCCACATTCAATTGATCATGGAACTGAAGCACGCCAGTAGTTCCCTGATTCTCTTGTACAACGCATTATAATAAAAAAAAATTCTGTTTTGAAGAAGTTACGACTCTTTGAAATTGGTGAATGACTGGGCTGACCCCAACAGCTACATTTTTGATAATCATCTCATAATCATCAGCAATAATCATCATAATCATTGATAATCATTAGCTAATATATACATATGTATGGATGTACCTTTACTCAAGCTACGTTTTGAGAGAGCCGAAATAAGATCAACACACCACTGAAACTTTACTGTCTTGCGAGAAGAAATAACAGTAAGGAAGGTTCCATCTTCAAGTATTTAGTTAGAGAGAGCACGTCGACACAGACTACTGATAGTTTGAGCTTTTTCTTCCAAGCAAAACCCGATTGACCAGAGCGATGACGCTCTGGGCCAGGTGACCCAACTCTCCCCTAGTGAGCTATCATCATTATACACGATTTTCCTCTTATCCTACATGCTTGGCTGCTAAACAGTATCAGATTGTGTATGTGATGAGGCTATTTCTAATTCAATCTAGAGCTTGTTGGATTGTTCCACTAGAATGAGGTATGTAAAAATGCCCAGGATCACATTATGAAGTTGATAGCATGTTGAATGTTTGCCATATTTCTGAAGAGGTACATGTTATCAACAAAAAACCACATATAAATTAGGTACGTAACAGGTATTACCCTAGTTTTCAAATTATAATTTATTCCTAAATCACCATCACTTTCATGGTACTTATCGGATGAGTGAAATACTATGGCCACTGTCAACCCGTGTGTATTAATTTGTATAAGTTAAATCACAACCACACAAAAAAAGTTACACGGCCATATTGATATCACAACTAACGGAGATTAGCGAGGTTGAGTTACTAGATTTTGGCAGTTTAACACATTCCTTGTGGCAACGCAAATTGTAGCAGCATTCCTACCACACTGAAAATTGTTGTACCCACAATTGTTACATAAAGCTTTAACTTCTAAGAATTCACCAGAAGGGAGAACGGAGGGTAGACCTCCATGATTTCTCAAGAATTCATATGTGTTGAACTTGAGCTGCCTCAGCAGGTGTTCAAACTTACACAATGAGTGACAATCTCCGTTAATTTCCACCCTCTTCGGGCTCAAATTCATTTAAATTTTTGTTGAAAGTGGGCTTTAATAGTCGTCCAAGAACCTCCAACACCAAAGAGAACATCGGTGTGGTATCAAGGTGAACTTTAGGTGAGCAACTGGCAATCGATTGAATTACTGGATCAAATGAAATCAGTCGTGGGAGTGTTTGTTGAAAAAACCACGACAAACTTATTTCAGGAAGACCCGACAGATGGGTCTGAACTTCACCTTGAATTAAAAAAAGACAAAGGAGTTTAAAAGTCGGATGGAAAAATATTTTTTGGTCCAAGGAGACTATATATTTGTATATATATACTGAAATGAAAGTTTTAAAATTACACCTGTTAGTAAACATTTCATTCTGAAAATGCTGGCTTATATTTGAATAACCATTGTAAATGCTTACAACTAATCCTTGGAGTCAGGAAAAACTGATAGTCTAACCCCCCTCTCCCCCACTCCATGATCACTAACAGGGCACAAGGAAGGTTTATCAAGGAATTATCAAATTCACAAACCGAATTCTATAACACTTCTCATGATCAATAAGAAGACCATGTTTCTCAAATAGACATCCTCCTTTTATCCAAAAGATGAATAGGAATACTTTACAGTTAACTGCTCAAAAATGAGAATGTGATTGTTATAAGTTGTTGAAATTCCGCTCATAAAACTTGAATTACTGTAATTTTCCTGCTTCTCCCCTGTTGGGGTTATAATGCATATGTCGAGCCCATTCATGAGAAAAATTTCACAAAGTTAAATAATAATTAGGAGGGTACCTATACTAATTTAAAAGTATAGTAGGTATGTGCTACATAAATTATATCTAAACTACTATTCAGGTTGGTACCTACAAGGTTATTTATAATAGGTCTACACAACCTATTGGCATAAAAAATGTGATATTTTGCCAAAAATAATTGGATAAGTAAGTATTAGAGAGATGAGATGAAAAAATACGTATATAGGAGAAGGTGAAAATGACCTGATCAGAAGGAATTTATATTATTTGGATTGTTGGTCGTAAATCGCTAAATCCCATCAATCAATACTGTCAATATCAGGATACCATGGGTGAGTTAGTTTGCTGATGACAATTTTACAGCGAGAAATGAAAATGAAGAGAATCCCAACTAGAATCAAACCAATCGATTGCAGAAGCTATGTATGGAGGCTTTGACAGGGGTTTTTCCATTTAGACAGATCTTTCTTTGGCACCTTATTATGAAGACATACTTGATCGACGGACCACAGGCGGATCGTCATCGCATTCTTCGATAATTTCTAACGTATCGTCACAAGCGAGGTATCTGCAAAAACGCATTTCAACAAAATAGACTTGCTTTGCGAGACAAATGAAAAGTAAGTGAACAAACGGCAGAGATACCAAAGTTATAGTAATTTAAAAAGTCACATGGAGGAGAAAAGCGAATTATGCAACTGCGGGTTCGTTTAGGATCAGGTGCGCATACTCATTTCAGAACAACAATTCTAGGAAGAACCAATACCAGCAGTGTCAACAACAGTACTGATGAGAGCTGATGACCAAATTAAGGTTAGGATTGTTCACTATAGAAATCAATGGGCTATTGAACGTATCATAGTTGAACACCCATAAAATCGATGTACAATTGGATAAATTATGGCCTCGCCATAATAATGATTGTACAAAACGCTAAAAGCTACAGGCTCATTAAATAAAATACCTCAACCACAGCAGAATTTGTTATTCTAAAAGATCCCAACTACAATAACTACCGTCCAGAACCCTACAGAATCGACCAATTGCAAATGAGCTTGTTTCAAATGAAGATGGATAAGGTCAGTGGTGATCGAGGAAGATGAAGAAAAGGCGACAACCAAACCAAACTATGGCGATGGTGATGTGATGACTGATACGGTGAAGTGCTGACAAAATAAAATTTAAGGAAATTCAACATCGTAAAACAAAATAAAACATTCAAAGATGAGGTAATGGAAATGCAAGAAAAACTGTTCAGGATACACATTAGCAACACATTGTTTAAATATAATTTCAAAAATGTATCATCAGGAGGGCAGGTATCAAATCTAGGCAATAACTATGAATTTCATTAGGTACTAAAGTTAGAGGTTAAAGTGAATGATTAATTTCGAAGCGGCACTGTACTAAAATGTGGACCAACTGAAGCAATTTTATAATATTGAATAACAATTTAAACCGTGAATTTTTTTGGATGACTGTCAATTAAACAAGAAAAAAAAGCAGCAAATTAGAGGATAGACAAAGAACTCACCTTCGCAGCGGACTAGATAAGGCGATTGGAGTTGGGACCCCAATTGCTTTAATTCTTTGGTGCATAGTGGGTGAAGGAGCAGCTACTCCACCCAAACCTCTTTCAAGATCAGGAGTGTGGCTGCGTGATCCTGACATCTCCATCCTGAGAAAAGACAAATGTAATATTGTCAAATCCACGGTCAATTTACAAATTGGAAAAAGTAACAATAATTGCATAGTAAGTTATTGTCGAACGAAGTGAGTCTCTACTTTGGCTCAGCTAGCATTCGCTCTCGCATTCCGCACAGTTCGATAACAGTTCTGAAAGGTTACTCTTTTCTTTGGGCTTTATTGCTTTTTGTGCTGTTGTCCTTGTTCCTTGTCACGCTGAGCATTTCTGTGCCCAGAAAACAAGAAAATGATAAGGCAAAGATTCACCAATTAGTGTTGGAGAATAGAAATTTATTAGAAATTAGAGATGAGTCGATACCAAAATTTATCAATTCCCGATACCGATACCTAAAAAATCGATTCCCGATTCTCGATACCGATACCATCGGCTCATAATACCTAACTTACCTGTAGGTGAAAAACAAAAATTCCTCTTGAACTAGTAATATATTCAAATTTTTTTGTACAACATATAACTTATACTTACAAAAAATTGATCCCAATATATTTGAAAATGAGGTAATTTTTAAATAAAAACAAAACATGGATAATAAGAGGTGTGCAAAGTTGTTACGTTCACGGCTGGAAAGGCTACACGACGAGCGTGGGACGGTTACACAAAGTTGTTACGTTCCGCAAGTTGTTACTGCACATCTATCGATAGCCTCTCGCAATGAATACTGGCACCAATAGCATACCGTTCCGTCGTAGATGAAGTTATTAGTCTAATTAGCTAATATATTTTCCATCTCTATTTATTGTCATTAGGAGTTCTTGTTCCAATGAAGCTTTAATGATTTAGTTACTTATTAAAATTAAATAAATTTTAAAGATTAATTCTTATTACAAATTCTAAATTTGATATTTTTTTTGTTAAATATCAAGTATCAATTAATAGGCAACTTTTATTGCCTAGGATTGATTTCTTTCTGAATAAAACAAGTTAGGCAGACTGACTTGGTTTTTTAGTTTTTCGTCGGTAACTGTAAGGTATTTCCAAATAAGACTGGCTCTAGGCTTTTATACTTGGAAAACATAGCATTGTCTAATGCTTCTGTTGTCACAAACAAAATAACACAAGCCTACTTGTAAACAAAGTTATAATTGTAAGTTGTGTTTTGGACAATTCATGTTTCGCAACTGCTAACTTCACACAATGGTTGCACGGTACAACCATCTTCGTTGTTAGATGGTTGCAATAGTACCGTAGTGTAATAAAACGCCCATCACCGGGCGGTATCGGTATCGGCTTTAGGCGATCGATTCTCGATACCGATACCAATGCCTAAGAATCGGTGGAATCGAGAATCGGTATCGGGAATCGACTCATCCCTATTAGAAATTAACAAGAGTAACTTTTAGTCATTATTTTTCATAAAAATCAGTTCATTTATTGCAGCATGGCTCCGATTTGTGGCATCTAGAGTTGCACAGTACACTGTTGGCTCTGCATTTACACCTCTTTGAATTGCACATCTTCTGCAGTCGCAGAAGAAAAATCCTTGGCCTCCAGTCCATAAATAATAAACTGAGCGTCAAGAATCCACAACTCGAGGATATCACTCCATAACAAGAATAACAATGCGAAGTTTGCACGTCTCGTTGTATGGCTTCCGCTTTGGCCCTCTGAGCTCCAGGCAATTAGCGAACTGCCCGAGCAACTCCCAAACTCCAAACTTTTTCAGCATTTGCCCTCGAGAGTTGGGCACTTCCAGAACTGCCCGAGTATTTTGGCAAAGTGCCCGATTTCGCCTCGGCCCGTAACATTTGGAAGGTACTTACCACCAACTCATTCCACAAACCAAGATGAATCAGAAAAAAATGCACAATAAACTTGGTAACTATGTAGAGATTGCATAAAATCAAAGTGTGACAAGCACTTTCAGCTGTGGTGGTTAAATAACTCAGGGCCACTTTCACCAACAACATAAACGAGATTAAGTTAGAAAAGATTAAAAAATAACGGAGATTCCAGCTAATCATCTTTCACCAGACCACTTTACGAGTTTAAACTCCTAACGAGGTGGCTTGAGGTTAATATCCCGCCCCGGCCAGTTACACTTGCCAATCTCAGATTAGTGATAACAATGATATCGAGCAATATGGCCGCGCACCAACAGCTGATACCTCTACAGTTTGATTCACAGTTGAAGTTTATTGTTATTCAAGTTTTTGATGATGAATTCACGCGATTTATTGCTCGGATTAATTTTCGATTCCTCGGATGAGGACGATGTTTGAAAGATGCCCAAGGACGATCCGACGGCGCATTCCACATTTTTTGACGGGTTGGAAGACGTCAAATTTCGGCGAACCGACAGTTTTGAAAGTACTCGAGCTTATTGACACTCACCTGGAGTTCCCTTCGAACAGGTATTAAGTTGGAAAAAGGCTTTTACCATCAAATCGATGAATTAAAATACGAATTTGATGTAGGATGATAGGGAAATAAAGTATAATCGATGACGATAGCACGTTATAATAAGATGTTGAATTGCTATCCCTTGTACAGTATGTACCTACCTACCTATACCATATAAAATAACTTATGTACATTTAAATAAGGTGATCAATCGTCCTGCTTCCGTCAAATGATGTGTCACACTTTCTTTGTTGGAAGTCAACGAAAAGTTGTAAGTAGATAGTAACTAGGTAACTAGATAAAAACGGCGGGGGTAATAATTGGTCGTGGTTATGATTCACTGCTTTACTGTCGTGATATGTCGGACACATGGCAGGTTTTCAAACTGTCGTTTCAAATTGTCCAATTTTTCATTGGACAGTTTGCAGCATCTCCGTTACGGAAACTCGATTATTCCAATCTGGGTTTAAACGAGTTTTGGGTTGGTGAAAGACGCCAAGGTTTGATCCTCGAGATTATATTTAATCGAGTTTGGCCAATCTCCGCTACATAAGTTGCTGGTGAAAGTGGCCCTCAGGATAGCTATCGAGACTGTCTCTTTCCTGAATCGGAATAATCTGCGAAATATTTCGTTGTTGATTACATTGTTATATTTGGTTGTAACATTCGAATGGGTTCTGTTGGTGACATGTACCAACTCTCATGCGCCACTGTTCTTCAATATGATTAGTATATTTATTCTTCGTACGTTGCCAACCATTCATTCAAATCTTCGAAATCCAAGGATTAATTTTTTAGAACTCCGAACAAAATAAACGACATATGCTCTACTATATTACCAGTACCAACGTGAATAATAATAAAAGTTATCAGTAACCACTCAGAATCAATTCTCGTCTATGAATTCCACCCTTATGCCTGGCTGGTGAATGCAACTAACCAACATAATTAAGGCATGGAGCAACAAAATTTCGTACACTCATAAGTAATAGTAAATACTCAAAGTAGGTACATATTTATGTAGCTTGACTCACCTAGTTCTGGGCCTGGATGGTGGATAGTTCCTTGGAGAATCAGTGTCTACATTAGGAAGATAAAAATTAGTTTTGGATCCATGGCGATGAAGAGGAGGAGTAGGTTCACAATCCTGTGACTGAGATGCAGTAGGTTCCATCATTTCATCACAAACATCACGCCCAGGAGAGAGCTAAAAGTTCAGACCAGTAAAGGAACATGAATATTGCACAATTCTACTACATGGATGCTTATCACACCAATTTAAAGCAGTTTGGAATCATATTGTAGGAAATTGTTTGTTCAAGTTTTAGGCGCAAAGAAAGGGGATAAATACTACATAATATAAAAAACTGGTAAACTAGTAAATCTAGGGTTCTTGAGGTAATTTTGAGTCTATTTCATATCAATTCTCTGCAGTACATTCCAAGAAAATGTCAAAATTATCTTTGTTTTGTAATACTCTGGTGATTTGGCTTTCCAATTTAGTTTCCCGATTACGAATTTATCCTGACCAGAAAAGTTCCATTCAAAGATAGTCCAGAACGTAACCCCGTTCCATGATGGTGAACCCCTAGGGCTGCTTAGAGTAAAACCGACAACTAGCAAAGTGAGATCACATCAGAGACCATCCATCAGGTTTGACAGTAAAAGTAATTCATAAAACGAGATTCCCACCAAGTTAACGAGGTCTATATTTATTTTTAACCCATCTCCATGGTATCTGCTGACCGATTTTGTTTTACTTATTTCATAACGGTCAGCCGGAAAGAAGAAAAGGAATGGGTCTTTAACCTTACTGAACAGGAAAGAGGGTTTATGCGCTAAATATCACATAAATAATCCAATGCCAGATGCATTATTATAGTTGTTTTCAACAAAAAGTGAACTTTTCAAAATGCATCTTAAAGAAGCAATAACAAGTAACCATGGTATCAAGGATGCCATTGGGAACTTTGTAACTATGATGGGTAGAATTTTGACGACATTATGATGTTTATAATGGTGCTGATTTTCTTCAAGTACTTTCTGTATCCACTCATAAAGTTTTGTTCAAAATTATTGCATGGAAAATGTAAGGATCTTCGGGATGAAAAATACCTGCCAAGTTAACTAAATTTTATATGAATCTTTTTACTTCAGCACATTATGGAAAAATCTACAAACCATAGATTGTTCCATAATCAGCATGGAAGAAGAGAACGGGGGAAGGAAGAATATGATATTGCAGAAACTATTACTCAACTTTGCATTTCATTGTACTCTAAAGGACATCTTCAAAATCTCTCAAAATTCGGTCAATAGCAGCCAATGCTGCTATTGTATCCCAGCTCACTAGCTCGTTCACTCTAGCTTTCTTCTCAAGGGAATGAAGAGGATTTACGAACAGCTGTCAAGGAATTAATTTCAAGAACTACCAATACCCCTCCCGTTCACAAAAACACATTGTTTCTATCACTGTATTGTGTCTCTGAAGATTGAATTAGTAAATGGTTGATAGGCAATACAATTGGCTCGCCTTTCTTCATGACTAGCAGCAGTAGAGGAATGCAATACCTCTAGCTTCGAGGCTCAAAAAATGATAGTTTCGTAATATAATAAAATATTATAATCCATAACTATTATTCATATTTATTTTTCGGAAATAATTATTTTCCACGATCTAAGGATCAATTACCAAGAAATTACCAAGGCGGATCAATTTGAAATTGGCGAGAGTTATAGTATCACAAGAAACTGCAGACCATTCTCTTTAGCTATGAATCAATGTCGAGTGTTCAATCTGTTGCTCCTCTTCAAAAATTCAAGAATTGTCAGTACAATATCATTATTTTTGAATTAGAGGAAGATGATTGAGTTTAGTTTAGGTTATGGCTATTCCGATTGATAACTTTTCAACAATCAATACTTGCACACTAGTCTACTTAGGATTTCGAGGAAGCTTAATTCAAATCTGAGGCAAATAGAAAACTCAGATCCAGTGTATCACTCATGTAAAGTACACCAGCACTTGTGATACCTGTTAAATTTCTATTAAATCCTGATACTGTAAGCCGACGATCTAAAAAAGATTAACTAATTTATCCAATGCAATAGTATCACAGAGACCTTCAATTATAAACACAAAATTGTGAAAATATCATATTTAAGCAAAACCACTCACGCTATACTTGAGTCATAATGAAGCGCCAAGAAAATACAAAGATGCAATCTGACATATTTTGGTAAAGGGAAGTTAAAGAATACAGGTTTTTATGAATAATTTTGTTTTCAAAGATGATTTGAATAAAATCAAGAGTTTACATTTATGAGTATGATATTGATTTTTGATTTAGATGGCAGACTTTATGGCAATTTAAATGATATAGGTATATATAATGAAGAAATATGTATCATACAAACTCAATACTGCCTGAATAGTGTTTGCACATTTACCACATATTTGTGGAAGTTTGCATTTGAAAGCCTAATAAGGCTTGTAGTCCAGGCAATGAAGACAAAAAAGGGCCCTGAGGCAGAAAAAAATAGAACCCAAACCAAAATTGGTACAGATGTAGGTGGAGGTCCCCTGATTGACATACTAAAAGTCCTGGGGGGTGGGGGTGCCGCTCGAGGGGGGGGGGGGTCATTAAAGGTCCCATTTTGTGGTTTTTCGCGAATATCTCGGAAACGGTGCATTTTTCGATGAACCATGTCCTATAGTAAATGAAAGCTGATAAAATTCTCTACAACTTTGATTATATACGTTTTATCGAAATTGCGAACCGTTACGGAGATATATGCATCCGAAAATGGACGAATTTTGAAAATTAGGTTTTTAGCTCACGTTTTTCGGATAACTTTGTTGATTTGCGTCCAAACCGTTTATCTGAGAAAAAAGTCCTCTTAGAGAAAGTTGTAGAGCATCAAATTTCCCTGAAGAATATGTGGCTGAATGCCAATTTATCATTCACCAATCAAAAGTTACGCCAGTTTCAAAATTTTGCCCATTTTTGTCATTTTTACTCAAATGTTGTCAGGCCACTTTTCTGTGTCCTCCAGCTTTAATCGTCCTTCTTTCTGTCATCTGTGGTACGCCCACACGACCCCAGAATTACATACCACCACATGGGGGGGGGGGGGGGGGTGTGAGACGACGATGTAAAAAAGTGTTATTCCATGGTAAGCACGAGTTCAACTTCTTTCACCCCTTACCAATGATCGTACGAAGTGGTCTTTTGCATTCAAATTTGTTGGGTGGTGAGCTCAGGAAAGACCGGATGGCCGAGGGAACGGAGGGGGAGTTGAAGCAGATGAAGTGCTAACAGTGGAATTTTGTAAATGTACCTAGTGTTACAGTTGATCTGTGTTTTAGTACTTAATTTTTTTTTTTTTTTTTTTTTTTTTGAAGAACACACTTTTTACATTTTCTTGAACACACACAGAATGAACTTTATTCAATATTGAACATATGAACATGTGGAACCTAACAACATAACACAAGTTGATGTAGTGGCCAACTTAAACTTCAATACTCCCCCTTAAGTGGGCACCACACTCAACATGTCTGCAGGCTCCGAAACTTCTCGAACTTCAACATAGGTCTTGAGAATGTTTCATTGACTACACCGTATTGTTGCGTAAAATCTTTAGCAACAGGTCTTGATTCAAACTTCGAAATTTTATCATCCACTCCAACTTTCTTCCTAAATACCCAACGGTTCTTGACAACCTGCCCGTTGCTTGGACGATCAACCAACTCCCAAGCTTTCAATTTTATTAGTGCATCATATTCTCGTTTCATCGCTTCTAACCACTTTTCTTTTTCTTCACTTTCAAGCACGTCTTTATAACTTGCTGGTTCGTCAAGTTCATCCCCTGCTGTAGCTATACAACAGTGCCACTGCTTTGGTTTCACAATCCGGCTTGACTTCCTTAATGCCACTGTGCTTGAATTTTGATTGGCGAGTTCTGGTAGTGGTTCAGCGTGATTTATTTCAGTTTCAAACCATTCTTCTTGTTCCGATTCTTCATTTTCTTCTGGAACGTGTTCTGATGGAAGATCAAGAGAAGCTCCGATCCCTGTTTCAATTATAATGGGATGTTCTATCGGTTGCTCAGATCGTTCTTGATTTGTTATGATCACTACGTTTTCAGTGTTTATTGTTTCAGTGGTTGAATTATGAAGATTTTCGTCGGTTTTTGTTTGTAACGTTTCGGCCTCAAAGAATATCACATCCCTCGCTTTCGTTACGATTGTGAGATTAGTGGGATCACTTAATCGATACCCTTTCGTGTCTTCACAGTATCCCACGAATATGTATTCTTTGCTTTTAGGGTCCCATTTCTTTCTTTTCTGCTTTGGAACATGAACAAAAGCTCGGCAGCCAAACACACGAAGATGAAATAACGCAACTTTTCTTCCTGTCCAGACTTCTTCAGGAGTTTTCTTCTTCAGTGCAGATGTTGGATACCTATTCTTTAAATAGTTTGCAGTGCTTAATGCTTCTGCCCAGTATCTTTCACTGAGCCCTGCTTCTTGCAGCATGCACCTAGCCTTCTCTACTAGAGTTGTATTAACTCTCTCTGCGACTCCTAGCTGTTCTGGAGTATAAGGTACTGTTGTTTGATGCCTTATTCCATGTTGCTTTAGAAAGTCTGTCAATGCAACGTTGACGTACTCAGAGCCATTGTCGGTCCTTAGAACTTTTATCTTCTTGTTTGTTTGATTTTCCACAAGTTGTTTGAACTCTTGAAACACATTCTTTACCTCGCTCTTGTTTTTAATCATGTACACAAAAGTTTTCCTAGAAAAATCATCAGTGAATGTTAGGGCATACCTCTTTCCTCCCCAACTTTCCACTGGCATTGGTCCACAAACGTCCGAATGAATCAATTCCAAAATATTTTTGGATTTTGATTTGCTTGTGGGGAAACTTTGTCTTGTCATTTTCCCTTTCACGCACGCTTCGCAGGGTTGAAATCCAGCTGAGGCAAATTTCACTCGACGAGCCATATTTTTCCTCAAAAGGTAAATGGATCTCACGTTTAAATGCCCCAACCTCTTGTGCCAAAGCATTTGTGAATTATCACAGGTGATTGCATTAACTTGTTCACGGTTCTTCGGAACAATTTTAAACACTCCCGAATCATATATGCCCTGTATGAAAACTTTTCCTTTGACCCTAGTCTGGGAATCCATTATCCTACAGCCATCTCTTGAAAATACTACCTTATAGCCTTTTTTGACTATTTTCCCGACTGATAGTAGGTTTGTGTTGAGATTTGGACTGAACATCACATCATGGATATCAGTTTTCTCTACAGTACCGGGTAACTCTAAACTAACTGTCCCACAGCTTTTTGCTAGAATTTTTTCGTTATTTGCTACCCTTATTTCCCTTTCTGTTGGTCGTCTATTCTTAAGCCAATCGTCTCTCATGGTAAAATGTGAAGTAGCTCCTGAATCGATGATCCACTCATCGTTATCCAGTCTCCCTATAGCTAAGGCCATTGAAGTTCCTTGCTCACTTGCATTTTTCTTCTTGGCTTTACATTGTGAAGCGAAATGTCCTTTCTTGTCACAAGCAAAACACTTGGGAATAAAATGCTTTTTCTTTGACTCTTTCTTCAATGTTAGAGCTTTATCATTTTCATTATTGGGCTTGGCTTGTTGACTCAATAGGGTACGTACTGAATCACTTGTGATTTTCGCCCCTGAGCTCTCCAGAGCCATTATCATGGGCTGGTAGCTTTCACCCAACCCCTTCAGCATGACAACACCGATGAACTCGTCTTCAAGCCCTGCATTGATTGACTCTAATTGCTGAGATATGCTAAGGATTCGATTAAGGTATTCTTCAACAGTTGAAAACTGTGTCAACTCGAGTGAAAACAGTTGTTTCAGCAAACTCAAACGTCTGCATAATCCTTTACTTTCATAATTTGACTCAAGCTTAGCCCAGACATCTTTTGCCGACTTTTGACTACGAACCTTAGGATACAGAGACTCATCGACCATTAAACAAATTTTTGATCGAGCTTTGGCATCCTTTCTTGGATCAACCTCTGTCCCTGCAACAACTGCCCTCAGATCCTCGGCGATCAGAAACATTTCCATTCCGAACTTCCAGCTGGAATAATTTTCTGAACCAACCAATTTTTTAATGTTCCGCATTGCTCCCAGTCCTGCAACTGCAACACTCGTAGATGCCACAGGTGGAGAACCACCTGCTCCTGGATCCCCATGAGACATGTTGATTGTCTACAAATTAGTGCTGGGCCCATAACCAGTTGAAGCAGATGAAGTGCTAACAGTGGAATTTTGTAAATGTACCTAGTGTTACAGTTGATCTGTGTTTTAGTACTTAATATATATATATATATATATATATATATATATATATATTTTTTTTTTTTTGAAGAATACACTTTTTACATTTTCTTGAACACACACAGAATAAACTTTATTCAATATTGAACATATGAACATGTGGAACCTAACAACATAACACAAGTTGATGTAGTGGCCAACTTAAACTTCAATAAACAGGCATTGCCTGCTCCGTCGCCTGCATCGGGCGTCACGGAACATGTTCAAACGCCGCCCCCACGGAACTGCCCGACGAGGAGAGTGACGAAGAATACGACATGTTCTAATCATGTATCATCTAATCATGTAATCATGTATTATTTAATTACTTCATAATTAATTACACGCATCGCTTTTTTACATCGTCGTCTCATCCCCCCCCCCCCCCATGTGGTGGTATGTAATTCTGGGGTCGTGTGGACGTATGTATGACGACAGATGACAGAAAGAAGGACGATTCAAGCTGGAGGACACAGAAAAGTGGCCTGACAACATTTGGGTAAAAATGGGCAAAATTTTGAAACTGGCGTAACTTTTGATTGGTGAATGATAAATTGGCATTCAGCCACATATTCTTCAAGGAAATTTGATGCTCTACAACTTTCTCTAAGAGGACTTTTTTCTCAGATAAACGGTTTGGACGCAAATCAACAAAGTTATCCGAAAAACGTGAGCTAAAAACCTAATTTTCAAAATTCGTCCATTTTCGGATGCATATATCTCCGTAACGATTCGGAATTTCGATAAAACGTATATAATCAAGGTTGTAGAGAATTTTATCAGCTTTCATTTACTATAGGACATGGTTCATCGAGAAATGCACCGTTTCCGAGATATTCGCGAAAAACCCCAAAATGGGACCTTTTATGACCCCCCCCCCTCGAGCGGCACCCCCACCCCCCAGGACTTTTAGTATGTCAATCAGGGGACCTCCACCTACGTCTGTACCAATTTTGGTTTGGGTTCTATTTTTTTCTACCTCAATGTCTTTATTTCCTGGACTATTGAGTAAAGTCGATCAATCGTCGTGATAGAAAGTAATAAATTATTTCAGAAAGGATTGTACTTATAAACAAAAACGGTAAAAACCAAGCTTGCAGGCGAACTTTGATAGTAATATTCATGTCCCAGGGAATTCGAGGAGCGGATAAAAATCCTAAAACTCAGGAAATCATAATAGATACCTAATAAGCGCAGATGACACGGCAAAAAAATTTTAGCTTTTTAAATGATCAATACTAGTAAAATGCAACGTGGTAGGTGTGTAATGTGATAATTATCAAGTATTGTGAAGTTGATGCGTGTTTTAAAAATTGGACAAAGTGATGGATTGTGCTGCTGAAAAATTCAACATGCAATACAAGCGCGGTGACGTCCTATAGTCGTACGATCCTAAACCTTAACAACTATATTTTAGCTAAGCAATACAGCAAAAGGGTCAACATTCCTAGCTAGATGATATCGAAGCGAGAAAAACCAAGTGCTATATTAAAAATGATCACATACATCTCTTTCAGAGTTTCGAGGAAGGTCGCTCGCATTCCCTTGCTGCACGACACAAAATTATTAGAAGTGATAACACTTTACGCTTACCTACAAGTGAAATCAAGTGTCTACGAAATTAAGACTGATTTAGATAGTGCAGCAGTAATAAGTAGGTAGTTTAGGAGCAGCTATGAAGTTACAGGAACATAATGACTAAATTACTGGCAAATCTACTAGATCAATAAAGTAAATGTTAACACAACAAAACCATGAATTGCGACAATATATAGTTTAAGTTCTTGATTGTCAATAGAAGAACATTATTAGTAGGTGATAAAAAAACAGCAATTAGGTTAGAAAACAGCAGCGATGCAACTCTTAGGAAACACTCAAACTCTTAAATATTTATTTTCAGAAAAACAATAATTTTTTTATTAATATTTAAAGTGGCTAGGTTATTTCACGGTTGACCCTTCATGAGAGAGCATTTTAGCAGCTACTGTGCAGGTGAAGAAAACGTATTGATAAAAAAATCAATTCTTAGAGAGGAGAAAGATACCATGATGGGTACAGAGAAAACTACTTGAGCAAGATAATAGATATGTAATGAAGACAAATTTTTACCCATATTTTTGTGTGGTATTTAAATTTAAAATATATTGGAATTTTCGGGATTATAGGACCTGGATGACGTCCAAATATTGTATTTATCATCAGCTTTGGCAAGACTCGGTACCATCAGAAACACGATCAAACCACCATTAAAATTTATCGTAATTTCAGCGAGAAAATCGAAATTTTAATTATGAATTACGTAGAAAATCGAATATAAATAAAACAGAGGTTTGTGATATATGTATAGAAGCTACATCTATAAACCTACTAAAACAGATAGTGACACCAATGGTTTTTCAACAACTTAGGACATCTGGGTAACACACTCACAATTTTGATTGGGGAATTGGTAGAATATTAAAGGTTAGCACGAGAATATTTATGAGGTTGACTAGGTAAAACCGGTCGTAGGTATGATAAGTGCACGGTTCAGATGTAAAATAGAAGGCAGATTTTCTATTTTACAGATATGAGATTACAAGCTAATGTTTTTAGAACACGTCAACGAATATAGAGTTTTTGGTGACCACTAACGTACCCTTAACGTCACCCTACCGTACCCAGGAGTACGTGACCTTGAGGGGACGTTAGCAACGTCGTACGTTAGAATGGCTTATTTAACGTCACCCGTTTGGGGGCCTAAAGACACACGACACCAGCCTAACCTTCCTGTGAATGTAACACTACTGGGCACCTCAAAATTACTCGAATACTGGTGAAATAAATAATAGTAGTTTTTCTTTTCAAATGCCTCATTACCAACTAATTTTATTGATGTAGCGGGTAGGTTTTTGAACACCCCTCAAACTTGGTTATTTTTCGTTTCATGTCGTGTAGATAGAAACCGAATGTGCCATCTGAAGTCCGCCTCCGCTGTCGTGCTTTACCAGCCTTCAACTCGATCGAAAACAATCCGGTCTTTTGCGCACAGGCTCTATTTGGTCGATTAGAGCTTTGTTTTTATTATAATTTCACATATTTTAAATGAGGAAACTGAGTTTTATTACTACTTCTTCGCAGTATTGTTCTTAGTTAGCCTGATCTCAGCTGTTTTCTCGTGAACATTGCGTAAAGTGCTGCCTCCACTGATGATTATCAGGTAAAATCCTGGTTCATTGTCATAGAGATGAATACTTTTTCATACTTCTTGATATATTACCCAACCGATAACCCAAAAACATGAAGTTCGTAACGACTAAAGACCTAAAAGTGCAACTAAATCGCGGTGTTTCCCACTTGAGGCTTACTATCTTTGCGTTAAATCCATGCCTTGTTTACGAATTGAAAAATAAAAATGAGAAACTATCCCGTATTTGTACTGAGACTAACATGAAATTCGAATTTAGGATTGAAAATTGGCATTTCACATCGAAATAAAGAAGTCGATTAGACAACCAGTAGACAACAAGATAGCTGGGAAAAAATATCGCGTTGCCCAACCACCGTTAACGTGACATCAAAATTAAGGCAACCGCTCTCCCGGCTCCTTTTGGGTTAGCATCTTCGTTTGCTCCCTCAAGACTACGGTAACGGGTGACGTTGAGTTGAAGTCGCCAAAAACTCTCTAATATTTGAATAATATTAGATCCCTTTTAGGAAAAAAATCATTTGACATTTGATTTGGATATTCTGGCAAAGGAGTGAGTAATGATGACGTGTATTCACTCTAGCAGCAGATTAAGGAGCCAAATAATTTGTGGGCAGGTAGAGTAGGTTTCTCTGTGCCCCCCACACCCATATGTATATTTAATATATTAATCTTACAAATAATTAATCGTCCCTATCCAATTTCACTGTTAATGAGTATTAGATGGATTGTAACTGATATTCGATTTTGAACTAATGCCAACTGACTACTCTAGGTTTTACAACTTGGAAAACTGATAAAACATTATTGTCATATGATATTATCCACTTCTGAATCTTTCTCCCCTCTTACTCACCATTGAAAAATTGCCAATGGACTCACATAGTCAGTTATACGAATTGATAAAAATGAGGTTCAATAAGATATTACCTAAATAGCGTCGATTGTGTTAGAATGATACCGAAATATATGGTTACATCTCGTTTTGAAACAAATATGTTGTAAACGTGACATTAGAACCAAATGTTTGTTAATTGAGGAACATTCAGAGAGTAGGTCAACACGTTCAACTACTCAAGTCCATATAACAACAATTACTACTTGGAGACAAAAGCCAAACCCTATCAAGAAAAGAAAAAAAGTAGCACACGCTGTGAATGGTCGGAAACACGTAAAAAATATCCTGTGCACAGGTGAAATTCAGCAGGAAAATTAAACAGCAACTATCACAGCACACAATTAGGTATTTTAGAACTCTCGACAAGTCATCCCAAAGAGACTTTTCACAGAATATAGCTTGAGGGTTTCATTAAATTTTATTGGGGGGTGTATTATTGATAAAAGGTACAGTATCTCAGGGTTTCGGTTCAAAAAAATCGATGTTAATAATTCAGTTGAACCATGCTCTTGTTCAAACACTGACCTTGTACATGCGAGTACTTATTTCATAATGCTATATAAACAAACGGAAGTCATTAATAACAGCAAAATGGAATGCAACTGTCGTCTAAGACTCAATAGAGTGTATCTTAAAGAGTTCTTTTTTAAATTAAGTTTTTTATTTAAATCATGTTGGATGAGAAAAAATACTTCTTTATGACTTAAAACAAAATAGAACAAATCTAATAAGGTTGGCAATGAAAACTGGAATGCATTCATGATCTAAATGACCATTACAAGACAATTTAAAGTGCGCAACATCTACAGAAACGTTTGATGGAAATACCTTGTTGTAAGCGTTGGGATTACTACTTCTTACGCCATTGCTGGTGTCCATGTAAGTCTTCACCTGTTGACTACTGTCACTCGCGATGGTGGCTATTACGGGACTATCTTTCTTCTTGCCACTGTAACGACTGGGCTTCAATAAACTGAAACACGTCAATTCAATCTTATCTGAAATTTGGAGTCATAACAATACAGCCGAACAGTCGAAAAATCACAGAATGGCAATAAAAGATGAAAATTTAGTAGCTAAGTGGACTATTATTACTTCACTACCTTCACAGGGAATATTATTGAGGCTGCAATAATAAACTTAATTTGATATAAATTCCATAGATAAAAAGAAAAAAGAATGATTTGATATTTCGAAAATAATCTTTGTCAAAAATAGAAGAGTGATTAGTTTTTCTGAATAATTGGATGAGCAGTGTCTTGGAAGCCTGCAACGATTAACCATCCATATATTATGGCTTCGCAACTTCTAATGTAGTCTCAATCGTTGAGGTTGAGGCCGGGAGGCCGCATTGATCCCAGTACCCAGCGATGAGCGCGTTCGGACTGCTGCAACAATCTATCATTTGTTGGTGGTGGCATCTTCTTTAAAACCTTCACTCCGAAGCATTCATTGAACGTGACTACGGCGTCGTGGGACCTAGCATGCAGCTTCAATGGCAGTGGTCGATCCTGGTTTAAAGAAGCTCTATGGTTGTTTACTCGTAAATTCAATTGGGTGGCTTTTTCTACATAGAAGCTTCTGCTCTGATCTTCTGCACACTGTTTACAAATAAGCTGATAAACACACATCTGAGACTGACACTCTGCGGTTCCTTCACATTTGATTCCTCCCAGGATACCCAAAACGAATCATGCGTGATAGAATGGTCCCAGCTCACGTAAATTACCAGCGAAGAACACGACCATCATCTGATAGAGTTCCCCTCGTCACCACGTTCTTCTTCGGGATTCAGAAAATTAATGCAATCCTCCGGGGACTACAGCCAATTCTGGCTTCCAGTCCTCTGACCCGTGATTTGTTTGGAGATATGCCACAAGTGTCATACCGACAAGGACAGAACCTGGGAGGAATTTTATCACACAGACATCCACGTGTTCAGCCTCCGGAAGTGCAGCAGCCTGGATTGCATCAATGTGGGCGCCCAAGGTGCAAACTGTGTGAGATAGTAATAGAAGGCTCTCACTTCACCTCCCCAAATACCTCTCATTCCTACAAATGTAAAGGAACCGCAGAGTGTCAGTCTCAGATGTGTGTTTATCAGCTTATTTGTAAACAGTGTGCAGAAGATCAGAGCAGAAGCTTCTATGTAGAAAAAACCATCCAATTGAATTTACGAGTAAACAACCATGGAGCTTCTTAAAACCAGGATCGACCACTGCCATTGAAGCTGCATGCGAGGTCCCACGACGCCGCAGCCACGTTCAATAAATGCTTCGGAGTGAAGGTTTTAAAGAAGATGCCACCACCAACAAATGATAGATCGTTGCAGCAGTCCGAACGCGCTCATCGCTGGGTACTGGGATCAATGCGGCCTCCCGGCCTCAACCTCAACGATTGAGACTACATTAGAAGTTGTGAAGCCATAATATATGGATGGTTAGATCGTTGCAGGCTTCCAAGACACTGCTCATCCAATTATTCAGAAAAACTAATCACTCCTATTTTTGACAAAGATTATTTTCGAAATATCAAATCATTCTTTTTTCTTTTTATCTGTGGAATTTATATCAAATTAAGTTCATTATATAAATAGGTCAGTAGAACAAAAACAATCAAATGCATATATATATATATATATATATATATATATATATATATATTTACATTTTAACGCCTATATAATACATGCTGGTTGCACGGTTTCTTGTATCCCTAAGGTTTGCTCTAGACTTTGTGGTATTCAAGACTTACGGAATTGGGAATACCTTGAGACCCATGTCAAAAGTGACAAGATCCGCTGTTTTGGATTCCAGACTAAGATTTGAAATATCAGATGAGACTTGTCATTTGAAGTATGTCCTAGGACACTCCAGTACAGGAGTGATCCGTGAGGAATGGGTAACAAACAAAAAGTGGAACTTTTGAGTAAAGGCACATTCAGTAGAATAAACCCTAAAGAGTATCATGTAAGGACTCACCTAGGGAACTGTGGACCGCAGAGTCCGTAGAAACAATTTGTCCAGCATCCTCGAGAAAAAGGATTGTATCCACCTTTGAACTTTCCAGTAACTTGTTCGTTGGTTGTTCGTCCTCGAGCTACAAGCACAATATGAAAACCAGTCAACCCGAAAATGGGAATAAACAGTAGCGCTATGATACCCAGAATGACGAGACTGGATCCCATATTAAGGAAAATAATGTACGCAAAAATAAGCCTAGAATGGAATGCATTTTTTTTTTTCTTCTATAATGTAGACAAAATAATATCTTGCAGCAAGCCATCTGGGCAAAAGCAACACATTCCTTCTAACTGTTCTCGTTTAAGGGGCTTGAGAACATAATTGTATGTATATGCATTACTAGAGAGTTTTTTGCTTTCCAAGGTGTTTACTGACTGAAAAATGAGCCTAGGGAAAACAAGAAACAGATGCTAACCGACAAGGTCATTCCATAGTTCCTCCCTGCGGCGTGTTGTCTTATATAACTTTACAGCTAGCTATCCTTTATGCTTCATGTGTCATGTTGTGAATTTAGGAATTGTGTTCACAATAACTAGGGTACTCAATATCCTTACTATTTATAAGATTGTGAGAGTTGAGACTAACTATCCCTCGAAAAAATCCCAAAGAGACAAATACAGTTATGGATAAAGCAAGAAACCTCGCCCAGGTTTTTTTTTAACCGTTTTCTCAAGTCTCATCTCTACAAGGGACATACAAGCCCGCAGACAGAAAGTTAGATACAACCAACCAAATCTCAATTCCTGATGTACCAACGACCAACCTTAATTAATCCAAGCAAGTAGTTAAACGAGTGAAAATGGTGGAAAAGAGTGTGAGGGGACAAAAAGGGACTTCAAATCAAAAACCGCTGCAAATTATTACATAATGGTTTATTATTTCTGAAGCCGATAGCCAGCTATAGTAACCAGCATGCTCTGGGGCTTTCGCCAGTCTCTTTTCTAGTATCCACCTCTGTTCTCGTGTTACAGGCTGTGCTCCCGATGGGGAGCAAATGGGTGATCGTACAGCCACCCGAGAGGTCTCATTCAATCCACGGAGCTAATTTCAATAGGAATCAAACTAAAACCGTGGGTACACTGGCGGCGGCGCCTTCTCTCACTCCACCCCCCGCTCACCCCCCTCACCACCCACCGTGACCCCCTGCCAAGCGTGCTACGCGTGCGTAAGTCTAACACTCAAAGCCTCAAAAAAGACACTTTTTCGCTCGTTTTTGGCCTATAGCATCTATGCGAGTAAAGCTATTAGGATGGTTAAACGTTAGGACCAACTAGACCCCAAATGGAGTCTATGTGCGAAAGAACGGGTTTTTTAAGTCAATTCTTAGGCCTTTTATGGCCCGGACGGCGGACGGACATTTCAAATTTGGATTCTACGCACCTTGAAACGTAAAGTGACAAAGTTTGAGGGGGGGGGTTATCCATTTTTTTTTTTTTGCTATACGATCACATAAGCTTATTATTGAAAATAATAAACCAAAAGGGTATTTTTCAGCCCCCCCCCCCCCCCTCAGGTCTTGGGGGTAACAGTGAGTGAAAAGGGGGACATGTGCCGCCAAAAAGGGACGTCTGTGGTGAGGTAGTTACGTGAAGGAACTTGATAAGGATCAGCATGGCGAAGCAATGCCACTATAGTCTGATACGGGTAAGAACTTCAAGTTTTGTGGAAGGATACCACTATGCACTCTCAGTATAGGAAAACAAGGTTCGAGATACGACTTTAGAGATTGTCGATGCAAGACCACCATGCCCTCTTAGGAGGAAAAGGACAGAAGGAGGTTGCTTAGGGTTTGGAAGAAGAAAGCAAGACACTTGTTGAATGAATGGACACTAGTCCGTGCTCTCCTCGGCCTTTTATACCTAGGTGTATAGTCTATGCACTGCGTGCCTGTCGGTCGGGGAGGGTAGTGAGGTCTACCCAGGGCGAGGATCGATGTTTATTATGAGAACCACCGCATATGTGTGGAAGTTTACAACATATCATACATTGTACTATGAAAGATCGTGGGCAAATTTTGGATAACATGAGAATACTGTAGGGTCAGAAACCGTTGAAAGCAACTATCTATTCTCCAGATAGCTAATTCTATGGAAAGTTAAAGTTATTTCAGTTAGCCTACATTTCTCGGAACCACGAAGAAAATGAGGATAAGCTGTTTTTCATAATTTAGGTACTATTCCTACATAAGGTTGTTCAGTTGCTAATAACGGGTAAGCAAGAGAAAACACTGCTTTGTTGAAAATAAAACACGATGGAGATGAGATTGAAGATGGAGTAACAACATCACGGATCTCATTGAAATAAGTAACCACTTGGTCTAGTACACCTTTTCACCTCGATTGTAATTTGTTTAAGTCAGTTAAAAATAAACCAATCATCACCCTTTAACTTGGTAACGGTACCTTTAAATATTGATCCTTGTAACTTTGTCAAGCTAAACTCTGAATACTTGCTTTCTACCAAGCAACGCTATCATTATATGAATATCTGTAACTAAACCTGAACGGAATGAGGGGAACTCACTTGTTTGATAATATTTTTAAATGAAAGTAAATGGAATTCTAGTAATATAGGCACCAACTGCACTCTTTCAAGAAAACTCGTTTTCTTCCGGGTTTTAAAGTTTTGGATGTAAACTAAGTTATCGCAAACTCTCCTGGGCAGGACCCGCCTGTAGAGTGTGTCGTCACATTTTGTCGAAAAATCATAAAAAGCAAACACTCATCATAAGAATGTGTGGATGGAGTCAAAATTATCAGGATGAAATTATACTTTAATTTAAAGATAGTACACATTTTTTTATACCAATGGGCAATCCTTATTTAAAACAATTAGTGAAACGCGGAATTAAGTGGGTAGTGGCCTTCCTGCAATGGCTAAGCATCAATTGGTGCAATCATCACAAGGTTGAAAAACACTGGTCTAAAGAACAAACAAGCAAACCGGGTGAATTTCGAAAATATGCCAGAACGTAAATGGGATCATAACTAGATTTCTTTCATAGTAAAATTCGAACATTTCAAGCGAACGAAAGTTGTAATTTGAATATAAAAACTTGGGGAAAAAAAACAGGTATAAACTTTTGAAAATCCATCACGTCTCTGTGATGCACTAAGGAGATAAACCCAATTTTCTTCAACATAGTACCAAATTGTAAGAAAAGGATACGAAACAATGATATTAGTTTCGGTCCAATCATCCTTGTGGAACCAGACGAAAATGCAGCTCAACACGAATATTGAGATCATGTGTATGCTCAACGTGACGAGGAAGAAGAAGAAGTATCGGTAGTTACGTCTGCCGATACAGTTGTTCACCCATGGGCAGTGATGATCAAACGTCTAAAAAAAAAAAAAATAAAAATAAAAATAAATAAATAAAAAAATAAATAAACAAATAAAAATAAAATAAATAGGTAAATAAAAATAATGACTTACGAAACCACATCAAAATTTCTTAATATAATTATTATTGTGCCTGCACAATACCACAGCATGCCATGTATGCCATATATACTATAGTATATATATAAATATATATATTAGGATGATGTGAGAGGGTACAGATTAATACTGGATTTCATTAATGAATTGACCAATATTAGTCTCAAGAAAGGAGGACTTACATATGTGCAAAAGGAACTTACAAGACTAATATTTACGTAATTATCTAAAAATACATACATTTAAAGTAAATTCAATTCGAAGGTAAATGCAGTGATTGATACATGAAAAATAGCATAGATATATGGAGTGGTAACCATGATGACAAATAAGGTGGCCCAAACTCAAACACAGGTTACTCGTTGTGATTGGTTATATTGGAGTGAAGTCAGTAGAAACTGGCGGTGAATGTTCGGACTCACCACCATTATTTTTTTAATAAGATGGACACTTTTTTCATAAATTATTTTCTTTGAAACATGGCATGAGAAGATTTAACAGCGACCGAAAATGTGCAAGTTATTCATGAAAGCACCATGTGGAATAACGAAAGTGAGGAAACTAGAACATCGCATAAATAATATTTTCTTTAAAACAACACAAAATTTGCCGAAAAAATCTCATCCCACAACAGTCCTAAAATCTTGGCATCACTTTTATAGTGTGACAAAACGTTGACAGAACATTCTTTCAGATCCATATATATAGCCTTGGACGGCAGTTACACGGGAAGAGGGACTCTCCACATCCATCACAGGAATCAGGGAGGAACAGATAGTCTGCAGTCTGGGATGGGTTAAATTCATTTTTAACCTTTCATAGACCGCATGCCCAAAATCAAGAAGCGCTGTTGTTTCTTTACAAGAGCTCAATATGTACACCAATCACCCCATGATATGCCTTCCCCACCATTCCCCCTACCTGTCTAGCACACTCAACACCTCCCCATGTATGCTGGCAGTCACCTACAAGAGTTTGATGAGCTTGTTTTTGTTCTTGGACATTAATAGCCGGATGCAGTTCTGTTTGTAAATCAAGCTGTTACCTACCAATTTGAGAGTTAATGATGAAGTGTTGTTTGTTGGAGATCCCAGATAATTGAGTGGACTTGTCCTAGCCATTGTGAGTCAATGTGCGAATAACTAAGGTTTTTTTTCCTAAGAGATTTGTAATAAATAATAAAGTGAAGAAAGTCCGATTTCCCTTAGATAGGTAACGACAATTATTTTTGTTCTACATTACTAACACGTTATTAGTAACTATTCGATTCTAAGTTTTAAATAGCTATTAATTGTTTGTTTTCGTTTTCCAGCTAATGTAGCCTGTTAAGAATGGAAGGTCATTGGAATGCCTACCTGTTTTTGGCACTGTCTATTTTGTCACTGGTTAATCATTCGAATTGTCATTTAATTTTCAGTAATTTCCAGTTTATTTAGTTCAGTCAGTTATTTGTAGATATTTCAAACTTCATTTGAATAGAAAGCAGAGTACTTATAACAGTCTAGCACTCTATACCAATGTAAGGGTGAAGTATGTAATTAGTTTATCTTTTAAATATTACAATACAACGATTTTATGGTCTGAAGAACTATTATTCAGAAATAAATTGATTTATAATTAATATTTTTGATTGCCTCCAAAATAACTACGTATATCACTAATAACATGGGTCGGCGCAAAGTGCCCCACTCGGTCTATGATGTTACTAAGAAGGGTGAGGTCTACAGAGGGTTAATCTATTAACAGGTCATCAATGTATAACTGCAGTGTCCCGTTTGGTAACCTGTTTAGTAACCGTTGTTTGGTAACTCCACTCAATAATATCAGAACAAAGTATTCATATGTCAAACTTACTTCAATGCAATGGTTGCAGACACTGCAGTGGCTACACCTTGGAGGCCGGTAAAACTTGCAGGTTACGCACCATTTCATACGCACAGTGATCCCATTGATTTCAGTGTTTTTATAAAGAGGCGACCGTAGGTCGTCTTCTCTATCTTCGTCAGGAGATGCTGGAACAAGACCATTTTATTGATATGAAATTGATATTCAACACTGAAAGAAATAGAGGATAAAGATATTAGTTTTTCATAATCAAGTTTTATCATAAGTACCCTTGGGAATAACTCCGGGATCCATGAATGTCGCCAATGTGAAATTGGCCAGAACGAAGAACGTTATGACTCCTTGATATGCTGGTATCCATGGGTACGGTCCTTTATAATACTGGCACCTAAACAGCAAAATCATTTATTATGTAGCTTATAACAAGCAGAGAAGTATATTTACTCTAGTAGCAATTTAGGGAATCAAACAGTTTATTGGAGAGAGCTGATAGATGGTTCTGTGTGAATGGGGAAAGTGGGGATCCCACCAATAACTGTACCAAAGCGAGTGGGAGGAGGCAAGCCACAGACAGACATCTGGCAACCCAAGGCAGGGCGACCAGGTGTCAGGGTTTGGCCTTGAGAGTCTGGTATTTACTAGCTGCCCAGGCGAAAAGTGAAAATCACTCTGGATGCCAGTCCAAAAGTCACTCGGACTGTCCGTTTTTCACAGAAAAAGTGGCAATTGTCCATTTTTTGTTGATGAATGTATTTGTAAGAATTTGACTGCAGCCATCCCCTTGGGTGCACATGAATTTGATAATTCGTGTTTGGCTGCACAAGTTTTCAGAGACATTGTTTTCTTCAATTTTGGCTGTAGCAATTCCAAATAATATATGAATCGAATCTAACACAAAATTAGGTAGGTATCTACGGTATTTTTGTGTCCAAAAAGCGCTGCCGCACAAACAAATCCATGACTTCCAGTGTACTGATCTACACCAAGGTTGAGTTACCTCGGAAATTAGTGCTATAGAGCTATCTTAATGCCCAACATCATAAATAATTGTAATCTTGTCTTATTCT
Organism: Adelphocoris suturalis; assembly: GCA_030762985.1. Taxonomy (NCBI): domain Eukaryota; kingdom Metazoa; phylum Arthropoda; class Insecta; order Hemiptera; family Miridae; genus Adelphocoris; species Adelphocoris suturalis. The sequence continues at coordinate 17,925,905 of CM061041.1, read as the reverse complement.
TTTATAAGAAAGTATTATCGATACCTTCTATTAGAATAGAATATAATTAATTTATATAATATAAGAACAATACAGATACAAAAATTGAGGTGAGCGTAATAGGTACATATAATTTTTTTAAACACTGATTGCGGGGTCTATATTTGCCAAACGGTAGGCTTGGCCCTTGTTGCTAGACAATGAGACAGTAGCCATCGTGTCATGCTTTACTATGCTTCAATGTGTTATGCTTTATTAGCTACTGGTTGGGCATTCTCCCTTTCAGTTGAACACATAGAATTAAAATGAAGTTGAGAAGGACACAAGCACAAATTCACACGTCATGATCTTCTTGTATAATTTAGCTAAAGGGTGAAAAGTTAAATCGAGTTTAAAAAAGTTAAATCATCAATATTGTTCGTTAGTGGATCTAAATTATGGATAGCTGCATATATGATAGTTTTACAACTACACAAACTAAATCACTCATGAAGAAGTAGTGGAACCCGTTTCAATGAAGAAAACAAAAGTTAACAAAGAAGTCTTAGGGCCACTTAAAAAAATAAAATAAATAAATAAACTCGGTTCATGTATCAGGATCCAAGTTCAGTGAAACTGTGGATTGATCTCTGTTTAGGTTCCTTCGGACAGACCATTCTGAACCGTTCTACCTAGGCCACGCCCCTTTTTGGCCGTATGGACAGTCACAGAATGTGTTTTGAACATGCGGTTCACTGTTTGGACAGACAATCCCAAACCGTTCCAAACTTCAGAATGGTTGGTTTGAGACATGAACACAGAATGTTTTCAACAGCATAAGCCCCGTCATATTTGAAACTAGCCGCTCCAGCTCGCTTCGCTCGCCCCCACGTCCAGCCCCCCCATTAAGTTGCTCGCTTCGCTCGCAAGGTGTGGCTGTGAACATGCGATGTATTACGATTGGAACATGTAGGGGATATTGCTCGCTTCGCTCGCTCGGTATGGCTGTATATGTGTAGGAAAAACCCCGGACCCCCCATTAAGTTGCTCACTTCGCTCGCTCGGTATGGCTGTATATGTGTAGGAAAAACCCTGACCCCCCCCCCCCCCCCCCGTTAAGTTGCTTGCTCCGCTCGCAAGTTGTGGCTGTGCAGTTGTGATGGTATTTTACTGTCGAGTGGGACTTGTTGAATGAGTGGAAATGGTAGATCCCTAAGGGTAGGTTTAACATGTGTAGGGGTTGTTGCTTGCTTGAGGAAGTTACACTGCCCACCCAACTTGGCAGACGTTTTCTTCCGTTGGAAATTCTTACAAACAAATGAAATCTTATAAAACTACGTGGAACCACGAAAAGTTTATTAGGGGATGTTGCTCGCTTCGCTCACAAGGTATTGCTGTATATGTGTAGGAAAAACCCGTATTTGTTCTGTTGAAATGTCTCTCGAACGGAAAAGTTCCATCCTTCAACGCGCACGTGCGTAGGCCTGCTCGCAGCATTGTGAAACGGCGGCGGGCTCGATTAACTTGTCATTTCAATCGCTTCGCCTCCCTTTCCCTCGCATTTTGACCAACTTCCCGTCACTTTTTTCGATACCCAATTTCGGATTCAGATTCGGCGGAATCAAACCTGTATTTCGCCTGCGAAAACCATACCGAAAAACGTTCGTTTATAGGGTATATTTTAATCAGAAAAAACGAAGTTTTTCGTTGGAATTTTCGAGAAAACGGGTCCCAACTCTTCAATTTTTTTGACGAATTTTCCGATACTTTTTTCGCGATCCGATTGCACAGTCGTCTTCCTCGTAGAAAAACCTACGAAACAGGTATTTTTCCGGAATTTTCGACGGCCGTTTAGAGGGGTGCAGGAAGCGGAGAAGTCGAAAAAGTGCTCATTAACCCGGACATCGACCCCCCCTCCCGCCCTACAGCCCATGGTTCGGGTGGGATTAGAAAATTTTAAATTCGCTTATACACCCTATCGGAAAGTCCCAAGAAGATCCCCCCACTCGTAGACTCCCACCACTCAACCGTTTGGCCATGCATAGACACGACAAACAGACAGACAGACGGAGTTTCATTCTTATAAATACGAGTATATAGATTATCCTCGATTTCCCGCGAAGGGGTTTGGAATGGTTCTCATCCCATTCCGTTCAGAACGCCATTTCGGGAACCGCATTCAGAACGGTGTGTCCGAACAAACCTTTTGAATTCATTTCGGTTTCACCAAGTTGAACTGAGTTCGTCGGAATGAACTGAACTGGATCATTGAAAACTCCAGCTGAACCACCCACAACAAACACCAGATCCCAGGCTTAACTTCCGGTGACGTCAAGAAGAGATGCCTTAACTTGGGAGCAGGAAGGTCGGGGATTCTTTTTTTCACTCATCAATCACGTGGTCCTTTGAATGCATATTCGGTTTGTGCTTTTTGTGTTGATTGATATGATTGTGCGATCATTAGTGTTCATTGATGGAATCAAAGAAGAAACATGGGGAACCCACATGGAGAAAGACCTCAAATACAACCTCCTAGACCTCAAACATAACCATTTTGATTTTCTCGAATCTAAAAAAATCGACGCCCATTCGGCCTACAAAAAAAGAAAAATGGAAAAAATTGAATTGGCTTGAGGAATTAATTTCCAGTTCTTACCAATATCAAGATGGGTCAAAATTGAAAACACAAAGGGAAAATCTGTTAAAAAGGTCCAAAAGGAGCTCTTTTCGATGTGCTCGACAACCTTTACGTTACAGGTGAGTAAAGTTGAATATACCTTTTGTTTTATCTTGTCTACTCCCATTTTCATTATTATCGTCATTGGAAATCAAACGAAGCAGTTAATATTGTTATTTCTGTTGGGAGAGGTGGAAAAAAAGGACAAATTAATGAAAAAACCCGAGCGAGAGCTTTGCTATTACCACTTGATAAATTAAAAACACACGACAAAATAATATAAATAATGTTAAATAAACTCGTCACGAAAATTTTGGCCAAATTTCTGACGTGGTTAGGTAAGGGAAGAGACGAGCAACAACTGATCCGAGTTTACACCCAGATCCGGCCAAGATGGAGTGTTCAACGCTGAACACCGGTTGATCAGACATCAGCCTTGAACTTCCATGGTGAAATCCAATATTGCAGACGATCCCTGTTCAATACTCAAACTGCTTCTTGAACTCGGATCAAACACTTGGTGAAACCGGCTCTTATAATGTTAAATCGATTTTGATTGTTAGGTCATCATCAGTAACAAACAATAACCGTTATAATAACAAAGGTGTGTTATTGAACAGAATGATAAATTTTAGAAAATTATGGCGCATTGCAAGTCGGTCATGGGTCCAGAATGGGTACAGAAGCTTTTTTTTTTTTTTTTTTTTTTTTTAATTTTCTATTGCAAACTTGAGTACCAAAAATACTAATGAAGCCATCATTACGCAGAAAAAGTTTCGTTTTATCGGTCAGGAGCTTAAAGAAGTTCAGAAGTTTAACTTGGCGCTCGCAACTTATGATGTCATAACTCCGGACTGTCTACGGATTTCTAAAAGTCTGGAAGTTACCATGACAAACATTCTATGTAGCAAACTCTACCCTATTGAAAACAAGCTGATCATAGTATTTTACTTATCATCTCTGCTCTACTAATTTAATACATGATAATATATAAACTTGGGATGAGTCGATTCCCGATACCGATTCTCGATACCACCGATTCTTAGGCATTGGTATCGGTATCGAGAATCGATCGCCTAAAGTCGATACCGATACCGCCCGGTGATGGGCGTTTTATTACACTACGGTAGTATTGCAACCATCTAACAACGAAGATGGTTGTACCGTGCAACCGTTGTGTGAAGTTAGCAGTTGCGAAACATGAATTGTCCAAAACACAACTTATAATTATAACTTTGTTTACAAGTAGGCTTGTGTTATTTTGTTTGTGGCAACAGAAGCATTAGACAAAGCTATGTTTTCCAAGTATAAAAGCCTAGAGCCAGTCTTATTTGGAAATACTTTACAGTTACCGACGAAAAACTAAAAAACCAAGTCAGTCTGCTTAACTTGTTTTATTCAGAAAGAAATCAATCCTAGGCAACAAAAGTTACCTATTAATTGATACTTGATAGATAACAAAAAATATCAAATTTTGTAAGTATATGCACAAATCAAGTTAACTAAAGCCTTGAATGCAAATATAAATCTGAAATTTAGAATTTTTAATAAGAATTAATCTTTAAAATTTATTTAATTTTAATAAGTAACTAAAGCATTAAAGCTTCATTGGAACAAGAACTCCTAATGACAATAAATAGAGATGGAAAATATATTAGCTAATTAGACTAATAAATAACTATTAACTACTAGACTAAAAATGTTGGTCTTTTTAAACAAAAACGTTAAGTAGAACAGATGGAGAATAAAGGTTTTATTATCCATGTTTTGTTTTTATTTAAAAATTACCTCATTTGCAAATATATTGGGATCCATTTTTTGTAAGTATAAGTTATATGTTGTACAAAAAAAATTTGAATATATTACTAGTTCAAGAGGAATTTTTGTTTTTTACCTACAGGTAAGTTAGGTATTATGCGCCTATGGTATTGGTATCGAGAATCGGGATTCGATTTTTTAGGTATCGGTATCGGGAATCGATAAATTTTGGTATCGACTCATCTCTAATATAAACCTATCTACTAATATAGTTGAGAGAAAATAAATAAATCGACCATTTGTAATATTGAATCCAGTTCTTCACAGTGAAACTTGGAAGAAAAAATTCGTACTAACATACGTACATATGTACATAGTACGTACGTACGTACGTACTAAAAAGTTCGACACTAACATACATGGTGGCAATTCCTTGCACTATCATTGGAAGTTAAAGTTCAAGCGTCAAATATTCCAACGTTGATTATTCTCAATCCCCCTCCTGTTTTCTGTAGAGGATTAAAACTCGTTTAAGCTGGATAAAAACTAGTATTTCATTCTTCTGAAAGAGATTCCACTGGAAAAATTTGGATTTTCTACCACATTTATAAATCCCATATAGTAGCATTAATGGTGAATTGAATGTGCGTACGGCATTCACAGATCTGAGGCGAAACGGGCTTGCCTGATTAGGGTAAGGGAAAAGAGTTTCTATGACAAAGAAAATTTGGTATGTAGTCTGCATCATGATTGGGGGGGGGGGGGGGGGGGGGGGGGGGGGGGGGGAGAGAGAGAGAGAGAGAGAGAGAGAGAGAGAGAGAGAGAGATTTAATTCAGATCCCATGGAACTTACTTCACGATAAATGTCCTTACCAGCGTTACGACCCACCGAGGAAATGTGATCGTAGATTAGTGGTTCATTGGTATAGAATAAATGTACAAAGGGGTACGAGATACGTAATTAGGAGACTGCTAATGGACAGGGATATGATTGCCACAGATAAGCGTGCAAGACAAGTCATGACCCTCTTTGCATCAGATCCAAAATTAGAACTGGTATCTTGAAAAGACGAACGCAATACAATGCAGACACAACTCATCAATCAAAACATGTAATCCTATCCAATCATCATATCCAATAACTGTAAACTCTGTAAACCGAAAATCTTGAAGTTATTTTCTCATAATCCTATTAAATATTTTTATTCCACCCATTGATTATCACCTAACACTTGACTTAATTTTAATTCCCAACAGACATCCGGATTTTTATGCAAATAAGAGATGCTGCAGTACTTAACGGTTAACGGTAGGCCACTCATTTATATTGCTCTGTTTGTCCCACTAAATTTTATCAAAAGGATTGATTTAGAACATTTTATTTAATTTTTGAGATGCATCTATCCAGACCACCAAACTATACACATCCATGGGCGTAGGAAAGATTTAGCCCGGGGGGGGGGGGGGGGGACCCCCCAAGAGCTATTATATATAAGCAAGGTACAAAGTCTGAATTCCGAAAAATAAATTTCATGACATATATTTTACATTATTTCATTATACAACATAGTTACTACAAAACAGCAATGGACAATTTTTAAGACAGCATCAGTCTTCTGGGGTTGCTGGCAAATTGATCAACAACCTCTTCTACAATGGTTGCCTTCTTTGATTTCACTATATCTCGGTAGAGGCTGAGCATACACAGACCATTCAGCCTATCCTCCCCCATTGTAGACCATGTTCATGTTTTTACGTGCCTCAAGCCGGTTTCACATGGAGCAGTATGTCCGGAAGACGGAATGACGGAACGCAATCTGATTGGCTGTTGGGACAACAGTTAAGGATGGTGGCTGCCATGTTGCCGGAAGGCTGGAATTTGGTCTGCGGACGGCAGTAGAAATTTTTATACCGTTGCCGCATTCCGTCAAGCGGAGCGCAAGCTCATTGGACAGGAATGTTGATAACCGCAAGTAGAGGTTTCAGATCAGAGAGGGTTTCAGTAGGAAGGTTATGATTCCGTTCACCAAGGTGCCGCTTCATGTGAACACCCTGCTGCATTCCGCCGCCCCCTCCACTGGGTTTTCAGGCCTTCAGTCTTCCCGGTTGTTACGCTCGTACTGCTCCATGCTGAAAGTCCTTTCCACCGAGCAGGTCGTGCACGGTAACGTTACCGCAGTCATCAGGGCCTTTTTGATGGAAGGATAGAAGGGGTCCGCTTCCTTAATCAAGTCGATCATTTCCACATTCTGAAGTGTTGACAGCTCTCATTCCAGTCTTCACCTTTGTCGTTCTTGTCCATTTTTTCGCACACTTATTGTGCCATAATTGGAGTTCTGCGTACAGCAGATCCTCATCAAAATCATAAAACTTGGCAATTTTTTCGGCTTGGAGTTTCAAATGGTCTAATTTTGAAGCCAACATGTCGAGGGGGTGAAGGTGAAGAGAAAGAAGGGAAGAATTGTTTCTACCAAGAACCAGGCTGTATGAGAAACTTCTAGAATTCAAGCTTCTCAGAATTACTTCCCCTTTACCGCTCTTCCTTGTCTTATGTTCAATCCCAAAAGTGTTTTCAATAAGTTTGTATGTACAGTGAGTCCTGGACCTGTTCAGAATCGAACTAGATTCGATGGAGGACCGACAAGGGAGGGGATGAGAACTGGTTCATTACTCCTCGCAGTCCATACACGTTTCGAACCAATTCGGAACTGATAACCTTCACTCGTAACTTTCTTCTTCTTCTTCGTCTTATGTCACTGTGAAAAGTAGAATTAGAAAAATACCTATGAGGTCTCGTTTACTTACGGTTCACAAGAGATAAGTTCCACCAAACGTGATTCATTGTGCTCTCGTTTGTCCTAATTTGTTAGCAAATCTACTGCGGTGACATTTGTCAATGCCAATTGCTCGTGTTGCCACTTATAACTATTTCTCTAAACTCTGAGTTATCTTAAGTTCCGATATACACCGATCGGAGTACACTTCCGATGTAGGTACCGTCTTACATTTTGAATGTAATGTAGATCGATACCCATATACTTATGATTTCTGAGGTTCTCAGAAAATGAAACGGGAGTGGCTGATAAAATACGTACCTAGGTATTCATTTCCTTTTATGACCATCCAGAATTAAACAAAACAAACCAATTAACCGATAGAAGTAAAGTTTTGGCCATGAAAGTACAATGCACTTCTGAAACATATTGGTAAGTAATGCTTGCATTATAGGGACGTCCCTGACAAAACCGTCCCATTCCATTATGGAATTCAGAAGTCACAATATCAGTTACCGAAAACCAATGTAATGACGCAAACAGTATTGCCAAAAACAACAACAACAAAACTCCACTTGCGAGCCCACAGGTAGGGGGCGGAGCATAAATAGTTTACTGCGCATGAGCGTGACTAGAAGTTCCGAAAAAAAATCCTGGACCGATAGAACGTGTTCTGGACAGTCCCGCACTGGCTCTGTGAACAGCGAACTAAAAATCCCGAACTCGTTCGGTCGCTGTGCACACAGCCAAAAAGGGGCGTGGTCAGTTAAGAACCGTTCGGGAATCACTGTACATACAAACCTAATACCTACCTAGAACCTTCTCTTACTATGAAGGTACTCTTGCTCACAAAAGACATGTTTCCAAATTCCAATAATACCTTTTCCCATGACCCTAACTACGCATTCAATATTCTAGTGTTTCTTTTAAATAAGTTCAGCACAATTTATTTTTGTGTTCCCGAAAGTCTGGGGGGGGGGGGGGGGGCACGGCCCCTCCCTGTCTACGCCCTTGTACACATCATTCAGACTATTTGTTTAACTAATCTACATTTTACTAAAAGATTGGTGAGTGACCTATCTTTAACCGATAAGTACCAACACTGTTAATTATTACACACATAATTTATTTCTTAATCTAAACCATTCTTGATAGCCATTCCACATCGGTCAGTGATCTTCCCCACAAATTACTTCTATAATAAACCAATACTTTTTCGATACCACTACTGAAACCGAGTTTCCGTAATTTACAACTTGTTTCTTTCAAGAAGGCAGTTAGGATTTTCAATCACCTATGAGTTGAACAAGAAAACTATAAAATGATCGAGTCGGAATGCTTAAATTCAGTCTATTCCTGCGCTTGATAATCGCTTTGTGGTTCACAATCGTGCAGACGACCATTTTTAATTTCAACACTTAAAATTCTCGTGGGAGCGAATGGATGAATGCGGATGAATGGACCTGACTCATTGCGGTAGTCTATCAAATACCTACGTAGTTTCGTTTGTTGGTGGAGCACCAACCAACCTGCCTTGTTTACTTCAACAAAATACCAAATCTATCCTTTCATTCATTCAATAAAACAAGTAAATCTGCCTCAGTTATAGTAATAAGAACATGTCTGAAACGCTGATGAAACTGCCAGGGCAATGGTAGGTAACCTACATTGCAATACAGAGATCTGAGGAATTTCAATTGTTTTTCAAGTTATTCATTTTCAGTCTAAACGAATGAAGTTCTTTAGTTTTCGGACACTGATTAACCATAATAGTCCCTAGTCCAAATAAAAACTCGTTCACCACTAGATCGGTATCGTTGTCTACAACCAGCAGGCATGATTATTGCGACCATTTAGTTGAATTTAAACTTTATATTACTACTATATTAACTTAGCAAAACAACTGCTGAAAAATGTCATTATAACAACGTATTAGGTTGACATACGGCGGCAAACTTCTAGTGAAAAAAAACGCTGCAAATTATTACACAAAGGTTTATTATTTATGTATTAGACTACCCTTCTACGTAGATCTCTGGTCCATAATTATTAAACGCCGCTTAAAGTATATTTAGTATCGGAACTCGGAGCTTCAGACCTCACAAATGGGTTCGATCCATTACAGCCTGAAGTAATTTCCTGAAGTAATGTGTTAAACAGTTCCAGGCTGAGTAAAAAAAAAAAAAAAAAAAAAAAAAAAAAAAAAAAAAAAAAAAAAAAAAAAAAAAAAAAAAAAAAAAAAAAAAAAAAAAAAAAAGAGGAATCTCACAATTTTACGCTTTTTAATATAGTTGATAAACAAAACAGTTTATTACCAAGTCATCTTTCCAACACATAAAAGTGATACCATCAATCGATCAATATATACTTTATATTGATATCATCTAATTGGTCAAATTTCAAAAAATGTGCTGACAAAATCACTGAAAATGGCTAAGAATTGTTAAATTGATATTTTTTACCATAAGATTGGTCAAATAAAGTTTATCAACTATGAAATAGAACATCCAAAAATTTATGTTCGAAATTATGCTAAAAACTTGAACTTCATTAAATTTTGTTTTAAAAAATCTATAAAATTGCAAAAAATAGCCTAAAATCCAAAATCTCTTTTTGAATAGAAGAGTATCATTTAGAATACTTTTTTTCCATAAAATTAATAGCTAACATTTTCTTTTCACTCATAAATCTCTAATTTCTATACAACTTGAAATAAAAAAAAAAAAAAAAGACACTTTTTCACCTATTTTTGGCTCATAGCACCCATGAGAGTGGAGCGATCGAGCTGGCGAGAAGTTAGGACCAACTAGACCCCAAGTGGAGTCTAAGTGCGAAAGAACAGATTTTTTAAGTCAATTCCTGCCTTTTATGGCCCGGACGGCGGACGGACATTTCAAATTTGGATTCTACGCACCTTGAAACGTAAAGTGACAAAGTTTGAGGGGGGGTTATAAAAATTTTTTGCTATACGATCACATAGGCTTATTATTGGAAATAATAAACCAAAATAGTTTGGTCGAGTTGCGATCTAGTAAGAAACTGGAAGAAACTCAAACCTACTCCAGGCGTGACGTCACGAGAATATGGGCTATAGCGACATTCTTGGATACGTTTCACACGAACAGTGTTTGCTGCTAATGACAAGGAAAACCCGCACAAAAATAAAAACCACCTGAATATATGAATCAGCTGTTGTTTTTTCCTCCATATAAATAACATTTTAACTTTGACGGCCTGTGAAGCGCCATTCCAATTCTAATTTCTTGCTGAATCGCGTGATGTGGCTAGAAAAACTTTATTTTGGTCAGGAAATGGCAAAAAAGGTATAGAGCATGTGTACTATGCGATTTCCTCGTATCTGATGCACATTTGAGTTTTGTTTAGCAATAAGATTGATACGTTTTTTCTAATACAAAATTAGTACCGCTCTACGTGGCGAAAAAAAAATATTTTCTCGTATATGCATGGTAGGTACTTGGAGAAAAAATCGTGGTTGCCAACCTTCGAAAACCGTATCTGATCAGACAAGAGAAAATACATTCGTATGATCGGAAGAAAAATTCTGGGAAGAAAAATCGTATCTGCCACTGATTCTGAAATCGTATCAAATACCACGAGTCCTAAAATACTAAGAAATGAAATCTTATCTGAAGTTTCGCAAATCGTATGTGCCTGATTACTAATAAAATAATCGCATCTGACGCCCAGATGCGGGTTTTTGCTCTAGAAAAGGCAAGTTACGGGATTTTCTATAGTAAATCGAACCAAAACATAGTTAATGCGATAATGTAAGCCGTTTTTGAGGCATTTCCCGTTGAAATCCAACTTCGAGACTAGCAAATTTGAAAGAAACCATCCCCCTACATGGGGGGGGGGGGGGGTTACCATTAACTCAATATGGCCAAAAATGCAGATACGGGATATATTCTTTGTACGGCAGTATAGTACTACTAAATAGTACCCACCAGGAATCGGGACCTCGCAAAACGTTTACACCAATAACCACTTTTAAAGGAATTAGGTATTGTCATCTACTATTATGATTGCGCTTCGTCACCAGGTGACGAAAACAAGGCACAACTAGCACAATAATATTGTTTACTAACCATTTATAACATCGCAGTATTGGATTAATAATTTGTAAATAAATATAAAACTATCCCATAAAATATCTTACTAATCTTCAGTGAATTGTGAGCTTTCCAACGAATGGTGAACGGTTTCTGTGCGATGAACACTGCGGAAGTTCCATTTTCCGACCAACGGCTCGGTTGTACGTAAAACTCATAAGAAAATTTGTGGGACAGTTTTTTGTGACATAAAAACGTGACACTTTTGGCCAGTTAGGTAATGGCTAAAGCACGTTCCATGCTAAGAATTGTTCGGGCAAACAATGATTATTTTAGATTAGATTAGATGTACCTTTAGTAGATTATAGATTTTAGATGTATGATGAAAAGATTTCTCGTTTGCGCATGTGCTGTGTGGGGTAATAAAATTAATAGAGTAGGTATCTCTGGCTCTAAATTCTCATTAAAATTGATTCCGCTTCTAATCTGAGCGGAATAGGAGCATTCTCGAAAAATTCGCGAAAATGGAACAAACATTTGCGCATGCGCAAGTATTCCAAATTAATCTATTTTTAAAAGAAACAGCCTAGGGCCTAACCCGCTTAACCACTGGACATTCCAACAAAGTCGGATGAAAATTATGGAGGTAATGCGTGTCACAAGTCTAGCGTAAGCTATTATTAGGTAATACCTACGTCGGACATTCAGTGAAACCCATTTGGTATTGTTGTCATAGAGATACATCGTATTCATTGATGGATTATTACAAGAGTTCTTGAGTTCAACAATAATATGCCTTTTTATTTATATTAATAATAATACAATATTAAGTACCAACACATAGTTTCAAGTGTAAATTAAAAAGGCACAAATGACGAATCAGAAAAAAAAGTCTGCCAAGTTGGGTGTAGCACATAGCTTCCTCTTCGAAACAAGACTGTATAGATAAGTGATAAGTTTAAATGATTTTACGAATTCCATTGCAGAAAAGAGTAAAAATCGAGATGTATATAAGTAGCGTGAAATATCATAATTGGTCAATTAAGAAACGAAAAAAGAATACTCGATATAATTTAAGTTTTCGCATGCGCAGAATGAAGTGATGATTTGAGAACAATGAAAATGGTAAGGGACTATACAGCCTAACCCGCACATTCGCAGACAATTTCATCGAAATCAGATGACAACCGTGAAAAATAGGGAAGTCACAAGGATTTCACATCGGCGCATGCGCAGTAGCTACTACTACTAATGATATAATCATGTTGAAATTTATATGGGATGATGAAATCGTCTTCACTATCATCCAAATTTGAGCGGGATCGAACGGCTACGGTGTGAAAAAATGGAGCATAATGGAATTTTCTTTTGCGCATGCGTAGAGAGAAAAATTATTTTGGCAAAAATTAAACTAATAGGGACAATCTACTGCTCAATCCGTAAAATCCCAGAAAATTTCAACAAAATGAAACTGATATAGGACCGTCTACACCTTAGTCCGCACATTCCTTGAAAATTTTATCCAAATCGGACTGTGGAAATTAAACATTATTTAAACGTATAAACGTTATTAAATTAATGCTTGTTACTATTTGTGGAAACACGACAGAGACACACACAGACAGACACGGAACCAAAGTTGTTCAGAATGGTCTAAAACGTAAAATGCGAGTAGACATTTCGATTTTGGAGACAAACATTTTTTTTTCTTCCGAAAGTAAAAACAATATTTTCGCTATCTATAGGTAGACTCGTAAGCAAAACACAGAAAAGTCCGAAAAAAATGTATGAAGTGATTCCGAAGATGATATAGGCGATTTTTCTTCAACCCCGCCAACTCGCGATAAAACAGTAGTGGACGGACTCATCCTAAATTAGGAACGCCATCTCAATATCATTTATCTCCTCCCGATAACTTTGATTTTAGTAACCCCGCGATGTGGCTTCGTTGGATAAAAAAAAATTGAGCGGTTCCGCCAGTTGTGCCTCAAACCGGTCATGCAGCAAATTAGATTGTTTTTATACAAATTAGGCGATGAAGGTGAACTTTTCGTCAACACTTTCAATTCAGGCGAAAAGGGCCATTGAAGCTTCGACGATGTAGTTCAATCATTTCTGGGATTGAAAAAGAGTATAGTTTATAAGAGAGCTAGGTTTTTAAAAACGCTGCAAATTATTACATAATGGTTTATTATTTCTGAATCAGATAGCCAGCTATAGTAACCAGCATGCTCTGGGGCTTTCGCCAGTCTCTTTTCTAGTATCCACCTCTGTTTTCGCGTTACAGGCTGCGCTCCCGATGGGGAGCAAATGGATGATCGTACAGCCACCCGAGTGGTCTCATTCAATCCACGGAGCTAATTTCTATAGGAATCAAACTAAAACCGTAGGATTTTACCGTAAAAAACTAAAACTAAAACCGTACACTGGATTCCAAAAGCATCTGGGGCGTATCCCAGTCGATTCTGCGTCCGAAATTACTTGGGTGACGACACCCCACTTACCTATGGCAGAAATATAAGTAAACAGCTATTCATCCAGAGGGTTCAGACTCCAACCTGCTCATGTAATGCAATTTTAATTTAAAAACGATTTGCTTCGAACTATCTGAGAAGATTTTGGGAAGAAGAACGAAGGATTTTAGATGGGCTGGATCAATTATTTTTTTAACATACTCAAGTATGATATAATATACTAAATATACTAGTGTGTTCAAGGTAGGTTAAATGTTATATGGTACTATACCCCTAATGCCGTACCCCCCTCAGGTTGGCGCAGCGTATTATAGCATTTCCAAGCCAAATGAAACCTTTTCCAAGTCAAATGAAACCTTTTCCAAACCAAATGAAACCTTTTTCATATCAAATGAAACCTTTTCCAAACCAAATGAAACCTTTTCCAAACCAAATGAAACTTTTTCCAAACCAAATGAAACCTATTGAGAAAATGAGTGAACTGAGGTACCTAGATCCAAGGTACCCACTCACATTCAACAGTCAGAAATTTCTCAAACTTACTTGTTTCCTATTCTACTAAGGTGAGATCCACTTCGGTAATCCTATGCCTGAAATTCATCGAATTTTCATTTTGTCAACGTCTTTCTATGATAGGTACAATTGCATCTACCTGCAACTTGCAGGGTGCCTACCTATCTAGGTACCTCAGTAGAAAATTAAGCTATTGTTCTCGCCTCAAAATTTGTAGAATGTGAATTTTTGAAAAATTATTATGCGAAAATCCGTTTCAGGCTATTCTGAATCATATTCTGAAGTTTAACGCATTTTTTTAATGTATGTATGTATGTGTCATTCCAGACGACAACTGTCCGTAGAATTGTGCTAGAAACTTCAAACAAATTTTCAAATGTTGAGGACACAAAACGAAAGTTCAAGTTCGTTGGCCAGCATGATCGGATTACATCTTCGGGTTGAAATTTTCAAAAATGTAGTCAAAAATTTCAAAATAGCCTGTTTTTTGCGATTTGTTGTGCGAAACAATTTTTTCAGCATACTAACATGTGGTATATTCGAAATCAGCGTAAAATTTCCTATAAGAATATGCATCAAGTTTTCAAAAATTTCAAAGTTGAAAAATCAGTCAAAAATCGAAATAATGCCGTTCGCTAGTTGTAAAAATCGGTAATATTTGCATGAAACATTGTCCAAATTCAGATTGAACTACTCTTATGTAGCGACATAAAAGTCGAAGATTTCTTTAAAAATTCGCTGCATGACTGGACTTTTTTCTCAATAGGTTTCATTTGGTTTGGAAAAAGTTTCATTTGATTTGGAAAAAGTTTCATTTGGTTTGGAAAAGGTTTCATTTGATATGGAAAAGGTTTCATTTGGTTTGGAAAAGGTTTCATTTGACTTGCAAAAGGTTTCATTTGACTTGGAAAAGGTTTCATTTGGCTTGTAAATGCTATATATGGGTATAACATGTGAAAGTAATAAATATCCATTCTCCTACACCCCTCTGCTACGCCCCTGGTCACCGCAGCCACCACAAGGTGCCGCGGCGCCTCCTCTCACTCCACCACCCCTCACCCCCCTCACCGCCTACCGTGACCCTCTGCCAAGCGTGCCAGGAGTGCGCGCGTGCGTAAGTCTAACACTCAAAGCCTCGAAAAAGACACTTTTTCGCCCGTTTTGGCCCATAGCATTTATGGTGGACGGACATTTCAAATTTGGATTCTACGCACCTTGAAACATAAAATGACAAAGTTTGAGGGGGGGTTATAAGAATTTTTTGCTATATGATTACATAGGCTTATTATTGGAAATAATAAACCAAAAGGAGGCAATAACGAGGAGAACCAGTGGATGTGTCATACAAGATCAGCACAAGTTGGCGGGGACATGCAATAGGGGTGAATAATTCTAAAACGTAGGAGAATTTTGTAATGGATGAGACGATATCGTTGCACAAAGCCATCGACAGAGCCCGTCAAGAGAAGCTTATTACAAAACAACAAAACTTTATCTGGGAAAATAATAATAGCCACCCATACACGAGCAGATATCTGCGACAGATATCGCGTTTTTAAACGATATCTGTGGGAAAGATCTGTGCGTTAGTGGGCGTTAGAAAATGATGAAAGATGTGAAAATCGACCAGAGATATCTGCGAGAGTTCAAATCTAGCAGATGGTAGTCGGGCGTCCCCCTTAACCTGCAGACTTCTCGGAAGCGATGTCTGTGGTACACAGAACTGTTCTATTGGATCGGGCAGCGTCCCTTAACGTTAAGATGTTCAGTTGTCCACGTGTGTTTTCCCCTGTGAGATCTCTCCTCTAAAGAACTCAGTTTCTATTGGTGGTTTTTTGTGCGGTATCAAAAAATGGGTAAAAAAGAGTGGCCAAACGAGTTAATTGAAATGATGATCGACATGTATAGAGACAGACCTTGTCTGTGGCAGTTGACGCATGTTGACTACATGAACAAAAACGTCAAAAACATTGCTTACGACGAAACCCATGACTTCTCCCAAACTTGTATTTTTTTGGCTTAGCCGTTTTATGGGCAATTAAAAAAAAATACCCGCCGCAAAAGCCGCTAATTTACGCTTTTTACTACGGACAGTCACTAACCCCATGGCATCAACTTACGGAATCTGTGACCGATCTGGAAAAAATTTCGGATTTGACCGATAACTCGAGTCTGCCAGACGAACGTCGGTGACAGACCTGAATCTGTCAGATTTCATCCCACGAACGAACAGATGACATCGGGCATTGGTCAGGTGACAGATCTCGGGCATGAAAGATCGGCCGATAAGTTTTTCGTGTTAAGGGGCAACGACCGATCTCATCGGTCACTCCAGATCGTTAGCGATATCTGTCAGATGAGATCGGGCGACCAAATCTGTCGCAGATATCTGCTCGTGTATGGCGGGCTATTGTCCAGCATTTAGGGAAAATTTAGGTACGTGATATACAGGGCGTTTCATAAAGAATACACTGATTTTGACTGACAATAACTTGATTTAAAAAAAATGGTACAAGACAAGTAAAGGTATGCCTCGATTTGTTATATTGTCACAAATGTTCCATGTGGTTGCCACCCAAAACACGAACGAGGTCGAGGTGGTATTCAAATTCAAGCCAAACACGCACCAACATGTCGGTTGTCACAGACGCTACTGCCATAGTGATGCGACTCTTCAGCTCTTCCAAGGTTTTAGGCATTGGGGGAACAAAGACTTTATCTTTGACATAACCCCATAGAAAGAAGTGATGGTGGGGGCCAGGCACAGAGATTCAAGTCCTGGTTACCCGCAAGACCTATCCAGCGCCGTGGGTAGCAGTCATTCAGGAACCCACGAACTTTGAGGTGCCGGTGAGGAGTTGCTCTGTCTTGCTGGAAGATAATGTCACCAGAATCTTCTTCAATTTGGGCAAACAACCAAATCGTTGTCGAAAATCACGCTGCACTGTCACGATAGATTTTGTTGCTTCAAATCACAAAACACCAAACGCTTTTTGCTGCTGCGTAGCCATGACAAAACCAAAAACGAAACAACCGATTTTTCATCAACTCTCAATATCACTTATCGCTCGCTTGCAGAGCACTCTGTCGGCCGCTATTCGATTTGTGACAATGCCATCTTTGAGAAAAAAACCGGGAAAACACCGCACATTTATTTAATTCAAAATTGTTCTATGATAAAATCAGTGTATTCTTTATGAAACACCCTGTACATATAACGGTGCTCTGTATAAGGTGGCACCACTATGAATCAAAATTATAATCCCTTACTTACCTTTATACGTATTATTTTATTATTTATTGTAAACTTTTTTCAATTAAATAATAATTTTTAATAAATAAATTGTTATTTTTTAACCACGACAGTACGAATAATATATTAAGCGGGATAAAGAACGCCGGGTCAGCTAGTAATAAAATGAATTCGAAATTGATAAAACCTGTGGAAGTCATGCTTGTTACAAGGATTTGAAATTCGCACATGTGCCGCAGCTACTAATGATGTAATTGATATGGGATTATTGAATCGTATCCTCCTTACTTACTACCTTCAGAATTCGTCATCGGATGACAAGGCTATGAGAAAATGACGCTTGATGTATTTTACATTTGTGCATGCGCACAGAAAAATATTGTTTTTTTTTTTTTTTTTTAAGCAATAAACTGATAGGGGATTGTCTACAGCCCAACTTACAGTATGTACTTCCCTAAAAATAGAAACTGTTGAAATTAAGCTTGTTACAAGCGTAGTTTCCACTTATCATCATTTCAAACCCAAATTCGATCAGGCGAAACCCCACAATGGCACATCCTGTTCAGAACAAAACCCCATAAGTAGGTACTTACAAGGAAACAACTAAGCAAAACCCAACATGTGCAAACGATTACGATTAACAGTGTTTGAATGATTCGATGATTTGAAATAAGGGTAGCCCTGACTTACTAAGGTTCACACTACAAATAGACTAAGAAAAAATTAATCTGTGACGTCGGAATTCCAGAAAAGCTTTTATGCCAATACTGAAAATTAGACTTTGGTGGTTTTTCTTGGCACCTGCCAAATTCTTCCCAGGTGCACAACTTAACTATTACTGATATGGCTCGGAACCATTACAGTAACGGTTACACAATTCTAGATAAGGTACCTAGTTACTTCAATATTTCAAATTGGGAATCTAGATCGTATATAATTAGAGGTTAGTTTGTAAGTGTTTCTAGTTATTAATCTACTATTGAAGTTTATCCTGGATTCATTGTGTAACCAATTAGCAATTACTGTAATATTGTATCAGTGATACACATGTGCATGATGTTCAAGAATGTAACACCGAGCAAGTCACAAAATTCGTCGATGAGAAGAAAACAACCAAGGTAATTTTATACCGATGAAGAAATATATTTTCAGTATAAGTAGAAGGTATATGCTAAAGGCGTAATAATTTTCACGGCATCAAAGAAAACTTCAGCAAAAGGAAGTGACAAGTCAAACGAAGCGACAGGATCCGGTCAACTTGAATGACCTAGTTATCTCTTTTTGCTCATTTTTTCGTTAGGTGGGTCAGTATGCTCTTAAAATAAAAGTAATAACTCATGCGAATGGAAATAGGTTATTTTCGTCTTTTATGGCGGTATGGTGGACAGCAAATTATGGGAAATGAAGAACCAGTAGTACCTACCTACCACTAGATGTCAATAATCCGATCAACAGCAGGGTACGATGGTAAATGTAAGTATTGAATCTAAAGGTAATGAACGAGTTAGTTCTCTGACGTTGAAAAATGTGAATTGTTAGAGCAGGAACTTGGCAGGGCTTCGCATAACAAGGAGTTAAGTATAAACATGACAGATAAACTCAATATCCTGGTTCTTGGGTGCACAAGTCAATACAGCTTGTCAAAATGGAAAGTATTTCAAGGTATGTAGGTACTTACGGAAAATAGAAAAAGAGAGATGTTGTCACAAGTAGCAATGCCCATGCAAACGTTGCTGGTATGTATCTCGTTTTCAAGTTACATGGCATTATGTTTATAATAATATAGATCTCGGCAACCCACTATCAAAAACTCTATAACGTTATGTTGGTCCGATCATGGCCGCGCCTCCACAAAGGAAGAACGACTTCACCGAAAATCACATCAGTGGACACCGCAAAATCATCGCACAAGATTCACGTGATGAAAACATGGTTCTACGAACAAGGCAATTGATTTAAAATAATTAAAAAACTCATATTGATCATCAATTCATCAATAAAATTGAGAAAAACGAGAGGCTAGAGGCAAGTTGGGAATCCATTGTCCGTCCCAGGGACATCCAACGCCAGTGAGATCAAACTTCTAATTTGTAACTCGTGAAGAGATAAATGTTTGTAAGTAATGTTTTTCCCGCAGGAAAATTAAATTTTGAATTTGACTCTTCGGTAGAAAATGTTTAAATCAACATAGCAGTAAATTAGTGAAAAGAACGATTTAAATTTGATGGGCTTACTCGTTTACTGTTTTGAAATCAATGACATTTAAAACTCATCCTCTTACTTCAAGAGAAATAAGGATATGGTAGTTTATGCTTTAGATGTTTTCAGGTGGGAATAGTTTTAGAATATCTACTCTTTGTATTTTTCAATTTAAAAGATTAATTAAATTAGCTCAATTAAATTAAATTAGATTTATTTAATTAAAAGGCTTCTCATCTGAATTTAGTATGAGGAACCATTGAAGTTCAAATTACCAACTTGTGCCATCTAGAAGGCTGTGGAGGTATACGTTTGTTTTGACTTGAGCTGTTCGTGTAGGCATTCTTCATTTTATTTATTTAATTCCGCAGTTTCACCTATTTTATTAGTGTTTATGATACCTTTTAAAAGTGCACAAATAGACGCAAAAATGTTTTACGTGCGCGCTATGACTGAATTTCCCTTACAACGCTAGTAACATTCGCGCTTTGTGCCGCATCGGAAAGGTTAACTTTGGTATCGGATGAATGTTTGAAATTTTGAATGGGTGTATAAAATATAGTAAATATGAGCTTCTCAAGTGACGAAGTCAACTTCCTGGTTTACAGATATCTTCAGGAATCTGGTAAGTGCGTTTATTTCTCAAGATTAGTGAGACAGGCATCACCTCTTTCGGTGGGAAGGTACGCTACCGCCTCAGCTTTTATAGCCTTTTTTTACTTTTTTCCTTTCTTCATTCTCCGTTACATTCCTCTGCAGCTCAAAAGCTACCTCGAAGTATTAATTATTTTGTTTGAATTTAAACTTTGAACTAGGTATTATTAACTACTTATACACTTGATTATTCTACTGCATCAGTGGTCGGCACTCGTTCTATGTGCCCCGCTGCGCTTCGCCTTTGTGTACTAATTACCTATTTAACTTTTGAGTGATCTTGTGCTAATTTTTGCCTTAACATTCCCATTTTGCGTTTAGTTTTGCAATTTTGATTAGTTTAAAGCCCTTTGCTGCTAAGGACTCATGTTCCGTATGGCTAACGAGATGGTGCAGCCTGCCCTTGGCGTGCACGCTTCACTCCCCGTGACCTTTTGCTGAGGTCTTGTTTTTGTTTACCGCAATCATAGCGGTACCCCCTTCCTTTACGTACCTATTCATTCCTCGTTGTACGTTCAGCTCAGTTTGTTAATTTTTTCATTCTAATTGAGTAACTAGAGGGCTTCTTACAATTCATTGTGATGGTACGTACCTAAAATAAATGTATGAGATTCAAAAACTTGTACCTAACCACCAGGTACGAAACGGCAATGATTGAATGACTGCATAAAAAATTCTGTGATTTTTCGTAAGGCCAAATGATGTAGAAGAATGACTCAATTGAGGGTACAGAAGCTTTGATCCAAAACCCCACTGTTCAGAAAGAGATATGTGAGTGGTGACGGAATGATGTAAAACCCTTCCAAGGGCTGCGGCGATTAGTTTGCAATACCTAGTGGATAACCTAGTAACGTTTTGGCTACAGGTATAACCTCAGGAGTGGTAGTTTCAAAAGCCATGAAAGATGGGAATCCATATATATACTCGTATTTTAACCATCAAAGGAGTCAGGTAGGTAACGGACATTTGAATTGTGGTACACAAAGTGGCGTGTAAGATGTATGAGGCTAGCAACTTCGTAGTTGGCAGCAATTCAGTATTATGAGACGTACGGAAGAGTAGTGGGAAAGTTAGGTTACGTATAGGGCTGTACATAGGACCATTTCTAAGTTAAAAGCTGGTCCCAGCACCGTGAATAGAACATGAACTTGATCAGAGTAAGAATGTGGGATACCACATATCCTTCAATCAGATGACATTTCAAGAATACAGACACCAACCCGCAATATTCGATAAGTACCTACCTAGTTTTCTTATTATGGATTTTCAAAATTTTGGTAAGACAAGATTAGCATCAATAAATTGAAAACAGAAAGGCTAGTGGTAGTACTGGTGGAAGGTTCTACCTTTTGTGGAGTTCTAAACTGCACCTACTTGGATGGGTGGTATCGGAATTTATTATTACGGATATAAATACCAGGTAATTACGTATGCACCCTCATTACGGTATCAAACTAAAATGAAATGCAGGTACATACGTAGGTAATTACATTCATTATTCAATTTCATTCATCGTAGTATTCTGTCTATTATTATATTTCTATATTATAAGGATGAAAGTCTGTCTGTCTGTGGGTTAGTCTGTGTCGCTTTCACGGCCGAAGGGATCCGAACGGGTTTTTTTTTTTATCGTGACTGGTCAGACTATAGGCTATGTTTTATTCGTTTTCCCCCACTCTTTCGACCTTAAAATTCCGTTTTTTACCTAAATTTTGACGTTTGTCGGGCGCTTTTTCCGGTTCTTTTCGACTTCCCCGCTTCGAAAATTCCGGGAAAATACCGGTTTCGTAGGTTTCAAGGAAGACGACCTTTTTACCTGAAGGGGAACGTCTTGAAGGAAGGAACCTTTCCGTTTGGAATACATTTCTACAGAATAATAGACGTGGTATTTCCTACACATAAACAGCCGTACCGAGCGAGCGAAGCGAGCAACATTCCCCACATAAATTGGATTTCAACGAGTTTTCCTACATATATACAGCCATACCGAGCGAGCGAAGCGAGCAACATCCCCTACATGTTTCAATTGTAATACACCTTAAGGCCGTATCACACTAGCATTTTTTCCGCATTTTTTCTGCGTTTTAAACGCTGAAACGTGAAGAAGGCAAACTGCGTTTTTTCAAGGTCAGTAGTGAATGTTGAAGAGGAATAACTGCAAAAACAGCGCATTCTGGCGGAATGCGTTTTTATTAAATCTGTCAGGTTAGGGCTCCTAGGGGTTTTTCATTGAATTGTAACCTCCCCAAGGGTTATGTTTAGCATTTTTCTTGTGTCAAGGTAAAAATTAGAACGTGTTCTAGTTTTCCCAAGTGAGTTTAAAAACGCTCCGCCAGGATGCGGAATGGTCGAAAAAGCTGACCTTGGAAAAACGCACTTCTTCTTCTTCACGTTTTTGCGTTAAAAACGCAGAAAAAATGCGGAAAAAATGCTAGTGTGATACGGCCTTTAACGGGGAGTCCGGGGGGGGCTTGCCCCCTCGGCTGGGCGTGGAGGCGAGCCAGAGCGGCTAATCAATGAGAATGAGTTAAAGGTTACACAGCTATTTGTTCTCTAGGTTGAAGAACATATAGAAATATACCTAGTTTATTGTTTGGTAATCTTAAATGTCAAAGCCGCAGGACGTGTAGAGGATACTCTACCTTTAAGCTTGACTCTGGATCTTCTTGTGATAGTTCTTGCATTCTGGAATCCATCTTTCAGGGGTGGGTTAACCCTCGGATCTGCGCTGATCCCCAACTTTCTCAGTGTTTACTTAAGAAATATTTACCCTGTTTTTCAATTTGGTTTTTGCTTCATATAACGCAACCCCGCCATATTTTCATAATTAATGGATTTCCTTATCCCCCATGATTTTGCGAAATCAGTCCAAGTGACAATTCCTCGAATGAGAATAATATGTTGGAAAAGAGTCAGTCGACCACTGGAATGAGGAATTCATTTCCTGCTGGACTTGATAGACAAAAAACCTTTGATAGAACACCCAAATACAAGGAAACACCGAAAAACTGCAGTCAACAACTTCTAAGTGATCAGATAACCACAAAGTTCGCCGCCTAACTGAACTCGGCATCACTAATTTTGTTGTCGGAATGGTGATGTGTGGAGGACCAAAAATTCTGTGGCTCCACCTTTATCAGCTGTTATTCACTAATTCTTTATCTGAAGACAGTAACTCGGGTGCTAACTAATGGGGCTCCTTGTAAGGTCAACTGCTAGGAGTACTTGGGGGCAAAGGACTAATGCTGGATTCACAAGGAGGGGAACGAGCGCAGAAAGCGGAAGGATGGAAAAACCAGTGGAGGGGGCGGCAGAGTCGGAAATATTGTTCACATGAAGCGGTCTCCTTTGTGAACGGAATCATAACCTTCCTACTGAAAGCCTCACTGATCAGAAACCTCTGCTTGCGGATATCAACATTCCTGTCCAATGAGCTTGCATGGCGCTCGACGGAACGCGGAAACAGTATAAAAATTTCTTCCGCTGTCCGCCCCTTCCGACAACATGGCAGCCACCTTCCTCAACTGTTGTCCCAACAGCCAATCAGATTATGTTCCGTTATTCTGCTTTCCGTGCTCGTTCCACTCCATGTGAATCCAGCTTTACGACACATGGTGGTTGACATGACTTTCCCCTTGTTGATACCTTGCGTCACCCCTTTTGGAATTCGTTCACCACACCATCAATCTCATCAATACTGAGAAGTATATTATTATATATATATTATTATTATTAAATTATATATATTATTATATATATTTATATATTATTATTAAAATATATATAATATATAAATATATATTATTATATATATTTATATATTATTATTAAAAATTATATATATTATTATGTATATTTATATATTATTAATAAATTATACATATTATTATATTATATATATTATTATTAAATTAAACAAAATCAACCTGTGTTTGTCTCTACTGCCCTTCAGGCAACAAAAGAAGAGCAAATCGGTAAGGTCCTCGTTTACGTGCTGTGCACTACCTCGAGTTTCTTATGTTTGAGCTCTTTAAATGCAATGAAGTTGTGCTTATAAATTTCATAGAAAAAGAACCCATTCTAAATAATATTCTGTTAGTCAAAATGATTTTGGATCTTGGTATTTTTTGCAGTTTAATCGAATCCGTATTATAATAACATATTAATCGAAACCATCCACCATTTTTTCTTTTTCCTCTTCGTTTATTCACTACAGCTTGGTTGGAATCACCGGGAAATAACTGCAGCGGACAATACGAAGGTACTTCTATTTCCTCACCTAATTCCTAGGAGCCTGAAATTATAAAGCAAAATGAGAATGAATAGGAGAACGAAGTTGACAAGGTAAAGCGAAGCCAAACAGTAGTCATGGTTCACATGGTTCTCTTTGCCGGCCAGTAAATGTTGCCCAGTGTGTAGACATGTGGCAAGGGCTGGTGCTGGCTCAGTTTTTCATCACCATCAAGCTTGTTCTTTATCCAGTACTGGCTATAAACCAGTGCCCTTGCCAGGTAGACAGGTTCGGCCGGCATAGGCCATGGTACAAGTATGTTATAGCCCCGCCAATATCGATTGTATCGATTATCTCAAATACATCGATCCTTGTGGTATCGATGACGGCTCAGTATGGCGTCCCGATGTCTACATCCCGGGTGCCGATATCAACATTACACATCATTCTGATCTACATGCCCAACTAATCTGCATTTTTACTAAGGGATTGACTACTTGATGTTATTTCTTTTTGAGATGCGAGCTTGCGAGCATCCAGACCACCAAACTATACACATCATTCTGAATACATGCCCAACTAATCTTCATTTTTTCTAAGGGATTGACTGGTACACAATCTCCTCACCAATAAATCACTCCTGAACACAATAATCACTGTGAAATGACAAGCACAAGACGATAGAAATAGAACTCGAATCATAACGGGAGCCTCCGAGATCCGCCGGGCGCCATATTGAGCCGTCATCGATACCACAAGGATCGATGTATTTGAGATAATCGATACAATCGATATTGGCAGGGCTATATACTTGTACCTAGGCCATTGTGTAGAGAGGGCTTTTCACTTAAGGTGGAATTTCCCTGACGCGGCTGCGGCCGGCGGCTGCGGCGCGCGATTTTGTCATGTAGATACTCAGCCGTCGGCCGCGCCGCGCTGTGAAAGTGAGTTTTCTCATAGAGGCGCGGCCGCGGCGGCGGCCAGCGGCCGCATACCTAGGCTCCAGTTTCGATTTCGATCATGTCGAGCGAGAATATTGTTGTGGCCCTTTTATTGGCAGAGGAGGACGAAGAGGAGGAATTATTGTTGATGGGCAAGGAGCCTCACGCACCCATGTTTTCAACTCGAACAGAAGAGAGCTTTTTCAACATTCTCGTCGACTGCCACCTGATAAATAATGAACAACGTTTCAGATCTTTCTTTCGGCTGAACTTCAAACATTTTATGAGCATGAAGCTAAAAAAATTATTTTACAAAGCAATGGTTCATTCCTTGTTGGTTTAAGGTGTAGTGGCATGGGATTCAACATTTGAATCAAAATTAAATAACCTAGCAATCACTCAGAAAAGCCTAATTAAAATTTTGCTTAAAATACCGATCAGATTCCCGACTTCGTCAATTTTCAAGGAGTTCGCAGTGCTAGATTTAAGAAAAATTGCAGAAAAAACTCCGTATTAGTCAGTATTACGAGGGCAGCTGATGAGATCACCCTGCTTACGCCGAAAATGAACACTGCTATGGGACAGAGGTTCTATTAATTTTGGGGGGGGGGGGGGGGGGGGGGGTCTCTCGTTTTAATTCTCTCCCATCCTCCTTGAAGGAGAAACAGGTTTCGCTACTTGTTTTTAAAAATAAATTGACAAAGTATTTCATTTCAACCCTTCAAGTATGCCTTTTGAAATTTCGAATCATGTATTCGACCGATTTCATTGAAGTACAATTTCATTTCCGTGGTAGATTTTCAATGTATTTCTGTTTTTCCTCGATATCCCGGTAAATTTTGATGGTTATTTTAATATATATATATATTTATATATATATATATATATATATATATATATATATATATATATATATATATATATATATATATATACCTTTTTCGAGTCAAATTCAAGGTTTTTCGAGTCTAATTCAAGGTTTTTCGAATCAAATTCAAGGTTTTTCGAATTAAATTCAAGGTTTTTCACATCAAATTAAAGGCTTTTCACATCAAATTAAAGGTTTTATATTTCAAATTAAAGGCTTTTCACATCAAATTAAAGGTTTTATATTTCAAATTAAAGGCTTTTCACATCAAATTAAAGGTTTTATATTTCAAATTAAAGGTTTTCATTTTCAAATTAAAGGTTTTCATTTTCAAATTAAAGGTTATTTAGTAAGCGATTTTGAACTATAAATATTACATAGAACAACGTTTTCAAGTATTGACAAGAAACAATTGGGAACAGAAAAAAAGTATGAACTGTACTTTGACTTTTCACAATAAGTTCAATACAAATCGACGCCTGCTGCTGCCTCTGGAAGAATTAGCATCATGTCCATGACGTAATTTGCGCAATCGGTACTGGTGACTGTTGCTACACCTAGACTTATTACGTCGCACAAACTAAGCTCATTACGCCCTTCGCTGAGAACATTTCTGGCAAATAATTTTACTTTAGAAAATACCTTCTCGGCTGGGTTCAGCTGGGGTGAATACGGAGGGAGGTACTTCACATCAACGCAGAGTTCTTCAATCCGACGTTTCACCATATCAGCGTGATGGATACGCGCATTATCCATAATTAAGTAGGACCTGTTTGTGTCGGGGAGCTTTGCGACTAGCTCTGTCAAAAATATACAGAATTCACTTGCATTGCAGTTCCCAAGTGATAAGATTTTATGGTGCACAATGCCTTGGTTATTCATGGCCACGATCAGAGTAGAGTTTCTCCCCCTCACGGTTGGAACAGGAACCACAGCGCGTGAACCCCTTCTTGAACGTGCCTGACTTCGGCGAAGGTGCAAATTGAAGCCGGACTCATCAATGAAAACCATGTGTCCTCTCTCCCTTGGTGCCCACGTATTGAATCTTGTGGCATATTCCTTCCTTTGTTCTTTCGTTGCGTTACAATTCATGCGATCAACTTCCTTATGTGATCGTTTCAGCGTAATTTTCAACGAAGTTAACCCTTTGTTGATGGTCGTTATTGACAAATTTACATTTCTTGAAGATAGAACGCGCTGAATTTCCTTCAACGTGCGTGCTGGATTTTCTTCGGTTGCAACCTCAATTGCCTGAAGCACCTCGGGTGTTAACAACGTAAGGCGTGAACCGCCTCTGGGTCGCATTACCAGCTCGCTCTCATTTCGCTTGTACTGCGTAACTAGGTAGTAGGCAGTGTTTACCTTCAAACCTGATATTGTAGCAGCCTCTTTAGTGGACCGACCCTCCTCGTACAACCTCAGAAACATCACTTTTTGGTCTTTCGAATACTTTTCATAATTACCTCTAGGTCGATGAACACGAGACGGCACAGCGTTGTCTAAAGAAGTGTCCGTTTCACTGGAACTTAGAATACGAATTCTTTGGCGGCTAGGTTGGCGGGAGACATTCTCGTCAGAATCGCTATTCATGATGCAACAAAATTACAACGGAATCCGAGAAAACTTTTGGGCTGCAATACGGCAAACGCGCGACCGGAGTGTGGATTATTACATAACGAAGGAATTTGCTGCACATAATGAAGTAACAACCTTTTAATCCCTTCTGCTTGCGGAAACTAGCCACCCTTATGGTGGATTTCACCACCTCCGCTTAAGGGTTGCGTCAGTTTTTAGCCTCCATAGCCTCAATTTTGGCCTTTTAGCCTCCGGTTTACCAGTTAGCCGAACCTTAAGCGGAGGTGGTGAAATCCACACTTACAAATATTCGCCATCTGAATGTTGAGCCAAATGTTATACATAGTTCAAAATCGCATACTACAAAACCTTTAATTTGAAAATGAAAACCTTTAATTTGAAAATGAAAACCTTTAATTTGAAAATGAAAACCTTTAATTTGAAATATAAAACCTTTAATTTGAAATATAAAACCTTTAATTTGATGTGAAAAGCCTTTAATTTGATGTGAAAAACCTTGAATTTGAATCGAATAACCTTTAATTTGATGTGAAAAACCTTGAATTTGAATCGAAAAACCTTGAATTTGACTCGAAGAATCTTGAATTTGATTCGAAAAATCTTGAATTTGACTCGAAAAAGGTATATATATATATATATATATATATATATTTTTTTTTTTTTTTTTGGTAAGAAACATTACGTATGTTGATATGATAAATTTAATTATAATTAGGATGAGTCAGCACTCCGACCCCCAGCACAAGTTATCTTATAGGGGGTCGTAACATTGTCATTTTGTAAGTAATATTATGTAGGTATCACCTTTAGCACAAATAAAAATGTATAAAAAAAAATTCACCACATTTCACCATATGTATCACCTTTATAACTAATAAAAATGTATTAAAAAAAAAATTTCACCACATCGTTTCGTTGGTGAGAGAAGACCTCACGAAATATGGTACAGCACAAGTTCCTGTACCTATTTCTGCTGAAGAAAAAGTCGCCCTAACTTTGAGGTAATAATTGTCATAACAATCTCAAATTCTAAAGTTTTGGTCGGATTTCGATATTCGATCGGTTTTCAGGGATGCGGGGTCAATCCTAGATGGTGCCATATAATGTAGGTATTTAAAGCCCTTGCGCATGCGCGAACGTCAGGGATGAGGAAGCTATGTGCTAGTTTGGCAGAGTATTTTTTATTATGAGTAACAATTGGTTGGTACATACACTTCTGAATGCACAAACAAGTCGCTCTTTTCAGAGGGATGTATAATTATGAGGGGAGAGAACATTGCGGGTCTGCATACCCTAGCCGCGTAGGCGCGCGGCTGGACTGCTCACTCGACCAGTCCGGCCGCAGCCGCGGCGGCTGTCATGTAGCGGTTTTCAAGACCATGTAGCCGCGGAGGCCAGCCGCCGGCCGCCGCCGCGTCAGGGAAATCGGTTTAATCTAAATACACTGAAGGAGTGGAGAACGGCTGGTCGCCCGCCGCAGCTGCCGGCCGCAGCCGCGTCAGGGAAATTCCACCTTTAGGAATGTGTTTGATGTTGAACCTACAGCACACCAGGGCAAATTCCATCAAACAACTTCATTTTCATGATTGGTTTCCCGACTACAGGCTATATTTGGGTTTGGTACATTTTCACACTAGTTCAAGCCAGTTTTTCTTCCTGCAGTAGATAGAAGAAATAACTCAAATTCTCAATTTAGAAAGTGGAGAGATAAACTCACTCTTCCTTTAGTTGATGCTTCAAGCTACTTACAGAATGAGAAATAGTTTTCAGTTTGCAGAATGTACGTTTCTTCTAATTTCTTTTCAGTAACTAAGAATTGATTGTCGGTTTGGAGAATGACTAATCGAAACTACAATTGCATATCTTGGAGTCCTAATATAGGTTCTTTCATTAATATCATGAGTTATGCGTTGGATAGCCAAACATTCTTAATTTTAATATACGATTACTCACTATTTATAATCTAAGAAGAACTCTTGTCGATATCCTATGACCATTCCACAGAGGTAGTGAAATTAGAGTGGAATGTTTTGGTCTAGGCTAAATACCCATCCTTGTTGAGGCTGAAAATTTTCTTGAAATCGTTTTAAAAAGTTTCTTAAACCATGAACTAAATGCGGAAAATGGGTTGCTGAATCTCAGCGCTATTCGCTGTTTAGAATTAACCCAGCCTCCTTTGTGGGTTTGCCAAACGTGTCGTCATGGCTGGGTGTTGGTGCATTCAAGCGGTGGACCATTAGAGAGAGATCCCCCTTCTAACAGAAGGTTGACATTTGCTTAGAGAGCCTATTCTTCGTGGACTGCGCTTCTCCCGCCACCAGCAAGCCAGCGGGACACAACTCACGCTGCTGAGAGGGCGGGATGAATGGTATAACTCACCGTTCAGGAGCCCTTGCACGGAAATTTCCTTGCAAGGTACCTACTTGCCATGGCACTGCAGGCAGAGGTGAACCTTCTAGCTGGTTCTTCCAGCTAAGGAAGCTGGTATCCAAGTTTATAGAAAAACTTACATGCCGAGAAACATTACCAGGGTACAAGTCCCTGATGATGCAGTCTCTACCCCTAAGGACCCTGGGCCTCGTGTCCCAAGGCTGGGCTGTACTCAACCACTGCCACCACGAATCCTACCTCAACAGGGGGGTAGGCTGCTGGCACTTCGGTGGAGTGCCAGTAGGCTGGAGCTTCCCCCAACCCCTGGTACCGGTTTTGAGATGGGAGATTACCCTGTTACTGGACTCTCTACTGTCTCCAGATGCCCGACTGGGTTGCAGGCCCGAGGGCAGAGAATTAATAACTGCTCTACCTCCGCTTGAGTGAGGATATTCCTCCCCAAACTTAGCCTAGACATTATGGGTGTGTGGAGGAGGGAGGCCCTTCACGAGCACTTCAGTTCTCAGAAAGTGGTGGACCAATAAGAACCATAGAAATTGTCACGTGACCCTGGCCGCACATCGACACGTCGGTTTGATTATAAAAATAGTTTGATATTTGACATCTCCGCCTCGCGTCAAACGCGCAAATTTGTATGTTTATTATGGGATTATTGAAAGTGAACGTGCATAAACGTCCAGTTCTGTGGACTCAACGCCACTTAGGCGAATGGCGTTGAATCATATAATGGACAGTACAGGTTGGGACTAAGTGGTGAAATGGGAACAAACAAGGCAAGTACTTCTTTAGTATAATATAAATACAATATATAATTGGTGGAGTGTAATATAAATACAATATATAATTGGTGAACAAATTACCAAATGACCACTTTTCGTAACGTACTTGAAGGCCCCTTTCACACGGGGAGACGTAGGGCTCTCACTCCTATAGGGGAGCCTTTTCCGCTCCTTCCACCCATCCTTTCATATGAAGAGCGCTTACGTCTCTCAAAGAGGAGCCGTTTCCTCCCACTCCCACCTATTCACATGGGAATCTATTTTCGTTCCTGGACCCATGTTAGTCGTCGAAAGTTCTTTGCTTCAGAACAATGGATAACATGCGAGCTGTAGCTATGTTCCTTCTCTACCGTCGACGCAAACTTCGACAACAGAAACGCCGACGATCTCGAATGTTCGGGGTTCATCCCATTAATCAAAAAACGCGATGAGGCAGAACTACGCCTTACCAAGAACATCGACAGGATGAGAGCAAATTCTTCAATTATTTTCGAATAAATCTGCATCATTTGATGAGCTACCTGACAAGGTGAAGGATAGTACTCAGCTGGAAAGCAAATGATATGTTGATATAAAAATGTTAACAATATGCTACGAAAATTATTAGTGAATGGCAAAGCTTTGAAAAGACATCGATCGTCCGTAAACCGCACCCTTCTTTGTTGCAACATAAGCCTCATGCACTGTGCCTGACTCATGTTTTTAGTGATATATGTAGTTTTTATATGGAAGACAAGCGGAATTATTAATTATAAATCCGTTTATTTCCGAATAATAGTTCCTCAGACGTAAACCTCGAATAGGTATGGAGTTCTAGACACAAATAGTGTGTGACTCCTTGAGTAACAAATAGAACCATGCTCTGCTCTGCACGTGAATAACTTATTAATAGTTCAGCATCATATTCTGCCATAATAAATTATGAGTTAATGGAAAGGGTCGACGGACAGCCTTTTTCGTAACTCCTCTTCTCTTTACCATTTAAGGAAGGTGGCACGAACCCCGGCTCTAGGTGCAGGAGGTGTGCAGACACGTCTCCTCCCAGGGATCTCACTACCCCCCCCCCCCCCCCCCCCCCAACACCTTCGATGACGTGATGAAATTCACAAAACTTGCTCCTGCATTTAACAATATTCCTCCACTGGTTTCCTTAGTTTTTTAAAATAATTATTCTGAGCTAAATAATACACTGTGAGATAGTTTTCTGGTCTCATCAGCCATGTTATCGATGGCGTAGACACAAATTTTTCTCCCTAAACACTTAGGCGACACACTAGAGCCAAGTGATCAGGCAATACTGATTCACTGACGTTGCTGCTGATTCTGGATGGAGATATTTTAAGAATACTTCATCAAGTTCCAAAAGAAACCTCATAGCGGCGTTCACCTCACGTCTCACACCAAATGTTTCGAACGGTCCAGTGAGTTCCTTTGATGATACAGAGCCAGTTTCGAATCTAATGTTTAAATCACCACAAACTCCGATTATCAGGGGCATCGGCGTCGCTGCTAAGATGGCCAGCATTGTGATTCCATTGCACCCAGTGCCCACACTTTCGGTGGAGATGTCATAAAATTATGAGACAGGCGTTGTTGTTGCTTTTTTAAAAGATTGTAAGAAAACGAAATTCTACTTATCATTCCAACCTCAAGAAGTGCATATGGAAAGCGTCTAAAAAAATTAATAAATATATGCTTAATGTACCATCCAAGGTGTAGAACGAAGATACCTCACACGTTGCCTGTTTTGTTGTGACTGAGACATACTCAGTATAGCATACCACGAACAGTGACCATCAAACCAGTATGAAACGCGTTTGGAGCGTTCGCAGTGTACAGTTGAGGAAATCTCTTGACAGTATAGTATCCATAGTGGTCCGTTCGCTACCACCAAACCAGTTTGAACCAAGCTGTGGATTGGTTTGACCTGACGGTTTACCCCCCACCACACCGTGACTCGAAGTAGCCAATCAAATCATTCCACCGTGAGATGTGTGGGTAGCGGGAGCTCAGCGAGCTGAGTTTACAGTAGAGATGGTAAGCCAACTGAAGGAAATAAGATAGCCGTCGAATATCTGAGTCATGCACTGTTTGCTAAGTTCTGCCTTTGCATTTACCCTCGTTTAACTTCTAGTTATTTATTTTAAGAGTTTCCTACTCTGAGTTTTGTGATAAGAAAAATCTTATTGGTGACGAAGTTGAATGGGAATCTTCGTCTGAAGAACCCGTTTCTCCCCTGATTATTTCTTGCTCCTCTAACGAAGAAGAAGAAAGTAGAGTTGTTCACAAAAATGCCAACTTCCTTGACACGACCGTGACCCATGTACAATGACCGTACGTTTATGGAACATTTTCGAATGGGTAGGAATGTTTACCTATTCAAAGGAAGGCGCGAGCCCACCAAGCAGATTACAGCAGTTGGAAGATACACGACGGTTTATTGCAGTCAAACCCATTCACAGTGCGGATTTGGTTACCATCGGTTTGAAATTAGGTGGTGGTCACGCATGCACTCTAAACCAATCATAAACCTGGTCGCCAACGGTTGGCAATCGTTTCCAACCGGCAATGTGAACAAACCTTTTACTGAAAATCACCAGAAACGTCAAGTTCGTCATGTTTGTAAAAGTGCACCATTCTTTCCATCGGTCTTTGAAGGTTCGGGGACCCATTGTCTTCAACATCTCTCATTGTTGGAACTTTCCGTTGCAACTTTTTTTTCCTCCCCTTCCCCCTAACTTGGATTCACTGGGCGAAAATTACCCGGACCAAATTTTTAGAGCATTAAATGTCTTTTTAAATTACCTACCCTAAAAGTTATTTTATCTTCAATGGTTGTGTAGTTACAGCAGTTTGAATATTTCGAGTATTTTGGCTGGAAATGTGGAAGGGAAAAACTACCTCACACTGCCAATCATTCTTATAATTTCCCTTCATTTTGGGACTTATGTCATGGGCTGTGTGTATGGTCTATGTATATTATATTACAGTGTAGAGACACCAATACAGAACCGAGGGGCGGAATAGGGAAGGGAAGGTGTTTAGTTTTCAAGGAATGGTGAGAGAAGAAACACACTTGATGTTCAAGTACTCGTCATTTTCCATCATCAAGTATAAATTTAAATTTAAAAACAATATTATAGTTTCCCGTTGCAGCTGTATATGGGATTAAGCTGGATTCACATGGAGCGGAACGAGTGCGGAAAGCGGAAGGAAGGAATGCAATCTGATTGGCTGTTGGGACAACAGTTGAGGAAGGTGGCTGACATGTTGTCGGAAGGGGCCGACAGCGGACGGCGGTAGAAATTTTCATACCGTTTCCGCGTTCCATCGAGCTCATTGGACAGGAATGTTGATAACCGCAAGTAGAGGTTTCAGATCAGAGAGGCTTTCAGTAGGAAGGTTATGATTCCGTTACCAAGGAGACCACTTCATGTGAACAATCTTCTCGACTCCGCCTCCCCCTCCACTGGTTTTTCTGTCCTTCCACGCTCGTTCCGCTCCATGTGAATCCAGCTTTATTGAGGTGATGATAATGAGGGGCCAGAAGCCAAAAGTCAGCAAACAACCCCCTCTCCCCTCTTCTTATGTTTAAAGCGCACTTTTTTATTTTTCTGCCAATGGAACCCCGTTCTAAAATTTCCTTTAGACCATTAGGGGAATATGGTCCATGATCATACTAAACGCTAATGGTATTTTTTTCAGACTCATGAGTAAAACTAAAACAGTTATTTTTTATGTTGGACAATATTGATATTAGAATTTTGTCCTCATCATTCGTTTCCATGTATCAATAACTGTGATTCAATAGCTTAGTTGATTCTGTGAATAAATTCTGAGTGATATTACTTGAACGATTGGATTGTTTCTTTCAGGTTTCCAGCATTCTGCGTACACTTTTGGTATCGAGTCGCACATTTCTCAGTCCAACATCAATGGAGCTTTGGTACCACCTGCTGCTCTTCTTAGTATTCTACAGAAAGGGCTACAGTACACAGAAGCGGAAATCAGCATTGGAGAGGTAATTTTAATGATTTTAATTTCTGTGCGAGGTCGTCTCTAAAGAATAATCGAGACGCTTTCGCTTTAAACCTTCTGTTTTGGGTCATTTTCAAAAAGTGGCACATTAGCTGTCGCAGAGGTTTGAAAATTCATATTTACCAAAATTACTTGCTTTGAAAATTTGCTCAACTTGCCACGTTGAATCAGTTCACGAGGTTGATTCACTGAAAGCGTCAGAATTTAATTTCCGAAGTTATTGAGGCGGGAAAAACATAGTTTCCATTCACCTCTAATGTTGATAAATTTGATAAAAAATGGTTAGAATGGTAAAACTTATACAGGGTGGCCCCCAACTGGAAAATTGAGGCAAAACCTGGAATTGTCAAGGAATTCTTAGCATCGGGAAAAGTCAGGGAAGTGTCAGGGAATTTTGCAAAAACCACCAAATGTTAGGGCATTTTTTTAATTGAAAACTTGGTGTAATCATTCGCAGCGTTCTTAGGTATATTCTAACACCTTAACAATCGAACTTCAACAGTCTACTTTATCATACTGCATACTATCATTTCATAGGTGGGTTATCCAAATGTCAAAAATAATTATCAAGAGTGGTGGTTAACCCCTTCGCGACGGGCGTCGTTCAGCCACTGCAACGCGCCTGGCCTGACTGCCTCGGAGCCCTCCAACGTCCAACCCCCCGTGCCTGAATAATTGGCCCTCCACGCGCGGTGAACCACCTTCGCTTTTCGGAACTGGATCAAGAATATTAGAATTTGAAATTTCCCGAGTATTATGATCACCATCTTCGAGAAAATCGTCAAAACAATCGTCTTTGAGTTGATCCAAAAAGTTTGTTGAACGAGCTTCAATTTCAACGTCAATCAAATCATTACCTAACTCACTGTCACTCCCGGTTATTGTTTCGTTTGGAATTCCTTCATCCGTCCACCTGTGAGGAATAAAAACGTAAAAGAAAGTACAAGTATGGAAACAGGTATAAGAAAAATTATGACAGACCGAATGCGGGCAAAAAACAACAGTGTTCAAGTCAACGTTTTTCCTGCTATTTTGATGTGAATAAAAACTCTCGACAACGTCTTTGATCTCAGCGCATTCCATTAGATACTAGACGTAAATGTTAGTTACAATGCCTCTCAATGGATGGCATGAGAGTCGATAGAATGGAGGGAAATTCGAAAACGCGAAAGCAGGCGTTACGAAGCACTTGATGGCCGACGTATTAATACGTCATTAGGCGTTACGGAGGACATCTATGCCGACGTATTAATACGGCGGCTGTCGCGAAAGGGTTAAACTGTTCAAAGAGCAACACTCAGATACATTGACATCGATATTTCTTTGGCTCTCGATTACTACAACACTTAGGGCCGGTTTATCAATCACATTTATCCAATGGATAAGGGGGATTTATCTAAGGTATAGCGTTATCCTCCAGATAACACGATATGGGGTGTTTATCCATCCCTAGTTAAACCTTATCTGGCGTTTTCATTTATCTGGTCCCTGGACGGCTGGATAACTATTGTAACTGGAGGTTAATGAGATATCTAGAGCTTTCTAACCTCAAACAAGTTTATTTATTTACAAAAATCTTATTTGAATCAAGTTTGATTGTCTTATTTTTGTACCTTCCAATGGATATATTTGGGAATTTGTCTTCAAACAGCAGCAACGGCAAAGATTCTATCGTAGCATAATTCGTTGAATGGAAAAGAAGACCTATATAGTAGGACCCCGTGTAGATCTCCTACTAAAATGGGACGAGTGCGTATTTTATTGAGTTTACGGTTGGACAAAGATACCGTTCTTTACTTTATAACACAGATCGAGGATGAAATTATGTCCACAACTTACTGATCACAATAATTCATTCATAATAATTCAGGTTGCAAGATCGCAACTCATACATGTATTCTCTCCCTAGAAATGAAGCAAATAGCAAAAATGTGGTGGTGTCTTATTACACTTATTTGCCGAGCTAATACTGTCGATGATGATTGATGTTGTTTTGTGGACTTCAGACAGTTTTTCTAATAGTCGATCCATGAAGAAATATAGCTCCATGTGTAAATCTCCCTTATTTTGTCGCCTGCGGACACCAATGAGGATGCTAACGGCGCTATCTGCCTGATAGAATTTATCTGAGGGATAATTTTATCCGCTAGGTATTTTGGCATTGATAAACGACTCACATTCTTTATCTAGAGTATAGTGCTATACTCGTTATAGCTATCCTGCAGTTAATTTAGATAATTGATAAACCGGCCCTTAGTAGTAAACCATGTGTGGGAAAAATCAACTGAGTATTGAACTAGGGAGCTAGTGGACTGATCCTTTGAGAGTCCCAAAAACTAGTTTGTATACTTAACCTTTGACTTTGTGAATCAGAGATCTGGGAGTGGTCGTACTCGAATCAGCGCTGAAAAATACTTCGACTGTGACACCCCACATGCCCTTTTTCAAAAAACTGAATTTTTAGAATTTTTTGAGACACTGTAAATTGCAAATTTGAATTTGGCAATCGGGCTGGCCTGGCCAACGAACTCGACCTGTCTTTTGCCAAGAAGGAACGAATTTTTTAAGACGTATTTTAAGAGAGTTTCTGGGAATACACCATATATAAATAAAAAAATATATATGTATGTATATATATAAAAAACAATATGTTGAGTTCTCGACCACTTTTTCTTAAAAACAAGGTGTTAAGGTTCTTGAGGGTTGGTCAATGAATCAGGTTGTTTCCTTACGCCGACGTTTCGTCTAATTTATTAGACATCTTCAGGGCTGAGGGATGTTATTGTCCTATTTCATTCTAGTAGGTAGTAGTTCATCATTTTTTAGTATTAGTTAGTTAATAAGGTGTGAAACTATAAAAAAATATGGCAACAACAACATGCTGAGGGCA
Source organism: Adelphocoris suturalis (assembly GCA_030762985.1). Lineage (NCBI taxonomy): Eukaryota > Metazoa > Arthropoda > Insecta > Hemiptera > Miridae > Adelphocoris > Adelphocoris suturalis. Next base: position 17,887,841 of record CM061041.1, on the reverse strand, counting down.
GGAGCCCTCAGCAGATAAGAATCCTCAGTAAGATAAGAATCCTGACCTCAGGACTAATTCGAAATATCAAAAACATTTTCCTCTTTATTTCTGTAAAAATTTCTTTAACTTTAATTATTATATAGTGCAGTAGCACAGTGTCCACAATCAAGTACATATATATATATATATATATATATATATATATATATATATATATATATATATATATATATATATATATATATATGTATAAATAGATTATGATTGTATTCTTTGATGTACGAAATGGATATGTAGGGGTCCCCGCCCCCTGCATCCCAATTTTTAAATTTTGAAGCCATCTAAATAGCTCAATTTTTCTTTTAAAATCCGTAAAAATGACAAAAAACAGTATTTGATTTTGATATTTTTTGTCAGGGGTATCCGAAGTTCGGTCAGGGAAATTTCAAATTTCCATTTGGGGACCACCCTATTTCAAATAACGCATGAAATATTCATGACATATATTAAACAAAATATTGAGATTTTATTATTATTATCCCCAAATTTAAATTCATAATGTCAATAACAATATGGTTTGGATTTGCCAGTCACTTTTTTTTGCATGGAAAGTTACCCCTTTCTGTTTACTCCTTCAATATACGGTTGTGTTTTTCCAGGATGGGACTGAGCAGAGAATCGTCGAAAGTTTGTCCCTAATCGATGCGGTAATGCCCGACGTTGTGGCTAGCCGGCAGAATCAATTAAATCAACAACAGAAACCGATAATTAAAAATGAGCCTCACGACACTAATGGGGAAGAAACTAAGAGTAAGCATTCTAAAATATTGTTTACGTTGAAAGGTCTACAATTCTTATAAATAGAAAATATAATGATCACTATCATAATTATACACATTATGGTATTCGATGTGTCATTTTGGGAATGAGATATAGGTACTGGGCGTCATAGATAACGAAGTTAGATGACTTGTTATTACGTGTGCAGAAATTCAAGTACATTGGTACCTACCATACTCCATTAAGTCACATGCCATTCTCTCTGGCTTTCATCTTCTTTATTATTAGCGTTTACTAGGCATTTAAGGAACAATCAAGCCTCAAGTCCCCACAGCGTTTATAATATCTGGAATTGCTTGAAAAACGATGCTTGATTTATTTTCTTCAGTTGTTCCTGACTAATTTGTTAATAATAATAAATGTGATAGAACCCACCTACCCTATAAATTATTGTTGATTGTACTTCATTCCAAATCTACCATCAGTTGCTAAAATTGTGATTTTTCCTAAAAATGTGAAGAATTCAGTCAATGAGAAAAATATTAGGTATACCAACTTTCCTTTGTTATTTTCTTTGAATCATTTTGTTAGCTACGTTTAAAATTAATTACAGTTTACTTTAAGTAATTTCATTTCGAATATTTCAGTTTACGGCTAATATCATTTCTCGAGTGATTGCCTTCTTCCTGGGCAGTGGGTAATATTACGTATATATATGTCTTTATTTATTACAATTTTGTCATTTTTTTCCGTAGCTACAACAACTCCAGCTGTTACTTCAACAGAACAAAATATGGAAGTTGATGGAAGCATTGAAATCCCAGCAAGTAAAGCAACGGTTTTGCGAGGGCATGAGAGTGAAGTGTTTATATGCGCATGGAATCCAACTACGGACCTACTGGCATCCGGGTACGTCAGATTCCTTTGCTATTGATTGCTTTGCGATTTGTCGTTCTGGTCGTATTGTCATTTGATATCAGTGACTGTAGGTAAATAATTATGATGTGTCATTTTTACCCTTCTTCCTAACGGCCTTGTAACCCAGTGAGATATTAGAGAGTTCCTAAAGACGATTTTTAACGGTACGGCGAAGCTAACGACGTTAGTGAGTATGTTCTGCGCATGCGCATTATAACAGTGTGAATTTACGTTTTGGCGCTAAACTAAGACCGTACTGGGCCGGTAAACAACGGTACTCAGTCAAAACGGTCATGAACGTAACATCTCGTCGTTACGGTAAAATAACCTTACAGGATGGTAACAATTTTCCACTGTTTGTTTACAAGTTGGCATCCATTAAGATTTAAAACGCGGTCCTTCCTATTAGTTAACCTACACTTTCTACGAAACTTGAATTAAGAACGGTAACAAAACTATTTGATGTCAAGTTATATATTATGAAGAGAGGATTGATGGAAAACAAAGAACCTTTTAAGGAACCTAGCAAATTTTCCATTGACCGATATTTATATTTCCCATACGTAATATGACGAGAAAGTGAACTATCGGAATCAGTAAAATGTATATGCATAGAGGCATACGTAAATACTACACTCTGTCTAGCCTATGGTGAAAAAGCGTTTTGATGTACCTACTTGAAATAATTTGTTCTTCATTCCTTTGAGTCTAGAAACAAGATACCTACCTGATTTCACCAACCCCTGTTCAATAAACTTGTGAATTCTTGCAGCATATGTATTTCAATTTCACTTAACTTTCCAACTTTTTTTTTTTTTTTTTTTTTTTTTTTTTTTACGCATGGGCTGCACATCTCTCGCTAGGTCTGCACATTGAAAAATAATTCATACGAATTCCACCCTCTCGAGATCTGTCAGACGATTGGGCTATAATAATCGTCGCAAGAGAATACAAAGAGCAGTAGTGCCAGGCACTTTATATCCCTTGGACCGAACGATTTCCGGTACCCCGAGATGTACCAACATCAAATCAATATCAGGTTTCCGAAATCGAAACTGGAGAAGAGCATCTTCTTCCGACATTCCGTCAAGTGAAAATCTTCCAAACTCCTCTGCTAACCGACGAGGAATTCGGGGGCGGCCCTCGTTTTCCATGAAGTTATCCAAAACGAGTATAAACTCTTCGGCAGACATAAGGCCCACGGAATATAGATGCATGAAGCGATCCATAACAAAATCGTTCTCTTCAAAATAGAGAAAAGTAAAAATAAATAGAAAATACAGAAAAATAAAAAATACGAGATTCAAACGGGAAAGAGCAATCAAAACAGCGATCAACTAGGTAAAACTAACGGTGAATGGGAAAATTGGCGTCACTTAAATTATGGCCGTAACTCTCCATCACCTTAATCCTTCCATGCCGTTATTTTGCATCCGAGTTAGCTTCAGAGTGAGTTGCCCTAGACAGAATGCGTAACGGCACTACCACTAACGGCATACCGTTATCAAAAAGTATCCTAGGAACTCTCTAATGAAGTGTTCCACCTAATGGCGCTCCAAACGTAAGAAGCTCGAGGTAGAGCGCAGCATGTAAAGCAGTTTGCTTTCCTTTTGTTGCCTATAAGGGCAGTCATGACGGGCACAAGTTTTTTTTTCGGTTTTTGTTTTCTTTCTTTATTATAATAATTTATAATTAATAATATAATCATCATTTTTCTACCAAGCCATCGGTTTCACGGCAATATAGCCATCTGATTTCGGGCAGCCCAGTGCAGTTTTGACAACTTTATATGTTCTTTGTTTTGAGAGGTAAAAACTATTGCTGATGTCCTCTAACTTCGCAACATATAGTTGCAAAGTTTTGAATGATTTTGATGAAGATCAATAAAAAATCGATTGGTTTTAACATAGAAACTTTTTTCTTACCTACGTTTGCCTGACAGTTGTCATATTGCAATTAAATTACAAAGATAATCAGCCTTTTACTTCTATCTACTACGCAGTTAGTCAGTATACTTATATTCACGCAATACTCAATGAGGAATGCAAGTTTCCCCAACTTATTTACATACTAAAAGAGTCGGTACCTAACATCGTCTAGTTTAATCTGAGTGATACTACAATGAAAAGATTGAAAATAATAAATTATTTATCGAAACGGAAATGGCTGTTTCTTGGCTGAAAAACGGATGTTCTTGGTTAGATAACTTACAAGTTAAATTATAGCATTTTCACGTCAAATTGGAGGTTTTCCATTTCAAATTGGAGGTTTTACACATCAATTTGGAGGTTTTACACATCAATTTGGAGGTTTTACATTTCAAATTGGAGGTAGACGGAAATACATGATTTAATTCTGGGAAAGCAATAACAACAAATTAGCGAGTGAAACGTAACATTTCCGTCAACCTCCAATTTGAAATGGAAAACCTCCAATTTGAAATTTAAAACCTCCAATTTGAAATGGAAAACCTCCAAATTGATGTGTAAACCTCCAATTTGAAATGGAAAACCTCCAATTTGACGTGAAAATGCTATAAATAGCAACAGGATCGGTTCCTGTCACAAACGCGTTCACGGTGTAATGTGAAATGGGAGTAAAGGGTCACTTTCCTACTTCTCTTAGCAATAACTTTTGAACTATTCGAGGTATTGGTTTGCTTTCAACGGTATTCTATGTTTCTCGGCTTCAATTTTTCATTACCTACGTTAGGTAGATTTACACGATTCTTCAGGGAACGAAATGATGTAAAAGCGTTCACTGGCCCTATTGATCTGCAGGGTGGGGTAAATAGAATCACACACATAATATGTTTAATGTACAACGAACCTCATTTTCAATTAACCGACTGAAGGGACGAATAGGATTACGTAATTCTAAGAGAAGAGATCACATGCCAAGTTTTCTATCGGTTTTTTCCAAGTGTGTAAAATAAAAACCTTTGTATTTCTTTTAAAACTTGTTTTATTGAAACACTTTAAAACTTCGTGAAGTATAACATAAAATGTGTAATAATGAGTCGAATCTTGCTAGATTTGTAAGACTTGGTTTCATTAGAAACCTTGTTGGATTTATATCCTTCCCATTGAAAAAACATAAAATTGCTCTATGACTAAGAGAGTCATGAATTTTCTTAATTTTAAGAAAACGAAACGTCCACTAATTAAGGGAAACGGGCAAATAGCACTGTAAATAATACCACTCCAAGTGTGTTGTCTACCTAAAGACTAAGCATTGATTTTCTAAGCAGATATTTAACAAATGTCTTAAGGAAAGACGAAAAAATCTCTGTTCTTCCCCTTCCTCCTTTGACTTTTTCAAACTCAGGAGGTGTGCTTGATGTATCCTAGGCCTTAAGGATCGTGTTGATACACTCGTGACTTGATGACCCTATTCACCCCACTTGAAATTTTTTGTAAAGAAATGGTTAAGATAAAAAAATTCAAATTTAGTTAACTTTCAAAAAGACACTCAGAACTTGAGCGAAATTTGGGTGAAATGTTGGGGAACAATAAAAAGCAATTCAAGGACAGAAGACCTTTTTGACATTTTATGTCTTTGCTATGGCACATAAACTAAAAAAACGTCACGGAAAATTGCTCACGAAAATATTTTGATGATTTCCGCTTACAACCGAGTCGTTGCTAGGGAAATGGTACTTCGTCATTATTCATCCCACAAAATTCGTTGACCATTCGTTCGAAAGCTCTCGATTTATCCAACCATATTATGTTAACTACTGCGAAGTGCGTGGCCAACAAGCTGAGTTATGAGCAAGGTTATTTGAATAATTGTGTACATTCAGGTGATCATTCTCAATAATTGATATTGTGAACATGATTGCCACCGCTTGTTATCGAGCTGGTGTTTCGATGATTTGATTCATAGCAGGTGATCCAAATATTGCGAGAACGGTTTGATTTGTGAAGCGGTGGCTAAATCATTTTAATAGGTAAAGTCTATACTTTACACTCTAGGAAGCTGTAATTTCGTATGTAGCCTCTTTAGGACATTTACTTGACGATGCCCAGGGTCCGGATCAGATGAGTGGCACTTAAAGCTAATTTCTATGTTTTACACTCTAGGAAGCTGTAATTTCGTATGTAGTCTCTTTAGCACATTTACTTGACGATGCCCAGGGTCCGGATCAGATGAGTGGCTCTTGAAGCTAATTTCTATGTTTTACACTCTAGGAAGCTGTAATTTCGTATGTAGTCTCTTTAGCACATTTACGTGACGATGCCCAGGGTCCGGATCAGCTGAGTGGCTCTTAGAGCTTGCATACGAGTCTGCAACACATACTTGTCTTCAACTAAAGACATAAAATGTCCCAATGTTTTGCAGACTCGTATGCAAGCGTTCGAATTTTGTAAAATTTTGAAATAATGTAGACTGTCCGTATAAATAAACATTGCTTTATGCATCACCTCATGTTTTTTTTCTCTTCTTATTTTTTGCATAGTTCTGGAGATAGTACAGCTCGGATATGGGACATGTCGGATAACTGTACTTCCGGAAATCAACTCGTTCTGAGACACTGCATTCAGAAGGGAGGAACTGAAGTACCCAGCAACAAAGATGTTACTTCTCTGGATTGGAACGTGAGTCGGAATTAAATTATAATGTTTCTGTTCAAAATTCCTAACATTTCAAGTTTTGCCCTTTTTATGGTTGTTATGTTGTAGTTTTTTATACTTGCGATCGTGATAAATTTTTTTTTTTTTCTCTTCTATTTCTAGTGCGAAGGCACGTTGTTAGCTACGGGCTCGTACGATGGATATGCTAGGATCTGGAGGACAGACGGAAGGTTAGCGAGTACACTGGGGCAGCACAAGGGCCCAATTTTCGCTTTGAAGTGGAACAAGCGTGGAAACTACATCCTTAGCGCAGGGGTCGATAAGGTAAACATGTTGCCGAGTAACATTATTGTAGATTCATGGTCATTCAACATTTTAGTCATTAAGAACACAGACTCTTACTTGCTTTCCCTCTCAAAATACAGGAAGTAATGTGAAAATCATTGATAAAGTAGAGTGCATCCAAGAACAATCTCAACTTGAATAAAATATTGTAATGACGGTGGAGGTCTGGATAGTTTCAGAAGCTTCTTAAGAGTACTTAAACATAGCTAGTGGTAACGATTTTTTCCAAAATTGTCTATATCACGGCATCACTGCTGTCTTGCACCTTTCGGTGTATCATGTCTTCGTACTTTTGACAGACAAGTACCCCCGGTTTGTAGGTCTTGGGCAGATAATATTGTTTGTTAAAAATTATGGGTACTTTTTGAGGTTGAGCAGATATTGATGGTTTCTCTAACTTTGAAGCAGCCCGTAAAAACATAGCGGTTTTCCCCTCAGCTATTCTGTGTAGTAAAACTTACTTTCTTGTACCCATCCTATTGATAAATTTAAAACTACAATCAGCTTCAAAATATTTGCAGTTGGAAAAAAAAAAAGAAAAATAATTTTATGGTTGTAATGATTGATTGGTCGACTGCTTTGATATGAATTTAACATTGACTGATTTCAGACCACCATAATTTGGGATGCTCCAAGTGGCCAGTGCACCCAGCAGTTCTCCTTTCACTCCGCTCCAGCCTTGGATGTTGATTGGCAAACCAACACCAGCTTCGCTTCATGCAGCACAGATCAGTGTATCCATGTGTGTAGGCTCAACGTCGAAAAGCCTATAAAATCGTTCCAAGGCCATACAGTAAGTGATATTTCTTAACCCCTTCGCAACGGGCGTCGTTCAGCCACTGCAACGCGCCTGGCCTGACTGCCTCGGAGCCCTCAAACCCACTGTGCCTGAATAATTGGCCCTCCACGCGCGATGAACCGCTTTTCGGAACTGGATCAAGAATATTAGAATTTGAAATTTCCCGAATATCTTGATCACCGTCATCGAGAAAATCGTCAAAACAATCGTCTTTAAGTTGATCCAAAAAGTTTGTTGAACGAGCTTCAATTTTAACGTCAATCACATCACTCCCTAACTCACAGTCACTCCCGGTTATTATTTCTTTAAGAATTTCTTCATCCGTCCTCCTGCGGTGGTCCATGGTGAGGAATAAAAACGTAAAAGAAAGTACAAGTATGGAAACAGGTATGAGTAAAATTATGACAGACCGAATGCGGGCAAAAAACAAAACAGTGACCAAGTCAACGTTTTTCCTGCTATTTTGATGTGAATATAAACTCTCTCAACAACTTCTTTGATCTCAGCGCATTCTATTAGATACTAGACGTAAATGTTAGTTCCAATGCCTCTCAACGGCATGAGAGTTGATAGAATGGAGGGAAATTCGAAAACGCCAAAATACGTCAGCAGATGTTACGGAGCACTTGATGGCCGACGTATTAATACGTCGTCAGGCGTTACAGAGGACATCTGTGCCGACGTATTAATACGGCGGCCGTCGTGAAAGGGTTAAGCAGTGAAAGAGCGACCGAACTGGGCTTACGCTGTAGACAAAATGGACAAGAGTTGACAGCTGATAATGCGTCCCCCTGGCAATCTAGGGATCCGCTGGACATAAGGACGGCAGGATACTCTCCAAAGTATCGATACTTCTTTCTATACGATATGTGTATTCAATGAAAATCATGGTATCTCTGAATGAAAACTAAAGTACAACGAATGAAGAAAACTCGACCCTCCGAGCCTTGCTAGGGGCTCCGCCCCTTGACCCTGCCAGGGGGCTTTGCTCACCTGGATCCGGGGGGTTGCTTTCCGCTTTGAGCCTGTGGCTAAAATGCTAAAACATGGAGCTGCTTTCTTCCCGCTAATTCGGCGTCGCATTTTATTTTGTTTTCTTGTAGTTATGTTGTTGCCAAACTAATTACCCTGCCAACAATAACCAAGATTACCACCTCAACCAAGTGACAATAAAACAAGGCTTACAAGGTGCACAATAATATTGTTTAGTAACCATTTATAGCATCGCATTATTGCTTGTTGCTTGTAAATAAATGTAAAACTACGACATCAATCTGTTACTAATCTTCAGTAAAATGTGAACTTTCAAAAGTAAAATGATGAACACTGCGGAAGTTCCATTTCCCTACCAACAGCTTGGTTGTACGAGAGACTAATAAGAAAATTTGTGTGACGGTTTTTCATGACATAAAAACGTGACACTTTTGGCCAGTTAGGTGATGGCTAAAGCATGTTCCATGCTAAAATTGTGCCTAAGTATTACCTAGTGATTGCAAGTTTACAGCAAAAAACTTGGAAAAAACGAAAATTCTTCCCGGGTAACTGTTTCTAAGAATATTAGTTTTTGAAACGTTTTGGCTGAAAGTCTGTTTCTTCCATGAACATAATTATAGCGCCTCTGCCTTCAAAAACAGCACTTCGCATGCGTCATTGTGAAGATTCGGAAAAAGGTCTTAATTTCTTCCCAAACTAAGAGGGGATTTGAATTTAGTGGGGAGGGGGGTAGGGCGCTGGATTCCCGAGTTAGACTGCCAACTCATCTGCAGTTTTGGACCCACAACAATCATAGGTAGGTTTTCTTGTAGAGGTAGGTAGTACTTACCTCTGCTTCCTCCCATATACCTATACACACTTCCGATTTATCGGCAAAAAGTTTCGATATTTTCATTAAAAGTATTGATACTGATAATATATCGGTATTAAGTATCGCAGGGCAAATCTAGATACAAATATCGGCATCGACACCAAAAAAGTATCTATACTCTGATATATAGGTGGTATCGTGCCGTCCCAAGCCGGGCGGCTAACGTATGCCAACAAGAGGGACAACACTGAGAGAGAATTTAAAATTTCTACCAATAAAAAGCTATTGATTAGGCATCTGCACAACTATGATAGGTTTCGAAGCTTCCCGAAGCATAATTGATTTTCTGAAATACAGTTGAGTTTGCTCAAGCTATTTCAAAGATATGATTTATAATTTTTCATTGCCATGGTTATTCTAGTAGCCTTGTTGTTGTATTCGATTTCATATACAAAAAGTTCATTTTTTTTACAGAATGAGGTGAATGCTATCAAGTGGGATCCCCAGGGTAATCTCCTGGCCTCGTGCTCTGATGATATGACTCTGAAAATTTGGTCTATGAAACAAGACACGTGCGTGCATGATCTTCAAGCTCACAGCAAAGAAATTTACACCATCAAATGGAGCCCTACAGGCCCGGGGACTGCCAATCCCAACATGAACTTGATCTTAGCAAGGTGAGGTGTTTGCTGTCTTTATCACCATCTTTATAATCATTTGTTTCAGGAACTACGGGGTAGTCTAAATTCTTGTTTTTTACCTCCTTGAATCCATTACTAATGTGGGATGAAAAACGATAATTAAAAAAGAAAAGAAAAGTATATCACACCAATTTAATAGATTCTGAGAGGTTTCTGAAAGTAACCGCTGTGCCTCTCATAGTATAAATCATTGGTAGAGGAACGACCACTCTGCTTCGCCTCGGCCTAAATATATTTTTTACCTACAAAGAATTACCATTGAACCTACGAAGGCTCTAGGCATGGGAATTAACTGCTACCTCTCCTAAGGTGATAATCGTAAGAATAGAACATAAGATCAACTTTTTCTCATCATACGCTATTAAATACACTAAATTCAAATTTTGGAAAACCAAGACCATTTTTATTTCTCATTAATGAACCTGCTACAAGTAGAATTTTATAACCCTACTTTCTTTCATGTAGTCTAGTTATGGTGAGTTTAAGGGCACCCGTAGGCCTCTCCCCGCTACACTGTATTCCTGATTCAAGAGAGTCATTTTTCGGTACCTACCGTGCCCTTAGTTTTCAACGTATCGTCTTGAAATTTTAAGGGAAGTTTCACACTATAGTGATCTTCATTTATGTCGAGCCGTTTTTTTATAACTTAAACAGAAACATTTTGGCAGCAGATCGAAAATTTGAAATATTTATTGCAGCTTTGTGAGGCTGTATCACCTGTTCTAATTGAAATTTTCAAAAACGGCCCAAGCAAAATCTTCCTCTACTATCCCCGAACAAAAAAAAAATCAATTCAATGCGATCAATACCGACCGTACAACGTGTACCGATAGGTCAGAAAACGTGGTTTTGAGAAAACGCCATTTTAGTGAAAAGATAAGGATACCACCTCCTTATCTTTTCACTAAAATGGCGTAACCTGCAAGGATCTCTTAATCTTTGAATGCCGCTTGTTTTTTCCATGCTAAGCTTTCAAACTCTTCTGAATGTGAAAATAGGGTTATAACCTTCCAATCTAGATTTCACGTAATCCTAGGATTCATAATTTTGTTGTTGTTTCTACGGATACGGACGGACTCGGAAGTCAGCTAAAAAGTTTGTTTTTGACAGCATCAACCCACTCAAACCCTTATTGTGATATACCAAAATCTTCAGAATTTAATAAAGTTTTTTTTGAAATAAAAAACTCAAAATTATTTTTTTTTGAAAATTTTGCCCTACGGGTGCCCTTAATGGGTAATGAAATTCTGTTGTCTCCTTGAATTTCTTTTAATCCATATGGTATTTTAATGGCTTTGCTAATGAAGACATGATTTATATTGTATCTTCCTATTACTCTCATACTTAGATTCAACCGCTTATTATTTCAGCGCTTCATTTGATTCGACCGTTAGATTATGGGATGTGGATCGCGGCGCGTGCATTCACACTCTCACAAAACACACTGAACCGGTTTACAGCGTAGCTTTCTCACCCGATGGGAAGTTCTTGGCCTCCGGTAGTTTTGACAAGTGCGTCCACATTTGGTCGACGCAGGTGAGTTCTTTTATGAAGTCTTTCCTCATAATCTCTCTGAGAGTATATGACTAGCAGAAGGGCTGATCAAAATACTATTCTTTGTGTGGTGTCACACCTACCATCCTCCTCTCCCCGAGCTCCTGCATCTACTTGAGGTCATCTCAATAAAGCTTTGTCTTGTTCTGACATTTCCAATGAACGCACGTCAATTCTTCTCAAAATTAAACCCTTTTTTCCAATATAGTTTGATATGAGTAAAGCCATTTTACAGTCAAGCCATATTCTAGTTATACTCACTACCTACATTCTTCACGAAAAGAATGATTTGCAGGTACTTTTTCTTCTCTACGTTTGACTTGCTTAGAACTATCACGAGAATGTTTCTAATAACTGCTTCTTAGTGAAGTATTTATTGCAATCATTCTACTATCCGCGGTATTGAATCTTGAAACCAAAATGAGTTTCTTATATTTTCTACGTACCTGAGAATTTGATATTCCCACCTATCAGTCTACAAATAGACTTCGCATTCCCCAACAGCTCAAAGTCAACTGTAGTCAGTCCTCACGTGTTGTAACATTTCAAACTTCAATTTATACATATATGGATTGATAATTAACTGTGTTACACACTTCCTACGTTAATCTCTTAGCCTTAACAAGCATAATTTGTGATTTAATATTAGTATAAGGTACTAATGGAAAATTGGTTAATACTTTTTCAGTCCGGTCAGTTGGTCCACAGTTACAAAGGTACTGGAGGTATATTCGAAGTTTGTTGGAATTCTCGTGGCGATAAGGTTGGAGCCAGTGCGTCGGATGGAAGCGTAAGTATTACTGTTTTGTCTTTATTTTTTGTTTTTTTCTTCGAGATAAATTACTCTTTGTTTCTGAAACTGAAACCCCACAAAAGTTCAAAACTTCTACATCCAAGTGGTTAGTCGTCATCAGTCCGCGAGCATACATATTTGATCACATCATATTCTACGCGTATAGAACCTCTGATGAGGACATCAAAAACAAGTCCGTATCGCCTTCTCCATTCAGCATTGGTTGTACAACAACAGTCGTACAATACTATGTAAGTTTGAATCCGATTTTGATGATATTTTCAGGGATTGTGGGGGTTATATCCTAGGTGGTACTCTATAAATTTCATTGACGTTGAAAAGATGATGGCGTTTGCGCATGCGGAAACGAGAATTTTTAATAAAGCCGGTTTTTATGGATTATCGGACCGATTTTGTTCAAACTCGGACGGTAGTGGGATATAGGTTTCAGGGAGGTACCCAATGAATATGGTTACAATCGATAGAGTGATAATATTGCGCATGCGCAAACCTAAATTTGGTAGACCACGTCAAACTCCAAGACTAATGGACTGATTTTGATCAAAATGTTAGAAATTGCGTGGGTTAGGTCAAGATGGAATCCTATGAACGTTATTGGCGTCGGATCATTAGTAGTGTGGGCGCATACGCAACCGTGAATTTCTGATATTTTAATTCTTTATTAATGGAGGATCCCTCTTAAAGAATAACTATGAAAGGAAGGGTCTCTTGGCATTCTGAGGATGACATCTGGTATTAAATCATTGCTGTTTCACATCAAAAGTTGCTCAATTTATTGACCTACCCAGCAATTGCTAGGTGTATATAGATATTTGATTATTGAGTATTTCATTGTCTCATTACAGGTTTTTGTCCTTGACCTGCGTAAGCTGTGATAGATGTTTGGACCTCTTGGAATCAGAGATCTCTAGAGACCGCATTTCCTCAACTTCTTCAAAAACAAAGCATCTGGAACAACTTATGGATGACCCGCCTCCTTCTATGGTTTCTGTTAACATTGTTCAACACTTCTTCGTTGAGAGGGTCACTTGAGTTTTCTTTTAAACTGAACTGCGGTTTTTCTACGCGAGAGTAACCAGTCTTCACGCTCCCTATTCTGAATCACATCGCTATCCACACCAGCATCTGGGCCCCGCGTGAAGACAAGTGGTTCAGTTGGTGATTTTTTTTTATGTTTATTGTAAATAATTTTGAACAAAACTGAGCTAGATCGTGGTAGCACCGATTTTTTTTGTAGTACAGATAAAATTACTGGATTTAAAAATCAACACGAGCAGAATGCGTTTCTATGTACCTCAGTCAAAGAACTACGTTGGAGCCGAAGCGGGTATCTGTTTCGTTTTTATTCTAGGTTATTTATTTCTTTAAAAAGTAAGGTGTGGGACAAAACCTGATGAAAAATTGTACATTATGTATTTTTTAAATTCTACTGATTTGTGAAATGTTAGCATCTGAAAGGGAGAGCTTAAAAAAAATGGTTGTTCATGTTACGCTAGTGATATTTAAGTTTTCTCATTTGGTTCTTTATTACATCAAATTTTGATCTCTACTAAATACACGACAAGCCATCACTAGCTGTCATTTTTTATGTATCCAAACTCGAGAAAAAAATAGAATACGATTCTTCGAGTTTGACGCAAGCATGAAAATGTATCAACTCAAAATTGTTGAGCACTCCTGCCCATTGTTGCCGGAGTGTCGAATGCTCCTCTTTTTCGATGCCATGACTTTCACAACACCCCCTCTGTTGTATTCTTTATTTTTGATAAATTTACTGTCTCTCGTATTAGTTTGTTGATCACTTTTTATTATGAAAAAACATGTGTAAGTTTATAGTCTGTGGAAAAAAACGCGGGGAACTTGCACTTTTTGTCCACCGTTTTGCCACGATTTTTTATGAATGAGATTATTATGAATGATTAGTGTACATAATATATGCAAATTTATAGTATTTGGAAAATGCGTCTTCCGGTGCATGATCGTTGAAAATTTCCTACCGTTTGGCTCGGGAAAAATCCGATTTTCTTAATCCCCTCGTCTCGATTTTTCCTTAGTTTAAGCGATCGAGTGACTTTTTTTAATGAAATGAATTTCGACTCGCTCGTTATTTTGTTCTCCTAGACATAATATCCGAGATCCGAATTCCGTTGAAGCTCACGGTGATTCGATGAAACCTGCAAGTTCCTTGTCGTTGTTTATCAAATTTAACCTTAGACGTTGATTGATATTTGAGTTTGAAAGTGTCCGGACATTTCTCTTTGTTGTGTCGAATCGTAGGTACAACAATCACCTATTTTTCATGATAGAATGCAATTTCGCGGAGAACCTGTCAGCAAATGTTGTTTTTACTGTTGATCTATTATTTTTTTTTAATACATTGATTAGTTTATTCCTGTAATTACCTTTTCTTCCATTTTAGTTTCAGGCTTCTTCGGAATAGTCCTCACTATTTTCATTTCTTTTAGAACGTGCAATACTCTTTCAAATTTATTGGAATATTCAGATTTATGCGTTTTGGCCTTGTCCATCCGCGTATCAACATTGAGAATTCTAATGAATCATTTTTGAAAGAGTGGATAATTTCAAAATTTACCACATTTTTAACTCCGTGTTTAAGCCCAAGCATTTCCAGGTTACACATTTTTATTTCCTGTGTCAGCTGAGATTCTGGATACGTGGAAAAGTTAAGAAGTGAAACGGAAGAACTTGTGTATGCTTGAAGTTTTGTAGAAAAAAATTATTATTTTTCTTGATACATTGTGCAGTTTCTTCTTGTCAACCCTATTACACCATTCACTAACCTACGGCCCTCGGAAAAATTACAAACTGAAAATATATATTTTGTTATTTGATGATATATTTTCCTTAAAACACTTTTACCGGTAACTACGAGTACAGTAATCATCTCTATTTTTGTCCCTTCCGTTCTCGAGAAGTGTTAAGTTATCTGTAAACCAGCAGCGATCAGCCATTCAGTGATGCTCCATTGCACGGACTGTACTGTGGTGGTGTTAGGGCAGAAAGCTTACCCCGACTGTACCTAAGGCAGGACTAAAAATAACTCGTCATGTTATATTAAAAATGTATGGGTATTTGAAATAATCATTGAAATTTTTAGTGAAAGTAGGCCTAAGTAAAAATCATTAATAATTGTCTTACTTGGGTCTGGTATATTTTGTTCTCAACATTATTTTTAACTATCTTAAAAGAACATGATTTGAGTTATCCAACAACAAAGATATATAAGGGAATAACCACCGCTGAGCACTCTTAATTAAAACAAAACTTCGTGAATGTAATGGCGGGGGGGGGGGGGGGGGCTCGGTAAATATTAGTAAATTGCTGGCCCACCTTGTCTAAATATTTTATAGTGTGGCCCTTCAGTAAAAAAGGTTGGAGACCCCTTGCACTAAGCAATGAGCGTTACCCACAAGTGCGAAAAAGGTAATTTTACTTTTGGTTTAATAGGTTTGTTCGCAGTGACCATCAAACCTGTAAGAAATGGTTGGAAACGCGTTTGGGGCGTTCGCAGTGTCCATTTGAGGAAATCTATGACTGTATAGCATCCATAGTGGTCCGTTTGCAGTGACCACCAAACCAGTTTGAAACGCGTTGTGGATCGGTTAGACCGGTCAGAGAAATTTCTGCTGACCGATCTGACGGTTTGTCCCCCACCACACCGTTACTCGAAGTAGCCAATCAAATCATTCCACTTTGAGATGGATGGGTAGCGGACTCCTATTTTACTCTGTGGTAGCGAGCTGAGAGATGATAAGATAAGGCAGTGTCCTACGTGGATCCGCCGCGAGCGTCAAGCCGCGCGTTAAAGACGAGCGTCAGCGCGTTGCCGCGTCATGCCGCGCAGAGAAAAAAAAGGTGTCCTACGTGGAAACGCAAAAACGCTTCGTAGTTTAGCTAGTTAACCTGTTCTGTTCTCATCACTTGTGTTTTCAAGTTCATTTTTTCAATTTGATTTTGCATTCATGCCGTCGATCAACAAGTTTGAGCTGCTGACCAGCTCAACGGCTCTTTCCTATTATTTAGCTGTAAATAAAAAAAAAGGAGACCGACCGAGGAAATACATGAAAGCCAGAGCGAGTTCGGTGAATTTCATCGCTTATACTCCAATAATCTTGGAAGAGTTTCTGAAGATTTTGTGTGATAATCTTAGATAATGAGGTTTTATCATACATATAAAAAAGACCTTTCAATTACCACTCATTTCAGTGATTAATTTAGATCAGTGATAGTTTAAACGTCTTCTTTGTATGCTAAAACCTACTTATAATAATCCAAATTGTGGGAAAGTGAATAACACTTTCAATCATATGCAAGAATGACAGTAAAAACCTTCGATTACATCGTGAACAAATATAAGCAAGAATTTTACCATTTATATTCAACAAGAATTTTAATTCGTTAAGTAGGTACAATGATTTTAAAAAAGGATAACAACAAATATTTGGTAGAATCCAAAAGTTTATTTGTATGGCAGAATAATAGGAACTACAAGAAAGATTTCCAGAAAAATTGCAATAGGTAAAAATATACTCTGAATAATTAATGAAATTTACTCACATGAGCATGACTCAAACCTTTTTACGATTGTCTTGGAACACTAGACAATATATTGGAAGTAATTTTCTTCGAAAATGGGCATCTCCCGATAAAGGTGTATAATAAATGTAACAAATGTAGAAGGCCGTTTCTATATCAGCTAACTCCATTATCACAGAAGGAAACGTGTGGAAAAAGTACGGAAACGAGTTCAAAATGTCGAAAGAGGTTTTAAAAACAATATATAATCGCGTTTGACGCATGGCGAACGCGATAAAAATCAAACTTGTTTGAAAATCAAACCGAAGCGTTCAACGCCGTCGCGTCGCCGCGCGGGCATGGTCACGTGACAAATTTCGCTAATTTCATTGGTCCGCCGTTTAAACGCGTAAACGCCTGAACGCATTGACGCGTGCGGCAAATCCACGTAGGACACTGTGTAAGCCAGCCGAACGAGATGAGAAAGCTGTCGGACATCTGCATGACGTGCACTGTTCACTAAGTTCTATCTTTGCATTTACCCTCGTTTTACTTCTACAGTTATTTATTGAAAGTTTCCTACTCTGAGTTGTATGATGTGGAAAATCTTATTGGTGACAACGACGTAGAATGGGAATCTTCGTCTGAATAGCAACAAAATCAAACGGTAAAATGTTTTTACTCAATCTCAACTGAAGAGTTATTAGTAAAGCTATTAACATTAAAAATTAAGAACGCCGGTCGACTTTGAGATCGATTTTAATTCTTCCCGCGAGATAAATACCACTCTCCCACAAAATCATCAGCTGGAGGCGAGAAAAGATTGAGCATGGATTTCTTATTCCTGTTGGAAGGTTTGTTCCCAATGAATATTTTTCATTTTTCAACCTGTTTGTTGTCTTGCAGGCCATCTCTTTACGATTCAGGTTCTTTATTCATACATGAAATGATTACCTATTCTAAGGATGGCGCGAGCCCACCAAGCAGGTTAGAGCTGTGTGTCGGTTAACTTTAGTCAAACCTGTTCGCCGTGCGGATTTGGTTACAAACGGTTTGAAATTAGGTGTTGGTCACGCATGCGCACTAAACCAATCACAAACCTGGTCGCCAACGGTTGGTAACCGTTTCCAACCGGCAATGCGAACAAAGCTATTATTTTCAACAATGAACCTTTCTAACCGAAAAAAACTCTATCCGAAGTCTTCTTTGAAACTACCAGGCCAAACTTTATGAGATTTGGCTCGAAATCCATACATGTGTCCGTGGGCCGGGGATGTGTCAGTAACATCGGCATCAATTTTCATCAACCCTTGGTATTAAGGGCTAATATTGAAAAATCAAGATCACAAACATTTTCAAGGTAACGTTTTTTGGGAGGGTCTCATATCATCCCATAGAAACCCATGAAACCACCCAGGTCAATATTCGTAGATCCGTTTGGTCTCCCCAAGGGCTAGAATTTGAGTAGGAAAAAAAATCAACAGCGTGGGAGCAAATCATAACTGGCGGAACATAGCGAAAATCGTCTTGTAACTACGACATTTGTATCAGCTGATATAATTTCAATGGAATATTTTCTCTTCACGAAAGTGGGTTTATTGTGAGGGGGGGGGGGGGGTTACTTTTGTTCTCTGTGGAAGGACTTCTGAATTGCACTAGGTAGGAAATTTATTTTGTATAATGTGTAGGTGTGTTAATCTCCCTAAGGTAGATGTTTATACCCATACAGATATATTTAGATACCTAATGCATAATAGACTTCGTTTAATAATTAGTTTATTGTAGACAGGTGATCGACGTAGAAGTGCTATCCAATACAAAAATAACAGCCCTTTGTGTAATAATTTGCTACGTTTTAGCGAATTTTCGAAGAAAATTAAGCTATAGCTCTCGCCTCAAAATTTGTAGAATGTGAATTTTTGAAAAAATTTTATGCAGAAATCCGTTTCAGGCTATTCTGAATCATATTCTGAAGTTTAACGCATTTTTTAACGTATGTATGTATATATGTATGTGTAATTCCAGACGATAACTGTCTGCAGAATTGTGCTAGAAACTTCAAACAAATTTTAAAATGTTGAGGACACAAAACGAAAGTTCAAGCTCGTTGGCCAGCATGATCGGATTACATCTTCGGGTTGAACTTTTCAAAAATGTAGTCAACAATTTCAAAATAGCCTGTTTTTTGCGATTTGTTGTGCGAAATAATTTGTTCAGCATACTAACATGTGGTATATTCGGAATCAGCGTAAAATTCCCTCTAAGAATACGTATCAAGTTTTCAAAAATTTCAAAGTTGAAAAATCAGTCAAAAATCGAAATAATGTCGTTCGCTAGTTGTAAAAATCGGTAATATTTGCATGAAACATTGTCCAAATTCAGATTGAACTACTCTTATGGAAGTATCCATGTATAACCAATCCTAGAACCATGCTGTTTAAAACGTAGGTAGTAGGTGCTTGTTTAAAAAAAACATGTAATCACAACTGATGAGTTTACTGTGTGAAATATTCCGTCCTCCGATTCTCTCGGTCGCTCTCTTTAATGTTTTACGCTCAACTGTTTTAGGACTTGATGTAGCTTTAATAATTACTGTGGCTTAGAAAATATCAGCCATGAAATTATGAAGAAATTCTATTTATGTACGTATTAGCTCGCAGACCCAATCTCATGTCGAAGATTTCTTCAAAATTCGCTCATGGGGTCATGCTGCATGACTGGACTTTTTAAAATGTTAGAAGATTCCATTATAGCAATTTTGACATCAACAGCTCTCTCCTACGATGAACAGTTGTCCTTCTATGATTTTTCAAAGGTACTGATGACGTCAAAGCACCCCTCGCGCCTGGGTTGAACCCTCTCTCCATTTAAAGATATGAAACGAATACGCAGGTAACACTCATTAGCGCTGGATAGTTTAGTACTTGATTATTTTTCAAAGTCAGATGTTGTGACCTTTCAAATCCCGTTAGTTCAGTTAGGATATGGATTCGATGAGATAAAAGTTCCCAGTTATCGATTGGTCCTGTCAGATGGGCTGTACTTCCAATAATAAACTAAACCTCCTAGAGTTGTTGAGGGTGAGAATGAGAGGTCAGCTTCTCGTATTATGTACTTTATTTTTAGCTAAGGCTGTTCGTCCAGTGGACGCGATTTCGCGCGAAGAGGCGAATTCGAGCGAACGGTTCGCCTCCCTTCAAACACACTGTTAACATTCATTTCGCTTGTTGACGCGTTGAAAAACAAACTGGTTTGAGTCTCGTCGCGTTCGCCCCACTTTGCTCAACCGCAGCGCTTGCAGTGGACGGGCTGTCAGTTAAAACAGTGTGTTTGAAAGGGAGGCGAACCGTTTGCGCGAAATCGCGTCCACTGGACGGACAGCCTAAGCGTTCTCGCTTATTGGCCTCGTCAGAGCGCTATGTATGTCTTTCTATTGTTATCATTGGTTAGGGGGGAACCATCCTCTTGTCATAGTTTAAATTTGTTGCTGCTGTACCTTTTAACATGTAGAAGGTAGGGGGGGGGGGGGGGGGGTTAAATTTTCGTTTTAAAATTAATAAAAGATGCAAAATGTTAGACATCACTTGGCGTGGGAATGAATGATGAAATGACGCCTGTACACCCTAGTGGATGTTTTGAGAAGGTATATCAGCTTTGTGTGTGTTTGTGCTTGCTCTAACATTTTGCATCTTTTATTAATTTTAAAACGAAAATTAAACCCCCCCTACCTTCAACAACATGTTAAAAGGTACAGTTTGTCGATGGTAAACGTATAGACCGTAGGGCCTCTTAACGCGTCCCCCGGTTGAGGCCGGGGAAACACCACCTTGAAGGAGACAATTAACCCCAACAAGGCTCTACATTCTAGCCGCCGCCCCCCTAGATAGGGGAGAACTACAAGGACGTGAAACCTACTACCCCCGCAAATCCTTCCTCAACTGGTTGGCAGGCTAGACCTGGGGCCCCACCCGCCCGCGGCACCAGTATGGGCAGAGCCCTTAAACGCCAAGAATGGTCGCTGGCCCGGTACAGAGAGGAAGACTGTACCTACCGCTTAACCCCCACCTCGTCCAGCATGACTGCAGCACATGTGGGGAGGCCACGATTGCCCCTGGGCCTGGGTCCGCACGCATGACACACGTGTAGTGTCGTTAAACACCCCCAGTACGGGAGTTAAAAGGTACAGCAGCAACAAATTCAAACTATGACAAGAGGGAGGGTCCCCCCCTAACCAATGATAACAATAGAAAGACTTATATATTGAGCTCTGACTAGGCGAAAGCGCTTAGCTGAAATAAAGTACATACGAGAAGCTGATCTCTCTCACCCTCAACAACTCTAGGATGTATTCCTCAAAGCCAACTACCCCACATATAATGAACCTCTGTAATTGAACAAGGAAAGGAAAAAAAAAGTCCAGTCATGCAGCATGACCCCATGAGCGAATTTTTGAAGAAATCTTCGACATTTCAGTCTCTATTAATCGTGTAGAGAAATTTTAGTTTATGATTTTGATAGACAAACATGGAATCAAATTATTAAAAATAATGCATTGCGTTTCATGCAAATATTACCGATTTTTACAACTAGCGAACGGCATTAGGTATTTCGATTTTTGACTGATTTTTCAACTTTGAAATTTTTGAAAACTTGATACATATTCTTATAGGAAATTATACGCTGATTCCGAATATACCACATGTTAGTATGCTGAAAAAATTATTTCGCACAACAAATCGCAAAAAACAGGCTATTTTGAAAATTTTGACTACATTTTTGAAAATTTCAACCCGAAGATGTAATCCGATTATGCTGGCCAACGAACTTGAACTTTCGTTTTGTGTCCTCAACATTTTTAAAATTTGTTTGAAGTTTCTAGCACAATTCTACGGACAGTTATCGTCTGGAATGATACATACATACATGCATACATTAAAAAATGCGTTACACTTCAGAATATGATTCAGAATAGCCTGAAACGGATTTCTGCATAAATTTTTTTCAAAAATTCACATTCCACAAGTTTTGAGGCGAGAGCAATAGCTTAATTTTCTTCAAAAATTCGCTAATACCCTCCCTCAAAATTAGTTCTTTTCCGTTTCAAGATGCGTAGAATTCAAAAACTAATAAAATAATCTGTCCTGACCTTTTCTCCGCAACTACTGGACCATAGTTTATGAAAGAATGTTCAAAAACAACGTATGGGGTCAGTTGGTCCTAACCGTATCAATTTCGATCTACCAAAGGGCAGAATTTAAGGTCTGAAGTATTCACAAATCGGGATCCGGAAAACTTCAAAATAAGTTATTTTTTGCTGTCATTCATTCATATCGTTCCAAAGAATCGAATGAAACCTCTGTAGTTGGTGTACGTTCTTTTGTTCGCTGTCCCTAAGGTTAGAGCTTTGACGGGAAAACTTATTGTCAACACGGGAGCAAATCAAAGCTGGTGGAACATGGTAAAACTACGACTATCGTATCAGCTGATATAATTCTACTTGAACTCTTTCACGATATCGAGTTTATTATAACTTTTGTCGCCTGTAGCTGACTTTTGAAGCGTAGACATATGATTTATTTGATGTCATTCAGTTAACGTCTAAGTCGATATACTCTTATAATCTGATGCTATTTTAAATATCAGCTCTTGCTAAATAAAGAAGGACTAGTAAAGTAGGTGTTAAATTTAATTAGTTTTTCCTCGGTAGATATCTACATGTTTGCAGTTTTATTTTGATCATTAGGCTTCGTTCAGTTATTATAGACAAGTGTTCTGCATAGAAGGATCATCAAACTCGGAAATAATGAAACTTTTTGGAATAATTTGCAGCATTTTAGAAACTTGTAGGTCGTTTTGCGGTGTCTAATGATAGCGTGGTGGCTAATGAGAAAATGAGAGAGTTTGACCGTATTGATGTCACTGAAACTTGGAAAGTTTGATTTGATAGATTGTTTTCTACATAAAAAGCAAGGCGTTAAGGTAAAAACCAAATACACAATGATAACGAAGCGACTTACAGTATCATTTCTACCTACAGTAGGGACAGCGAATATTGGAGCGTGAGCACCGAGGCGCATTGATGCTGTGCCTTGGACCACGATCTTCTCCTGAATGTCGTGCGGTGCCATTTCACAGGTTTTAGCCAAGTCTGCCATACACCCAACACCATAGAAGCCTTTGTCAGTTTCTTGGCATGTAAAGTTTATTTTGCAATGGCCGTTTCTGTCGATTTGGTTTTGGCGAAAACCGTGTTTGCAGTTACTGAATAATTGATGGTTAGTTAGAAAGTTTTGGAGCCGTGAAAGCAACTTACTTTCCAGCAGTTTGGCCTCGAAACATTACAGCACTATTGGACGGAAATTATTAACGTTGCTCAAATCCCCCTTTTTGGGATTGGAACAATACTTATCTTTAAAGCTGCCGGGAATGAACCCCACGAGAAAGAGCAATTGAATATTGCCTTTGTATCTTGATAGAAATAAATATAATTTAAAAAATTTCACAAAGTACAAGGGCAATAATCCTAAGACTTCTTTAAACACTCTGGCTTCCTGTTGTATTATTAAGTTTCGCACTGATAATAATTTTCTCAATCGTAGCTGGTGCTATGAAGAGGTTGGGTCCTCAGTGAGCTGGCTGCCCTGCGTCCTTCAGGTGAGGGTGGTACTGGGGCGCTAGTAAACTGACCAAAGGGATCCGAAATAATCTCAGGCAGAGCTGCTGGATCCTCAATGGTTTTATTGTTGATCGAAATCGGTGGTACGGGAGGAGGATGGGAATGTTTCTTACCCCTCACCAGATTCCAAGTTGCCTTGCTTCTGTTTCTACAGTTGAGGATGTATGGAAACTGCGAGTGACTGAACAGGTACCTTCGGTAGTTGGTAGCTCTATACATATCGTTCTTATTTTTATTGGAAAGAGCCAATCTAATATTATGACGTGAATATGCCACAAGAGCGTTACTGTTGATATGTTCTGATTTATTATTGACATTTTATGTCTTTGCTATGGCACATAAACTAAAAAAACGTCACGGGAAATTGTATTCGTTGACCACTCGTTCGAAAGCTCTCGATTTATCCAACCATATTATGTTAACTACTGCGAAGTGCGTGGCCAACAAGCTGAGTTATGAGCAAGGTTATTTGAATAATTGTGTACACTCAGGTGACCATTCTCAATAATTGATATTGTGAACATGATTGCCACCGCTTGTTAATTTCTGATGATTTCATTGAGCTGGTGTTTCGATGATTTGATTCATAGCAGGTGATCCAAATATTGCGAGAACGGTTTGATTTGTGAAGCGGTGGTTAAATCATTTTAATAGGTAATTTCTGTGCTTTACACTCTAAGAAGCTGTAATTTCGAATGTTGCCTCTTTAGGACATTTACTTGACGATGCCCAGGGTCCGGATCAGATGAGTGACTCTTAAAGCTAATTTCTATGTTTTACACTCTAGGAAGCTGTAATTTCGTACCTATGTAGTCTCTTTAGCACATTTACGTGACGATGCCCAGGGTCCGGATCAGCTGAGTGGCTCTTAGAGCTTGCATACGAGTCTGCAACTCATACTTGTCTTCAACTAAAGACATAAAATGTTCCAATGTGTAGCAGACTCGTATGCAAGCGTTTCTCATTACTGTGTTTAATTTTCAATAATGAACCTTTGTAATCGACCAATAAAAAAATACCACCTTTTGCCTGACGGCTAAAGAGTAATGAGCGAAGAATACGTTTTCAACATAAAAATGTGCCATTCATAGGTTACGAATTACCATTCATAGGTCTTTCGTAGAATAGCAAAGAAATAAGCTCCGAAGCTCACTCAGCTTCTCTAAGGGGCATCAGATATTATGATTCGTTTCTAGACACCCCAAGCTTCATTCCAAATTTTAGCTTCACAGGTTGAATGGCAAAGAACTTAGCTCCGGATCTCACTCAGCTGATCTGGCAGCTCTAGTATTTATGATTCGTTTCTAGATATCCCAAAGGGCCTCCACTATAAATGTCAGCAACATATATTGAATAGTTGATAAATTAGCTCCGGAGCTCACACGCTAATCTAGGGGGCCTCAAAATTTACATTTAATTTCTAGATGTTCCAAGAGTCCTCCATTTTAAATTTCAGCTTGGTTGGTTAAATAGAAAAGAACTTAAATCCGGATCTCACTCAGTTGGGGGGGGGGGGGGGGGGGAGCTCTAGACTTTATGATTCGAAGGGTTTTCCATTTAAAATTTCATCTTCATAGGTTGAATAGCGAAGAAATTAGCACCAGATCTTACTCAGCTGATCTAGGGGCTTCAGGCATATGATTCGTCTCTAGATGTCCTCAAGAGGCCTCCTTTTCAAATTGCAGCTTCATCGGTTGAATAGCAAAGAAATTAGCTCCGAATCTTACTCAGCTGACCTAGGGAGCTTCAGGCTTTTGAATTAATTTCTAGATCTTTCAAGAGGCCTCCATTTCAAATTGCAGCTTCTTAGGTTGAATAGCAAAGAAATTTGCCCTGGATCCCACTCAGCTTATCTTGGGGGCTATATATGGAACTCGTGATTTTTTCTAGACGTCCCAAGGGTTCTTCATTCCAAATTTTAGCTTCATAGGTTGAATAATAAAAGAATTAGCTCCATAGGTTCAATTTCAATAGATAATTATATACTACTAGACGCTTCTACACACACGATCATTAGTTTGTAAACAAAACATGATAACTATTATGCCCATAGCTCTGCTATGCGTGCAGTCACAGAGTTATAGTGAACTAGCCGCTCCGGCTCGCTACGCTCGCCTCCACATCCAGCCGGGGGGCAAGCCCCCCGGACCCCCCATTAAATTGCTCGCTTCGCTCGCAAAATGTGGCATGTAGGGAATTTTGCTCGCTTCGCTCGCAAAGTGTGGTATGTAGGGCATGTTGCTTGCTTTGCTCGCAAACGGTAGATCCCTAAGGGTAGGTTTCACGTGTGTAGGGGATGTTGCTCGCTTCGCTCGCAAAGAGTGGCATGTAGGGAATGTTGCTCGCTTCGCTCGCAAAGTGTGGCATGTAGGGAATGTTGCTCGCTTGAGGAAGTTATACTGCCCACCCAACTTGGCAGACGTTTTTTTCTGTAGGAAATTCTTACAAAAAAAATAAATCTTATAAAACTACGTGGAACCACAAAAAAGTTTATTTGGGGATGTTGCTCGCTTCGCTCGCAAACTCTGGCGTGTAGGGAATGTTGCTCGCTTCGCTTGCAAATTGTGGCATGTAGGAAATGTTGCTCGCTTTGCTCGCAAGGTATGGCATGTAGGGAATGATGCTCGCTTCGCTCGCAAACGGTAGATCCCTAAGGGTAGGTTTAACTTCTGTAGGGGATGCTGCTCGCTTGAGGAAGTTATACTGCCCACCCAACTTGGCAGACGTTTTTTTCTGTAGGAAATTCTTACAAACAAAATAAATCTTATAAAACTACGTGGAACCACAAAAAAGTTTATTTGGGGATGTTGCTCGCTTCGCTCGCAAACTCTGGCGTGTAGGGAATGTTGCTCGCTTCGCTTGCAAATTGTGGCATGTAGGAAATGTTGCTCGCTTCGCTCGCAAGGTATGGCATGTAGGGAATGATGCTCGCTTCGCTCGCAAACGGTAGATCCCTAAGGGTAGGTTTAACTTCTGTAGGGGATGCTGCTCGCTTGAGGAAGTTATACTGCCCACCCAACTTGGCAGACGTTTTTTTCTGTTGGAAATTCTTACAAACAAATTAAATCTTATAAAACTACGTGGAACCACGAAAAGTTTATTAGGGAATGTTGCTCACTTCGCTCGCTTGAGGAAGTTATACTGCCCACCCAACTTGGCAGACGTTTTTTTCTGTTGGAAATTCTTACAAATAAATTAAATCTTATAAAACTACGTGGAACCACGAAAAGTTTATTAGGGGATGTTGCTCGCAAGGTATACCTGTATATGTGTAGGACAAAGTCCGTATTTATTCTGTTGAAATGGCTCTCGCTTCGCTCGCAAGGTAGGTACCTATGTATACCTGCTCGCCTCGCAACATTGTGACATCGAAACCTTTGACGTCTTCGTAGAGCCTTCTCGCGTCCGGGGCACAATTAATTTCTCACATTAAACGCTTCCCTCGCAATTTGACCTACTTCCCGTCACTTTTTTCGATATCCGATTTCGGATTCAGATTCGGCGGGATCAAAGCTGTATTTTGCCCGCGAAAACCATTCCGAAAAACGTACCTTTACGGGGTATATTTTAATGGGAAAAAACGTAGTTTTTCGTCGGACTTTTCGAGAAAACACGGTCCGTACTCTCGCATTTTTTTGACGCATTTCCCGATACTTTTTTCGCGATCCGATCGCGCCGTCGTCTTCCTCGTAGGAAAACCTACGAAACCGGTATTTTTCCGGAATTTTCAACGGCCGTTTAGAGGGGTAGAGGATGCGGCTAAGTGGAAAAAGCGCACATTAAGTCTTACTTCGACCCCCCTCCCGCCCTACGGCCCATGGTTCGGCTGGGATTAGAAAATTTTAAATTCGCTCGCTCCCCCTTTCGGAAAATCCCAAGAAGATCCCCCCACTCAGCCGTTTGGCCGTGCATAGGCACGACAAACAGACAGACGGAGTTTCATTCTTATAAAATAGTATAGGTAAGAAAACGTTAGTTGAATCGAGACCTTTCCAACGAGTGGTCAACGATTTTTGTGCGTTAAAGAGGGAACAAGGTGATCGAACCTTGATTGAGTGGCTGTACCTGAAAATGATCAGAAAGTGTTCGTGACGGTTTTGTGTGCTATTTTTTGGTAAATAAGTAGGTCTTCTTAAAAACATATTCTATGTAAATATTTTAACCCCCCCATCCCTAAAAATTTGTTGGTTTGCGTTTCAAGATGCGTAGAATCCAAAAATCTGTCTCCAAAACCACTAACTGTTTTCTCACGGAAATTCCAGTAGAGCTCGGAACCTTGCTGTTGGTAGACACGAGACACGGACTATGGGTCAGTCGGTGGCCATTGCGGGGGCGAGGGCGTGGAATGGTCTTCCGCTTGCAGTGCGGGGTTCCCAGACTCTGGGTGCGTTTAAGAATGCCACGACACGACATTTTCTTTCTGATTAGGTCTCACTTTCTTCTTTCTCTCTCCCTCTCTCTCTCCATACCATTTACTTACTTTGTACTGCTAATGTTTTTTTTGTGTATATAACATTGCTTTTTATTCATACCAACACGCCAGGTGGGACCTGTTGTCCTATGTGTTGAATAAAGAAAATTGAAATTGAATTGAACATAGGCATACATTTTGATCAAGCATAAAGGGTAGTAATTAAGGCCTGAAATATTGAAAAATCGAGATTTCAAAAACTTGCAAGGTACGTAGGTAATAAAGCGGCCCATTCACGATCCTGCTGCATTAAGAGAGGGGAACCAAAAACTTCCCTCTCTTCTTGCACGGGAGGCGTGCAGGACGTGTGTGGAGGCCTTCCTGCTGCAGGTGTCCTGCAGAGCTTGTCGGTTGGGTTTCCCATCGGACCATCCTGCGGTCCGGGGTCCCCCACCCTATCAACCTGTTAGGTCCGAGCACTCGACGGTAGCCATACACCGGCCCGTGGTTCCCTCCTCCGCCGCGTAGCGGCGCGTCTCCCCTTTTATCAGTCTGGGTTTGTATGATGCTCCGACCGATAAATCTACGGATTTATCCGTATCCCAAGAAAAAATAGGTTTATTGGTGAGGAGATTGTGTACCAGTCAATCCCTTACAAAAAATGAATATTAGTTGGGCATGTAGATCAGAATGATGTGTATAGTTTGGTGGTCTGGATGCTCACAAGCTTGCATCTCAAAAAGACATAACATCAAGTAGTCAATCCCTTAGTAAAAATGCAGATTAGTTGGGCATGTAGATCAGAATGATGTGTATAGTTTGGTGGTATGGATGCTCGCAACTCAAAAAGACATAACATCAAGTAGTCAATCCCTTAGTAAAAATGCAGCTTAGTGGACATGTAGGTCAGAATAAAGTGTATAGTTTGGTGATCTGGATGCTCGCATCTCAAAAATAAATAACATCAAGTAGTCAATCCCTTAGTGAAAATCCAAATTAGTTGGACATGCAGGTCAGATGACGTTTTAGAAGTATATTTCGGGAGTTTTACGAGCAAAAAAATATGACCACCTAACAGGATTTGAACCCACTACGTTCATCTCACGAAACCATTATACTAACCCATGAGCTACGATTCATCTATCGTTTCAGGATACAATCACAGTAGTTCACCATACAGTAGGAGGGAGATAAAAGGGGAGACTAGCGCAGCTGCGTGGCGGAGGAGGGAACCACGGGCCGGTGTACGGCTACCCGAGTGGTCCGAGCTTGTGTGGTGCTGCCGGAAGACCTTCTGGAGCCATTGAAGAATGGAAAACGCAGAAGGTGAACACAGAATACCGTATACTGGTGGGAAACCTTCGGTTTGAGCTGGGAATGATGGATCGTGTATGGAGAACGCACTCTGAGGCAGGAGAGTGAAGAGGGGAACTTCGTTGCACTCCCCACCTCCTGCAGCAGGATCGTGAATGGGCCGCTTAACAGTGATGTTTTTGGGGTCTCATTTATAGACATCATCCCGAGGAATCGGATCAAACCACCCAGATCGCTCTTCGTTCAACCATTTTCTCTCCCTAAGGGCGTCTACCTACCTGTTTAATTTTTATATGCATTACAATTTATAAACATTTTCCCAATCCTTGTCATATATGGCGCGGTCATCAATCCAAAATTGCAAATCAAAATCCAAATTCGTTTGATAGTGAAAAGGAAGCTGAATTTTCTTATCCTGTCCACGATATTTTTGGGATGTCTTCATGGTCTGATTTGAACAGATACTGATTGACTGGTATTAGCTTTGTTCTAGGAGTAACGCTGCTGAGTGGGCCCAGCGCAGTTGCCTAACCTAATTTGAGCGGTTTGTCTTACTGCAGTTCCTTGGCGACGCCACAACTCAACAGCCATTCAATTGTATAGCAGAAAGAAGTTTTCTTATTGACTGTAACGATTATTGGACAGAAACCGAGTGCTCAAAAAGTATCTGTGCTGCATATCTATTTCAACGTATCCTTTTGGTACTGTTACCGGTCCAGGTAAGTCTCTACAAAGTTGGACTGCGATTAACTGCCGTTAACCACAGCAAGTTGTGGATTAACTAATAAATTAATTTCCCTAGTATGAGGAACTCAGAGTAGGTTCCTACATTGCATCAAACTCCCACTAAAATTTGTGAACACACACATATCAGTAACATTGCGTAGGAATAACACTGGAGTTTGTGTGAGACTGGCTTAGGAAAAATAGGTCACACTTCTACCACCCCTTCCCACCAGACGTACTATGTTTTCCTATTTTTCTCCACACCCTCTCTGGTGACCCTCAAATTTATTTTCTACATCAAGAGCAAAAATCAGCAGTATATCCGCATGGGGCAATGTCATTAAAGAACCAGTAATTCTTGAACCATCTCCAACCACACCAGGCCTCAGAGGGGATCTCGCATGCCGTGGCGTGTGGGATCGACAGAGGGAAGCGTTGTTCGATGTCCGTGTCTCTGACACTGACGCTCCCTCAAACGTCGATCGCACAGTTGCGGGGGTCCTCGCTCTGGCTGAGGAGGAAAAGAAACGAAAATATCTGGCAGCATGTGAGCAAAGACACGCATCATTTACTCCCCTAGTCTGCTCGGTTGACGGTCTCTTTGCCCCCCAGATGGTGACCTTTACCAAAGTTCTAGCCGAAAAATTGGCTGAAAAATGGTTCAGACCACAGGGACAAATAAGAGGATGGCTGAGGGTGAGAATTGGATTCGCGATCCATGTAGCAGAGCAGCATCCATGTGCATCAGAGGATCGCGAAAAGAATGGATCTCCGCCAAAGATTTGATAGGGTTTGGGGATGGCGCCGCCCTGTCCTTGGGTATGAATTAGGGAACACTTAATCACATCTAACGTTAGTCAAAGAAAAAAAAAAAAAAAAAAAAAACCCTGGAAAATCCCACTTCCGGCTACATGAACAGTTCCCCCTTAAAACGAATAGCCAAAATATAATATGTTATACCTACCTAAAATCATCAGTATTACAAACACTCAAAATGGCGTAGTAAAACATATTTATAATACTCACTCATTTGTACGCATACGGGGAAAGAAAAAACGTCTGTATATAACGTAAAAACTTATAATAATTCAAGCTATACAAGTAATCTATTAGGGTTCAGGGAAATAGGTTTTAGCGAACTTAGCTTTCCATCCACTCCAGTGTTTCTTTTGTGATCGAAACTTCTTAGGTATATACGGAGGCATAGAATCCCAGTACTTTCGTTCTTCAGTGGGGTTCTGATCTCGTTCAAAAGGTCTCAGCTTAGCGTCCATCTGCCTAGAGGGAATAGTAATTTTGTAGATCCTCTCCCAGTCATAGATCTCGTAAGGCAATCTATGGCGAGGACGGTTGGAGTACATGTGCCTGAACTGTTTGTGAAGCCAATTTCTGCGGTCTTCATCTTCTATGTCTGCCAGAACTTTCTGTGCTGGGTTTATGAAAGGTTTCATTTCTACGCCTTCTTTGACTTCTGGTTTGTTGAGATAGAATCCAAGGAGGGTCAGAATAATGGAATCATTCCAGCCAACAAATTGGTTGTTAGATATCTCCTGGTACAGTGGCTGAAGTGGTAGGGAAACGCAAATGTTCGTCCTGGTGTTGGGAGAATTCAGATCCTTGTGCATGAGCGTTGTATTCAGTTGGTAAAGGTTAAACGAGAACTGTTGTCCATTAGTGATAACTTGTTGAGATGTCAGTGGATATGTCAACTCTTGGTATGTAGAAAACCCATGGTAAGCAGCTTGGGAATGGAGCCAGCCGAAACCAGCAAGAATTGCCTGAGATGTTAACCTTGATCTTTTCTCATTTTCAAGGATATTGGTAGGGACATCAACGACCTCCTTCAAGTGGTGAAAAGAAATGAGTCCGTGCTCGCATTCGTCTCCTGGCCAAAAGCCAGGGATGTTGGTTCCAAACCTGCGGATCTCTTCAATACCAAACTGCACCGTTGGAGAGTAATAAGTCTCAGCGAGGAATTTATCAAATTCTGGCTCTGCATCAGCAACTAAATTTGTATCTAACTGTGTGAGAGGTAACCTGGATCTCAGTTGTAACAATGGACACCCCATGTATTGGATATGGTGCTCCACTAATTCAGCAGGATCTATATTAACAGGTTCCGGCTTTTCTTTGCGTTTATTTTCTTTTTCTAGTTTCTTTTTCTCATCTTTACGCTCCTTATAAAGTTCAGCTGATGGATGAAAGTTACCTGCGAGCCAAAAAGCCTCAGTTCTTGGTTTGTAATCCACAATGGTATCCAACAAGTGCTGATACTGCATAGACAAACTGGATAAAAGTACATCGTTTATCCTTTCAACCAAAACTCCAGTATTTTGAGCTTCAGAGAAGTTTTCCTTATTCCTTCCCAGTAACTCGAAAAGCAGCACTTCCTGAATGTAGGGCCTTATTCTCTCCAACAAATCCTTGGCTTCATTAACGTTGAACTTAAGAAGCTGCTGAAAGCTTTTCTCATCGGCTTCAACGAACCTTGTCCTCGTTATATATTTAACAAAAGGTAGAAAATTGATGGGAAACTCGCCCTCTGTAATGGAATAACATCTCGTTCCATAGTAATGATTTAAATTGAGGAAAAACAATTTTTCTTCCACCGTGTCCAACGCATTGACCCGATCTCTGTAACGGTCTCTCTCCCTCCTCTTCTTAGATTCCTCACTCAAATCTAATATTGGTGGGTATTTCGGCACCGTAGATGGAGAGGCACTTACCGAGGATGAACACCTCTTGGATAAATAGCGCGCTAAATTCCTGGCCAACATTCTTCCTCACGTCGTTACAGATACATTCTTGCAACCTTCACAAATGTCGAAGTACCAAATTTTAGCGCACGAACCGCACGACAACTTTAATAATTACAACAGAAATAAATGAAAATGCATAAAATACTTATATTTATCTCAAGTTCGCGTATTCTATGGCAAAAATCTACGAATCTAAAAAAAAATTTAGCTTGCTACTGTTATCACCTCACAGTGAGATCGTTATCAATGTTCTTCTTCTCCTCATTCTGCATTCGTCAAGTCGTGATGGCTTGAAACTCAGAAGATCTCTCCTATAGGTGTATTCCTTCATGCGAGTTTACAAATCTGAAAGAGTTTACTCCTCACTAAATATCAGATCATCTTAAGAAGTAATGATGAACAACTTCAATCAAGATCTTTTACATTCGCAATCAACAAAAAGCTACTTACCTAATAAAATTTTAAGTTGGAAGTAAGAAAACCTATCCAAGCCTCTCACGATCTAGATTTTGGAAAAACATGGAAGAAAGAAGAAGAAGAAGCATGATACTTAATCACCACTTATCATTTGCAGGCAATGCGGTGTTTAGGATTGATTTTTAATTCATTATGGAACATCCGTTTGTTTTAATTTAAATTTAATTTTCACTCTGTAGTAAGTAGTCACATTAGCGAAAGCTTGTAGGGCCTCTCAAGTACAGACTAGAATCTTTACAGATTTTCTGCTGTTTTACTGCGTACCTACTGAACTAAAGTCATTATTTGAGGCTGGCTTGATAGAAGTTGCTATATTGTGTTGGATAACATCTTCATTCTTAGGTAAGTAGGTATATAGTTTTTACATTATCATAATGAATTTTAGCAAAAGAATTTAGAGAGAATGTAAAAGTATAATATAGTCAGAGAAATATCTGGACCAAGCTTACGTTTTGGTCGCTTGACTTGAAGATGATGACTTGGGGTGATTCCTTCATACTTATTTTGAAACGGTGCTTTTCAACATGTTGAGGAACGTAGCTTTGTCCTTGATTTTTGACGAGGAGAAGAGTTTAGAATGATAGTTATGGAGAGAGAATCATGCTTCCATGAATGGGAAGGGTTTTATGAATTGTTTATCGGTGGTCATTTATAAAGAAAACTGTACCGCGTTCAGAGGTTTGTACCGCGTTCAGAGGTTTTTTAACTCAATGTACAGCAGTTTTTGGTTTCTCTAGTGGAAGACGAGTTATGTAAAGGCGCTTTTTGAGCATAATGAATTGGTCACATTTCAAATAATGTGTTGAAAAAATCACTAAAAACGATGGTTGCTGAAAACCTTTGTAGGTAAGTGCTTGGTATGTGGTCTGGAGAACTTCTTAGATCGTGGGAATGTCGATGTCTTTGTGAAGGTTAGAGTTTTTAATTAATATTTTTATTGTCACCATTATAATAGATTTATTACCCTAATTAGTCATAGTCAACTAAGCATCAATTTACTCGTCGGCATATTTAAATCTCTGTTAAAGTAATAAATACACACATTTAGTTGGAGTAAGTCACTGGACTTTGACTCCCAATCATGTTATATTTGAATTATTTGAAGTATCAATTTCTCAACTGTAATGCTACTTAAGCAATAACGTTATATTATTATTAATTTAAAAAAAGGTAAGTGCTTAAAAACTTACCTGTAATCATTTCGCAAAAACCCGCATCAAAATCGGTCAAGCCGTTAGGGCGTGAATCGACCTTACACAGACAGACATACATACTTCTCTCTTTTATTTAGGAGGATACATTATAGTTGTAAATATTATCGGGCTTTTAATGGCACAACACCTATATCACACAAATCTCTATTGGGTACCTACATTAGGGTTGTCGAATTCCTCATCTGAGTCTTAGGATGTTTCCACATCGTGCAGAAAAGGGGCTTTGGCAACTGCATCCCAATCTCTTCATATAGCGGCAAGGGTACATGATGTTTTTAAATGTATTAGTAGGGTATTGTCTTTATTTAGGGTATTGTCTTAATTTATTCCTGTGTTTTAGAAGACCTCAAATGCGTTTCAAGGATGCCGTGCGGTTGTACCAGCAGGCCCTTAGAAACCACCCGTACAAGATGAACTGTCTTCAGACTTCTCTCCTAGTTGGTAGTGGAGACGTGATCGCACAACAGGTCATCGAAGGGAAGGGATCTGATCATGAAATCTACAGAACTCTCAGGTGAGTACATTTGTAAAAAATATAGATCAGTAATCCCGTAATGAGCCACATGTTAAGCGCATTTTCTTTCAAGTAGCTTTGTGTTTCACAAGGTATGACGAAATAAGAATTTCGGGGGGGATGTCCAACGCTTGAACGGAGAAATCAGCGTTAAGAGCTCACTCAGGTGATTGGGGTGGTTTGGCAGGTTAAAATCCTAAGGATGGCCACACACGTAACGGTATACATGACAGGTAAACCTGTGCAGGTCACCTGCGCTGGCAAACCGGAGCGTGTGTGCCAGTCGCTGCAGGTGAAAGTGCACAGGCGAAGCGACCTGCGCATTTCACCTGACAGGAACGGAGATTTGGTATCTTGTACCTGCGCAGTCGTCAGTTATACCCTAGACCTGAGCGTGTGTGTGAGTATGTCCGGTTGCCTGCGCAGTAGTTTTGTTTAGTTCAGGCTTCTTCCTGTGAAGAGAGTGTCTTTTGTCTTTGTGTTTTGTAGTTAGCGGACTATCTTGTGGCTACTGGTGCTAGTGATGTCGAGTCGTAAACGCAACCAAGTAATTGAAGAGTTTATCGATATGTATGTGAGAAGTCACCTCAGGCGACGTCGTGGGGTCCAAAACGCTAAAGAGTTGCGAGATCGCCACCCCCTGAGCGGGCGGGGGAGGCCGAGCATCCTCGGGCATTTCCGCCCGAAGCCACAGAGCCTTCCACCCCTCCCCGAGACCGACCGGAGTTGGCCGAGCGCCCCGGTGAGGTGGGGGGTGAAGCTATTTAATCACGAAGCCACCCCCCCCCCCCCCCCCAGGTCGTCCGCGTCCGAGTCCACCAGATTGGCAGTTGCCCAAGTCGAGTTTTTACTCAAAGTCGTATGTTGCCTGGCCTAGTGTTTACGCCGCCCACCGTGTTCCCTGTGAACTGTTGACTGTGAACCGTGTCCCTGTGTTCTCTCGCGAACAACCATTGTTCCCGCCGCCCCTCCACCAATTCCGCGAAAGCAGAAGAGCGGGTGTTTCCCCTATTAAAAGACAGAGACTGACAAGTGTTCCCTCCCCCCCGATTCGTGAACAATCACTGTTACCTCCACTCCTCCACCAATTCCGCGAAAGCAGAAGAACGAGTGTTCCCCTAATAAGAGACAGAGACTAAGAAGTGTTCCCTCCCCCATCCGTGATCTCAAGCAACTGGAATTCTACGAACTGGTAACAATTATCGATTGCTCTGTGTCTTCTAAATGTTCCTTGCTATAAGACTGAAATTTCATCTCGTTAGAAGTCTGCTAGTAACGTTAATACTTACTTAAACTTAAGGCTACCAATTTTTGTTAACCGCAAACAGTCATTCATTACAAATCTTCTATTGAAATTAAGTACCCTGTAACTTACAAAAGCTTCCCATTTTCATCACGTTAAAGTTCACTGCTGTACAATTACTTTCGTATAATTCATCAATAATATCCTGATCTCGAATTTGGAGTTAAAGTTTTTTAATAAACCTTGTGTTCTATGTCTGTGTATTTTAGTCATATCCCGTGATTCCCTACACTGGTAAAATTCATCTAGGTTTTTCTCATGGTCAATACTTAGCATCAATCAAACCTTTTCTTTAGTCCAAGTCATATCATCCGTTTCTAACAAATTAGGATCATTTACTTCAAGAAGGTACCAAAGGAACCTGCTTGAAGTGGAGTTGATCCAAAGACTCCTTAGTGTATTTGTAAGTACTGTCGATCGTAGAGAAGCTTCACTTCTCCAATAATCCGGCCCACCGCTTAGCAACACCCTACCAACGATCGACCCCCCTCAATTAATTGAGGGGAAGCTTACATGTATAAACTTGAGCCGTGCCTGTGGCGGGTAAAAAGTAAAGAATATCACGATCGCGAAAAGAGAGATGCAGCTTATGCGAAACTTGTGCTCAAGTTGAAAGAACTGGAACCCAATGCAACAAAGAAATCTGTGATTAGAAAGATTAATAGTTTACGAAGCCCACATTTTACATTTTACACTCCACATTTTACGTTTAAACTTCTTCTTCTTACTGTTTAAAACCACACACAATCCGACTAAAGCTATCATATCATCTTCATCTTGTTGGCTCGCCATCTCTCAACTGAGCTAAACGTACGGTATACCGTTACGTGTGTGGACTCTAGTTTGCACAGGTATTCATGACAGGTAAACACAGTGGCGTAGTTGAGTCATTTCTCATGGAGGGACAGCAGTCGAGGATTTCATTTTATTTTATAGTTTTAGTATTAATTTCTAGTGCTTGTTGCTGAGTATACGAAGACTGTTAACAAACTGTCTAACGTTCATATAAGTAGGTAGGTGCTCAATGGATTTTTGTAATGATGTGAAATCACGGACGTTTTCATATTCATAAACCTACCTATGGATTATTAAAGCATAATACTACTTAGAAAAAATATTATCCAAATAACTAATCAGAACGTGAAAAACTACGATAAATAGGAATAGGTAGGTACCTACCGATGAACTGAGGAGCACTAGGTTTATTATACTATTATTCTAGATTTACTGCATGCAAACTCATATATGTGGACTTGCTGTCTTACAGGTTTATCCTCAATTGTTACTTCCGCGTGAAAATAACTTTTTCTGGACAATATCACACAATTGTATAATGAGTAGGTACCTATGTACTCGAAATAAAATACAGGGCATGAAACCGAGATCAAGAAACCTAAAAAATGTAAACAAACTCAAACCAAGCTATAGGTTTGTTCGCAGTGACCATCAAACCTGTAAGAAATGGTTGGAAACGCGTTTGGGGCGTTCGCAGTGCCCATTTGAGGAAATCTATGACTGTATAGCATCCATAGTGGTCCATTTGCAGTGACCACCAAACCAGTTTGAAACGCGTTGTGGATCGGTTAGACCGGTCAGAGAAATTTCTGCTGACCGACCTGACGGTTTGTCCCCCACCACACCGCTACACGAAGTAGCCAATCAAATCATTCTACTGTGAGATGGATGGGTAGCGGGAGCTCAGCGAGCTGAAAGATGATAAGATAAGCCAGCTGAACGAGATGAGAAAGCTGTCGGACATCTGCATGACGTGCACTGTTCACTAAGTTCTACCTTTGCATTTATCCTCGTTTTACTTCTACGGTTATTTATTGAAAGTTTCCTACTCTGAGTTGTGTGATATGGAAAATCGAATTGGTGACAACGACGTAGAATGGGAATCTTCGTCTGAATAGCAACAAAATACAAAATCAAACAGTAAAATGTTATTACTCAATCTCAACTGAAGAGTTATTTGTAAAGCTATTAACAAAAATTAAGAACGACGGTTGACTTCGAGATCGATTTTAATTCTTCCTCCGAGATAAACACCACATTCTCCCATAAAATCATCAGCTGGAGGCAAGAAAAGATTGAGCATAGATTTCTTATTCCTGTTGGAAGGTTTGTTCCCAATGAATATTTTTCAGCCTGTTTGGTGTCTTGCAGGCCATCTCTTTACGGTTCAGGTTCTTTATTCATACATGAAATGTTTACCTATTCAAAGGATGTCTCGAGC
The DNA here is from genome assembly GCA_030762985.1 of Adelphocoris suturalis. Classification (NCBI taxonomy): domain Eukaryota; kingdom Metazoa; phylum Arthropoda; class Insecta; order Hemiptera; family Miridae; genus Adelphocoris; species Adelphocoris suturalis. The sequence continues at coordinate 17,849,401 of CM061041.1, read as the reverse complement.
CCACCAAGCAGGTTACAGCTGTTGGAGGCTATGCGACGGTTAACTTTAGTCAAACCCGTTTGCAGTGCGGATTTGATTACAAACGGTTTGAAATTAGGTGTTGGTCACGCATGCGCACTAAACCAATCACAAACCTGGTCGCCAACTGTTGGTAACCTTTTCCAATCGGCACTGTGAACAAAGCTAATATGTTAGGTTAGAATAGAAATACTGCTTCACTAAATTATTTTAATCTTTTCTATTAAACTATTTCAATCACCACTGCAGGCTTCTATTTATTGTATTCTTGCTTCATTTTAACTCGGATTTTATTCGTAAATTAATGGTATAATACAGCGGGAAACTGTTTTGAAACGAACAACCAAGCTTGATCAAGTAGGCAGTGAAAAGTAGGGGAAGTTCAAAGGGGAATTGGTGGATACTGAACAATGGATAATTTTCTAGGGAAAAATCACGTATGGGCTCGCCCCAGAAGGTAGTGGGGAACGACTTGATTTCAGTTTGTAGTATCCACATTTCCGTTTCCTTGACTAGATGATTTTACTATGCTCCGTGGGGCTGTACAATATCCACGCCATTTTGCCCCTACAGAAACGAACGTAATAAACATTTCTTCATTTCTAAGAGCGTCTTAAGTCGCTAGGCAACCAGAATCGTATAATAATTATAGTAGTTGTGTTTTACTAATTACATTCTTTAATTGAAGGTGTTAGGTAGATACTGGAGGTAGAAGCGTAACATTATTAATTTGGTTATACCCATACAACAAAATTCTGCATCCTCTATAATTTATGGAGGGGCTCTGCCCACCCTGCCTCTCCTCAAACTACGCCACTGGGTAAACATGCGCAGGTTTACCTGTCATGTATACCGTTACGTGTGTGGCCGACCTAACTGTTTCACGGAGGTCTCGTTCGAAATTTCTGCGTCGTAGAATACATGGCATTGAAGTTAGCATTATCAGCTGATTGTGGTGGTTTGGCAAGTAAAAATCATACTCTATCTGTCTCACAGAGGTTCCATTCCAAATTTCAGCATCTTAGTATGAATTGCATAGGAATTGTTAATGTTAAGAGCTCACCCAGCTGATTGGGGTGGTTCGGCAAGTTAAAATTCTATCCTAATTGGCTTGCAGGATAAATAGCTTAGGGCCACTTTCTCCAACAACTTATGTAGCGGAGATTGGCCAAACTCGGTTAAATATAATCTCGAGGATCAAAGTGGATTTTTCGAATCACTTAATCAGATCACGCTGATGATTATCAATGACGATTTTTGCAACCTCCTCATTTTAAATGGCTAGCTTATCATTTTGCGATCCATCCCCTGCTGAAGTTTAAACTCAAGAAGACAGCTTCTGTCCCAACTAGGTAAATGTGGACCGAATTAGCTTCTGTGGCCACCTGCTACACCATCCAATCAGGATAGAACAAAAGTGGTCTTATTAAAAAAAGAAAAAAATCCAGTCATGCAGCATGACCCCATGAGCGAATTTTTGAAGAAATCTTCGACATTTCAGTTGCTATTGATCGTGTAGAGAAATTTTAGTTTATGATTTTGATAGACAAACATGGAATCAAATTATTAAAAATGATTAGGAGGTACTTCTTTATAATTTCATGGCTGATATTTTCTAAGCCACAGTCAGTATTAAAGCTACATCAAGTCCTAAAACAGTTGAGCGTAAAACATTAAAGAGAGCGACCGAGAGAATCGGAGGACGGAATATTTCACAGAGTAAACTCATCAGTTGTGATTACATTTTTTTTTTTTTTTTTTTTTTTTAAACAAGCACCTACTATCTACGTTTTAAACAGCATGGTTCTAGGATTGGTTATACAGGGATACTTCCATAAGAGTAGTTCAATCTGAATTTGGACAATGTTTCATGCAAATATTACCGATTTTTACAACTAGCGAACGGCATTATTTCGATTTTTGATTGATTTTTCAACTTTGAAATTTTTGAAAACTTGATACATATTCTTATAGGAAATTTTACGCTGATTCCGAATATACCATATGTTAGTATGCTGAAAAAATTATTTCGCACAACAAATCGCAAAAAACAGGCTATTTTGAAATTTTTGACTACATTTTTGAAAATTTCAACCCGAAGATGTAATCCGATCATGCTGGCCAACGAACTTGAACTTTCGTTTTGTGTCCTTAACATTTTAAAATTTGTTTGAAGTTCCTAGCACAATTCTACGGACAGTTATCGTCTGGAATGACACATACATATATACATACATACATACATACATATATATACATACATTAAAAAAAATGCGTTAAACTTCAGAATATGATTCAGAATAGCCTGATACGGATTTCTGCTTAAATGTTTTTCAAAAATTCACATTCTACAAATTTTGAGGCAAGACAATAGCTTAATTTTCTTCAAAAATTCGCTAAAATCAAAGAGCTAATAACATTTTTATACTCTGGAAAACTAAAGAGTTCTCAACCGTTTTAGGTTTCCTTCAGTCCTCCTTCTAGTTGTTATATCTATCACCCCTAGGAAACCTGGAGGAACATAAAATTCATCCATGTTCATCTCCGCCTCACGACTGTTGGCTAGATATCTGTATTTGGGTTCTAAATAGGTGACAGATCAAATTATTTTAGTAATGTTTATCAGTTATTATCCTTATTCTTAGAATGGCATTTCTTGGAGCGTGCATCGGCCCAACGCTTCACGGATGGTACTCAACTCTTGGCAAGGCACTGGGGGAGTCAACATCTGTGGCTCGAAACCTCACCAAAGTGGCTGTGGACCAAACTCTGTTTGCACCAGTGTGTGTTGCCAGTTTCTTGTCTCTCGTTGCCCTTCTAGAGGGGAAGGACGTGAAAGAAGCTTTAGACTCCGATTACGTTGACGTTATGAAAGCCAATTACACGCTTTGGCCTCCTGTCCAAGTGAGTGAACCTTCATCATTATTACTTTTTGTCAAATTACATGTTCTCACGTTAATTTATCCCAAAAAGAAAGAGGTTTGGAGAAAAAAAGAAACTAAGTAGGTATGTTGATGAAAGGGAGTGTTTGACGTCAATGATCAAGAATGAGATAACGCAAAAGTACTGAGTTACCTACAAACAATAATCTTAGACATGTTTTCCTTGCTGTTAACAATGGAGACGTCAACCGGACTAGCAGTTGAACCTCCAAGCCAGCCTAGGATTGTTGATGATTCCGGGAGGATTTATTTTGTAGGTCAATTTAGGAGCTTGTATACTTCTGCTCCTGTGTTCTATGGCCTGGCGCAAATAGAAATGCAGGCTGGTGAGGTGACGCCGGGTCAGCTGTGGTGATTTTTTTCTGAATCGCAGATAACAGAAATCTCGCAAATAGAACCGTGATGTCTCTCACCTCTCCATCGAGTGTAACACAGTTCGCCTGCCGCAGATTTCGTTTGATGACCAACGTGGGTGGAGTCTTTGATACTGTGATAATGGAGGAAAAAGTGATTGAGGCTGTGCGGAATGAAAGAGTTTTTTACGATGCGAACCACAAAAAGTTTCAGTCATGCAACATGATTGTGAGACACACACACACACACACATATATATATATATATATATATATATATATATATATATATATATATATATACTCGGCCTTCCGGGCCTCGCAAGGGGCTCCGCCCCCCTGGAGCCCCCTAATCTATACTCGGCGCTTCGCGCCTCGCCGGATCTTTTTGCTTTTCTACTGTCTAGAAAACGAGGATAATTTGCTATGCAATTTGTCTCGCGAGAAAAAAAAATTTTTTTTTTCAAGCCTGGCTGGGATTTGAACCCATGACCTCGCGGGTTCTAGTGGCGGGACAAAAAAAAAAAAAAATTGGGGGTCGGCCTAAGAATTGCATAGCAATTAATATATATATATACAGCAAGTAGTTTCCTCTATGATTTTTCAATGCTTTCCAATCTATGATGTCATTGAATCCTTCTCGTCTGGACCTCCCTGGCCAATGTAATGTTACGAAATCCGCTAACATCTACAAATCCTAGAAAGGAAACTAATAATTGTACGGGTAAAAACACAGTGGAGCCTGCTGGTTGCTTTATCGCTTACCGCCTTCTTGATTTAAAGCATTGATCCTACCGGCTTGCACACAGTAGTACCTAGCAGGTAGGTAGATTTATTATATTTTTTCATCTTAATTTTTTTAAATAATTTTTTTTGCAAAACCCTCATCAAAGGCTGATTATTGGTTACTTAAAAACAAATTAACTAAATTGAAAAAGTGGGGAGGGTGCTCAGGTTTACCTACGCTGACCCTAGGAATCAAGGAAATTGAGGAAGGCGCAGAAGAGGGAGAGAGAGAGGGATGAAAGGAAGTGCCTCTATAAAATGACCGCCAGTTTAGGTAAGAAACCCTCATGATGCCAACATGCCTTACTCAAGTAAATCCGTGGTACTTTTCCCTCACCAAACCCTGTGTTATGACACAGTCACAGACTTTGATGTTGTTTGCCACCGCTCCTTTTAGCTCAGATATTGCTTGCTGCAAATTATTTCTATCATACTAATCAATTTTAGCCTGCCATGTCTGCTTCATGTTCAGGCTACAACTGGCAATCTGGACATCCATGATTATGGCAAATCCATTGGCCTTGGTGGCCACAATATCTGGCTTCTTGTCCCAGCCACTCGACATATGATGTAGTCTCTCCCTCACTATATCCTAGCAGTTGGATGACAGAGCACCTGCTATCTGTTTGGCAACCGCATCATGACGTAGAATGTGGCCACGAAACCATGGATACTACGTGATACAGGTCCTAATTTTTCTCCTCACAGGCATAGCTGGTCGTGAGGGGGTTGTTCCTCAACTACCTCCAGAAAACCTCACCGAGGTGGCTAGCCACCCAAAGGCATGAAAATACGGTAGGAACAGGACCCAATACCCTCTGAAGTCCATTCCACCCACCGGAAAGAAATGGGTGATGGCTCATGTGCATGCACAGTATCAATGGTTCGCTTCAGTGGTTTCTTCAACTATTTTTTGTCACTGTCGATGCTTCCATTCTAAATGAAAATGATAAGTGCTTAAATGACGCACCAATTACCAAGAGTTTACCCAAGCCTCTCTTTCCACAGAATGGGTTTAGTGAGAAAATTACGCCAGTTCTTCCAAAGTTCACGGGAAACTAGTTCTTTAATTTTAATCGAATGTAGTTATTTTCATTCGTGGATATTGAAAGAATCTTTTAGGATAATTCCTGAGTTTCTTGTACTAGTGATGGTACTTACCTAAAACCATCCTTCCACGGTTCACAGGATGGACCTGAGTTATTTGAAAAAGTGAGAACAATTCACACGCTGAATCACATCTTCGTCACTAGAACTTGTCCGGCTGTTAATAAGTCGACAAGCGACTGACACTGTGTATAGGTAAAGTTATACTACTATCCACTAGACTACCAGTGGGTATGTAACCAGCCTTGCTACTAGCCCGGCTCCACTGTGTTCTTACTCTAAGGAAGTTAGATTTCCTTAGGACGGATGATACATTCGTTTATACATATTGAGCGTATGGTGTACATATCCGCATCCTCACTAGTGCTACAAGCAGACTGATTGGCCTGCTATCGAGCCTCCCTCTTGAGGGAGGGGGACTTCATCAAGATGGAGGCCGTTCGAGCACAGTTGCATTTTGTACTCTGGAACATATTGGGCATGAGTAGTTTCTTTTGATTCATAAGGGTGGCAGAATTGGGTATTAGTAATAGCGCCAATTGATGATCCATGTGCCAACTACGTTTTTCAGGTTATAAACTTCACACTGGTTCCTTTGTATTATCGAACGTTATTCGTCCAAACCATCGCCGTCGGATGGAACACCTACCTGACCAGCAAAGTGCATCGAGAAAAAGAAGTATAGTAGTTCAAACTCAACTATGACATCTTCGCAGTAGCTCTTAACATTATTTCAATAATCGGTCATGACCTTGTTATTCTTGACGTATTCTGGATTTGTGGGGTTTTCTTTTGGTCTAGCCCTTTGGTTGCTCGTCCTGAACAATTGTTTACTGGACAGCATGCCTCTACCGATTGAGAGGTTTGTGAGAGCACTGTCGATTGTTATATTAAACTATTCGTCTTACATATCATCCATATGTCGTCTTGAAAAGGAAGTTACCCTATTTTCCAGACTGGTGTGATGATCCATGTTGAATGTCTGTGGATTTATTTTATTTTTTTTAATTGAGAGAATAAACAAATATGAAAAAAAAGTTAATTTTTAACTCAGCATTAATGACTTGGATAACCCACAAATACAGAATAGTCTTAAAATTATTGTTTGGAACTTATAGAGTTACCTACACAAACTCTGTTGAATCCTCAAACTTGAATCCACCGAAAATGTCGATTTTGTTGTACAGTAACATTGTTGAGTACGATTAAGGTACCTTCATATTTAGAACTATTACTTGGGTAGGTATCTATCTTCTGTGTGAATACATTTTCCTATGTATTATTATACGTATAGTTAACGTTTTGAGTATTTTCTTTTTTAACAACCAACGTTTCTTTCTTATCTTGAAGCTCTAGGATACCTTCAAACTGCATACTCTATAAAATTGTCATCGGCAGTACATAGGAATTGTAGAAGTTGATTGTACTGCAAAGAGTTCTCACGTTTGCTCACGAGTAGTATTAGTTTAATGGGATGATATTTATGGGAGATAAATAGGTTTCGTGATAGATGGTCCTCTATACGTTTCATCGCACTTTTAACTTTCTACAATTTCTTATTGTAGAATAACACAAAAAACAATAACACACTACAAACTGCTACAAAAAACCCTTTTCACAGCAATCTACAGTTTCGATCGATTTTTATGAAATTTTCAGAAACTGTGCAGGTCGGTAAATCCACACGACTCATACTTCCCCCAACTTCCATTCCACTTTGTCCATGGAAAGTTCCAAATAGATGTAATTGCTTTTCAATCAATGGTAGATTCCGCGAGTTTAATGTATACCTCCTTCCTGCGAACTTTATTATAGCTAAATTATTCTGGCATACTCAACCCTGGTCTCAAAGGCCCAGCCCCTCGGCCTTGATATCTAAATTTTCATCAAATTTTTCATGTATAACTCGAAGGTTTTGTGGGTTAGGCCCTAGTTTATCTCACATTCATTTCATCACGTCCAAATTAAGGGCAGCAATCGTACGTACTTGTGAAAGTGTCAATAACCTGTAATTTACTCAATCACACAAAAAATAGGTAAGTACTGATTACACATAATGTCTTTAAAACTTGGATGGTCGTTGGGCGTAGACACTGATATTCCCTTTCGCGTTTATATAAATTTGGATTTATGGTAGTGCTCATATGAAACATAGCATATCTATAGAGATTGTAGATTCTAGTTGGAAGCCAAATTTTTAAATGATTTGTTACAAATTTCATGGAAAATATATTATTTTTGAAAAAAAGTATATCTACTCATGCTCTAATAATTATTTTAATGATACATATACTCGTATACATTTAAATTGCTTGTAGAAAACAATAATGTTAGAAGTAGGAGAAAGCTGAAGCGTGACCCCCATTTGGTATAATATTTTCCAACTTTTCGATTTCAGCTGCTTCGGAAGCTCTTGTGATTGATAGTTACTGTGCCATATAAATGTTAATTTTCTGCGTTTGTATTGTAAAGTTCAAGGAATATTGGCGCAGTTGAAGAGATTTGATTAAATCGGTCTCGGTAGCGCAATCCATCAGAGATCTGTTTCTAAAGAACTAATGAAATTAAAGGCTTGTGTTCCAATAATGTCCAATGTGTTGTGTTGTGTATCAATTATTTTTTGGGCCGTTACAATATCGTCACACATATTGCAAAGGCTCGACTCAATTAAATAACACAATTTAAATAGCCTCGACTTCTATTATATTCAACATTGTAACGTTGTCAATAGAATAGTTAGGACTTTGAAATTATTTGAAGATTGTTATAGTAGGTTCCGACATTCCGTTTGCTTAGTGGTAGCAGCAGCTTTGTTTTGATTCAGAAGAGATGTTGGTGGCTCCAGCCGTGTAGGTAGGTAGAATTCTCTATTGCAAATGCCTAGTCTTATATTTGATTTGATAGAGCTTTCTAATTTTATGAACACAAGAATTATATTGCACTGTTGGTGCTTTTACATAAGACACCCACCCACTTCACTTGTACGAGCTTAGTAGTAGGTACCTAAATCATTAGAATTTCTGAAAATGAGATTGACGACCTGCAAAAGTAATGGGCCTGGATTAAAATACTTAACGTTATATTTAATCCACCCCCCCCCCTCTCCCCTCATATGTATCGCCTACATGTACCAACTTGATCAATTAAATATGTTTTGTAAGTATGGTTTGCGTGTAAGAATAGTTTCGACTTCTGGAATTATATTTGAGACGATGATTCCATTGCTTAATGAAGGAATTTGTCTGTGGATTAATTAAATTTAAATTTGAGGTTATGGTGTTCCGTTTAAACTCTTTTTTGCTCCTGAAGAACATGCCAATAATGCCAGTGTTTTGTAATTTTAATCGATAAATGAGCAATACCCTTGAGTTGGAGGTTTGCTAAATTTTTTATTACTTTCGTTCTCACTGTAATGGATGTGTTATTTTCGCCATCGGTGGTTCAGTTTTTAGAAATACTTATTATTAACATGGTTTCAAAACATCAACTAATAGGAACCTCTGATACCATACCAAACCTTTCTAGCCAGCTGTTTTACTCTTTGAGCATGAAAGGTTTGGCTCCAATGTGGTTCTTCATCTAGCATTTATGTAACTCTGTCGGCAGGTACTGCGCTCGTTCGGCAAACAGGCCCCTAAGTTCACAAACTACCTACATCCTATTTTTCATTCTCTTGAAATTAGATTTTATGAACACAGCTGCTCATGATTACATGTATGGCAAAGTGTCAGTATTTTATGAATACATAGGGGTAAGATCAACACCCTTGATCTTGGGTGTTACCAGCAACAACGACTCATCAACACCCAAACTCTCAAGTTCAATAATAACAAGTAACTGTTGATCTAAAAGGAATGGTTAATTTGCTTTGCGCAACTTGGGGGTTCAAAAGATGGGGATGGGGGAATTCCTTCTTGTTCAAAGTACTGTTGCCAAGGTGTCCATTCATCTTGGTAAGAGGAACATATTTTTATCAAGCTCAGAGTGCTTGGACCTGTGACGTCATGAAATCTTTAGATTGAAGGTAGGTACATATAATCTTGTCCCAATCTCTAACTAACCAAATGGTGCTTTAGCCTATGATAGCTTTGCCTCCTTATGGTCATCCTTCCAGCTAGAATGGTCTTGTGACGTTGTTATACCATCTCACTCTAGGTCTTGGAGAACATGGTCAACCAACAATCACGAACTTGGCAATGTCAAAATCATCGTAGAGCTGGTAGATCTCATTGTTGTGGCGCCGTCTCCTTGTTCGTCCTTGATCTAACGCTGAACCCAGGATTCTCTGAAGGAACTTTTTTTCGAAAATTCTGAGCACCTCTAATTTCTAATTCTATTACCTATGTTTCTGACGCTTATGCCGGGTCAAAGCAGTGCCTTATGAAAGGTTATTTTCATTCTCCCAGAGAGGGCACTCGGGTTTTCAGGTGCGGCAATAGTCTAGAATAGCACCAGTTGGTAGCTAACGTCTTTGTATTTGTTTCTATGGTGCAGTCATTGTTTTCACGCATAGTAGATCCTAGCTGTTTAAACGAATCCACTCTTGCAAACCTTTACGTGTCCAGGAGAATGTCTTGCGTTTTGGTGTAATAGGCTTTTTTACTGGAGATTATGGAGGTACTTGGTTTTACCCTTGTTGATGGTGTGCACCATATTTACTTCTGCCAACATAAGAAAAGAGAAAGATCTCTCTCATAGACCTGACCATGAGATTAATGTCATCTGCATAGGCCAGGAGCTATGGAGGATAGTATAACTTTATTCCTTAGATGGACATCTCTCACTAGGTACTACCTACTCATGATCCATGTTAGTAGAGCAGGCGAACTGGGGCATCACCTTTTCTCAGAACAACCTTTGTCCCTAAATCTACTTTGACATAAAACGAAGCATGGGTATTGCTCATTCATCACCTATTTTGTTTCTTAAACTTACCAAATTTCACAAATAGTTTGATAACTCAATGTAGAATAGGTATCTTGTAAGTAGCTTGTAATAAATGATGATTAGTCATTCTGGTCATGCTCCAGTATTACCGATGTCATTTCAATGTGTCTTCAGTATTTACCATAACAACGTTAAATTGTTCCGCTGATAATCTAGGTAGGCAGAGCACTACACCAGGATGTGCTCTAAATCTTGCCAGCATGTAATCCCTCACTTTTTCAAATACGAAATCGTATATTGTAATACGACGTCTCAAATCACCTCTTGTCATCCTATAACGTGGTCGTAACATGTGTAGTTAATAATATTGCAGTCGTCTCTAGGTGACGTCTAGATCTTTAAATTTGTAACTAAGGAAAGTCTCCCGGTTCGACATAGTGCTGGTTTAAAATTCTTGCATTTATATAGGGATATGTACAGTGATTGTACCTACCACCTACTAAATTTTATAATGTGGTATTTCTCACTCAAAATAGAGAGATGACGCTAGTGTCTTTAAACTAGAATTTATTAGTGAACACTGTTAGTAACATGGAATTGTATTACTGTTCTAAATTTTGTTGAGATAATACATTATATCTATTTGTTATTAAATACCTGTTTGCTTTATCTCGGTACCTGCCTATTTCTACCGTTTAGTTTACAGGAACTAACTGCAAAGGCATTCTATGTATTTTTTAATTTAATGATTGTAGCTGTATCTCAACCAGAAGGGTCATTAGCAGCATTGAAAAGGCTTCTAAGGGCACAATTACCAGTGGCACAATTATAAGTGCCATCTTGGACTCCACTGGCAGATAGTAGGTGGAAAACAACAATAACAACATTCCCTAGAGAAAGGGTCTGCCACAATGGGTATAGCGATAATAAATGTTTACCCCTACAGCAGATAAAAAACCCAAAAATAGGATAATACAACTAGAACTAGATGATAAATAGGATTATAACTTAATAAATATTACATTATAATCAGCGAAGTGAAATAAAACTATGACTTGATGCATATAAATAGGTCACTTGGTCCATATAGAATGTCAAACCACTAAGGGCCCGAGTTTCTTTAACCCCCTCGATTGATCGAAATTCTGGATAACCCCAAAATGCGTTCGACAAAGTCGATATCGGAGTGAGTTACAATGCAGAATACATTATTCTGGGAAAATCCATGGAATTATAGCTTTAGCTTGGGTATACGAATAATTCCATGAGAATATGCAGTCTTGGCGACATTTTTGACAACATTTTTGTGATGAAACCACGTTCCCCCTCCTCTATTGTGATAACACCCGTACAAAGCATTTTCTTCTCGCTGCACTGATAGTGATGGGCACTCCCACAGAGTAACAGAACACTTGAAGGCACTTATACAGAGTAGGGCACTCCTACTCTACCTGTGGTGATAGGTAACATTATCATGTCGTAACCTTTTTGGCTGTAGTATTCTCGGATTCTTTGGTTTTAACGCACACTTTGATTTACATGAGAGCTTTAGCAATCAAGCATTTGGGATTTTATAACTAATATTTAGCTATCTCCAGTCAGCTGAGGTAATCTTTTTCTAGAGTCCAACCAACCAAGCCTGGAAGATTCGAAATTGATCGATGAATGAATGTATGAGGATACCTATCTATGTTTATGTTTCATAATTGCCCTATAATTTATACCCTTTGGTTAACTGTGCTCATCTACGCAAGTAGGTACCTAGTTTGTTTTTCGAGAGTTTTTGTCATCGCATGCCCTTCCGTCAGACCCCTTGCCTCCTGGTGATACTACTACCTACTGCTTGCCGAAACTTGGCAAATCCTCGAAAACATCTATCGATTGTAGGTAGGTACTAAATTAGTTTCAACATTCTCAGAATGGAATGAGTTTCACAATAACAATTGGAGATTGTACTTTTACAAACCCAAGGGTGGGTATTCCTCATTTGTTTTCTCTCGTAACATCCAAATTAGGACGATTTCTGACAGATCGTGGTCGATGATGCCAATCTTAAGTATCTTTCTCGTATCATCAAGAATTGATTATTGTAGTGTGAAAAAATAAGAATGAATTTAGGTTGGTTTATTCAGAAAGAGCGAGGTGAAGTAGGTATAGAATCAAAGAAATAAACGAAGGGTTGGAGCCATATTGTCTTTGCGCCAGCTCTTTCTTTACTTCGCCCGCGCTTTCTCAACCAATAGGAAACGAGGTAATGCCACAGAGTCACGAGAACACCAAAAAAATCGGGGTGTCACGTAACCCCCTAAAAAATAGGTAGTATCGAGAGAAAAATCGATTAGGTATCGCATTTTGTCGAACGCTAAATTTGCTGAAACTCTGGAGTTTCTCCCGAGTTGGAGGTTACCCAGTTATGCCAAAGGAGCCCTAAGGGAGCCTATGTTTGACTCTGAGAGCTCCATAAGATCTGGGCAGTCCTTCAGGAAGTGGCAGGTGGACAGATCAGCCCCACACCTTCCATACTCAACATCTCGAGTTGCTGCGCTTAGCAGGTGTCTGCTGTGAGTAAGAGGGGTATCAGCAGTATCTACCCAATTGACCTCTATAAGGTCCCTCCTTGGAAGTGGGGTTAAGAAAGGACCTCCTGGCACAAGTCCTGAAGGACACCACGTGGACTAGTGACCTCACCCTGCCATTGCGGTTGCCGTATATGAGGTACATATATATAGTAGGAGAGAAAAATATTCTCAAAACTATCGTCCCATTTCCAAATTTTAGTAATTAAAGTTACTATTAGTTTTCATTGAATCTAATTCAATTATGTAGGTACCTAATAAGACCCGACTAAAACATCCTTTAGACACGATTGAAGACCTGAGTTATCCCTGTGCATGTAGTTTAATTGTATAACCATATCTATATTGTTTATGTTCAGACATATTCATTTCATTACATGTCCGATTCCAACAGCCAGCTTTTACATTCAAACAACTGGTGTTCAATCCTTCATGGTTTTGCTAAAGCTTGCATTTTCATTTCATGCTACGTACCATAGCATGTGGTTATATTCTAGAGGACGAAGAGGAATGAGCTTGGCTACTGCACGCTTGTAGGTAGCACGTGAAGGTGTCTGTATTGTTACAACTCGCACAATTCCATCTTCTTCTGGATGGACTTGCAGGACTTTAGCGATTGGCCAGTGTGTTGGAGAAGCATTGTCTTTCAATAGAGCTAAATCATTTACTCACAGATTTTTGCTAGACTCAAACCTTTGGACCTCTTTGGACGTGTTAACAAATACTCCAACCTCCAGTGAGCCCAAAACTGCTGTGACATTCTTTGAACCAATTGCCATCTGGAAAGCAGGTTTTCACGGATGTCCAGCAGTGTTGGTTCAGGCGCCGCAATGATGGGATCACTCCCCAAAATAAAACCAGTGCAAAGGTAGTCGGTTTCTGAGGGGCTTGTTGACAAAGGGCATAGTGGACGTGAATTCAGAATGGCTTCAGTTCTGGCAAAAAGAGTTGCTAACTAGATAGACACATAGAAAGATACTCATATACCTACATCTTTTCAGACATTAGTAAACATAATTTAGACACCTTTGGATATATTTTTCTAGTATTCATTTAAAGTAATTTCATATCCATATCCTTATCCTTTGCGCAGTTACATATCGTAACCAATGAAGTTCTACTGAGGTGCGATTATTGCTAGTTGAAAACATATCCAGAAGTAATTTCAGTTGAGTTTAGTGTCTGACATCCATAGATGTCTTTTGGACATTCTCGCTGACTTTTGGTCTTAACTGTATTAAATCAGATCAGGATCACTTGCCTATTCGTAGAGACATTAGTTGTTCAGAGTATTCCTTGGCACACCTAATTTTGTTATAGTGCCAACCAGATACCTACTTGGTAGCTATCTAAATATTACTCCGACATAAGTTTTTTTCGAACTATTTTGAAGCAATCCGCTCGCCGAACGTTATAAATTTGTTCAAAATGCCTTAAACGGGTCAAAATTAATCGTTTGAACAGATTTTCTATATCTTCGCATATCGGGATTAACGCCATTGAAAGATGATTTAAAATCAATTATTTCAGCTTCTTCGGAGGGTCAAAGTGCACTGATAGCAGACATGAAGGTTCAGGGAGTGTGGGATTCAGAGAGGGTGGCGTTTTTTGATACACGCATAATAAATGCTGATGCCCCTTCGTATCGTACCTAAAACTGGACAGTCATTTCGAATCGAGCTGCTACAGAGAAACACCAAAAATATAACCAAGCTGCAGAGGACCCCCGGGGTTCGTTCACTCCCGTAGTTGTTTCGTGCGATGGAGTCATGCATAGGGAATATGACGTCTTCACTCGTCGCCTGGCAGGAGTATTGGCTGATCAGTGGTCACGACCCTTTTCACACATACTGGGATGGGTGAAAGTGAAAACTCAGCTTGCAGTAATAAGGGCAGTCTCCATGAGACTACGTGGGACTGGGATTAGGTCCCTGGGATTGGAAGACGTAGCTGCACTACCACGGTGTGACAGCCAACTCTCCAAAAGTCACGAATAAAGAAAAAAAAAGACCAGAAGAGAAAGCAACCAGTGTGTAACAATTAAAAAAGCTGATACTTGAAAATAAATAAAATAAAAAAAATTATTTCAGCTTAAACTTGGATGTTTACGTTAATTTTTGTAGTTTCCCACCGGGCTGTAACACATATAAATTAGTCACCATGCAATACTTCCTTGCTTAGCACTTTCAATGCGGGACTTGTCATATGACACAAGTCTGCTCTTCTCTCACACGGGCAGTGTCATATGACACAGAGCCTAAAAACGATAGTGCCTCTTTCAAGAGCCACGTGTGTTGGATAGGAAAGGTTTAGAAGGCCGTTCGGCAGCACGATTTACTCAGTAGGAACCTACCTACCCACCAGAGGTCGCCGTTTTCTGATACTGACCTTCAGTATCAGGGCACAGATAAGAGTGATGAGGGTGGCTCCCCCCCATTATTTTGAGATGAAACACCCGTGTTCACCCATTTCAGACTCGCATTGAAAGTGTTAGGGTAAAATAATTATTCAAAGAAAAATACGATTTTTTATTTTACAATTTGTTAACAACAATAGGTAATGTAGAACATGTTCACATCATTCTTGTGAAACCACTCTGATTTTTGTCAATTTTATTTTGTGTGCAATAATATCAATCATTTTTATAAATCAGTTTTAGTTTCCGTTTCGGAACATGGCTGCCGAAATTGGAATTTCTTCCTATATTTTATATGAATTTTAAATTTCTGCATAGTGATTTAATTAAAGCGAAAGGGAATCGTTCTTGATAGGTAGTCATCAGTTTATTTACAAGTATGGTTTAATAAATATTCTACCTTCTTCTTTTCTGCCTAATTGTTAAAACTTACATACCTATCAGGCACCTTTCAGTTTGAAAAAACATTGGAGAGATACCTTCGTATGTACAAATTTCCGATAACTAACCCTCAGTTATTATGAACGAATTAATCCATGAACGACCAAGGACTGATTAGATAAAATGTTGTAAATAGATTCAGACCTTCAAATATATATCTTTAATTAAGTTGGTACATTTTTGAGTTAATACATACCTACGTGTAACTCCACGAAATTTTTTTATATTGAATTGAGGATTATTAGACAGGTTGTGTGTATAAGTACAGCTCCTACATGAAATTATCTTTTTCGTATCGTTGGAATAGGTACGTAAACTATGTGTGTATTTTAGATTGGGAGTTAAGACTACTCATTTAAGTTTGATAAACTATAACTACATATTATTTGGGTATTCTAGAATCGTCAATCTTAGCAAAAATCAGCATTTACCAGCTAAATCCAGCCCTATCGGGAAGGCGCACAATATTGAAAATTTGTCAAAATTATGTTTTGATGTAACTGGTTTGGTAGTTATTCACAAACTGGCGCCAATGTTTTCTTGAAATGATCGTCTTTCACTATCTTCTCGATTTTGAAGTTTAAAAGTTTGACGAAAATCGTAATTATCTTTGGTGTTTTCAATATCAGAGCAGACAAGCCCGAATGCTTGTGTCTACTCTTGATTAATTTTTCTTTTTCTGATTCAGGAGGCAATGATTGTATAAATATAGCTTCCTACATGAGAGAGATCGTTTAATGGTCGCATTTACAATTTAATCAGATTAGAGGCATCTATCTAGTCCATTACCTATTTTTTTGTCGTGGAGTACATACCTATATCACGAGGAATTGCCGTCAGATACTTATGGGAAAGAATTCAAGAACTCACTACTTCCCAATCTTTCCTACCAAACTTCAAGGCTAACAAGGCAGAACTAGGGTTCAGATTTTACACCATGTAAAATATCTTTGTCCACAAGCGACAGAGTTCAATAGGCATGTACAATTAAGTTTCAATGTACGTGTTCGGTTACTGGAAGGACTTTATTAGAATGGGTGAAAGATTCAACATTACTTTCGCTGCTTTGTGAATGAGAATGAGAAAAGAGAATTTTCCTTGAGGAAACCAATCATGAATGGAATGTTAGTTCTATTCCTCAGTAGGTACATCTGATTGCCCTTTTTTGTTATTCGTGGGTTGAACTCTACAAAATCACACATACGAGCTACTGGCGCGTTAGGTTTAGGTAGATCAGGGATACGCCTGAGAACAAATGTTTGAGTAGGTACCACATTTCCTCAAGTTACAGTGGTCGGGGAGAAGAATTCAACAAATGTTTTTGGCGCCGAGCTTTCGGTAGTTAAATATACCCTCCTTCAGGGCTCTTACGGCATCAGGACAAGCGAATATACGGTAAGTAGGTACCTACTTAAACTTCAACATCATCCTCAATGGAGAATATGCATATTATCAACACAGGCTGTAAATTTTGTTCGTTTAAAAGTGCCTGATATAGAAGAATGGATTAAAGATGTAAAATTTAATAAAAGACCTACCTACCTCATTACTCCTTATTATTACACACACGCACATTTTCCAGGTTTGAGGTAGGTACCTATATGACCGGATTTTTCTTCAGGGTGCAGTGAACTTTTTCTTAACAATGCATGTGTGGGCTTCGTACTACAATCGGATGTAAGATGAACCATCTATTAGGACAACCCTGAGAAAGAGCTTTTGCAGACTTGGCTTAGTGTCCAAGGAAAAGGTTCTTAGGAACATTCTCTGATCAAAAGGCAGCTATAGCTATACGAAAGGCATTGGTCGGTAGGTATTATACACATTTTTTAGCCTTGATTATAACGAATTTACTTTCCCTTGGGGATACAGTGAGCTCTTGATGGTCTTTTTTCCTAATACATTGAAATCACCGTTAGCAGACATGTCTCTAAATATGGGACCTAACCTTTTGTCCAGGCAGAGCCCCGCTAGATCCTCTCTTAATTATTGGACATAACATTTTTACTAGTCCCAATACAGTGAGACGCGTGAAGGTTATAAGAGACAGGCTAGTAACGTTGGTTTGGCGTTTTCAAGTTTGATCATAAATAAGTTTTTAGAATACCTGATTCATCATTAGAAGAGTAAATATTGCTGGACCACGGAACACAGAAAAGAGTGTTCTGTGTGCTTGATTCAACTGCAGTCGTAGTTAAAATATGTTACGCATGGTTTCGTCGATTCCGAGCTAGAAATATGGGTACCTACCTATTTTGAGACCTATTTTTTACTTTTATTCAAATTGCGGGACTTCTCTAAAGGGCAGGTTTGTCGGTAGGAGCTTGGGTGTCCGCAAAACGAAGATTTCACTGTACCTATATATCTGACGCAATTTTTGCTCGTGGTCTTCAATCGATCTCAACATTTAACATCATGTGTGCAGCTATATCGTGTCTTTTTCACGACCTGTTGATGTAGGATAGGATAACTATAAGGAAAACGCAGGGGACGAGCGCTTTCGAAGACGCCGGCACGGAGGCAGTCCCTCGGCAGGCCTCCCTGGTGGCCACTCTGGTGAGTCCCTTCCTCTCCAGCAGACTATTAACGCCCCTGAGCTCAGCTTTGGGCAGAGATTTGGTCCTCGACATGACGATGCTGAAAAGCTGCTGCCCGGGCATGCAGAAGGTGAGGACCATGTGGCTCCCGACGGCTTTCGTCACTTCAACGATCCCCGCAAATTGTCGGTACGGTGTGTTGAGCGTCGTCATTGTACCTGGAGCAAATCGGTATTAATTTTCATTTCGTTCACTACATAAATACGAGACATATACACGTACAAATAGGACAGTTTGGGGTAGGTAGTTGGCTTTCAGGGTTATTCCCTAGGGTTGTAGAGGGCGAGAGTAATCAGCTTCTCGTATTTTGTAGTTTCTTATTTCAGCCAAGCGCTTTTGCCACATAAGGCCTCGTCAGAGCTGCATATAAGTCATATTATAGTGATTCTTTGTTAGGGGGATCCATCCTCTTATCATGGTTAGCAGGCGTTGTACCTTTTACATGTTGCTGAAGGCAGAGGGGGGCTAATTTTCTTGTTAAAATTAGCGAAATATTAAAATAGTTAGCAGGAGCACTTATCATACATTCAATGATGGAAGATGATAAAGCGCTTGGCTGAAATAAAAAACTACAAAATACGAGAAGCTGACTACTCTCACCCTCTACAACCCTAGGGAATAGGGCAGTACATTGAAAAAAAAGAAGCAATTAAATAAAAAGTTAGTAAATAGTTAAAAAATGAATGAATAAATAAAAATACCTACAAATACAAATACAAAAAAAAAAAAAAAAAAAAATGTGCCAAGTTGGGTGGGCAGTATATAGCTTCCTCACATATTTTAAGATGGACGTATAGAATTAGTAGAAGAACAAAGTACCTACGAGCTAAAATGATTGATAAGTCGACGTTATAAGAAATTAATGTTTGCGCAAGAACTACTATTAGGTAATCCAATAGCAGTGAAATTTATAGGGGATCGTCTAGGAGCTAAGCCGCACAATCCTTGAAAAATTCATAAAGATCGGTCCAGTAGTCTTGGAGATTTGCCTGAGTCGATTAATTTTAGCTTAGTTCATGTGCTATAGTTATTCCTCCACCAATCGCGATATAATTCATTGGGGATTTTACCGGAACATATACCCATCTACTCCCCGAGTTTGAACGAAATCGGACCAATAGATGATAAGTAGAATCATCGATAAGAAGATCGACGATATAATAAATCAACGTTTCCGCATGAGCACTCACTACTATCTATGTGAAGGAAATGACAGCTATAAGGGACCGTCTAGAAGCAATCCCGCACAATCCCTGAAAATGTCATCAAAATCGTTCCATTAAACTCGGAGTTTTGCCTGTGTCAATCGATATTAGTTTCGCGCATGCGCTATGGTTATTACTCTACTAATCGCGACATAATGTATAGGGCATTTTACTAGAGCATACACCAAATTACCTTACACCAAAATCGGACCAACAGATGATAAGCAATCGACGTAATGAGAAATTCACGTTTGCGCATGCGCAGAGGCTACTTTTGTTTCGATGGCATAGAAATTTATAAGGGACCGTCTAGGAGCTATCTCGCACAATCCCTGAAAATTTCATCGGGATCGGACTGAAACTTGGTAGGTATAGTTAGGGCGTGACAAGGATTTACCACAGACAGACACGGAACCAAAGTTGATCAGCAAGCACAGAAACGCAAAAATCAAACGGAAATTTTGATTTTGGATGACAAAATTTTTTTAACCCTCAATCACAAACATAAAGCTTCCCTTCCTTCGGTAGTGAGGAAGCAAAAAGATATAATTAAATAAAAAGTAAGTTGATAAAGTAAAAATAAATAAATAAAATAAAATAATAAATAAATAAAACTACCTATTGAAAAAAAAAAAAAACAAACAAAAAATAATAATAATAAAAAAAAGCCAGTCATGCAACATGATGGTTTGAGGGAGCCTTTTAAAAAAGCCGTTCGTAAATTATTCTATTGCATTTTTGAAATTTGAATTATTCAAGTACCTACAAATAATTGGTCAGCTATCATATAAAAAATGCAAAAGGACTCAGTCATGCAGCATGGATGATGGTGTGATTTTTGAAAGAAAAGTTGAAAATAAAATTAAATTACGCACTTAAATTCTGATCGTTGACGCCAACCATGTTCTGTATAAAACTGAGGGAACAGCCGGGTGACGAGATCGCTAAGAAAATTTTAGGACCCGCAGCAGAACTCAAAAACTACTAAATTTTAGTATTAAATCTAAAGGGTTATTTCTGCTAGAAATAATAGTAAAATTGTCATTTATTTACCTTCCGGAGGAATCCGTCGTCACTATCAATTCGAGTACCGGGGGCGAGCGGTTTCCATGCAAAGACATCATCATCAGGTCGTCGGAACAGTACTGAAGTAAGTCAGTGATATAGAATATATAAAGCGACAGACCGACTGACTGACTTCAGTACTGTCCCGACGAACTGATGATGATGTCTTTACATCGAAAGCGCTCGCTCCCGGTACTCGTCCTGCTAGTGAACGCGGATTCCTCCAAAAGTAAGTATCTAATTGATAATTTTTCAAAATTTTAGTCAATATTATGGGCAATTTTCACCTAAAAATCGATACTTCTAACTTATTTATGAATCTTAGTGACCTGGGAGTGGTCGCAATCGACTCAGCACTAAAAAATACTTAGACTGTGACACCCCACATGCCTATTGTCAAAAAACTATTTTTTAAATCATTTTTTGGGCTACTTAATTGTAAATTTGAACCTGAAATTCTGGAGCGATCATGTAGGTACCTTATAAAGTCACCTGTAGTGGATACACCCTAAACTTGGTGCTCAGCTGAACGTTTGGGTCAGTCCGTTGTTGTGCGTTGTGAAATAACGATACAGAATCATGCTAAGTAATTGTTTCATATTTGATCTACCTAGTGCAGAAATTCGGAAGTGAGACTTTTGTGGACTGGGTGTTTAATGTCAAGCTGTGGAGTTGCCCTGATCGGCTAAAGTGCGATTCGAGGGGACGCGGATTAAATAAGGCATGTAGCGAAAGCTGAGATATCCTTTTATAGTAAAAAATTTCTTAAAATCAAAATTTTCACTCGCATTTTACGTTTTAGGCCGACGAACAATTTCTTTTTCAAGTTTAGGTACCAGTTGTATATGCGAGGATTAGGTATCAGTTCAGCCTGCGATCGTCGCGACACGTTGTCTGGACTCAGTATGCAATCTTACTTGGAAAATCGACCAGTAAGTGGGTCGATTAAATTTTCTGAGTTGTTTACTGTCTTGTGGTGCTAAGCGTACTGTAGGCCTTCTACTTGTCCGAATAAATCACAGAACCAACTTTGATCTCTTTTTGATTATTGGCAGCAGTGTCCTTCTGTACATTTTCTCTCTAAAATCGACGCTCTAAAATGTCCGCCTGCCTGCAGCATATACCGAAACACATGGCCCTTACACTCTTGGTCCTATCTTCTTCTTTATATATAATTCCGAACGGTCTTTGAAATTGTGAAGAACTTCGCGGTCCGATTTTAGTGTTAGACCGCTCATTCGAATCAGCACGGCCCCAAGTTTGTTGCAAAAGTGTCGCCGTTCGTCTCTATACCCGCCTTGATCGTGTTCTAGGCGGTCCTTATCAACGAGAGTTGTTTATTAGGCTGTGGCGGTAACAACAGTTGCCATCAATTCACGGTGTGTAGGAAACGTAGTGTAGTTACTAACATCTAGGAGAGTTATTTCTGAACGAAGAAATTGAAACTGAAGAACTTAGCGGACTTTATATATAATTAACAGCACGGCCCCAAGTTTGTTGCAAAAGTGTCGGTAAGTAAGAAACGTAGTGATGGGGTCTTTTCTGATCAGCTGATTGATCAGGGGAGCTTTTCTGATCAGTGAGATAGAAGACACGGACGCGTAGATTCACTTGCTTACAAAGAAACGAACAAGTCTCGAGATAAAATTACACCATCATCTCACCATGCCCAAATTCTGAATTCCCCGATTCAACTTTTTGTTTAGTCTCATAGTGGCGAGGACCACGTCAACTGGTGAAATTTATTTTATTACATTACTTACATTTTGATCGGTATTTCCTCTTTTTAAATCATTTAATAACATCGCCTTAGCTTTGCACCAGGTCACATAACGCCGCAAATAGGTAGTAGGACTTATATCGTTACTATAATGTGCCGAGTTCCTGTTAGGTACTACTGTTATACGGACTAGATTAGGGCTTTCCAAGCCCTAACAGGCCTCTAGTTACAATATATTTTACTTTGCAATATCTTCTATTACAATATCTTTCCATTCCGCACTTTTCTACAATTTCTTGGTCCGGAAGCACACCTTTTTCCTTTAAAACCGTATCGCATGTTTTGTCATCAAGCGTTATCTTCGAACATAATTCGTGGAGAAGCATTTCACGGAAAGACCCGGACACTGGATACTGACTAGACACTTACTGGCGATATGAAAGAGGAGGAACCGAGATATAAGGAAGATGAAAGGCCGAAGTTTGGCGTTTTGTGTTGACATCGCATACAGATCTTTGAGATCGCATATTGGAGGTCGAAAGTGCGCTGAGATCGCATATACAACTGGTAACCAAGTTTATCTGTATTTATGAGTGTCTAGTCCTCAAATTTAGTGAATTAAAAGAGTCTAGTGTGTCCCCCAATCCTTGTTGCCGGCAAAACTAGGTAAGCCGGTGTACTACGATACTACGTACCTACTATTTTCCTGTCTGATTTCGATGAAAATGGCTGAGATTATGTGGGACCCTTGATAGCTCTCCATAAATTTCGCGACTACCGAATCAACAATAGCTTCTGCGCATTGATTTTCAAGTTTTATGTCCTATTAATTATCTGAGGTTGTCTAATTGTTAGCTGGTTTGCGTGCATTTTTGTTGTACTTGTTGATGGTTATTTATCCTGTCCCCTGGGGTTCTTTATCCAAGAAATACCTACGAAGAAAAATAGTTTGAAACCTTAACATTTGGTTTATCTCTTGTAGCAGAATGTTACTTGGAAAATGTTTTTATGAGTACCATTTCCTTAGAAAATCTTTTCAGATTGACCGATTGAAACACTCGTACTTTCATATTTTACATAAAAGGAATAGGTAGGTAATTTTTTTATACTATGAAAAAATTAAAAAAAATGCTCACAAGGTTTCAATATTTTGTTTGTCTACGAATGGAAGCGATGAAGGGGAAGTTTAGTAATTACCATAAATTCCAAATCGGTCCGCTCCGGATTGGTTTTCTAACTGTGAAGAATTACCGTTCTGTGCTCCGGACGAGATCCAGAAGCCGGGCCGGTTCGCCGTGTCCACGTTGAACTGGTAGTTGAGGTTGCCGGCGTTTTCGCTCCACACGAGCCGGATCCCCGTGTCCCGCCGGAGGCTGTCGTACGTCTTGGTGAGGTAGACGATGGGGCAGGTGTCCACGTAGGACTCGCCTTTGGGGAATTTGGAGTCGTACCTGTGATGCACCACTTCCACCGTGTACCACATCCCCAGCGTCTGCAAATGAAAAGAACAAGAAAACCGTAGAGTGCGGAATCATCTTCGGTATTTGGCAATTAGAAGGGTGCTGTACATAGTTCTAATGAAAAGGTAAGCCCTACAGTGATCGCCCGGGGTGCTGCATGGCCCTATGCCTATTTATAACTAGCAGCTCCGGCTCGCTTCGCTCGCCTCCACGTCCGGACGGGGTGGCATGTAGGGAATGTTGCTTGCTTCGCTCGCAAAGTGTGGCATGTAGGGGATGTTGCTCGCTTCACTCGTAAACGGTAGATCCCTAAGGGTAGGTTTAACGTGTGTAGGGGATGTTGCTCGCTTCGCTCGCTCGGAATGGCTGTATATGTGCAGGAAAAACCCTGGACCCACCCCCCCCCCCCCCATTAAGTTGCTCGCAAAGTGTGGTTGTATACATGCGATGTATTACAATTGCAACATGTAGGGGATGTTGCTCGCTTCGCACACAATTGGTAGATCTCTAAGTGTAGGTTTAACTTCTGGAGGGGATGCTGCTCGCTTCGCTCGCTTGAGGAAGCCCACGCAACTTGGCAGACGTTTTTTTCTGTTGGAAATTCTTACAAACCAAATAAATCTTATAAAACTACGAGGAACCACAAAAAAGTTTATTTGGGGATGTTGCTCGCTTCGCTCGCAAGGTATTGCTGTATATGTGTAGGAAAAAAGCCATATTTATTCTGCTGAAATTTCGAACGGAAAAGTTCGGATCCTTCAACGCGCGCGTGCGTAGGCCTGCTCGCAATATTGTGAAACGGCGGCGGGCTCGATTAACTTGTCATTGTAATCGCTTCGCCTCGCTTCCCCGTCATTTTTTTCGATATCTGATATCGGATTCAGATTCGGCGGAATCAAACCGCGAAAACCGTTCCGAAAAACGTACGTTAATGGGGTATATTTTAATCGGAAAAAATCAAGTTTTTCGTTGGAATTTTGGGGAAAACGGGTTCGTACTCTTGCATTTTTTTGACGCATTTCCCGATACTTTTTTCCCGATAGTATTTTTCCGGAATTTTCAACGGCCGTTTAGAGGGGTAGAGGAAGCGGGGAAGTGGAAAAACCGTTACTTAACCGTTACTTCGACCCCCCCTCCCGCCCTACGGCCCATGGTTCGGGTGGGATTAGAAAATTTTAAATTCGCTTATGCCCCCTTTCGGAAAATTCTAAGAAGATCCCCCCACTCAGCCGTTTGGCCGTGCATAGACACGACAGACAGACGGAGTTTCAGTCTTACACATACTCGTAATAGAGATAGAGATATACTAGCTGGTTCACCCGAGCGTTGCACAGGTTGACTTGAACATCATCAAATAGCCTGTGACTCAAGTTAAAGTAATTCTGATAGATTCGCCCACTCAGATCCCCAGTTGGTTCAGTGACGTTCAAAACGCTTTAACATCCGCCCCCCCTCCACTCCCAACTGGGTCAGATTTCAAAAATTTGAAAAAAGTAGTCTTGACTTGAATTAGAGTAATCCAAACATATTCGACAATCAAATCCCCAGTTCGTTCAGTGATGACAAAGATACCCCATTCTCCACCCCCTCCCCTAAAACACCCCCTTCTATGGGTTAGATTTGAAAATTTTCAAGTAGCCTGTGATTTAAGTTAGAATATTCCAAACATATTCGACAACTCAGATCCCCAGTTCATTCAGTGACGTTCGAAACACTTTAACTCCCCCACCATTGTGGGTCAAAATTGAAAATTTTGAAAAAAGTAGTCTTTGACTTGAGTTGGAGTACTAATCCAAACGTACTCGACAATCAAATCCCCAGTTTGTTCTGTGATGACAAAGATACCCCATTCTCCACTCCTCCTAAAACACCCCTATGTGGGGGGGGGGGGGGGGGGGATTTGAAATTTTAAACCTCTGGACGAACAGCAATTGATTTTTATATATAGCTATAGACTAGCTGGTTCACCCGTGCGTTGCACAGGTTGACTTGAACATTATCAAATAGCTTGTGACCCAAGTTAAAGTAACTCTGATAGATTCGCCCACTCAGATCCCCAGTTGGTTCAGTGACGTTCAAAACGCTTTAACATCCTCCCCCCTCCCCTCACCACTGGGTCAGATTTCAAAAATTTGAAAAAAGCAGTCTTTGACTTTATTAGAGTAATCCAAACATATACGACAATCAAATCCCCAGTTCGTTCAGTGATGACAAAGATACCCAGTTTCTCCCCCACCCTTCCCCTAAAACACCCTCTTCTATGGGAGATTTGAAAGGTTTCAAGTAGCCTGTGATTTAAGTTAGAATACTCCAAACATATTCGACAACTCAGATCCCCAGTTCATTCAGTGACGTTCGAAACGCTTTAACTCCCCCACCATTGTGGGTTAGATTTGAAAATTTTGAAAAAGTAGTCTATGACTTGAATTGGAGTGATCCAAACATACTCGACAACCGAATCCTCAGTTTGTCCAGTGATGACAAAGATACCCCATTCCCCCCTCTTCCCTAAAACACTCCCTATGGGGCAGATTTGAAATTTCAAACCTTTTAAACCTTCTCTGGGCTTCCCCAAATAATTTAAGGCCAAAATTAGCCAAATCGGTTCAGCCGTTTTCGAGTTTTAGCAAGACTAACGAACAGCAATTGATTTTTACATATAAAGAATACGCATTTGATTAGTTGATGTTCTGCTGAACTGTGTTTATGATGAACTTAGAAACAAATTTCACTGATGAAAAGAAAAAATAATGATTTGATTTTCCGAATTAAATCTTTGGCAAAAACAAGAGCGATTGGTTTTTCTGAATAATAGGAACGTGACGTTCTCGAACAATCAAGTCGAGTCACGAGATTCTAGACCCTGACTTGCTCTTTAGTTCGACTACCCACTGCGTGGCATTCCCAGCGCTCCAGTCGCCATGAGATTTTACACAGATCAGTTTTTTGTTTAGATTAGTAGTCTGGATGCTCGCTACGCTCGCATCCAAAAATACATGACATCAAGTAGTTAATCCCTCAGTAAACATTTAGATTAGTTGGTCAGGGTCTAGAGTCTCGTGACTCAAAATGATTGTTCGCGATCGTCTCGTATAATAGGACGAGGAGTATTTTGAAGGCCTGTAACCATGTGACCATACATGTATTATGACCTCTTAACTTCTAATAATGTCTGATTCAATCGTTGAGGTTGAGACCGCATTGATCCCAGTACCCAGCGATGAGCCCGTTCGGACTGCTGCAACAATCTATCATTGGGTGGTTGTGGTATCTTCTTTAAAACCTTCACTCCTGCCATATATATATATATATATATATATATATATATATATATATATATATATATATAAGTACTACAGGGTGTACACAAAACAGGTATCAGAGTTTTGGTATGTGGCATTTAAATTTGGATAAATTTCAACATACCGAAGTGAGATCAGTGAACTCGATCGAACTTAAAATCCCGGACATAATTAATAGATATAAAAACCTATTTTACGATCAAGCAGGTAAATTTAAGGGGAAACAAATACATTTGGGATTGAAGGAAGGAACCGTTCCAATTCAACAGAAAGCGTATCATGTAGGTTTCGCTCTGAAATCTAAAGTGACAAATGAAATAAATAGGTTGCTATAAAAGCAGGGTATTTAGAAAATGTTAAATAAGTAGATGGGCTACACCGGTCATACCAGTTCTAAAGTCTAATGGCGAAGTAAGATCATGTGGCAATTTTAAGATTACTGTGAATCCGCACTTAGTGATAAAAACTTAAAAAGTTACACGATACCTCTAAAGGAACATATTTTTCAAATTCTACAAGTAGGTCACAAATGGTCTCAAGAAGTTAGTAGATGTAGATGTGGCGGTCAGCATAATGTTTATGGTCTCTAGGTCGAAATTTTCAAGTATCAAAGTGCACCATGCTTATAGAAAATATAACGCTGATTCCGAAAATGTGGCCAAAAATTAAAATTTAATGAATTGAAAGTTGAAAAATTCAAGTTTAAATGGGAAAAACACGGTTTTCCTAAAATAACTGAGATGTTTAAATAAAACAACGTTTGATAAGATGGTTGTGTATTTCCGAATACTCGAACATGAACTGAGCTAACAAGAGTTGAACATCAGTCTCCCCTCCCTTTCTCTCAAAGTTCAAATTAATATAAACAATAGGTACATCACTATTCCTCTGTGCTTGAACCTGGAAATGCAAAATTAAGTTAACCAAATTTAAAAATTTCGAAAAATCAAAAAATATGAACTAAATCGTACATCATAAAATTAAAATAGCCTGGACTCGGATAGACACAAGTTTCTACCTAATCATGTAACATAAACTGATGTATAATAAACTTCTGACAAATTAATTACATCGTTTTTTTTTTTTTGTTTTTTTTTTTTCAACATCATGGTGTTTTCTTACATTTTATTCGGTCAGATCGACGTAGCGATTCATCACTTGGTTCCTTATACATTAACATTTGTTTCAACATGACGTTTCCAAATTACCCCTTCCTTCACCTCAATATCAAAAGTCACTGGAGACAACTGCCTAATTATTTTCCCTACCACTCTTTTGGCACTTCTTTAGGGGAATAATCGTTAACAAACAACACGTTGTGTGAACGTGTTGTCTCCAACACGAAATTGAACTGTACAATGGTGAGGGTTATTAGATACTTGTTGCACTTCTCGCTCCTCTTTAGCATCTACTACGTTCGGTAACAAACGATCAAAAGAGGTTTTCATCTCCCTTCTATACATCATATATGCTGGGGACCTTTGAGTTGCATAATGAACTGAAAATCTATAATCATGTAAAAAAAATGTTTACTGACTTCTTCAGAGTGTGCCCTGATCTAATGATTCTATTCACATGACTTTTGAAGGTTCCAACAATGTTTTCAGCAGCTCCATTGGAGGCTGGATGTTTGCAGGGAGAAAAAGTATGCTTGATTCCATTACGACTCAAGAAACTTTTGAAAATTCCACTGGTACCGATATTGAGGCCCTAAATCAGATACAAAATGGTCAGGAAGGCCATACCTAACGAACAATGATTCAAAAACTAAAACTACCTTTTCTGCCTTAGTGTTTGTATGCATATTTATGACTTCTGGTCATTTGAAGTAGCTGTCTATGACTAATAAAAACATATTTCCATAAAATGGGCCTAAAAAGCGTATGTAATCTTGACCATGCACAACTGGGTGTCGGCCAATGCAAGACAATTGTGGGGGGATCTTTCTTGGTTTCTAAACAAACCTTACATGACTTTGAGATGTCCTCTATATCCGAATCTATATTAGGCCACCAACAGAATGAGCGGGCTATTTGTTTCATTTTTACAATTCCCCAGTGGGATCGGTGAAGTTCTTGAAGTACCCGAGAGCGGAGTGTGTCTGCCACCACTACGCGCACACCGACAAGTAAAAAACTCTGCTCTACCGAAAATTCATTTTAGCGAATTTTTGAAGAAAATTAAGCTATTGCTCTCGCCTCAAAATTTGTAGAATGTGAATTTTTGAAAAAAAATTATGCAGAAATCCGTTTCAGGCTATTCTGAAGTTTAACGCATTTTTTTATGTATGTATGTATGTATGTGTCATTCCAGACGATAACTGTCCGTAGAATTGTGCTAGAAACTTCAAACAAATTTTAAAATGTTAAGGGCACAAAACGAAAGTTCAAGTTCGTTGGCCAGCTTGATCGGATTACATCTTCGGGTTGAAATTTTCAAAAATGTAGTCAAAAATTTCAAAATAGCCTGTTTTTTGCGATTTGTCGTGCGAAATAATTTTTTCAGCATACTAACATGTGGTATATTCGGAATCAGCGTAAAATTTCCTATAAGAATATGTATCAAGTTTTCAAAAATTTCAAAGTTGAAAAATCAGTCAAAAATCGAAATAATGCCGTTCGCTGGTTGTACAAATCGGTAATATTCTTCAAAAATTCGCTCATGGGGTCATGCTGCATGACTGGACTTTTTATGGCTGAAATACTTCCGTTCAGGTTCTGAGAGCGCGGTTGGTTCCTCGGCCATCCTCGTAAAATAAACTTTTGAATTTTGCTAATCAACACATCCGCTTTCGTTTCCTTTGCTATCTGCTTACAATCAACAGGTTGATCAAAGACGCTTAGGAAATTCACGCAAATGAAATTTAAAACTCCAAATTCAGAGTCAAAGACTTTGGTTTTATCAACAACAGGTAATCGAGATAGTGCATCGCAATTGCCGTTTGCTTTCGATTTTACTATTTCAATTTTGAATTGAAACCCACATAGAAAATAGGACCAGCGGTGCATTCTATTCTGAATTGTTAATGACAATGCTTTGTGCGTGCCAAAAATAAATTTTAATGGTTCATGATCCGTTTTAAGAATAATAGCATTTCCCACTATGAATTGATAGAACTTTTTGAAACCGAACACTATCGCGGCTGCTTCCTTACCGAGTATAGCCCTATGCCTCTCATTTCAGGAATTAGCTTTGATGCATGGGCTATTGGCTTCTCAGTACCATTAGGACATCGATGTGATAAGATAGCTGAGAGACCATAGTAACTAGCATCACAAGCCAGTACCAACTTTTCATTAGGATGAAATAGTAAAGGGTTGTAGTAGGGGTGGTAGTTTTGACATGGATATGTCTTTTGGCTGGGGATCAAGGCATTTTTCGCGACACTTTTTTTTCCCGACCGACACTTTTTTTCCCGACCGGCACATTTTCTATTGATTTTCACGTACAACCAAGGCGTTACTAGGGAAGAGTAACTCCCATAGTTTTCATAGTAGGAAAATCGTTCGCCACTTTTTGGAATGCTCTTATTTTACCATGACATTTCATGACCTCTAAGCCATTGTAGTGTCAAGGAATGCTGATTTATTACTCTAAGTTAAAAACTAATATTGTTTTGTAACCATTTAATGGAATAATCCTGTGAAATGAAGGCACTACATGGTTGATATAAAATTGAGTAGTAGGTACCAACTGGTAAGCAGTAGGTACGAGACATATCCATGATCTTTTGTTTTTCCCATCAAGGAAGAAATTAAACTACTTCTACTTCGGATTTATACCTTTGATTCTACACATGTTGAAACTTAGACCAATGTTTTTTGAGGGGTGTTTGAAACATAGTTTTTTTTTTAAATCTGAATTCGTCCGATGCATTTGTTCCATCAATGGAGGGTGGGGGGGGGGAACTATGTAAGGGGGAGGGGGGTTAGCTATGTTATGTGTGCTGCTTTTATCTTCTTTTCGAAATATGGAGAAGAATAAGGATGCGATTCCCGCACAGAAGGTTTTGTTCGGGGGTTATCGCTCATCTTCATCGTCTTTCGACCCCCGCTTATCTGGGCGGGGGTTGTCAAGCGAATGAACGGAATTGAATATGGAAAATAAAGTGATGGGACCCCGGGCGATCGACCCGGTCTACAGCGCAGCTGTTGCCCGTGACCGGAAACCTGAGAGCTCCCCCCTCGCGGGACGGGCAAGGGACGGACCACCAGTATCGGCCCGATTCGGCTCGGCGTATTATATGGGAGCCGGTCCGCGTCACGTGACGCCTCGAGTTGTCGCCTCGTGTGATCGTCACGGCCGCAGAATGTCGTCGCCGCCGCAGCAGGGCTTCGTCGACACTGGGAAGCTCATCCACCTGGTCCGGGCCCACCCGTTCCTCTATGACGTCAACAACGTCATGTACAAAGACAGTGAGAACAAGAACGAGATTTGGAGCAGAATCAGCAACGAGCTGGGGATCGACAGTGAGTCAAAACACTTAAATATTTCGGTTACAACATAGATTAAGTTCATATTTATAAATGTTCGATTAGAATTGACCTGAATCGCGTAATACTTGACTCGAGTCGGGCTCTGCGTCTGCGGAGCCAGAGATGGGAGTTCGACCTTCGAATAAAGTGTGTGTGTGTGTGGTGAGGGGGAGTAGGGATGAGCTGTTCCAACAGAGCTGTTCCGCTGAAACTGTTCTTTCCACGGAACGGAGGGATTCTTTTTAGTGGTTCACCCGCTTACTTGATAACTCTTCCCGTTCCATCTTCTCCGTGTGTAAGATAGATTATCCAATTTATTTATAGAAACCAGAAAATATGAACTCGTAAACGAGTTCCACCATCTGCTTTACAAGCAGATACCATGTTACATGGATCGATATGTCTTTGATTGGGGATTTCAAAACGGTTGTCCTAGAGAGTTGTAAAAAAATCCTTTAACTTTGGACTGTAGGCGACGAAATGTAGGATAAAGAATTTATTCTATTATTATACTTGGAGACACAATAAGCATACTATACATACTATTAAAGTTATTTCTCCAATACAGGCGCTATCATTTTCAGGTTCATGATAGCCTGATTTTTCATTAATAAATGAAATTATAATTTATTGTTTTATTTGATAACGTTTCGTTCTCTTACTGAGGACATCTTCAGATCTTGCTTTCTTGACATTGAGTTGACTTGGTGAGCCACTGTTTTATTTGACGAATCCGTTATATTCGGATGTTTATAAATTTTTTCCTGGACTCACCAAGATTTGAAGATGTCCTCAGTAAGAGGACGAAACGTTATCAAATAAAACAATAAATGAAATAATTTCATTTATTTTCCCTGGGCCGCATCCCGACTAATTCCAACAAGTTTACTTATAGAAATGTTGAAAATAACTGTGGAGAGAAGCCACTACAATGAGTTGTTGTTTACAGTCGACTGTTGTTAAGAGGTTGATAATGTTTCCTATGGAGTAGAGTAAATGATGCTTTTGCTTTACGTTGAGAATATTGTAACCGGCTTATTAAAATTGTTTATATTCCAATCAACTTAGTTTAGGAATGTAGCCAGGTACGTAAGGAGGGGGAAATTGGTAGCTTGAGATGTGAACATTTATCACATAAATCAAGCGCTTTCCAACGAGTGGCGAACGATCTCTGTGCGATGAAAACTACGGAA
Source organism: Adelphocoris suturalis (assembly GCA_030762985.1). NCBI lineage: Eukaryota > Metazoa > Arthropoda > Insecta > Hemiptera > Miridae > Adelphocoris > Adelphocoris suturalis. The sequence goes on along the minus strand of CM061041.1, from coordinate 17,816,858 downwards.
GTTCCATTCCCCTAGCAACGGATTGGTCGTACGTGAACATCATTAGAAATTTTGACATATTTTTTGCGTGACGAAAATGTTTGGTTGACCCCATGTCAAAAGCCCAATTTTACCTAGACATAATCATCATCATCATAAACAGTACAATGTGTGTAATCAGGGACGGTTACAGGATTCGTCTGGTGTGTGTGTATGTGGGGGGGGGGGGGGGGGGGGGGGGGGGACATTAAATTCTCCTCCTTTGCCCACCCAACACACAAACACACACACACACACACACACACACACACACACACTAATTTTAGAATTTTCCATATCAATCGTCGTTATAAATCAACATAACGAAACCGTTTCAAATGTTCGTAAGTACCTACTTTAGAGCAATACAGGGTGGAATCAGATAAGTGACGAAATTTTTTTTGTTAGTCTGCATCAAAAATGTAGTGAATTGTCGCCAACCGCATATTGCTTCCGAGACTGCAGACAGCAGAAGCTTTGTTTTCACTTTCGAAATGAAAAAAATTTTTTTGCTCCAAAACCAAAATTTCCACTCGCATTTTGCGTTTCAGAGCCTCCTGAACAAATTTGGTTCCGTGTCTGTCTGTCTGTCCGTCCACATTTCCTTGTAACAGCCATAACTTCCACAATTTTGATCCGATTTTAACCAAATTTTCAGGGATCGTGCGCGTTAAGCTCTAGATAGTCCCCTATCAACTTCATCATGATCGAATCAACGGTAGCTTCTGCGCAGGCGCTAACGTGAATTCCTTGTGACGGTCATAACTCGGTCAATGTTGAATGGATTTCGGTCAGATTTTCAGGGATGATGTGGGTAAGGTCCCTTGAGGTCCCATAAGACAATCATCACAATTGCATTAGCGGCATGCGTGAACGAAATATTCTTGTTGCGGTTCTTGCAACAGCCGTAATTTCCACAATTTTGATGCGATTTTCTTCAAATTTTTAGGGATCGTGCGGGTATAGCTCTACATGGTCCCCTATCAGTTCCGTCATGATCGAATCATTTATCATATGTACCATTCAGCTTCCAATTTCCCACCTTACTAATTCCCTGATGCCAGAACGGGTCGTTTCTAGTTTTCTGGAATTTAATGGTGGCGTACTGTGAAGGTCACGAGGAAGCTCATGTGCCATTTCCTTGGCAGTGTATTTTTATTTCAATCCATGCTCAAGATATGATTTTTTAAAGTTTTTTTTCCCAGGAAAACCGTGTTTTTTACTTTTAAACTCATAATTATCCGCTTTGAATCATTTAATTTTAATTTTTTACCTCATTTTTGGAATCAGCGTTGATTTTCCCATAAGAATAGTGTACTTGGGTTCTTAAACAGTAACATCCGAAGGCCTTCACATCAGCTCATAGACGATTTAAAAAAAAAAAAAAATGAAATTTCTGAAAACCTTCAAAAATTTACTACCTAGTCTTCCAAAAAAAAAAAAAAAAAAAAAAAAAAAAAAAAAAATCCTGGAAACTGGAAAATCACATGAAAACTGCTTCATTTACTATTCTTTCCAACGGTATAGTCAAGTCAAATTTACTTTTACTTTGCGATTTAGGGGAGAAAATTACGTTTTAATGTTGGAAAATGTGGGTTGTTCAATGGTATCGTTGGTTTTCAAGAAAAATTACCCTCTATAAACCTGCGAGTAGGGGGTCGGTTTCTACTTATTTTATCACGCTGGATCAATTGGTAACGCTTGTAGATCTCTCCAACTACGTTATAATCGAGTTTTACACTTTAATTAACTAGTTTTACCCCATAACACACATACATTTAAGCGTAACAAACAAACTACATATTTGTGAGTTTAAGTGTAAAAATAGGTTATAACCGAGTTGGAAAGAAGATCTGTAAGTGTTAAGGGGCCAACAAGACGCTCGGCGTAAGACACTGGAGAGTATCCAGGTAAAACGGCGGCTGAACCCTAGGTGTACGTGAAAAGCCACGTATGGGGGTGTACACTCCTTTTGCCTCAGACACTCGAATGGAATACCGACCATGTTCGAAATTTTTACGATCTAGTGTGCTTATTCCCGAAGTGAAAACATTATTTATCGCGAACGTCACTTGTCTCTTTCTTCACATCTAGTTCTTTATACGATGGACGATTCAGCTTTCTTCTCAACTGATTTCCTCGTGGATTCCATAGAAGAGTACAGATAACATACAGCCCTATGGAAAGTAATTTCAAAGGAATACGCGAACCGGAATGATTCACAAAAAGCGTGGGAACAACTCGTACAATTTTGCAAAATATCATTTCCAACAGCAGTGGGTAAAAAAAAAAAAGAATTCATTCACTCAAACATTGTTTTAAATTTCAAAAAAGCTCAACGTGCTCATTCTCGGTTGATTATATTATCAATGAAAACTCGGCCCTCTGGATGTCGCAAAGGGCTCCTTCCCTTGACCACGCCAAGGGGGATGCCCTCTTGGAACCCCTCGATTATTACTGTTTTGATCTTACAGCCAAAATACAAAAAACGCTGCAAATTATTTCACAAAGGTTTATTATTTTTTCAATTGAGTATGATCGTAGTTTTAGTTGGCTTGCGTACGTCATAAAGCTCGTCCAGACTCCTCGGCGTGTCCTATTTCGAGTTGCCACAACCTATACTTCTATAATTATATACGCTTGTTTATATTTCTCGATTTGAGCTCCTATCTATTCAAATAATTATTGCCTTAATAATATCATTATCTAAGTACGCACGAAAAGTCGAGAGGATATGTTATTAAATATGCGTAGGAAAAGCATTGGTATTAACACACAAATATGACCTAGAAAAAAACATAGTATATTCATGCCTCGAAGGAACGCCGTACCCACCTGATGGTGCCGCGGTGTATTATATGGGTATAACACGTAAAAGTAATAAATATCCATTCTCCTACACCCTTCTGCTACCCCCCTGGTCACCCCAGACACCACAAGGTGCCGCGGCGCCTACTCTCACTCCACCCCCCGCTCACCCCCCCTCACCACCAACCGTGACCCCCTGCCAAGCGTGCCAGGCGTGCATGCGTGCGTAAGTCTAACACTCAAAGTCTCGAAAAAGACACTTTTTCGCCCGTTTTTGGCCCATAGCATCTATGCGAGTGAAGCGATCGGGATGGTTAAACGTTAGGACCAAGACTAGACCCCAAATGGAGTCTATGTGCGAAAGAATGGGGGTTTTAAGTAAATTCTTAGGCCTTTTATGGCCCGGACGGCGGACGGCGAACGGCGGACGGACATTTCAAATTTGGATTCTACGCACCTTGAAACGTTATAAAAATTTTTTGCTACACGATCACATAGGCTTATTTGGAAATAATAAACCAAAACATGGAACATGCTATTGTCAGCTCAGTTTCAGCCAACTAGAACGGACGGAAGGTACCTTCTTGCACCTTTTGTACAAATAAATCAATTTAATACCCTCAGCTGATCTGGTGGGCTGTAGACTTCATGATTCGTTTTTAGACGCTCCAAGGGGCCTCCATTCCAAATTTCAGCGTCATAGGTTTAATAACAAAGAAATTATCTCCGGATCTCACTCAGCTGATCTGGGGGGCTCTAATCTTAATGATTCGTTTCGAGACACCCTAAGGGGCCTTCGGTGTCCGGTATGATGGCGGACAGGCTCGAGGGCGAAATTCGCGTCGAAAATTTCAGGTCTTCCGATGACCTACCAACCTATAGCTAGAAATCTGAGTGTTGCTACTAGTCTTTGTTCAACGCTGATTGGCTTTCTCATAATTGTACAGCAATTGTCGAGCTCGACTCTGCTCAATAAATTAACGTGATATATAAGCCTACGAATTCTAATACTTCTCGCTGAATTTTATTGTATGAATAAAACGGCGGGCGGACGGAAAGCAAATTGATTCGAATTTTGAAATCTACATGTGTTGAAACGTAACCACAAAATTTTGAGGGGGAGGTTACAAAATTTTTTTTGGCCGATTACAAAGGATCACACGATGATAGATAATGGGAAGTGAGAACAGAATGAAGGAAAACAGTCGGAGAAATACAAGATGTCGGAATCAGCTTCAGGTTACAAAATATTTGATGAGGCGATGTGTGAAGACGCGTGAAACACCGAGTTTGCACCGTAGTAACAGCCAGCGTGTTTGCGAAATGTTGACTTTCCCTAGATTCATGGACCCGTATAAAAACACCGTAGTAATCAGGAAACGTTTCACGGGTTAATGTGAAACGTGTGAGCTAAAACACATTCTGTGTTTCAATAATTTCATTCGAAGTATGTAAATAGAGGTAACTGGGGGTCCAATATTTTCGTTTCAGTTTTAAACCGGTTGGTGATCTTAAAAACATAATCTGTGTTAAGTTTAAAAAAAAAAAAAAAAAAAAAAATGTAGTGCCGACGAAGGCTATGATACCCCCTTTTCTACGAAAGTTTGGTAAAAAATTAAAACGCTGCAAATTATTACACAAAGGTTTATTATTTATTTATTAGACAGCTCTTCTACGTAGATCTCTGGTCCATAATTATTAAACGCCGCTTATAGTATATTTAGTATCGGAACTCGGAGCTTCGGACGTCACAAATGGGTTCAATCCATTACAGCAGCGGAATCTCATAATTTTACGCTTTTTAATATAGTTGATGAACATAACAATTTATTACCAAGTTATCTTTTCAACACATAAAAGTGTTACCTATACTGTATATTGATATCATTTAATTGGTCAAATTTCAAAAAATGTACTGACAAAATCACTGAAAATGGCTAAGAATCGTTAAATTGATATTTTTTAGCATAAGATTGGTCAAATAAAGTTTATCAACTATGAAATAGAACAATCAACAATTTATGTACGAAATTATTCTGAAAACTTGAACTTCATTAAATTTTGTTTTTAAAAATCTATAAAATTGCAAAAAACAGCCTAAAATCCAAAATCTCTTTTTGATTAGAAGAGTATCATTTAGAATACTTTTTTTTCCCATAAAATTAATAGCTAACATTTTCTTTTCACTCATAAATCTCCAATTTCTATACAACTTGAAATATACAAAAAAGACACTTTTTCACCTATTTTTGGCTCATAGCACCCATGGGTGTGGAGCGATCGAGCTGGCGAGAAGTTAGGACCAACTAGACCCCAAGTGGAGTCTATGTGCAAAGGAACAGATTTTTAAGTCAATTCTTAGGTCTTTTATGGGCCGGACGGCGGACGGCGAACGGCGGACGGACATTTCAAATTTGGATTCTACGCACCTTGAAACGTAATGTGACAAAGTTTGAGGGGGGGTTATAAACATTTTTTGCTATACGATCACATAGGCTTATTATTGGAAATAATAAACCAAAAAGCCAGCGCGAATCAGTAGAGAGTTACCTAGTGACCGAACAAATTTAGGATTTTGTACTTGTCCTTTCAAAATCTAGCAGACATACAAGAAGATATTTATCCGACTGGTCAAATGAATAGTCCAAGAAGTGAGCATTATTTGTGCCTCACGTTATGGATCCAGTATATGGTACTGGATTTTTTATACATAGACGCATGTGTGTTCTTTAAATATTGTTTGTCCATCCATTTGTTTCGTGTTTGAGAAGGGTTTTTACTTCAATTGTACAGCTATTTGACCTAAAAGAGCGCTATTAAGCGCCAGGCGTCAATTCGGGCTCGTTCTTTCCGTTCGCGCCCACCGAATTAAATCTGTCCTGTCTCGGATGGCGTAGGACTCGGCCGTGAACCCAGCTGGACCCGGAAAGGGCATTTAACCCGTCGCCTTCTGTCACATCCTTCTGACGGTCTGCCAGCCGAACTGAGGTTCTTCAAATGCTATCCACGTGTCACTTTTCACACGTGTCGCTTTTCACACGTGCCAGACCCCCGCACGACGTGCATGGCTTTGAACGTCGCCTACGGCAATGCCGTTCGTAGCAGATAAATTTCCATGGACTTTCCCATGAGTTTCGCAATTGGGGTAAGGAAAATCTTCATTACAACAGGGTCAGAAACTTTGACGAAAAGCAACGAAAGTGAAAGTAAAAAGAAACGCTTGCATACGAGTCTGCAGCACATTGGGACATTTTATGTCTTTAGTTGAAGACAAGTATGTGTTGCAGACTCGTATGCAAGCTCTAAGAGCCACTCAGCTGATCTGGACCCTGGGGATCGTCACGTAAATGTACTAAAGAGACTACATACGAAATTACAGGTTCCTAGAGTGTAATACATAGAAATTAGCTTTAAGAGCCACTCATCTGATCCGGACCCTGGGCATCGTCAAGTAAATGTCCTAAAGAGGCTACATACGAAATTACAGCTTTCTAGAGTGTAAAGCATAGGTATGCTATCGAGTGGGACTTGTTGAATGATTGCAAACGGTAGATCCCTAAGGGTAGGTTTAACGTCTGTAGGGGATGTTGCTCGCTTGAGGAAGTTATACTGCCCACCCAACTTGGCAGACGTTTTTTTCTGTTGGAAATTGTTACAAACAAATTAAATCTTATAAAACCACGTGGAACCACGAAAAGTTTATTAGGGGATGTTGCTCGCTTCGCTCGCAAAGTATTGCTGTATATTTGTAGGAAAAAACCCGTATTTATTCTGTTGAAATGGCTCTCGAACGGGAAAGCATTTTGACCGACTTCCCGTCACTTTTTTCGATATCCAATTTCGGATTCAGGTTCGGCGGAATCAAACCTGTATTTCGCCCGCGAAAACCTTCCCGAAAAACGTACGTTAATGGGGTATATTTTAATAAGAAAAAACCAAGTTTTTCGTCAGAATTTTCGAGAAAACGGGTCCTTACTCTTTAATTTTTTTGACGCATTTCCCAATACTTTTAGCATGGAACATGCTTTAGCCTTGGACTAACTAGCCGAAAAAGGTCACGCGGGATGGGTGACGCGGATGGGTGACGAAATTTTCTTATGATTTTCACGTACAACCGAGCCGTTGGTAGGGAAATGGAACTTCCACAATTTTAATCGCACAGAAATCGTTCACCATTCGTTGGAAAGCTCCTGATTTATGTCGCATTTTTATATCAGAGTGTTATATTAATGTGTGAGGTGTTTATCCAATAATGCAATGGTTATATGAATAATTGTTTGCACACAGGTGATCATTCTCAACTATTCATATTGTGAACATGATTGCAACCGCTTGTTAATCATATTACCATTTGTTAATAATCGATATATATATTAATATATCGATATATATATAGCATGTTCCATGTTTCTCGAATTTTAGCCGCAGGCTCTAAACGGTAAGCATCTGGGGGTCCAGGGGGCTTGCCGTCTGGCGAGGCGCGCAACGCCGAGTTTTCTCGTTCAAAAACCTACGAAACCGGTATTTTCCCGGAATTTTCGACGGCCGTTTTGAGGGGTAGAGGAAGCGGGGAAGTGGAAAAATCGCACATTAAAACTTGCTTCGACCCCCCTCCCGCCCTACAGCCCATGGTTCGGGTGGGATTAGAAAATTTTAAATTCGCTTATACACCCTATCGGAAAATCCCAAGAAGATCCCCCCACTCGTAGACTCCCCCCACTCAGCCGTTTGGCCGTGCATAGACACGACAGACAAACAGACAAACAAACAGACGGAGTTTCATTCTTATAAATAGTATAATATAGATTTCTAGGGAGGGCCTCTACCGAATTTTAACCTCCTAGGGCGAAAAGAAGGAAGTTGGTTTACTCAGCTGATCAGGATGGAGTCCGTAAGTTCATTTGACTCAAGTTGTCTCATAGAGGCTCTTTGTCAAATTTAAATTCCCTAAGGTGAACATGAGTGAAGTTAGCTCACCCAGCTGATCAGGAAAGAGCCCATTATTTCAACCGTATCTTAATGTCCCAAAGAATCTTCCTATCAAATTAACTTCCTACGGTGAACAGGAAACCATTTAGTTCACTCATCTGATTAGGAAAGAGTCCACCATTTCAATCATCTCTTAAATGTCCCATAGAGGCTCTCCACCAAATTTCAACATCCTAGTGTACACAGAAGACAATTTAGCTCACTCAGCTGATCAGGATGAATACCTCATTTTATTCGTCTCTTAATGTCCCAGAGAGGCTCCTTATCAAATTTTACATTCCTGGAGTAAAAGGGAGAGAAGAAAACGCACCAACTAGCCTTTCCTAAACCTGCAATCAGGCAGATAAGAGTGGGGCTGTCATTTCGTTTTGTTTTCTTTCTTCAAACAAAAGAATTTATTACAGAACTCAGAGGCAGGTAGAATAGGTTTTAGCATCTTCGTTTTCGGAGCTTCTGGCTCCCGTAGACTTTTTGGGATTCCGTCCCTCTGATGATGTCTTACTCTCTTAGCAACGGAAGAGACGTAACATCTCTCTATAGTGCCAATCCCAGGTACCTATCTTATTTTCCTTCTTGAGCCATGAAGGAGACCAGCAGGGAGACTGCTCGGATAACTGAAACTTGTAATTTCGTGCAGATCCATCCAGCAACTGCCGACCTGTGCTTGTTACATTTTTCAGCTAGAGCATTTGTCAGCCTCTTTTGAAACGCTGTCATTTCATTCTTCTCTTCTTGCCCCTGCTCCTTACCGAATTTCAACATCCTAGGGCAAAAATGAGAGAAAAGCGCATTCTCACCTGATCAAGAAAGCGCCCATCATTTTATTCGTCTCTTGATGTCCCAGAAAGGCCCCCTATCAAATTTCAATATTCCTAGGGTACACAGGAGAGGATTTAGCAATGGTTAGTCACTTTCATGAATACATAGAAACCAGTTCTTACCAATCTTACCTACTGACTTAAATAACTGAACTGATGAGTTAGTGTTAGTTAGTCTCTTGTTTGGGAAGACGCCTCGTCAGCAATTCACAATTGAGGAGCAATTGGCCATTGTTTTTCGCTTTGAATCTGGCGACCTATGGGTCCCATCATGTAAAGGACGATATCCTTTGTACATATATACGTTCATATTACGGATACGAGGAAGCCTTGTGCCACACCCTTCTTGGTAGACGTTTTTTATTTAGTTAGCTAACATGATTTATATTGTACCAGACCTTTGTATCATACAGTTTTACCAAATAAACATGATCAGAGCCTGATTGGAAAGCAAGGAACAGGGAGGGTAACGGGATATTGTTGCTCTCATCTTCAGATATCATTCGGATCAAGCTACCACGTATCAACACCTGCCTTCTTCTTCTAGCCTAAACCAAACTTCCCTCACCAGTTTGTCTTGAAGTTCTTTTTCCACTCAGTGTTATACACCCATATTTTTCTCTGTTAAGTTCATAATTTCAATTATATTTTTCAATATTCTATTTCAAGCTATGAGCCCTCGTTGTCTCACACGGGCTCTCGGGGTCTGGCAATCATTGCAAAGTACAGGCCCTAGTGGTCTGGCTATTAGATTAATGCCACGGGCTTGTTGTGTCCAGCAATTAGTGCAACGGGCATAATGCAAATGTCCAGCGATTAGGTAGGAGGCTACTGCTAAAATAGGGTTAATGTCCATTGAGGGTTTTATTAGCTCCTAGGAGTCATCACTCTAATTCATAAAATTCACCACTCACAACCTCAACAGTACATAATCTATTATAATAATAGGATACATACAATGTGATAACGCTTGAACGCCTGCACCGATTCTCTTCAAATTTTTTTTAAACTGACCGGCATGAAGAAAACTGGTGCAGATAATTCTACCAAGTTATAAATCAGATTCCTTCATATTAAAAAACAAGAAAAAGTGCGAAAACGAGGGAAATTCTGGTGCAGATAATTCTACCAAGTTATAAATCAGATTCCTTCATATTTAAAAACAAGAAAAAGTGCAAAAACGAGGGAAAGTTGTAGAATTTGCGACATAATAACTGAATGAATGTAACTTTTTTTAATACAACTTGAATTAATAAAAATTAAGTTGAAACAGAAAGATTTTGCTTTTTTATTTGCATAATTAAAGTTTGTACTTGCATCCCGTGGTGACACGGGCTTTTCCACTTGTGCATAATAACTAGGTTTCAATAATATGTTGAAGTTTCAATAAAAGCGTTCAAGTTTTGTTTTAAACAAAAATTAATGTGATTCTATAATGCTGTGGCATTTGTGTTTCAGCTGAGACGACCAAAACGAAATGGAGGAACTTGAGAGACTCGTACGTGAAGTACTTGAAGTGCACTAAAATGAAAGGGACTTCTCTGAAGAAGTACAGCCGGTGGCCTTGGGCAAACAAGATGGAGTTCCTGAAACCTTTTTTGCCCGCGAAATTCGTCAGGTTGGACGACGACCAGGACGAGGGTCAGGAAGGATTCGCTGATCATTCGGATCAACAAGAAAATGGTGGTATGTAATACTATGTATTCAAATCACACTTCTTTCAAAATTGTCAAAGCGATTCTTCATGCTCGTTTAAGCCTGCCGCCTTTTGCAAATGTGCCTGCTTCAGGTGCAACTGAACAGATCAAGTCAGCTTTTTATTTCGCGTTTGATAGCAGATAATAGTGAAAACACTTAGCACATCCTTCTCGGAACAGATACAATGATATATAAAAAACCGCCGAAAAAAAGTATAGAACAGGTATAAAAGCTGACTACTGGGTGGATTTGGATGCAATTTCCAAGGATTGTGCGAGTTAACTTCTACACAAACAATATCCTACCAATTCCATCGCCTAATATATACCGTAAAATGGGGTAATAAGGGTCAAATTTACACTTTACCTCAAATTTTCTAACAATAAACAATGATTTAAAAAATTTCTTTTTGTTACCCCCTCAGAGTCTTGGGCTGTAGAGTAGAATCCATAACCTAACTTTAGACCCCCATGAATGGTGGGGGATATATATATTTTTTTATAGTATGACCCTTATTACCCATGAGTTGGGGTAATAAGGGTCACACGCTTGTTTTCAGAAGAAAATCTAGATAACGCATTTCCTGTGCAACAAGGGTCAATCATTCAAGTTAAAAAAAAAACAAAAAAAAAAAAAAAAAACGGAAAATAGTTAAAATATTTATTTTCAGTCAGTAGGTTATAAAATCAGTCTCACTAACTCGTAATATGAAGAATAAAATGTAAAAATAACGCTTCAACGAATACAGTTGGGTAAAAATCCCACATGTTTACTTGAAAATTCACAAAAAAGAGACCACTATTTTTTTAACTTCTTTTCCAACACTTGAACTTTTTAAACGTTAACATTTTCAAGGAACTTAAATTTACAACCCTGATTTTATCAAGAAAATCACAGGAACAATGCTTAAAAATGAATAAAAATCTCGACTTGAAACATTATAAAAAAATTAGGGATAAATCCCTGTTTTACTGTATAATAAAATCACAAAAAAAAGGCGTAAAGTACCTACTATGTTGTCTTACAATATTTTAAAAACAATAAAAAAGGGATGAAGTTCAAGCTTCAAATGAAAATCGCCCCCTAACTTCGAAAACTACTTTGAGAACTTTCTCGATTTGATCAAAGGAAATATTTTCAATGTCAGGCACAGTGGGAAACACATATTTGTCGTATGACCCTATATAATTTCGAAGAAAAGAGCAGCGAATTGGTTTGGTTTTATTTTTTTGGAACTCTAAAATTTGACCCTTACTACCCGGCAACCGTTGAACCACAGTCCACAAGCACAATAAAAAATGATTTAGGTAACACGTTACTAGTAAAAACTAATATTTCTTCGAGATCGTCACCTTAGAAGTTCTTAGAAGCTATGGTAAAATTGACTACATATCACAGCGGGAAACGGACGAGATACAAAGTTTTACAATCTTGAAAAATTATTGATAACAACAGTAACGTTACCGTCGATGGTAAAACAGGGTGGTGACCAATGTTGAAAAACAAAAAAACTTCATGAATCCATGTCTACCATTACTGATGAATCAAATACTGTTAGTTTCATTCTTCCAAATCTGTCTTGTGGCACCCAAATTCAAAATTACGTCAGAGTAGAAGTTTTGACCCTTATTACCCCATTTTACGGTATACCTAGGTACTTTTGATGGTGAATGCCTTTGGATTGATTGTAGGGTATGGGCATTATTATTATTATTATTATTGCTTCTGAGTCTACCCGAAAGAGAAACATGAACAACGATACCTACTATTTAATATCCAAGAGTATAATTTAAAAACAGAGATGCAACCTTTACGTATAAACACTTGGAAGAGAGGAGGTATACGTCTCGTCTTATGACCAGCATTTATCAACTACAAAAATAAAGATTTTTTGTATGCTAGTTTACTCAACTGTCTAGGAGATCTCAACATAGCAGGTAATTTCTCAGGACCGAAGGGGCGTTAAATGAAATAGTATTTTTGAGGCTTCTAAATTGATTCGAGAAACGGGAATTACCGCTCTGGTGTTGAAACTCATGGAATACAGAAAAACTTTAACATAATTAAACCAGCTCGTGGGTTTTTGATCAAGAGCTAAAAAATGCTGCATGGCTGGAAATTTTTAAATTTACTATTTACATTTAGGTACAACAGCAGCAACAACAAACAGTAAACATAATGTGTTATATATTTTAGGTGACGAAGAAGAAGAACGTAAAGTGTTCGACATCCTTCAAATCAAAAGAGCCAAACTCCAGTCTCCAGAGGACCTTATGGCGAGGAGAGTCAGCAACATGGAAGCGATAGACCACCTCTTCCTCAGCTACGCGCAGACGATGAAAACGTTTTCTCACAAGCGTCAGGTGATGATCAAAACTCAATTGGCGACGCTGATGAACCAAGCAGAGCTAGAAGAAATCGCCGAGCAAGAGGACCCTTTGTCGACATTTCAGCACCATTTGGAATACGAGTGCAACTGACGGAACGGTAACGGGTAGGTGTCTGATTCGGCGGAAATTCATTAACGTTTTACGCGAATAACAAATAACAGGAAGTCACGGGAGAAAAGAGTGAAAAATACCACCTGTTTCTGACGAAAGCAGTTCACTAAAGTTCTTTTCAAAAAAAGAAATTATCTACACATATTGGATATTTGTTGTTTCACACTTAATATATCCCTATTTCATACTTACAACAGTATGGAACCAGGCACCAAATTTTACAGGGTTTTACATTTGAAGCGTTACCTACATTTAAAAGAGTGAAATCACATTTAAATTAACCTAGTGAAGGAGAGGAGCGTCTGGAGCTCGCACATGCTAGGCGCTCGACACTAGCGATTACAGCGGAAGATGAGAGAGTCATCAATTTATTTGATTTATTAGCAGTACCTTCCTGTCTTACTAATGATTTTCTCACCAGTTTTTCATAGAGTGTAGTTGAGTCAAGTCTTTTCAGATTTGTTTAGCTATTGGAAAAAGATGATTAGGAACATTATAGATAAGAATCTTATGATTAGTAAAATATTGATTAGTTGGTTTGTATGTGTATAGTTCGACAGTCTGGAAACAATAAAAAATATTGTAAATCAACCCTTTTAGTAAAATGTGAATTGGTTGGAATTATGTTTTGGGGATTAGTCCGAAAAAATATCAATAAAATCGATTTTTCATTTTTATTTTTTAATATAACTACATGAAATTCAAGTCAGTTTGGTAAAAACAAAATCGAAATTGGATGGCCAAAACTTGAGTTAATATTTTTTTAAAATCTTGCATAGTTAAACAGAAAGCTTGATAGTTGAAAACAAAACCTGGTCATTGATAACCTTCTCGAAGCACATTCAGAACTGGTGGAATACATGGATACTAAAAAGTATAGGTACTGAACAAGGAACAAAAAGGGATACTGGAAGGTTCCACATGTGATATAGTTTTGTCAACCAGGCACATAAAATCAAGATTAGAACAGGTATGCGGGAGCTGTGGCACCTGCTGTCAAGAAAACAGCTGTCCTGAAAAGTCACTTTTCGTCTGACAAATGTTCCTTTTTCTCGGTAACCACTCGACCATTTTCGTTCTAATGTTTACAAGATATTCAATTAGATGTAATCTAAAGGTGGTGCCATTGAAATTTCGTTTGTAATTTTGTTTCATGGATACAGATTTTTGTGTCACAAAAACATGCTTAGAATCGGTAGGCCACTTTTTTGAAGTTTCGTTTATTTGGGTTTAAAAAACAACAAACTATTTTTACTCAAAATCCCTGGCAGTAATGTTAGTGAATATATAGAAGAAGTAAGTGTGGAAATTTGAATTAGATCGGGCCAATGATTGTTCAGAAAAAGGAACATGAAAATGACCCATTTTTCTACATTAAAAAATAATGTTTGCCTATTTTTCAATTTTTTTCTATTCGACCGATTTGGACAAAATTGACAGCAGACAGGTATGAAGAACATTACCTTGGAATTTCAAATGATTTAGTACGTAATTGTGGGAACTGTGAAAGCAAAACGAAAAAGCTGAAAGCGGACTACTCCCCTTAAAAATTTGCTTCGAAGGTTGAGTGAAAAGGAACTAACACGGAAAAACATTGAAGCATGTAGGAATAACAGACTCAATAATTGTCTTTGATTCATTCTCGATGCAAGATCCAAATTTCAATTTTCTTTCGCAAACGACATTCCTTACTTCGCTGAGCTGTCAATTTCTTCTTCTTTTCTTTGGCTTTTTGGTTTTTTAACGCACGAATCTCGGTTTTATTAAAACTTATCGTAGATTTAATCAGTCTGAATATCTCTTTGGTTGTCCGAAATGCTCAATAGTTGCACTTTCTGATCCCAAGAATTTTTAATATACCTGCTATTTCTTAGATCGGTTCAAATTTTCAGAACTAAAGGCCAATGAGACCCATCAATGTCAAAACGGACTCAACAATTCTTCGCTTTGTTACTTGACGAAAAAAGTTACTTCACTTTGTTATACTCGTATTTCCGGCGTTGAAATATAACATAGTTTTCGCCCAGCGTGTGGGTACCTCTTTATTATCCTAAGAAGTAAGCTTTTGAGGTGGTAATTTTAGAGTCATGTGTAGCTAGGCTTCATTGGCTATCAGTGGCAACTTGATGCATTAATTTTACAAACATCTGTTATTTTGCAAAATGTGGGGTGGGGCCAGGAAGTCACAAATAGGCATTCCTCTACAGCCACTCGCATCAGCTCTTACTTTTCTCAGACTGTGGTGAGTTTAAAATATTGATTCACATCTTATGAAATACAGTTATGATCCGCAGTTAAGTATTGTGATTGGAACGCAATCTTGAAAATGTCAGAAGGTAAAATTTACATGAAGTATTTTGGGTTGCGTTGTGGTGATCATCAAACTGCAGAGTCTGCTCTGCGACAAATGAACGAGTGTGAAATGTCTGAACCGATTTAGCCCTAATAATGACTCTTATCGCGACCGGGGTTCTGGTATGGTAGCTAGCCTAATCTAACAGCCAGTCATTAAGACTGTAGCTCTAATGCCCGTGTAATTAACCCTAGATCTAATAATCCAATAGCCAGACACTAAGACCACTGTAGCTCTAATTATCTAATGCCCGGATATTGAGACCTTAGCTCTTAGTAATCTGATAGTCAGACATCAAGACCATAGCTCTAATAACCTAATTACCGTAGCTGTATTACTGTTATAATTTAAAAAATAATATGTAAATATAAAGAAGTCTGAACTCCATGCCAATATGAAAAGGTTGGATAAAAGATACCGCAACCAGAGAAGGACAATATTTATAAGGACATACTTGGATAGAGGCTGATGTTTTGTAGTGAAAGAACTTGTCGCTTTGAGAGCTTGAGTGTTATGAACCAAATAACCAGGCTTTATGTTTGCCTCCACTGGGGCCTCCCTTTCCAGGGTAGGCGATTCTCTCCTCTCTACTAGTGTGGCCTGGTCGGATTCGTATCTTGTTTCTTTGGAAGAAACTTAGTTGAGCACAACATAAAGCAACTCGAGTTTGCAGCTCCTTCATTCCCGTCTTATCAGGTAAATGTTTACATACCAACGTACCAACGTACAAAACGGGCTGTTCAAACTGCGGACAAAGCGGTCGAAACGGGTTCTCTGCCAGCCTCGTTTCAACCTCTCAAATTAATTTCAAAATGTGCTGCAACCAGACTGCCATTATCATCTCTAACTTTTCTCTGTGAAATGTGAGGTTGTTCGTTATGATAGAAGATACTTTTAAGGTTGCGGTGGCATTAAAATGTAAATTCACCAATACGCAGTTGATTCATTAATGGCATGATGAACAAAATGGTCGCATTTTTTATGTTACCTACTGCGTCACCACTACTTTTAAACTTCATTCAGAATGTGGGTACAGTGACCGTATAAAATTTGTCTCAGATAAAATAGAACTCAAATTTCAAAAAAGTCAAAAAACGGCAAATTTGATATTTTTCCAGATCGCTATGAAACACTTTCCATCGTAAATTATTTCAAGAACTGACACACGCGTAACGAACAATTTATTTTGGTACCTACTTACTACTTCGTGCTCATTTTTTGTTCTTACTAGCGCTATGGATTACTATTTGCTGGTATCTTCAAAAATGCTTGCGCTATTTTGAACAAAACCATTCATAACTGCCAGACAGAATAAACTCACGTTCTCTGGAAATTTCTTCTTTTTGGTCAAGATATATATGCTTATGTACATACCTATAGTTATTCGAGACATTAGAACCAAGTTATGTTATTACTGTTGTAAAAGTTACCTATTTTCTGCACAATGTTCTGTGTAGTTTGCTTGAAGAGGTGCTAAATAAAAATACGACTGAACAGAATATGAATGTACAAATTATGTAAAAAATTAATTGAAAATAAAAGTTTTTCCCTTGTACACGTATATTTTTATCACCCTAGCCTAGAGGTACCATTTTGTTTGCTCCTCATTATTCCCGTTTTCTCACGATAATAATATTAAAAAAAGAATTCCAAATAATATAGCAACCTTTGCTCACTCACTAAGCAAAAGTAGAATTAAGCAGGTAGCATTTTCTTTCTCCATATTTTTGAATCTACAAAAATTCATGAACCCAGACTCTTCTATGGATAAGTCTTTTTGATGGATGATTGATGGAAGCACCTGTTCTGTTTTCAATAAATAGGAACCTGAGTTTATTGTTTATTGCAGATTCGGATTATATCATGTTAGTCATCATATCCATTCATTCTGAACCACAGGCAATGC
Organism: Adelphocoris suturalis; assembly: GCA_030762985.1. Classification (NCBI taxonomy): domain Eukaryota; kingdom Metazoa; phylum Arthropoda; class Insecta; order Hemiptera; family Miridae; genus Adelphocoris; species Adelphocoris suturalis. Next base: position 17,799,767 of record CM061041.1, on the reverse strand, counting down.
TGTTGAGTTGATAGGAGTGCATTATTTGCCATGATTTGATTGGGGTAATCCGATCAGTGAGATTTGTGGACTCTTTAGTGAATTTGAAAACTTTTTATTACCTAGGTAACAATTTACGCTCAAGCAGTTTTATAATTTCGTGGTAAAATGGCTGAAAAGATTACGAGTAGGTGGTGCTACAGTAGAAATTGGAGGATGACTAAGTAGACGCATACTCTCGATCCCTGGATGACTCCCATTGCATGACACCCTTTTGGAAACCGTCTAGTGTTCTGTAAGTTGCCTTCTTATCCACATTCGAATAATAGGAACAGAGGGAATTCTTCGAATCCATAACATAACTGTAAAATTTTAGCGAGTTTTCGAAAAAAAAAGAAAAAAAGATGAAGCTACGCCCCAAACAATTTTTAGGTTTTACGAAATTTTTGTATACCTATTATATGAGTCATTCCAAACAATATATCCACTCCTCTTGTAATCGAAATAAAAAAATTCATTCTCTCAAAGATCAAACACCAAAAAGACTTTGAGTCAATAATATCAACAAAATGTACTAGAACGTCTGCCAAGTTGGGTGGGCAGTATAGCTTCCTCACACATTGTAACATGGCCATACGAATTAGTTGAAGAACAAATTACGAGTCGAAATAATTGATAAGTTGATGTAATAAGAAATTAACGTTTGCGCATGCGCATAGACTTCTATTACTCAAACGGCAAAGAAATTTATAGAGGAACGTCTAGGAGATAAGCCGCACAATTCTTGAAAATATCATTAAAATCGGTCGATTAGTCTTGAAGTTTTGTCTGTATCGATCAATTTTAGTTTTGCGCATGCGTTATAGTTATTACTCCACCGATCGCGAAATAATTCATTGGGAATTTTCCTAGGACATAAATCTAGCTACTCCCCGAGTTTGAACGAAATCGGACTCATAGATGATAAGAAACTGACGTTACAATAAATTAACATTTGCGCATGCGCACAGACTACTATTTATGCCGCAATGAAAGTTATAATGAGCCGTTTAGAAGCTATACCCCACACTCCCTGAAAATTTCATCATAATCGTTCTATTAGACTCGGAGTTTTGCTGTGTCAATCGATATTAGTTTTGCGCATGCGCAGTGGGTATTACTCTACCAATGACGATATAATTTATAGGACATTTTCCTAGAATTCATACCAAATCACCTGCCGAGTTCGAACAAAATCGGACCATCAGGTAATAAGAAATCGACGTTGTGATAAATTCACGTTTGCGCATGCGCACAGGCTGCTATTGATGAAAACGATAGGAGACCGTCTAGGAGCTAACCCGTACAATCCCTGAAAATTTCATCGAAATCGGACTGAAACTTGGTGTAGTTTTGGGCGTAACAAGGATTTACCACAGACAGACAGACGGACATGGAGTCATAATTGATCAGCAAGCTCTAAAACGCAAAAAGCAAGTGGAAATACTGATTTTGGTTGACAACAATCTTTTCGACTCCAATCACGAACACAAAGCTTCCCTCCCTTTGATAGTGAGGAAGCAAAAAAAGGGTTAAAATCAAAAATCACAATACAGGGTGTCTCGACTTAAGTAGGTAAGACTTCAGAGGTCGATTCTACAAGTAATTTGCAACAAAAAGTGCCTCATAGACTTTTTCTCTTAGAGGCTTCGTTTCCGAGTTAAGTATTTCTTTTTTAAGACTTTTTTCGTGTTTTCGACCTTACGTCACAAAAACGGCTCTAACTCCCCAATTTTCGGAGTTTTCTCAAATCTAAGGATACTGTTGGAAAGAGCGTTGAATTTCCTATCTTTCTGATGTAAATTCCAACTTTTTTGATTAGTTCTAGTTAGTGGCCAAAGTTCAACATTTGAAAAAAATGTAAACATTTTCGATTTTTCTTCGTTTTTCTGCCTTCAGTATGGAAGTTTTTCGGCAAGCACTCTTCGGGAAAAACTTTCTCAAACCGTCAGCTAACCAACGGTCTACTAAAAAAAATTTTTTATAGGGAAGTTTTGGGAGAAAATAGCGTTTGAATGACAATAAACGTGATTTTGATGGTCAAAATCGACGTTTCATCTGTTTTAATTTTATTTTATTTTTTATTTTCATTTTAATGCACAGCCGTATTCGATGATAATAAACCAAAACAATAATAGTGCCTCTCTCTACCTAACTCATCTTCCACCTGCCTCATCTACTTGAGCAAAATAAGATAATTTTATATGAAGGGCAGGCGGAAAAATACGATAATGCGATCCTCGGATACTCATCTTTCATTTGAGTAGGTACCTAATAACACGGGGTGGGTTGGCAATGAAAATGCTGTTGTGTATCAGAGATCGTTATAAAAAAAACAAAGCAGGTTCTCAAAGTGCCTCCCTCCTTCCTGTACATGCAGAATGCACATACCTTACGTAACGCCACACGATCCGCGAGGAAGAGATGCCGCCTATCAAAGTGTTTCCCTAAATTTGAACTTTAAAAATTATTTTATGAACATAAATTTGCTACCTAATGCTATTGCAGGCGTTCGAGAAAGACGTGCTTGGAAATCGTTATTAAAGATGGAAACTCACGAAACTTTACTCATAACGTTTACATTGTTCAATGATTTATCCAATTTATCATTGAATACTATGAATCATTGAATACTAACCATGAGTTAATAAGCTGATGTTCATTGCTGATCTGGGATAATAGCGTAAAATTAGGTTGGTAGGTACCTAATCAAATGGAATACGGGTGTTCTTGCAGTTCACTCGATTGGTAATAAACACTAATAAAGTTTTAATTAAGGCAATTACGGTTCAGGAGATCGCTCCTCAGCATTATATGGCGAGAGTACGAGAAGTCGTGAAAGGGGTGACGAGTTTCGTTCTTTCAAGTTCAAGGAACCGCCTTGTCGCGGAGTCACCGTTTTACTCTAATGGGCCCAGAGGGTAATAAGACACATCACCTTATGTGGGCAGTCCCGTTAATTTGTTAGACCTTGGAACATTGTTGCCAACAATTGGTTTTTTCCACTTTTTCTCGTATCCCGTCAACCACTCTCGTCTTCAATCGTCCAAATGTCAAGCTAAGAGCCGTTCGCCTTTTCCTCGAAAGGAAATGGTATAGTTTCCATCAAATGACCATATTTGATGAAGGCCTCGGTTCAATATAAGTTCAGAAACGTACTTATATGATATTGGCAAGGGCGTAGACAGGGAGGGGCCGTAGCCCCCCCCCCCCTAGACTTTCGGGAACACAAAAATAAATTGTGCTGAACTTATTTAAAAGAAACACTAGAACATCGAATGCGTAGTTAGGGGCATGGGAAGGTATTATTGGAATTGGGAAACGTCTTTGTGAGCAAGATTACCTTCACAGTAAGAGAAGGTTCTAGGTAGGTATTGAAAACACTTTTGGGATTGAACATAAGACAGGGAAGAGCGCGAAAGGGGAAGTAATTCTGAGAAGCTTAAATTCTAGAAGCTTCTCATACAGCCTATGAGATAAATATAAGTATAAGTAATACTACGTATAGTAAGTAATATAAACTTTATATATAATAGCTCTTGGGGGTGCCCCCCCTTGGTTAAATCCTGCCTACGCCCATTGATATTGGGGCATAGCTTTCCATATTACATTGACATTACCCTCATGGGAGATTTCAATATTGATCTTATGGGTGTTCTACGATACTCCCCCCCCCCCCCCCCCCTCATTTTCTAAGAAGAATATCTCGTACGAAAATTGAACTTTTTTCCGTGTTTAGGGTGGTTTTAGAAACGTCATACTATCTGGTTTGTGATGACTATGGGTACATTTTTCCAGCACAACACCTTTCCTTAAACTGGAAATTCGCGATTGAAAAAATTGGGGTTGACTATCGTAGAATTTGACTGGTTAAAAACTACGATACTCCCCTCCCCCCACGGTTAAAGCTTATTTAGAATTAGATTTTTGCCATAAAATTTATATTTAACAATTTTATTGCACTCAATGTTCCCAAATTCCGAATTCAATAGGTAATTCTTCGGTACCTATTGTGGCCTCAACTACAAACTTTTTACATATAAACGCACATGGTAGAACGGCCATTTCTATAATTAAAAAAAAGAAAGTTTAGGTTGGGAAAGTAATATCTACCTCTGAATTTTTACTAAGGGATTGTTTACTTGATGTCATGTGTTTTTGAGATGCGAGCTTGCGAGCATCCACCAACTAACTATATTTGTTTATTTGTACATAACTACTTGTATATCCACGGGCCAGTTGCCCAATTTACATGCAGTAATAAATATTTGACATAAGTAGCTAAATTATACAGAAATTGAACAATAAATTGAGAAAAATAGGAATCATCATAATTTAAAGGAACAACTTGGCAGTGCTTTTATAAGTCCGCTCGGCACACAGAGGAGATCGTCATCTGCTGAAGATATGGTTGAATTCTCGCTAGCATCTGATCAGAGGCCCGCCAAGTAGATAGTTTCGGGAGACCGTTTCGAGGAAGAAAGTGTCTAAGCCGAGTTTGGTATGAGCTCTATACACATCATTAATGGAAAAGGTCCGATATAGATTAGTTCATGTACATAGTTAGGTAGTCTGGATGCTCGCAAGCTCGTATCCCAAATATACACATATACACATCAAGTAGGTAGTCAATCCCTTGGTAAAAACTCAGATTAGTTGGACATATAGATTTAGGGTGGCGGAGCGATAACGGTGGGAGAGGAAGCTATATTATTCGTAGTTTTGATAAAGCTGATGGCAATCTACTCGAGTAGGACGTACGTCAAGCAATTGGAATTTAACGTACTCTATGGGACCGTTCACCTGAATGATCAACTGTGTAGTTGATTTAATGGATAAACATGCTACAATTCATAAATTTGAAATCAAGCAACAGCTCCAGTTTTGATTGGCCGCCAAAATCGGAAACGCATTTGAGAATGCGAGATGTGGCTTGAGTGGCATGAGTCACGGTCTGATGGGTTAAACAATTGATCTGAAATTAAAACAGGAGAATTGGCGACTCTATACTTGGCCCGAACCACCAACTGTCCTCCGGAAGAATAGAAGTAAAAGAATTCGGTGTCTTAGATACTAACCCTAGGAAGAATAGTATACCCTAAGAATACTGACCCTAGTCCTCTTCCTATTGATTTAGATGTGCTTAACCCTCATTTCGAACATGTTTCATTTTGTGCTGCCTATCCCTGATGCTGGCTCTGAAATTGCAGCTCTACCTTCTGGTGTCCCTTTGTTTAAATTTCGCAATGTTGACATCCTAGAGGTTGATAGGACAATTCTATCAATTTCTTCCAATACCATTGGCAGCGACTATTTCCAAAAAAAAAATTTTAATTTTGATTCTGCCATTGCTCCTTGACCACAATATATATTTATTTATTCATAGTTAGACTATCTTTAATTACCCCTAAGCATGGAATTAGGCCATTAGCAAAAGTACCTAATCCGTTGGAGTTTTCAGACTTTCGAATAGCAACACTTGCAGATCTTGCCAATCCCGTTATAATATATGATTTACAATTCAACTCACACGTTTTGGTTTATTATTTCCAATAATGAACCTTTTCAATCGACCACGAACTCCTTTGGAATATCTAGAATACATTTCAGTGCACGTAGGTAAGCGCATTGATGATCTGAGGGACCTCTGAGCCTAATTTGTTTCTGGACCGTCACATGGCGCTGAAACCTGAAATGGAGCTTCTTTGGTACAGTTAGAATACAATTATAAAGACTTGAGGAGCTCTGATCAGCTGTGGCACCCCTGAGACCAATTTCTTTCATAGTTGACTTTCGGTGCTGATATTTGAGAGACTTTGAGACATTTCGAAAACAGTTACGAGGTACGGAGGCGCACTAATCTACTGAGGTGCCTCCGAGGTAATTTTTTTTCCCTCTTCGACATACCGTTTTTTTTTCTTTAAATATATTCTAAATTTTTCGACATTTACTGACAAGCGTGAAATTGTGCGGTCCTGGAGCTGGAAAGACGTGATACCTTATGGGAGGCGCAAAGCGCCGTTTTGTCGATAGGCTATTTATATACGGAGTTTAATAATATAATTAGGTATAGACCAATGAAGGCCAAATTGGGACAAGTTTTGAACTTTGGACGTTGCCTTCAACGTCCTCATGTAAATGATCCCCTGCTATCCTGTTCCCTCCGACACCGGAAAATCTGTCAACGATTCATCAGTTTTGTTTGGTTCGTTTGTCAAAGTCGTGTGGGGTGTTCAACACCCCTCTGTGCGGTTAACGCTCACCTATCTTTTTTCCGAGTTTTGTAAATCCGCTTTTCGTTATTTTTTGTTTTTGCGAAATGGCGATGCGTACTGAGGCTAATGGGACCAAATACCCTCCTTAGCTACTACAATAATGGAAAATCAGGCAGTAATTCATCAGCTTTCGTTTGAGTTGTTTGTCCAACTCATGAGAGGTGTTTAACACCCGGCTGTGCCTTTAAAATGTATTTTTTCCCCGGGTTTTGTAAATCTTTTTCTTTTCTTCAGCTACCTACTAAAAATTATGCAAAGTTTTCGTTTTGCAACAGAAGACGAAAACTCCCGATGTGTAATGACCTCCCCAATGTCAGTTCTGTTGTAAAGTTCTTTGTTATTTTTGTAAAGTTCGCATCGAACTCTACAGTTTTAATTTATATAAAGAGCATAAAAAAGTACGTCCGAATTTTTCAAGTCAATTTTCCGAAGTCAACTCGCATTTGTACATGTAGAACACTGATGTATATTTAGTGATGAAATTTATATTTCCTTGTTTAATTGGAGTTTTTTGTGTATTTTATCTCAATTTTAATTATAATTTTTATTTGATAAGAATTTATTTTGTGGACAAAAATAGGAGTTTAAGAGTGGAATTTGTAAGGTTGTGGTGTGGCATTATGTTTTTTACTTAGATGATCTGATATAATTGTTGATCTTGGAGTAGGTTTAGTTGGTGGTGATCTCGAAATTTATTTCTTGTTATTTGATATACCTAGAATAATTTATCAATTATTGGCTCAGGCTCCATCGTGGAAGCCAATTAGCTGCTGCTCCTCCAGCGTTTTCGTGCGCCACGAATACACATTAACTAGACATTCGCGAACAATCAAGTTGAGTCACGAGACTTTGGACCCTGACTTACTCTTTAGTTCGACTACCCACTGCGTGGCATTTCCTGCGCTCCCGTCGCCATGAGATTTTACACAGATTAGTCTGTGTATAGTTTGGTGGTCTGGATGTTGGCAAGCTCGTATCTCAAAACTACATAATATCAAGTAGTCAATCCCTTAGTAGAAATTTAGATTAGTTGGTCAGGGTCTAGAGTCTTGTGTCTCAAATTGATTGATCGCGAACGTCTATGCTCGCAGAATGGCAAACGCCAGTCTTGCTCTCAGCCATACACGTACCGTTCTTTTTAGCTTTCCCCATCGGTCACTTAATCGCTCTAGCAACACTTTGACAAAAGCGGCCATCTGGGGTGCGAAATGAGCGTCAACCGAACATGGGTGGATGAGGCTCTTCTTTCTTCACATGCTGCCTCATATTTTCTCTTCTTTTTTTCTTGAGCTGCTGCCAACACTGATGTAACCGGATGGGAGATGTGGGAGGAAGCTTCTGTGTCTGTGGCACGTATATCAAATAGCTCTGTGTTTTCCACACCCCACGGCATGCCAAATCCCCCTTGAGACCCAGAGATTGATCAGTGGCTTCTGCGACTACGGGCTCTTTAACGCAGTTTCCCCATGCCATCGTCTCATTTCCCCTAACAACTCCCTCACTTCATTGTGCCTTCCAGTGGCCAAACCTCCAGTCTTGCAACTCAGAGCATGCTCGATGCTGAACTCCTTGTTCATAGGCATTGATAGGCATTATATTATAATTTAATGCTAGTAAAACAGTTGCACAATTGATAGATGCAAATACAATGTTTTAGTGATTTTTATTATAGCTACTTTAAGGATAGTTTGTCTTACCTCGTCAATATCCATGCTTTCCTGAGGGCCGATTCCAGCACAGTGGTAGATGGGGTCGTCGTGCGAACTTCGCTCCCCCGAGAGGCCTCCGTTCAGCGAAGAGGCGGAGACGGCGGCGGCTGTGAACATCGTCATGACGCCTACCACTACGCAGCCCGGAACTCCAACCATCACTATAAATTAAAAATATGGATCAGTATACTCTCGTAGCGAGCCACATGTTACCGCATTTTCTTTAGGAGATTAGTATTTCTTGAATTAATAAGAAATGTTTATCAGCTTTTTAAGATAAACATCATAGAAATTAGCGTTCAAAGCTCACTGCTGAATCGGGTGGTTCGGCGCATCTACCTGTCTGACAGAGGCTCCTTCCGAATTTCAGCTCCGTAGGATAAATTAGCATAGGAATAAGCGTTAAGAGGTCACTCAGCTGATTGGGGTGGTTCGGCAAGTGAAATCTTATTCTACCTATCTTACAGAGGTTCCGTTCCAAATTACAGCTTCATAGGATAAATAGCACAGAAATAAGCGTTAAGGCTTAACGAGGAAGAAGATGAAGAATGGGGTGGTTCGGCAAGTAAAATCTTATTCTACCTGTCTTACAGAGGTTCCGTTCCAAATTACAGCTTCATAGGATAAATAGCACAGAAATAAGCGTTAAGGCTTAACGAGGAAGAAGATGAAGAATGGGGTGGTTCGGCAAGTAAAATCTTATTCTACCTGTCCCATAAAGGCTCTGTCCCGAATTTAAGCTCCGTAGGATAAATAGCACAGAAATTATTAGCGTCAAGAGCTCACTCAGCTGATTGGGGTGGTTCGGCACGTGAAATCTTATTCTACCTGTCTCATAAAGGCTCTGTCCCGAATTTAAACTCCGTAGGATAAATAGCACAGAAATTATTAGCGTTAAGAGCTCACTCAGCTGATCGGAGTGGTTCGGCACGTGAAATTTTATTCTACCTTTCTCACAAAGGCTCTGACCTAAATTTCAGCTCCATAGGTTAAATAGCATAGAAATTGTTAGCGTTAAGAGCTCACTCAGCTGATTGGGGTGGTTCGGCAAGTGAAATCTTATTCTACCTGTCTCGCAAAGGCTCCGTCCCAAATTTCAGTTTCGTAGAATAAATAGCATAGAAATTAGCGATAAGACTTAATGAAGATGAAGATGAAGATTGGGGTGGTTTGGCAAGTGAAATCTTATTCTACCTTTCACAGAGGCTCCGTTCCAAATTTCCCAGTTGTCTTTCACAGAATATGCAAAGAAAATCAAGGCCACACATATGTCGAGTTTCGGTCCCGACCCACAAACAATTTTTTCACAAAATTTTTTTAGATAGAATCAATTTTGAAACTTAAAAAAAAAAAAAAAAAAAAAAAAAAAAAAAAAAAAAAATCCGATGCGTAGATGTGTTTCGAATTTGGATTGGAACCTATGTGTCACTAGTGCAAGGGACCGCTCCGGGAGCAGTTTGGCAGGAACGACGCTCGTGATGAGATAGAAAAATAAATATAAAAAACTCGAGTTAACTTTCACCTTCATCTTCTGAAGTTTGGATGCTAAATGATGTTTTCTATTCGATATATTTTATATCGATGTTGTGCTATCGAGAGTTTATACCGTTTTCCCATCAGCTGGAAACAGCCATTCAAATGTTGATAAATCTAACTGCCCTAACTCCATCGCGTTTTTTAATTCAAACCGCTCTCCTGTAAAATTTCATTTTTTACAAATTAGTCCTATTTTTTTTAGGAACTACTTATTCGATCATGAACAATTTTTTAGAAGATTTTCTTCTGGTAGTTATCCTTAATTATGGAAGGGAGTTTTGCGAAATAACGCCGTGGAACTTGGAGATGGATTTTTACCATCCAACTAGAGGATTTTGAGGATTAGTTCCTGAAAATGTCATCAAAATCGGAGCAACTATTGAGAAACTATCCAAACCTGCTGCCACCGCGCGGAAATGACACATAATTATGGGTTTCCCCTTAAGTATGAGACGACAGGGTGAGGTCAGAGTTGGGACCTATGTTGAGCCGAAGTTCTACTTCAACTTATCTCGGCGCGCCTCGTCATTGCAGTGGGGGCTAGTCAGTTTTTTGAAGGCTTGGCAATACGAGACTAGCGTCTCGCTAGATATCAGATTGTTTACTTGTGAGCTTTATGGGTTCCGTTTCTCAGGAAGGCAATGTGCTCTAGTGGATATGAATATTCATCCATAGCCTTATCGATTCGTACGCTATCTTACTGTAAACATCCGCAGATGCTCAAAGAAGACAGAGGCGGTTATTGTATGAAATCCACTCTTATCCTGATCACACTCGTATAATGAGATCGCAAAATTTATTCGGAAATGCGTTAGAAATATCCGGTATAAAACTTAAAATTAAGAGTTTTTGGATTCCATTTTTGTAGAAAGGGAGAATGACATCTATTCCACAATTAATTGCAACTGCAATATATATTTCACCTTTTTACAGGCATCATCAGGTAGATATCTATTATTATAACATTGCACAAGAAATTTCTATTTTAAAATGCTTCAACTAACTTGAGCATTTTAAAATAGAATTTTCTTGTGCAATGTTATATTAATTAAGATATCTACCTGATGATGCCTGTAAACAGGTGAAATATATATTGTAGTTGCAATTTGATTGTGGAATAGAAGTCATTCCCCCTATCTATAAAAACTGCCTAGATGGAGGGGAGGGGTAGTAGGTATAGTTCCTTCACTCGTTTCTTTAATTTTATTTTTTATTATTATAATTTTTTTAAATATTGATTGAAGCCTCAGCTCAACCAGAAGTGTCATAAGCGACATTTCTTCACTTCTTGTAACGTGGACAAGTACCTATATAAGAATGGGGAACTTTTGGGTTGTTGGAATTTCATACTTTTGACCTCATATTCAGATTCGGCGCACTTAAAACCCCTTATAGCGATACACAGCGCAGAAATCCTTTGGTTTGGCCAATAAACGGGTAAGAAGATCACGCGTGACGAAGTAGGCAAAGAGAGCCGAGAGAGTTCCCCAGACGGGCGGGAGATGTAAAGGACAGATGTGAAGAACAGGACGAATGAATTTCAAGAGCCGTTTTGCTGGTCAGATACTCATTATATGGAACCTGTTTGGAAAGCTCTCGCTCAGATCTTTCTGTTAAGCAAATAACAAATAAAAATGAAAATTCCCCATAAGTTGGGGACGAAATGTGAAGAATTTATTGAAAAAATTTATCGTAGCATGTATTTTGTCCACCCTGGATTGACGGATATACAATTTAAGGCATTTTAGAGGGCTACCTCTCTCAATTTCCAAAAATGTTGTCAAAATTGGCCAAAAAGTGCTGGTGGCTTGCTTCTTCCATCGAATTTTACGTGATCAAACCTCCAGTTGCCCTTAATGTTCGAGCGGTTTTGGTATTGCGGATCGTGAATAATAGATGTTTAATGAAATCCGCATCTGTCCACACACTACTAATGTTCTTACAAAGGCGGGAAGTACCAGAGAATCTTCAGTTAGCTAACTAGAACAATCCCTGTGGTCTGAGATAACGAATGCTTTACTTCTGGACCTACGACAACGAATTTTACTTCTGAGCATGGGTAAAATGGTCGATCAAATTGTATTGAAATTCATGGAAAATTGTTCAGCTTCCTACTACTCTTTAGTTTGGAAAGAATTCGGGACTTTCCTTGGTAAACAGGTGTTACAGGAAATTCAATTTTGCGCATAGTCATTCACTTCAACTGGTTCTTTGTTCATGAAACTTAGGGGGCTAATCAACACAATCCTTGAAAACTTCACATTTGGCCAAATTAATGGTGTGTTGTGTGACTACGAATTTTACATTTGCACATGTCCAGTTACCGTAGTTGATCCAATCGCCGTAAAAGTCATGAGCATCACTTCGTGCCCATTCTTCAACTACTCCGCAATTTCAGTTCGTGTCTGGTCGCCAGTACGTGGGGACGTGTTCGTTTGCTACGTAGTTTCGTGTTAGTTACTGCTTTGACCTCGCAATTAACCACGTGTCGTACAGGTTGCTTCGTAATGTCTGCTTCATCAGATGGGTTTATCTATATAAAATCAGGTAGAGGTAAGGGCACAACTTGGCCAAAGAGCGGTATAGATTTAAAATAGCCAACTATCAATGGTAGATAGGATGATAATTTGTGATTCAGGTTTAATAATAAAAAAAAAAGTAATTGTCCAAGATAAAACCATGATTATTCCCAGGGATAGCTCATACTCACAGCCTCTTACATACATAGCCTCTTATTAGTGATCTTACGGAAAGTCCATTACTAATTAAATTTTTCAAGCATTTTAATTTCTCCCTTGATGGGGAAAACCGCTAAATTTTTCGACGCGGTGCGCCTATAGAAGTTTACACTTCAATTAGTTTTTAAAAATTTCTTTATACTCAAATTCCTCAAATTTCGGTACAATTTAGCATATTATAAGTACGATAGGTAATTAAGGGAAATTCGCTCATACGATCATGTTGCATGATTGGAATTAAAATGTCATCCCTTCAATTCGGCGCTTTAGATCGACATTAGACAGAAACAAAATTATAATTTCTCCCTCGAACACATTGGGACATTTTATTTCTTTAGTTGAAGACAAGTAGTATGTGTTGCAGACTCGTATGCAAGCGTTTCTTTCAAGTACATTCAACATACCTCCCTTTGGGCAATAATGAAGAAATTCTGCAAACTGTCTTTTCTTTTGATTTTCACGTACAACCAAACCGTTGCTGGGGAAATGAAACTTCTATAGTTTTCACCGGACAAAAATCGTTCTCCACTAGTTGGAAAGCTCTCGATTTATCACGCATTTCTTTCGTACTTGTTCTTCTATTCATGTCGTAGTTTTATATTTATTTATGTTATAAATGGATATAGTAAACAATGCCGCTTGTTTTGTTGTCACTTGGTTGAGAAGTTAATCTTGATTATAGTAATTGTAGACGCGCACCATAACAGAAAATTACCTACCTGTGAATTCATATTCATGGATGAATTGGGCATCTCGAGACTGGCTTACAGCAAATCCAGTAACTGTGTGTCAATAATTATTTTATGTTTTCTAATTGTTATTTTATTTAAAACAATAAAAAACATTGAAATTACTGAAACATTTTCAATGCTCATAGCTCTTCTCTCATAAGAGAGAAAGTACGAGCGGCCTGCCGCGTTTTTTTCTTTCAAATTTTCCAAACTATTCTTAGTTTTGTGTTATATCTCGAAAACGGATTAAGATGGAAAATTGCGCACGTTTTACACGCCGTTTTACTCCATATTCGGTCTACTTTTAGTTTTACCAAAAAAAGATTTCTCACACTCATCCGAATCCACCCAATACTTAGTTCAATGAAGAACATTCAGTAATTGGACACATGAAAAATATTTTAAAGGCTACAATGACTGATGAGTGTTCATGATTATTGCTCCAATAATCATGCGAAAAAGATCTTGTTGAGAATGTTGACCAAGAAGACGTCGTGTGGTACAAGCATGGGCTAAATTTAAAATCATCATATCCACTTCCAATAAAAATTCGAACTTTTAAACACTAATCTTGTAGAAATAAAAGTTTTAATAATAGTAGTTTTGCTTATTAGATATTATTTTTTAATGGTATTTATTGTTTCAATTCAAAAAAACGTCAGCCAAGTTGGGTGTGGCACATAGCTATCATGAATGAATAGATCATTGAAAAGTTTTAAATGATCTTGAAACATTCCAAAACGGAAAAGAGAAAATCAAGAAGTAGCGTGAAATGTCATTATTGGCCAATTAAGAAACGAAAAAATTATACTCAATGTAATTTACGTTTGTGCAAGCGCAGAATGAACTGATGTTGAAAACAATGAAACAGGAACGGGACCTTCTACAACCTAAACCACGCATTCGCTGAGAGTTTCATCAAAATCGGATGAAAACTGTGGAACCCTGCGGCCCGAACCGCCCTCACCCATCCTTAAACATCTCTAGTCGTCCATAAGTAATATTGTTTACCCAATGTCTAACGAATCCAAAAACAGATTGACCGCTCCTGAAACTACAGGCCTAACCTTCCCAGATACAGGCGCGAGTGGATAAATGTGTGTTGAGTGTAAATATTTGAGTTGCTAGGAGAACTGTATGCGAACGAACGTTGCCGGCCAACTTCAGATCCATTCGGTTTGCTCCCAATTAAGGTCCACTCCGCAAGACAGCATTTTTTGCAGGACCGCGAGAAGAGCAAACGTAGTCATGGTAGTAACATGTGGGTAGTTTGTAACATGTGGAGGAGAGAATAAATATCAAATAATTATCTTTTGGCTCTAGAAGAATTTGAGTGAGGTAAATTATCTCCTTTTACTGCTTTAGGATGTTACAATTTGACATGGAGCCTCTCTGGGGAATCAAGAGACGAAACAAATGATAGGATCTTTCCTGATCGGCTGAGTGAGCTAAATTCTCTCAGCTGATCCGGACCCTGGGCATCGTCACGTAAATGTGCTAAAGAGGCTACATACGAAATCACAGCTTCCTAAAGTGTAAAACATAGAAATTAGCTTTAAGAGCCACTCATCTGATCCGGATCCTGGGCATCGTCAAGTAAATGTCCTAAAGAGGCTACATAAGAAATTACAGCTTCCTAGAGTGTAAAGCATAGAAATTACCTATTAAAATGATTTAACCACCGCTTCACAAATCAAACCGTTCTCGCAATATTTGGATCACCTGCTGTGAATCAAATCATCGAAACGCCAGCTCAATAAAATCATCAAAAATTAACAAGCGGTGGCAATCATGTTCACAATATCAATTATTGAGAATGATCACCTGAGTGTACACAATTATTCAAATAACCTTGCTCATAACTCAGCTTGTTGGCCACGCACTTCGCAGTAGTTAACATAATATGGTTGGATAAATTGAGACCTTTCGAACGAATGGTCAACGAATTTTGTGGGATGAAAAACGACGAAGTACCATTTCCTTAGCAACGACTCGGTTGTAAGCGGAAATCATCAAAATATTTTCGTGAGCAATTTTCCGTGACGTTTTTTTAGTTTATGTGCCATAGCAAAGACATAAAATGTCAAAACAGCGTGACGTTTTTTCCTTTGAGTAACAAAATTTCCGGTTGACCCGTCGACTAAGACATTTTCAATGTTAAAATGTCAGTGTCATGCACAAGATGAAGATAACTCAAGTGTTTCATAAATACCTGATAATTACAGTTGGGAAAATCAGGATTTTATTAGAATTACTCTACCAAAAAGGTCTCTTCGAATTAAGAGTTTTATTGCCACTTTCCAAAATTTCCCAACTTCTCCCCCCTCTCCCCCACACACACCACCCCCTATAGCGACGCCTCTAATATGCGCGCGACTATATTCACTTGAACACGTATTTCGTGTGTAATATGTAATTTTGTATTTAAGTTTGAGAGGGACTATCGTTCGACATCCACCATCACTCGTGTTCCATTGAATCTACTTGTAGTACAAGTAGATACAACTGTGCAGCAGAACAAGGAGTATCGTTGGAAAATAAACAAAGGCCAGTCATGCAGCATAACCCCATGAGCGAATTTTTGAAGAAATCTTCTACATTTCAGTCGCTATTGATCGTGTAGAGAAATTTTAGTTTATGATTTTTGACATTTTCATGTCTTTCATATGGCACATAACAAAAAAATCGTCACGAAAAAAATTGTCCCAAGTGGCCACAACGATGATTATGACCATCAGAAATGACGTTGACCATTCATAGGTAAACACATGAAAATGTCCCAATGCGTTGCAGACTCGTATGCAAGCGTTAGTTCAACAATGTTTCTTTTGATTTTCACGTACAACCAAGCCGTGGCTGGGGAAATGAAACTTATTTATTTTTTTTTTAACAAGCACCTACTACCTACGTTTTAAACAGCATGGTTCTAGGATTGGTTATACAGGGATACTTCCATAAGAGTAGTTCAATCTGAATTTGGACAATGTTTCATGCAAATATTACCGATTTTTACAACTAGCGAACGGCATTATTTCGATTTTTGACTGATTTTTCAACTTTGAAATTTTTGAAAACTTGATACATATTCTTGTAGGAAATTTTACGCTAATTCCGAATATACCACATGTTAGTATGCTGAAAAAATTATTTCGCACTACAAATCGCAAAAAACAGGCTATTTTGAAATTTTTTACTACATTTTTGAAAATTTCAACCAAAAGATGTTATCCGATCATGCTGGCCAACGAACTTGAACTTTCGTTTTGTGTCCTTAACATTTTAAAATTTGTTTGAAGTTTCTAGCACAATTCTACGGACAGTTATTGTCTGGAATGACACATACATACATACATACATATATATACATACATACATACATACATAAAAAAATGCGTTAAACTTCAGAATATGATTCAGAATAGCCTGAAACGGATTTCTGCATAAAATGTTTTCAAAAATTCACATTCTACAAATTTTGAGGCGAGAGCAATAGCTTTCTTCAAAAATTCGCTAAAATGATTTTATACGCCCATGATATCGGAGAAAGCTGCCAGCCCAACTTGGCATACGTGATATTCATTATTTAGAATTTTTGTTTATTGAAACGTAAACTCACCCGATTACAAAAGTTCAGACCCTATTGAAAATGATGCGCAGAAATTCACTGAATGTTAGAAACATCAAACTTTTATGAGATAGGCACCTAAGTACGGATCGAGGCAAATGAGATGAGCCGCTATGCACTGGTCAGTAGCTGGTTTCTCTACGACCAATTACTCGAGTGGACTCCTCGTCTAGAATTGACTATTACCGTCAAGTAGGTTCTCATCCTCATCATTCAATAATATACTTTCTCATGCGTTGACTTCCTTCTTTCTCCTTAGTGCCAGGGTCGGTGCAGTAGATGGTTTAGTTGTTGTTTTCATTAGAAAGAACCAAAAGACTTCATAATAAAAACGTCAAAAAGGTAAAACGTATATACCCATAATTAAAACGTTACAAATTATTACACAATGGTTTATTATTTCTGTGTTAGATAGCCCTTCTACGGAGATCATTGGCCTATAATTTATTGTTAAGCCCCGGATGTAATATATGATGAGAACATGGCGCATCGTGACTCAGAGAAGAGTTAACATTTTTACAGCTCCAAAACCCCGCAATTTTTCGCTTAACAGTGAAAGTGTTTAAAAGAAGGTCGATAGGTAGGGAAAGAATATAGGTTCTTTGATAAGTACGAGTATATAATAATATAGGCTGATCTGTGCGCCTCCGTAACTTGTAATTGTTACCGAGGAGTCTTAGAGGAGCTCTATCTAAATAACAACACCGTGGGTCGAATAGGAAATTCAGCCTCGAAGGCTCCGAAGCTGATATGATTCCCTCCATACTTTGTCATTGTATTCTTGATCTCCAAAAAGGAGCAGAATTTCAGGTTTCAGCATCATAAGTTAATTAAAAAGTCCAGTCGTGCAGCATGACCCCATGAGCGAATTTTTGAAGAAATCTTCGACATTTCAGTCGCTATTGATCGTGTAGAGAAATTTTAGTTTATGATTTTGATAGACAAACATGGAATCAGTTATGTGATTACATTTTTTTTTTTAACGAGCACCGTCTACTACCTACGTTTTAAACAGCATGGTTCTAGGATTGGTTATACAGGGATACTTCCATAAGAGTAGTTCAATCTGAACTTGGACAATGGTTCATGCAAATATTACCGATTTTTACAACTAGCGAACGGCATTATTTCGATTTTGACTGATTTTTCAACTTTGACATTTTTGAAAACTTGATACATATTCTTATAGGAAATTTTACGCTGATTCCGAATATACCACATGTTAGTATGCTGAAAAAATTATTTCGCACAACAAATCGTAAAAAACAGGCTATTTTGAAATTTTTGACTACATTTTTGAAAATTTCAACCCGAAGATGTAATCCGATCATGCTGGCCAACGAACTTGAACTTTCGTTTTGTGTCCTTAACATTTTAAAATTTGTTTGAAGTTTCTATTACAATTCTACGGACAGTTATCGTCTGGAATGACACATACATACATATATACATACATACATACATACAAAAATGCGTTAAACTTCAGAATATGATTCAGAATAGCCTGAAACAGATTTCTGCATACAATTTTTTCAAAAATTTACATTCTACAAATTTTGAGGCGAGAGCAATAGCTTAATTTTCTTCAAAAATTCGCTAAAAGCAAATTAGGCTCAGAAGCCCCACAGCTGATCAGTGTGCACTGATATTGGATTTATTCTTGATCTTCTACTTCTTCCTTATCACTAGTGTTAATTAGAATGTCGTATCTCTTACTAACAACTGTAGCGTAGGAATCCGCTTTAGCTTGGGCTCTCTTCTGTTTTAATTTTTCAGTATAGATCGGAGACATTCTGCTATCCGCTTTATGTTCCGTGCTTCGACAATTTATGCATAGTATAGTATTAGTAGTGCAAATGTCAGCTGTATGTTCGAACCCACAGATAATACATCTTAATTTCCCTCTGCACTGATTTTGAATGTGTTCAATTTTATGACAGTTGGAGCATTGACAGAATGGGGGAACGTAAAGATCCACTCGGCACCTGGCACCGTATAGCGATACACATTCTGGAATAGCTTGTAAGTAAAAAACGATGAAACAGGTAGTTAATTCTGTAATAGTCGGGACACCATTTGAGTTCCTTTGCTGCTTGGTTAACCGACGAACTCGTACCACTCTTATCGGTGAGTTAAGTTCCTCAACTATTTCTTTATCTTCTATAGTAATGTCAATACTTCGTACTACCCCTAGAAAATTGATAGAAAATCCGGAATATACGCTTTAAGTTGTTTTTTTGCAAACACTTCTCTTTCAACTAACTTGTTAGCTGCTACTCCAGAATTAAGATCGATTCTGATTCTGTTGTTCCCTACAACTTTGATATATCTTATATCTTGTTTAGGGATAGTTTTTGACCTGAAAAGCCAACGGCCGAATACCATACCGTGAGTTTTTCCGAGTGTACCGTCATTGCCTTCAACGAAAACGAAATAAGGACCTTTATCGTCTCTCCAAAAACGGTTTACAATCGATCTAGCTATATATTCAGTATATTCATTGTCCCAAGATTGGTTATTTTCTGTCCGTTTGTCTCCACCTTCTGAATGTAATTGTTTTCCTGGTTGATTTACAATAGATAAAGGAGTTATAGCCATTGCTGTACTACCATTATTTTCAGGGGGCTGAACAGGTTTGGGGGCGGGATGGTCCCACCCCCGCTATCATCGTGAAGGATACTTGAATTATTTAAAAATAGAAGCCTCGCTTCGGTATAACTACGAAGTAATTTGAGACAAGCAGGATTAGACAAATTATCTTACGTGACCGCTTGCTGCCAAGATAAGACACAGGTCTTCACTTCTTCAGGTCGGATCACAACTGAACCTATTTACATGAATCTTTCTTTGTTCCATTTCAAAATGTAAAACAAGTGCCGAAAAATGCATGACCCGAAAATGACCCAAAGCTAATCAACTTCACGTACCACCAAAACCTTACAATTTCCCTTCTCGTAATGGGAAATGAAACAGTCAATATTAATGGTGTTGTGGTCAACTATTTTGGGGTCCATATTTTTCGTATTAGGGTGGCCCTGAAGCTAAAAAAAAAACCTAAGGCAAAAAGAAAACGGTTGCAGCTAAGATGAAGAAGAGGAAGAGATCAGTAGGCATCAAGTGATGAAGAGACTTGCAACGATGAAGAGGCTCCGCCATTGATTCAGTGATTGATAGGTACCAAGATTCTTAAGAAGATGACATCGAACGAGTGCTCTGCATAGCAAGAAATGACCAGAAAAGACCTATAGTGGGAAAATGGACAAAATGTTCCTAGTGTTTTTGCTGGTGATGAAGACCATGGGGAAATGTTTTACTGCAATTTTTGTTCTAGTGTAATTTAATTCATGAAACTACCTCCTTCAGGTACATTTACCTACTTACATTACTCATTTTCTATTATTTTTTCTTTATTATTTTTCATTTTTTAAATAGAATTATCATTTTTGTCATTATTTGGAACTAATAGCTTACCAATATTTGTAAGACTTGAGTTAATCTTGTAAATAAATTTGAATAAAGTCGTAATATTTACAAATATCTTGTTCTTCGGAATTCGCTATGAAGGTTGTCCTAATATGAGACAGTCTTATTTTGGGAACCATATGTATCTCATATTGGGCAACCTGTTGCCAGATTGGACAAATACGGAATTTGTCGGAGGTAAGTTGAATTTTTCAAGCATTTCAAAGAAAATTAATTGAAATCTGTATATAAAATATCGAATAGGGGATGTGAATGAAAAATATAGTAAAAACTGAATGTTCCAATTTTTTTTGGCTGTCGCCATTTAAAGAAAAGTATCTTCCCCTAACCATTGCGCGTGCACGAATGTAATATCGATTGAAACAGGCAAAACTCTGAGTCTAATGGAACGATTTTGATGACATTTTCCGGGATTGTAGGGAATAGCTCCTAGACGGTCCCCTATAATTTTCAATGCCTTCGGGTCAACAGTAGCCTGTACGCATGCGCAAACGTTAATTTATTATAACGTCGAGTTCTTATAATCTATTGGTCCGATTTCGTTCAAACTCTGGGAGTAGATGGGTCATAATCGCGATGAATTATATCGCGATTGGTGGAGTAATAACTATAGCTCATGCGCAAAACTAAAATTTGATCGAAACAGACAAAACTCCCAGACTAATGGACCGATTTTGGTTTATTATTTCCAATAATAAGCCTATGTGATCGTGTAGCAAAAAAATTTTATACTTAACCCCCCCTCAAACTTTGTCACTTTACGTTTCAAGGTGAGTAGAATCCAATTTTGAAATGCCCGTCCGCCGTTCGCCGTCCGGGCCATAAAAGGCCTAAGAATTGACTTTAAAAACCCATTCTTTCGCACATAGACTCCATTTGGGGTCTGGTTGGTCCTAACGTTTAATCATCCAGATCGCTTTACTCGCATAGATGCTATGGGCCGAAAACGGGCGAAAAAGTGTCTTTTTCGAGACTTTGAGTGTTAGACGTGTTAGACGCACGCCTGGCACGCTTGGCAGGGGCTCACGGTTGGTGGTGAGGGGGGGGGGTGAGCGGGGGGTGGAGTGAGAGGAGGCGCCGCGGCACCTTGTGGTGTCTGGGGTGACATGGGGCGTAGCAGAGGGGTGTAGGAGAATGGATATTTATTACTTTTACGTGTTATACCCATATAATACACCGCGGCACCATGAGGTGGGTACGGCGTTCCTTTGAGTCATGAATATATGTTTTTTTCTAGGTCATATTTGTGTGTTAATACCAATGCTTTTCCTACGCATATTTAATAACATATCCTCTCGACTTTTCGTACGTACTTAGATAATGATATTATTAAGGCAATAACTATTTGAATAGATAGGAGCTCAAATCGAGAAATATAAACATGCGTATATAATTATAGAAGTATAGGTTTTGGCAACTCGAAATAGGACACGCCGAGGAGTCTGGACGGGCCTTATGACGTACGCAAGCCAACTAAAACTACGATCATACTCAATTGAAAAAATAATAAACCTTTGTGAGATAATTTGCAGCGTTTTTATGAAATGTTAAAGGATTGTGCTGCTTAGCTCCTAGACGTTGTACCGTATTCCCCTATTGCCGTTGGATTAGTAGCATTGCATGCGCAAACATCAATTTCTTATTACGTCAACTTATCAATAATTTCGACTCGCACTTTGTTCTTCAATTAATTCCATATGTCCATATTACAATATGTGAGGAAGCTAAACCACCCGATTCGGCAGACTTTTTTTGTTTGTTTTTGCTGCGTCAGACAGGTTCTAAAACTGTTGATTGGTTGGTGAGTATCGCAAGTCGAAAATTTGAGAAAGACCCTCAGCCCAAAATCATATACCTAACACGGTGAAAGAATTAGTTTGTTAGCTGTGAATGTATTGGACAAGAAGAAAAACGATGCATGCGGAAGATTTATACACGAGTAACAAACGTTTACATTTCAATTTCCAGCGTTGCAGCTTCAACTGCTTAACAAATCCTAGCACACATTTAGGGTGATAAATCTTCATGCCTTCATCGTTTTGCAGCATTCACATCATTCTATTGAAAGAAATCACTCATTACAAGTAGTTCAGAGTAAACAGATATGTGTGATACACGATCAGTAGCTTTGTTTGTAGTGCTACTTTATTAAGTATGATGTTAATTTAGTACATTCCTCTTAAATTTGGACAAAATTATATCTTTGGTCCATAGCAAGCCCAACACTCAGTCAGTTAACGATCTTCCATATTCAGTTTTCTACAACAAATTATCTACAAGATCGTCCTTTGCACCGCATCCCTCGCTCTGCGAATCTCCTTTTGAACTTCCATCCAGATTTTGATTTTTTTACGAACTCCTTAAGTTTTCTCAGGTCACTTACTATTACGTCCCTGGTATTGTTTTGATATTATAAGTACACTAAATCTCTCATGCTGATTCAATTGTTTTTCTCGTTTGTTATCTTATATTTTCATTATGATATGTAAATTCTGATATGTAATTGGTCTTGCCCCGTATTCAAATAAATAAATAAATAATGAATAAACACTAAATACGGCAGATGATGCAACTTTGCAAAAAATGCATAAATAGGTACCTACTTCCGAAATTAGTTTCGTTTTCACTGAAGAAAGTAACTGTCTACGACTAATTATATCCTCAAACAACGACTTTGCGTGACTTGTCACAATTAGTTGACAACAATAATGAATTTGGATACGTGCTTACCTTCGAATGCTCAGGTAGGGCGGCTAGTTGTAGGGCTTAGGTTGTCGATGGCACGATGTGAACACTGGCATACTGACTCATTGGATCACAAAGTTTGTTTTTTTTGCATTCTATTACCCGGGAGCCCCCAAACGCCGGAGTGGGGACCCAACAGAAGGCCCAAGCCGAGGTGGAGGGGGTAAAGAGTCAATTAATGAATTGTACCAATTTATCGCGGGACTGTGGTGGGTGTGCCTTCCATCCGCTTGGCTCGTGAATGGACGCTATAAGCTTTTTTGTAATATCCATGAATAGGAAACCCCAAGTTCTGCAGACAACGGTCACGCAGCCTCCCACGCCCGTCTCTTCATCTTATTTCTCTTTCTCTTTTCCTCTCGAGGATTTCTTGGGTTCAATTGTTACGTTTCTCCTACCGCTGACTCAAAACTCTATGAACGTACATGGGTGGTAGGTGGAACAGATAGATTGATGTTCATTGTGACTTACTTTAGCGGTCGTCATTCCTTTCGGGTGAAGAGTCACAAGCTAGATGAGCGACATTTACACTGAGTGATGCCTTATCAATCTCAAATAATATTATAGAACCGAAACACAGAATTTCATTCCAAATGTTTTTAAGTCTGTCAGGTTTGAATATACAATCCTCAACATCCATTAGTGTATTGCCGGATTTTAAATTCTCGTGGAAGGGGTGAGTGTGTGTGGGAAAAGGTAACACCAAAATAACTTCCGACATTTCACTGCCCAGGTCTCATTGAGAGACAATCGCATTTTGTTTTATATTTTATTCAATGAAAGCTGATGAGATTCTTAAAATACAGACACCAACCTCACTATTCTTCAATAAGTTTTTTTTTCTACAATTGATCAATGATTTGGCAAAACGTTACGTCATCGCAACCCTTCTGCCTGGGCGGGATCCTCCTGCCTAGTGTGACGTAATATTTTGTTGAAACTGAAGAATCATAAAACATATACAGGTAAGTAATGCATGCATTACAGGGACGTCCCTATGAATGGATTGTACATAATTTTTGCGAGAGTTAAAATAAGAGAAAAAAACCCTCCTTTCCTTCTAATAGCCCTCCTCCACCGACAGTAAATTTCCATAATAAAACTTCCAGCATGAAATTTGAAACTGCTGACATATTTTCCCAATCTAGAACAAATTTATAATTGAACAAAAAAAGATCAAGGAAATCTGACTTGAAAAGCTAAAACATCCCCCTTCATTCACCCCCTTCCATGATGAAATTTGAAAACCCTTACATACTTTCTAAAACTATATCGAAATCGTAATGGAACAAAATATTATAAGAATCACAAAAATCAGTTGAGATTTGTAGCTGGGGCAGCGTTTTTTTTGGCTTCATCTCTCCATTCTCCCTTTTCCATCACGGAATTCAAAATTTTCGGGGTTTGTTGCACAACTAAACTAAACTTGGGATCGAACAAAGAAAGAATCTCGAAAATCAGTTGAGAATTGTGGCCTCACACACACAAACCATACGCGCACGCACGCACAAACCATACGCGCACGCACGCACACACGCACGCGCGCGTGCACACACATACACACACACTCACAACACCCAGACATAGCTACACCTATGGTTTTTTCACGGATTCGGTCGCAGAATGGTCTGAAACGGATTTGTATGCGGTTATTTTTTTCTCATGCTTGGGTAGCCCCCCACTCCTCTGGATCAAGAGGCGCCCCTCTTGTTAACGAAGCATTGCCTATGAGACCTAGCTTCAGAGGGACGTCCTAAAAAGTAGCCACTCATCATAGGAAGGGGATGATATCAGCTCAGGATGAACCTACTACCATTAAAAAAAAAAAAAAAAAAAAAAAAGACTGCATGTGTGACATATAGCTTCCACGTATCCGCAACATGAATGCATAGATCATTGACATTTTCCGAATAACTTTTTTTCGGCTTTTTATTTTATTCAGCAAGCTTTACTAAATGTGAAGATGTAATACTGAATACCTTGAATACGAAAAAATGGTATGGATGGGAATGAATGGGTAGTTTGAGGCCTTGCTCAACGATTCACCACACATCAAATCGAGAGTTCATTGTGTTATGTC
Organism: Adelphocoris suturalis; assembly: GCA_030762985.1. Taxonomy (NCBI): domain Eukaryota; kingdom Metazoa; phylum Arthropoda; class Insecta; order Hemiptera; family Miridae; genus Adelphocoris; species Adelphocoris suturalis. The sequence goes on along the minus strand of CM061041.1, from coordinate 17,774,827 downwards.
CTTCAAAGTCAGAATTTTTATTTTATTGTTATTTTAATTTTATTAGTTGTGCTACAACGTAACATATAACCAGTTGAGTTGATATTTGAGCTATTTACATCTTCATTTCATGATTTAATTCTATTTATGAAGTCAGAATTTCCACTCGCAAAACTTTCAAAACTTTTTGAACAACCTCTGTACAGGACAGTATGAATAGGTATACCTATACCTATAAGAAATAGTATTTAGAAGTGGAAGAATCAGGTACTGCATGCAATTTAATATAAAAATGAATCAAAGTAATATATACGACTATTTATTGGTAAAAAAATTGTAAAAATACTAAACATAGTTATAATACAAATTTTCGAATAAAAAACATAGGTACATACATACGCGTAAATTCCACGCACTTCATTAAACGAGCTAAAATAAAATCAGCCCTATTAGGCAGCTGTGGATTTACATTGGGTTTTTTCCAGTGAAGGAATATCATATTTGTACTTGAATGCAGTTATTTATACTTCATGGGCATTTGAATGGCGAGCCGTCTTTGCAGCAGTATTCTCTTCCAGCTGACAGGTTGCTGTTGACCCACTTGTCATTACAGTTCTTGTAGAATAGGTAAGCCTGCAACCAAATCAAGGAAATATTCAGAAATAATGCTTTTGTTTATATACTTAAAAAAATTATATATATATATATATATATATATATATATATATATATATAGTTTTTCGACAACCCAAAGGTACTTGGATTTTTTTTTCCATTTCTTATAGAGTGACTCCTCATTTTAAAGTTTTTTTTAGCGCTGAATACGATGGTGATGTCAAAAGTGCAATACGTTTCTTTATTTGGACAGTTCAAATTATAACAAGAATTTACGAAATAGGCCTTTCTGTCCTTAAATGGGTTTATTATTAATATCCAACGTATTCCCCCAGGAACTGGGGCTTCTTAAGGGAGACAAAAATTAAATTCGAAATTGTAAATTATCTAGGTACTTATCGTTTTTTTGTGATAAAAAATAGAATTCAATGTTATCAGTTTATGAAAATCAAATTTTAAATTTTTTGTAAAGTTTTGTTAAAACTGCAACACCTCATTTCGTTTTCAGAGTAGCGCTGATAAGCCATGAAGAAGCGCGATTTTTTTCAAATGATAGCTGGGTGTCATTGTAAACTGGATTCAAATATTGACTATTGAGCTTCTAAAGCCATTTTTACTAAAGGTTTGTGGGGTCTAATAAGTAATATCAACAATGTAAGGGTATGAAATACAATTATCGCATTGGAAATGTACGAAAATTTCTCCTCCTACCGAAATACACAGTTGAATTCGTGAAGCGATCCGTAAACCGTAGCGAACTTGGCAATAGCTTAGGAATGGAAAAAGTTGTGTCTGAACCAAGGATTTCTAGTTAATTCCATATAAACTCATATTCTGTGAAATCCGTAACGAGCTATCCAATAATTCTGAAACATCTTTTATCCGGGAGAGAATATCAGGAATTGCGCCTATACTGCAAGTAGAAAGATACTGGAAGGAGTCAGGAATTTTGGTTATGGAGGACAAAACATAATGGGACATAGATGTTGCATGCAATTTATGATGAATTCAGGTGAAAATTCTACGTGATCGCGAGCAGCGAACTTAAAAATGTTAGGTCATTGTAAACTTACTCGCTCTTTGTGGCAGTCTCGATCAATGGCTCCGCAAATTATGGCAGGACTGTTTGCAAGATGTCTCACCAACTAAAAACATCGAGAAAAAAAATTTTTAAAATCATTATTGCATTGTCTTACTCCAACCAAAAGAGCAAATGTATTATCCATGATATGGTTCACCACTTACCAAACACGTACAATATGTTTTTATCTAAGCACGTAACTAATTAAATGGACTCAGACTCAATAAGGAAAAGACGTAGAATATGAAATTCCGTCTTAATGGCCGTTTTGAGGGTCCGGTAAATTTTCTGGGCCTTCAACTGGACAATCGCCTCTCGTGGAGCCATCATATAGACCATTTATACACCAACTTGCTTTTTTATTTATTTACCATTTATACAAACTTGCTTCGGCTAACTTCGCACTTCGTCGACTCTCATCTGCTGTATCATTTTCTGTTCTTCGTATGGCTTTTTTTGCCCTCTTCATGAGTCACGCATATTATATGATTGTCATGTGGGGGAACTCTTCTAATTGGGAGAAAAATTTCAAACAATAGAAATCAGCAGTTAGGATTTCATATGGTTTGGGATACAACGAAAGTTGCAGGGGATTAGTGCCTCGTGGATCGGATAAGCATAGCTATTTGACTCGCTTTCGAATAATCTCCATCCTCCCGTGACCCGAATGACGAATTCTTTGAAGTCCAATCCTTTGCAGAGTGGTGTGAGACTCTATAATTGTTTACCCGAAAGTGTTCATGAGATTCCTGAAAAGCTATTTTTCAAAAAACTAAAAATCTATTCTCCTTGATGCTGAATTATATGCTGTTCAAGATTTTTTTACCATCAAGTTTTGATATATGACTGCAAATTAGATGAGGTTGAAGATGTCCCTTTATTTATTATTAATTATTATATTTATCCGATGACATATTAGTGTAGAGGAATATTAATAAAAGTACTCAACCTAGTGAATAGTTTTTAAGTATAATCAAATTCAAAATCTGTGATATATATGTAAAATCTGTTTTTATTATTGTTGAGTTTATTTGTACGAAAACGTTTATTGTTTATTCCTGTGTTATTGGTGGTATTATCATGCTTAAATTAGACGCATTGCATATGGACTGAATATAGAGCGGATAAGTAAAAATTACATTTTTAACATACATTTTGACGCATTCTGTACCAAAGCATTGGTGATTGAATAACGATTTCTGATTACAAGCTAGGAATTCTTATTATTGTACTGCGTGAGCCAAAACGAAACCGAGATACCAGTCTAAGACAAGATGATCCAAACATTTCAACACTCTGAACAGTTTTATTAGCATAAAAAGCTCGAGTAATGAAGCATGATAATATGAGCTAATTAACAAATCACTACTGTAATTTATTCAAAAATTAATTAATTTCGCAATTAATTGTGAATCAGGTTCAGCCGATTGTATTACTATATGATTTCAACTATGATATTATTAAGATAATAAAATTACATATGTTGGTAAGAAAAAAAAAAAAAAAAAAAAAAAAAAACTCAGAACTTCAAAAGATTCACAAAACTCACAAACAACAAAACTCTTATAGTAAGGTAAATGGTATTCAGAAACGATGGAAGACTTGGTGTGAAGGAGAGATGGTGGTACGAAGGCCAGGAAATTGAAGTTGTCAACAGGTATACATAAATTTGGGTGTTTTGTATACGACAACTGTCTCGTTAGAGAGGGGCATAGGCTCACAGGAAATGGTAAACTACGAAGTGGGGGAAATAATATAAAAGCCCTCCCTTTGGCCCTCAGGTTTCATTCTCAAAATCAAACCTCAAACAACTTCAACCAGACTTCTCTCTTACAAACCTCACTATTCAGTTTGTACCTAAACTTCAAAAAACCTTTGCACACCACTCTCGGTTTTCACACCATACTCGATTTTACATTCTTCAGTTTATTATTTCTCCTTAGATCTTCAATATTCTTCAAACAACTGCTACTCTCTAGGTAGCAGTCCTGCTCCCTAGGTAGAGCTAGTTAAAGCCGATTATAAATTAGGGGTTGTTGGGTCATGAGGTTCTGTCAGAAATGATACGACGGTATCATTGGCATATGTCTCGGCCAATGTTTCGGTATACCATTTTCAGGGCTACAGGGAAACACACCAGAGGAAGACAGACTAACTTACATTAAAAAAAAAAAAAAAAAAAAAAAAAAAGGTACATTTAATATATACATTTTTCAATTCTTGTTGTTGCAAAGCTATTTTGTGGAATCGTCGAAACGCGTCATTGTAAATATGCAGTCACAGCTGCTTCAGTTCCTTTTATTTTCAATCATGAGTGAATTGAGCTGAAAGCATCTCACTTAACTCAAATGAAACATGGCAGTCAGGACCAGGCGAATAATTCATCCCGGCATCGTAAAATCAAGTTGAACTATTCTCGGAATTCTCTTGGGCAGTGGATTCGCCCTGATCGTAAAAAGAGTCTCAGTCGTTCAGAATGATCTTGTGAAATGCGGCTCTCATATTTTATTTTTAAAGGAGCAGTTTCCACGGTTTTTTACAGAATGAAATGCGTTGTGGTTGCGTGCGATGAGGAAATTAAAATTGGCTTGAATATGATTCCTATTGGAGATGTTGAGAATGTGATGAACCACTGAACTAATAAACCCTAAAATCGACGTTAATCCTGTTTGGCTGGATCATTAGGGTTAAAGTCGCCAAAAACTGAAGTAACGTAGACAATTTCACGATTTTTTTTTCGATTTTTGACAAGGTTGCGAAGCTTGAGGTATCAAACTTGGATTGTTCATTGGGCCAACATCACCAACAAGTTAGCGAAAATCAGAACTACCAGATTTGACGCACGGTACACCCCCCTTTCAGACGACCAATTCTGGACAATTTTTTTCAAAATTTGCTTTTAGCCTCATTTTTAGAGCATTAGTATGAATGTTTGTGTATTGAAATTTCGTACAATACATTATAAAAGCCTCAAAAGTATACAGTGAAAATTTGAGATTTTTTTATTGACCTTAAAGCAAAAACCACGTCAGTACGGCGTGCAGTGTGCAAAAAGTTATTCAGGAAATTCTGGAAGCCGAAGGAGTATACTATCAAAATTTCAGATTTTTCCGACAGTGAATTTGTTACGTCCCCGTTTCATACTTTGTCGATTCCAAAACTGCGACTAGGTGTCCAGTAGGGGTCAATGTTTCGAATTCCAGTCAAACTAGGACGGTTTATGTGATTGTAGCCGAAAAAAAGTTCCATCATGCATCATGATCGTATGAGCGAATTTTCGTAAATTATCGTATTATATAATGTTAAATTGTTCTGAAATGTGAGCTTTTTGATTGTAAAGGAATTGTTAACTATTAATTGTATGGCAAAAACAGGAATTCTAAATAATAATCTGCTAATGAAAAAGAGATTCATGATTTTTAACTTTTTTTGCAGTTTTTATCGATTTTTTAACAAGTTTTATTGAAATTCAAGCACATTTTGCAGCATAATTATGTACCTACCTACATCAATTTTTGATTGTTCTTTATCATAGTTAATAAACTTTATTTGAGCAATATTCTGCAAATAAATATAAATTTAAAAAAATTTAGCCGCGTCATTTTAGTGATTTTTTCTGCACATTTTTTGAAATTTTACTGATTTTTAATGTGCTTAAAAAATGCTGGCCAACGAACTCATCTTTATTTGCAAAGCTCGTTTTTTTTGGCGCAAGAAGGGAATTTTAAACTCAATTCTAAGGAGAGTTATCGTCTGGAATGACACATAAATACATAAACACAATATATATATATATATATATATATATATATATATATATATATATATATATATATATATATATATACATATGAAAAAGTTTTACACTCTAGGATTTGTTTCTGAATGCGGATTTCACTGAAGGAAATTTTCGAAAATTTATATTTTAAAAATTTTGGAGCCATTACAATAGCTTCATAAAAAATAACCAGAAACAGATTTATAAAATTAACCAGATACAGTTACGGTTACATACCTATACAAGTAACTGTATCTGTATCCGTAGTTACTTTCCCTCAGCAAGTATCTGTATCCGCGGATTACAGTTACACTATTCGTAAAAAACATCTGTCATGGTAGATACAGATACCAAGTAACAGTAACTGCACCTTCACGATTCCACTCGTGTAACTATACGTAAATACAATGAAATTTATAAATAAATATAGGCCATTTGTCACCTTTCCCGGCAAGAATTCATCAAATTTGCCAGAAGTATCCTAAAAAGTATTTAGATACCCAGGTAACTAGGTACTGGCAAAATCTGCCATGAATAGTAGTGAATTAATTTTTAAAAGTAGGTAGGTACCTTAAGGTACCTATTTGTGTTATTTTGTTACATATTTCCTTGGTCATAATATTTTTCTTCATGTTAGCTACTTAAGTATGTATTATTATTTTTTGAAGAAAGTGTAACTTTTACCATTTGTTGAAAATAAAGGACAGTTTTATTTTACTCGAAATTTGATTTACACATATTCCTTCAGATGGCCTTCTTCATTTCACCATGAAACCCTCTAAATTAGGTACCAATTTTAGTTGCTGTAACAGGACATACTTTTGAATTTACCTCTCTTAGAATTGCGTTTTTCCTTATGTATGGTTATAATTTTAACAAACTTCAGACTCTTGTTCTATAAAAAAAAAAAAAAAAACCCACTATCTGCTTTACAAGCAGATACCATGTTACATGGATATGTCTTTGATTGGGGATTTCATAACGGTTGTCCTCGAGAGTTGTAAACAAACCCTTTAACTTTAAACAAATCCCTGGGCCGCATCCCGACTAATTCCAACAAAACAACGGTTTACTTCTAGAAAAAATGTTGAAAATAACTGTGGAAAGAAGCCACTACAATGAGTTGTTGTTAACAGTCGACTGTTGTCAAGAGGATGAAAATGTTTCCTATGGAGTGGAGTAAATGATGCTATTGCTTTACGTTAAGAATATTGTAACCGGCTTATTAAAATTGTTTATAGTCCAATCAATTTAGTTTAGGAATGTAGCTAGGTACGTAAGGAGGGGGAAATTTGTAGCTTGAGATGTGAACATTTATCACATAAATCAAGCGCTTTCCAACGAGTGGCGAACGATTTCTGTGCGATGAAAACTGCGGAAGTTCCATTCCCCTAGCAACGGCTGGGTCGTACGTGAAAAACACTGAAATTTTGACACAAATTTTGCGTCACGGAAATTTTTGTTTGACCCCCCAGAGCAAAGACATATCCATGTCAATAAAATAAAATAAAAAAATAAAAAAACCGGATACCTAATTTCACCATCTTATGACCCTTTTTGAATTGTGGGCCAGTAGAATCGTATTTGGGAGCACTGTGTGACATCGTGAAATAGCTGAAAACTACCCATCTCCCTAACAATTCGTATAATTTGTACATAACACGTGTTGAGGCGACTACCCAACGGAACCTGCATGGGGAACGCACCGTGTCAAGGGCTCATCACATACGAGACTCGTCATCTTCCGTCTTGATTAACGTTAGTCTAATAAAAGTGAGAAGTTGTAAGAGGAGTAATAACACTGGAATGGTGGCCGGGCGAAGGCGACCTCCGGGCAGCTCGACCAATTTACCTAATTGACCCAAGTTTTAACAAACTGCCTTCACATGTGGTGAAAAACTACTTAATTCCTCTTTCCCCTTTTGTTCTCTACAACTAAATCCATCTCCGGGTTGGGAAGTCGCTCTTTGTCGAGTGACACGAGCGGGACATTTCTCTTTGTCATGGCCTGTAGTCTCGCTGTCGCCGTGCTCACCACCTGTTGAGTGCCTCTGTCACATACCCTATCTATTGCAGAATTTCCACGCACACTCGGCGCACAGTGGCTCGGACAAGCGTAAAAAAGCGCTTTTTACTACGCCGCACAGTGGTCCAGAATCGTCAAAAAGCGAATAAAACAAAAATTTTTGAAGTATTTTCCCCCGCCATGTCAACCTTAAAATTAGAGTTTCAGGCCCCAATGATGACTCTGGGACCGCCAATAATCGTTGCGATAAAGAAAACTATGGAAATTTCAAAAATTCTATTTTCTAAATAGAATTTTTTCGTTGCGTTAATTGGACGACATTGTTAAACGCTGTAGCAGGAAGGTTTCCGTAAACCGTATTCTACGTTAAAATTCTTGATTTCGGTTACATTTTATGGTCACAAATTAATACTGATTCCTAATTGTAATGGTTTAGTTTATAACAGTCGTTTTTAAAGTCCGTGCAGCTCATTTCTCAACTACGTTTTGAGTTCTAGTTATTTTATTGTTTATTATATATATATAATAGCCTTTACGATACGCGATGTTTTGTAATGCTTTTCACTTGCTATCAATCGTAGCTAGGGAGTAGTAAGTTGATCATTTTCCACTGCACGACTAATTCTGATAGGATGACGTGGAAATACATTTTTCTGCCCAAGATATTGATTCTGATAATGATTTGATCAACTTGGGAGGGATAAATCATGAAATTCTGGCAAAACCAAGATGGCGGATGAATATTCAACTTTGCCTGATGAATACGCCTATTATTGAGGCAATATTTCAACATATAATAATGAATTACTGATCAGCAGAATGTCCCGATGGAGGGACCTTTGTTGGTTTTCCGAAATTTTCAATATGGCGGCTACACTATACAAAAATTAGTACTTCCGTCCAAACACAAAAATTCGGCAATTTCGAATTCGCCCAGAAAGTACGATGGTCAGGAAAGATATTTTTTGAAATCCATCAGTCACTTTTGAATGAGAAATTGAATAGCTAGGAGAGACCTTCGGTCGATTTTTGATGCTCGGAATATTGGCGAACTGGAAAATTGTTAATTGACCGAAACCATACATTTTCAACATTGTCCGTTTGCTACGCACTCAGTATTACAAATTTTAACATTTTCACAACGGCGTTATATGCCTAGAGTGAAACCCTAGGAGGGACCTGAGTCGGATTTTCGGAATTCCACATTTTAATTTTAATGAAAATCTCGAAGTTTTCATAGGATGACGTGGAAATACATTTTTCTGCCCAAGACGTTGATCATGATAATGGTTTGATCAACTTAGGAGGGATAAATCATGTAATTCTGGCAAAACCAAGATGGCGGATGAATATTCAACAATGCTAAACACACAATTCTCAACTTTACCCGATGAATACCCCTATTAGGGTGGCAATAGTTGAACGTATTTTGAATACTGAGTGCGTAGCAATTGGGCATAGTTGAAAATTATGGTTTCATTCAATTAACAATTTTTCAGTTCGCCAATTTTCCGAGTTTCAAAAATCTACTAAAGGTTTCTCTTAGCTATTTAATTTCTCATTCAAAAGTGACTGATGGATTTCAAAAAATATCCTCCCTGACCATCGTATTCTCTGAGCAAAGACAAAACTGCCGAATTTTCGTGTTTAGAAGGAAGCAATCATTTTTGTATATTGTAGCCGCCATATTGAAAATTTCGGAAAACCATGTAAGGTCCCTCCTTTGGGACGTTCTGCTGATCCTAATCAATAATTACATATGTTGAAATATAGCCTCCCTAATAGGCGTATTCACGGGGCAAAGTTAAGAATTGAGTGTTTGGCATTGTTGAATATTCATCCGCCATATTAGTATTGCCAATATTTCATGATTCATCCCGCCCAAGTTGATCAAATCATTATTAGAACCAACATCTTGGACAGAAAAATGGATTTTCACGTCAACCTATAAAAACTTCGCAAAATTTGAGATTTTTATGAAAATTCAAAATCGGAATTTCGAAAATCCGACTCAGGATTTCACGCAAAAAATGTAACGCCGTTGAGAAATTTTAAAAATTCTGAATACTGAGTGCGCGGCGAACTGGCGAAATATCTGTTTTCATGAAATTTCAAAATTTTGTATTTGGTCCCTCCTAGAGTGTTCCTTACTCAACAATCTTCTGTTAAGATTTTTCAGAAATCTTGATGTTCCTATCCGAGGCACACGGGCAAAGTTTCGATTTTGAATATGCATTCAAGTTTAAGGCAGTAAAGAATAAAGCTCACCACGTCGAGGCACTTGTTGATGCACTGTTTGTTCCCCATGTTCGTGCACGCGTAGTGCTCGTTGTGCTCGTTCATGAGAACGGGGTTCCCGGAGACGGGAGACGTTTTGTTGAACTGCCCAGAGAGAAAAACGGCGCAAGTGCACGGCGTCAGCTCCGGAAGCTTGGGAATGGAGTTCAGGAGGTTCGTGATGTTCAGGCCCATTTCTTCAGCAGACCTAGACATGCATAATTCACATGTACTTATAACTTTTATGTGAATGTGAAACCCCTTTTGAGAGGTTAATTACTATGTACCTACATGGTGTACTCAAAACAGGTCCTCCAAACTGCAGGAATTGATTCTAGAGCTCATTTCTGATAGAAAGTTCCTCCATAGAGATATTTTTTAAACGCTTAGTTTTCGAGTAATTCAATTATGAAGATTTTTCCCCGTGTTTTTGACCTTTTGTCACTAAAACGATCATAATTTCCTTAATTTGCTGAGAAGTGATTTTTTCAGCACATTTATTGAAATTTGACCAATTTAATGTGCTCAAAAAATGCCAACGAACTCATCATTTCGTTTGGAAAGCTTGATTTTTGGCGTTAGAACGGAATTTTTATCTCAATCCTAAGAAGAGTTATCGTCTGGAATGACGCGCTGCAAGTTAATACACAATGGTTTGTTATTTCTGTGTTAAATAGCCCTTCTATGCAGATCATTGGTCTATAATTATTAATTATAATATATTTAATTAAAAAATATTAAAAGGAAGTGAGGTTTTGACGAGTAGGTAGGTAAGTACCTACCGTTTTCGCAAATCATTCGCCTCGGGAACTTTTGGTAGATAGTGTTGTAAAGGAAGTGGATTTACTCCAAAACTGATCACCCTACAGTAAGACGTACCTAGTTAGTTACTTCACTGGTGGTTAGTTATTATATCATTAAGACCTATAATAAATGTTTTCTCTCATTCGCATAATTAGTGCCCTTTAAAACTGATCTGAACAAGGTACCTATTTGTGTCACAGGTAGAAACTGTGACTATCAAGCAGATCATATCGCCCAATTTAGCAGAATCATAGTACAGATATAAGTAAATTGCTGTTATTTTGATTGGAAAATGGTAAAATATCTTCTCGAAAACTTTTTTAATTAAACTTTAATGTAAATTCTTTATTATCCTGATAAAAAATACGGAATTTTACCATAAAAAATAAAATATCACGTTATATTTATGAGATCGGAAGATAACAATTTTTGTGGGAGGGAATCTAGTTCGAGTTGCAGCATAAAAAGTCAAACAATGACATACATTTTTGTAGCACAATATTATTTGGAAGATCATATGCCTTTGAATTTGAACGCTAGAAACTAGTAATTTACACTGAAATAAAAAAAGAAAAGACTGAAAACGTTAAAAATGTACTTAAGAAGATAATAAAAATAGAAAATTGTGTGGATAAATTAAATCCAAAAAATACATGAAGATGCCTGCTGTGAAGGATATGGGTGGTTCGTCCTATTCCTGCAATCGCTGCATCTAAGGTTAGTTCTGGGCTTTCTGGATATCTTCTGGTGCTATTGAACGGATGGAGCCTCATGAGGAAGAAATCGAATCGGCTCGTTTCTTCCGTGAACAACCACTCAAATGTTCTGCATGTTTCATCAGGTGGTGGTGGGAATGGAGTAGTTACACCTTCAAAGGGTACCCCAGGGGTTAACGATTAACCTGCTACCATAGGATGTCCTGAAAGCTGGATAGCCCAGAACTAATATCAGGTGCAGCAATTGCAAGAACCGAGCAGGAAGAACTACCCATATCCATCACACTCCCGGGGCTCTCAAAACGTAGTGGTGGTGGAGGTAGGGGGGGGGGGGGGGGGGTAGAGTGGAATGTGGGCACCAAATAAAGGCAAAGTATGGGCAATTGTTTTAATTTTTGAATGGTAAAAAGTTTAATGTAAATTGCCCATTTTGCCTACTGGTGAGTGTGAAGGGGGAGGAGGAGGTGGCGGCGCCAAGACAGCCGAAAATAGAGGGGTTGTTGGGGGGGGGGGGACGCTCTGCTACCATGAGACAAGGAGGTGATGGAAATGGAACTGGACTGGAAATGGACACCCCTTCAATGGGTGTAACTATACCTAGAGGATATCCTGAAAGTGAATAGAACTAACCCCAGGTGCAACAATTGCAAGAACCGAGGAGAAAGAACTAGGTATCCATATCCATCATACTACTCACTAGAAATGCTCAACGACACACTTCCTCATGTCACATATGGCATGCACGATATAAACCCATTAGGAAACTTATGTTATTGCATAGTAAAAATATACTAAATAATATTAAGAATCTAAATATTATTATTGAGAACTAACTTAGAATAGACTTACCCAAGAGTGATTAAGGCAAGAAGAACCGAAAGTGCGAACTTGAAAAGCATGATGGCTGTAAAAGAAAAAAACGCAGTGTTAGAAGTAGTTCGCTAGAAATATAAAACGTATTTCTCTCACTCTTCGAAAGTTTACCAGAGTGGGGATTTCTGCATCACATTAAGGAATAAATCATATACTTGAAACATTAGGTTTGAACAATTTCAAATATCTAGCTAATTTTTGTTTCACACTGACGCATGCTGTGTGGAAGTTAATTATCCCAACATGACTGTTAGTCATTCAATCTTAAACCGTTCTCCAAATTCTAGCAAAAACAGACCGAGTTGAAGACTACGTTTACACATGTGCAGAGGCTCTATTGATATGCTAGGGAGGTAGGGACCAATTTTAAACCTGATCCTTCCAAAATTCAAAAATAAAATAATAAATTCAAAACAATTTGCAAATTATTGTCCTTTAAGTGGTAAGGATATCTGGTTTAAGGACAGAAACTAAAATGAAATTGGTGGTGAACCATCTAGTGACCGATTATATAATCCCTTCAAATATCGATGAACATTGTAACAGTTTTAAGCGTACGTGACTTCGCAGTGACACGTGAACAGAATTGGCCAGGAAATGCATGAAGGGTAATGTCATAGTTCATGTGCTCCTCTTTATTCTTTTTCTTCCAACTGTACCCATAGCACAGGAGCGGATCTGGAGGTGGGGGCACACTCCCCCACGCGAATATAAAATACACTAGATAAGTATAATGAATTAAATTGAATGATTGAGGAGAAAATGTCTGACCGAAATAGATTTTTTCAAATCTGGAATATATATAGCGTTTGAGTTTTTACGGTACAAAAGATTAATCAATGCAATTAATCATAGGTCTTAATATCTTGATCATTTGCATTATCATAGTTGCGTTGTATGATACGTGCAGTCATCTTCGGCATCCGCACCGAGGCCGCGCTAAAGCTACTGCTTTTGTAGTTCTCCGCCAGGAGCCAGAGTTGTTTGATTTAAACCAAATTGATTTAAATCAGCCAATTAAAATCTTGATTAAAATCAAAAGCTTAAAAAATTAAAAACAGCAAATGCAATTATAGCTAATAACTTTTTTTTTGGCGTTCGCGGTGTATAGTTTCCTCGTATCAGAAAACTGAACGCATAGCTTCCTCTTTTTAGGCGGAAAATAAATTGAACGAAGATTGAGAAGAGGCTCGGTTCACGAGATTTTCCGTGAAGTAGGTAGGGGAGACTGTTATACCTAGATCATAGTGTATAGAAACATCCAATAGCCCTGTTTAGTGTTGCTCTCTAGAGTTTGTGTTTGCACATTAGGTAAGCATTGTTAAGGGATGCTTCGTCAGTGTAGGTACTTTTATCAGTGTCAGCCCCGTTCATCCTCCTAAAGTAAACTTCAAAGTTGACGCTCGTGATGAAGTGCTAGCCTCATACTTATAAAATTGTGGAAGGAATGCCAGTTACATCAGCAAAACCACGCAGAATGAAATAATCGAATGCTATGGTGAAGTTATCACTGACAAAATGGTAGCTAAAATAAAAGTATCCAAGTTTTTCACAATAGTGGCAGATGTGACAACAGATTCGTCCTTTGAAGAACAACTCACAATTTGCATAAAGTATTTTGACACCAAGGAATACAAGATTGAAGAAGAATTAATCAAGTTTGTTGATATGGTGGATCTAAGCGGTGAAAACTTAGCTCGCTCAATTTTGCAAGAGCTCGGCAATCTTGGCCTTTTGGCTAACTGCCGAGGTCAAGCTTTTGACGGATCATCCGATATGAGAGGAATATAAAGGTGTCCAAGCCAGAATTTCCAAGATTCAACCTCTTGCAGCCTACAGCCACTGTGCAAACCACAGTCTGAACTTGACTAGAAGCAAAGCTTGCTCTGTTACCAGCATCAGAAATGCCCTGGGAGTCATAACTTCGCTAACAAATTTTTTCCGTGACTCTGTCGCAAGATTTAAAGTTTTGAAAGAAGAAATGCGGGAAAATAATGAGATTAAGCCAGGAAAATATGGTTCAAAGAAACTGTGTGAAACAAGGTAGACAGAAACGAACTCCCTTCACTACTCTTCAAGAAGCTGTTGGCAGACCAATTAACTCGCCCCTCCGGCTTCCGTACGCGTTTTGTTGGAACAAGGAACCGATTGAATTGCACCTAAGGACTATTTGGCGATATATTAGTGCCCTTATTTCAAGAAAATGTAATTTTTGATTTTTCGTCTTTTCACATGCCCGGAGCACTATACGATCGCATCATTAGTAGCTGCTGCGCATGAGCAAAATTGAAATCCTTGCAACTAGTATAACTTCTATAATTTCCATTTAATTTTGATGAAATTTCCTGGGAATGTGCGAGAGCGAACGTAAAAATCATCAAGCGAAGTTGTGTCATGACTATATGATTACTCCATACGAGTTTCATCACGATAGTATCATTAACACCTACCTGCTGCGCATGTGCCGGGCTCAAATCCTTCTAAAAAGGTTGGTGTTTACAATTTTCATCCGATTTTGATTACATTTCCAGGTATCGAACAGTTTCGACTGTAGATGGTCCCTAATGAACTCCATCCTCCCTATTCATAGTTGGATTTCGCGCAATTGCAAACTAACATTTATCAAACATAAATTTCTCATTTTATTTTAAGATTATCTGAAACATTTTTATGATACTTTCATTCATGTTACGAATACGAGGAAGCTATGAGCCACACACAAATTTTTTAAATTTCTAAATACCTATATTTAAAAAAAACTTTAAATGGTAACTTTCCTTAACTTTTTAAGCAATATTCAATGGTAAAGTCAGATATTAATTATCATACGTCATAGTGTCGCTACAACTCCTATCTCATTTTTTTCAACTGAGAACCCATTTTTTTATTACAGATTTGGAATCTACACGATATTTCACGGAAAAATGACCCATCGCTTGAATTTTTGAGTGCGCTAAAAATTGCGAAAATTGTGAAATATCAGGTTTTTTCATTGTATTCAATTGACACATGTGGTATTTTTCAACGCTGAGTCACGCAGTGGTGTTCGTTTATTGACATTCGCGATACCGATTTGGAAAAAAACCGAAAAATGAAATGTTACATACTTGAATTTATAGTTTTTGTCGGTTTCTAAAAGCTGGGTGTAGAAAACTTACATGTAAAAAATTGTCTAGGTAGATAACAGCTTGGAGATTCCTTAAGCCCTTGTGGTCTTAAGGTTGAGTGTTGGTGATGCGGGAAGAATAAAGAATTAGGTACTCCTTTTTTTCTCCTTCGCAATTCGAGTCTAATTTTGCTTAACTCTTCATCAGGAATTTAAAAACTAAGGTGACGTTGCACCTTCGTTTCAGTTGAGGTCTGTTTAGGTATATGTAGATGAAACAATAGGTTTTCCTTGCATAGAAAGAGTTTCCCTTGCTCAAATCCCATCTCAGGGGCAACTCTTGGGGACCATTTATGGGTTTTTGACGGGGTTTTAAGTATTGAAAATATGCTTCTATTCCTGGAGGAGTGATAATTGTACCAATCCAGTTCTACTAGCGTTAGATGCCAGGGTATGTGGGACTTTCTTGTATCCTATTCAGGAGGAATACTAAAAGGAGTTTTCATCTGGAATGAAGTTATTTTAAGTTTTTCACTATTAGGCGAGTAGAAGTCTTGGTAAAAAGGAAAAAAAGGAATAATTCTATATTCTTCCTGCATCACCAACATTCAACCTTAAGACCACCAAGGCTTGAGGAACCTCCATGCTGGTACCTACCTAGACAATTTTTTACTTAAATTTAATTAATTATTGCTTAAAACTCATTAAAAATTCAAAAAAGAAATCAATAAAAAATTTTTTTTAATAACAGAATAGGTAGGTACTATTTAGAACTTGTTGTTTTGCCATAAAATTGGTATTTAACAATTTCTTTGCACTCAACAGTGCTCTCTTTTCAAAACAATGTAACATAAAGTAATACGATAATCTCCAAAAATTCGCTCATACGATCACGAACGACTGGAGTTACGACTGGAACTTTTGCTAACCTAATAGAGTAGGAAACGTTGGGAGCAATTTTATAAAACAACTGATCATCAAATAGGTAGATACCAAAAACATCACTTAACCTACAGTACAGGTATGTAAGAGAACTTACTTGGGGTTTAGGAGTGAACGGCGATAAAAGATGAACTGAAGAAACTCCGCAGATTCGGACGATCTTAAAAGATTCAAGGTGATGTTTTTGGTTTGACGGTTGTTGATTAACATGATCGCGGCCGCCGCTATTGTTTCGGTATACACCGAGAAATCGCCGGCTCTGGGAAAAGTTGAAGGCTGCTGAGTCAGCAAAAGCGGTTGCTGCTGGTGATGCGGTGATACGTTCACCATAATAAATACACTATTAAATACAAATAATTAGCATTTATCTAATTCAATAAAATGTACCTTTTATACCAGGATTTCACAGAAAATTTTGTTGTGGAGTTTCATCAGATGGTTTTTAATAATGCACCTGTATAATCAATCGAGAGGAAAAAATCGTAACGTCCCCAAAATTTGTTGTTTTATGTCATTTGATAATCGAATAAATGGAATGTCCGCTAAATCTTCGTAAAGTTTCCTATTATATTTATTCAAATTGGTTTTCTCTCAGTCCTGCGCACCTTCTGTACTGGCAAATGGTCCGGACACAAATTTGAAGTACGAAATTTTTTCGTTTGGTTTGGTGGACGGAGAATGTCAAGAAAGTGCATCATTCAATTCATCAGGTTGCGAACGGGACATGAGGACATTCGTAGAATTCTTATCTATAAGACCCCGCAACGGGGGGTCATATAGAGCTGCGCACAAGCTTTATAAAAAAGGCTTTCTGTCCTTAAATTGTTTTTTTTTTAAATTAAACTCCAACGTTTCTCCCCAGGAAATAGCACTTCAAATAAACACTCAACGACAACAAACAACCAGTCCTATATTATTCAATGCCTTACGTGAAAGGGGTGGCAGAACAAATGACAAAGATTTTTGAGCCCTATAAACTCGTCAAAATTGAATTTCGAACACTTAATACAAACAGACCACTATTTTTCAAACTAAAAGATTTCACACCAAAAGAACAACGTTCAGACTTGGTCTACCAGTTTCATTGTGGTAGAAGTGAGTGTGGAAAAGTGTATGTGGGGGAAACGTGTCAGTCCGTTCGGCGTCGTTTTTCAAAACATGAATGGGATCTACGACAAGAAGATACAAAAAACGCTTGGTTGCCAATTGCAAATCTTTAGGACATACTATGGATTTCAAAAATTTCAAAATTGTAGGACGAGAATCAAATTTGCGAAAAAGAATATTTCTGGAAATGGTTAAGATAAAAAATTCAAATTCAATTAACTTCTGAAAAGACATGCAAAACATGAGCAAAATCTACTCGTATTTGATTGATGGACTATAAAATTATAATTATCGTCACCAGCGAACTAGGTAAAACATACGAAAACTCGGACCTTCGGGCCTCGCAAGGGGCTCCGCCCCCTGGACCCCCCCGGTTGCTTTCCGCTTTGAGCCTTCGGCTAAAATACTAAAACATGCTTTCTTCCCGCTAATTCGTAAATGTGAATAAATTTAAAACTTCGACATAAATGTTTTACTAATCGAATTTAGAACAGAGTAGATACCTAGGTAGGTAATTTTTTGTTATGGTGCGCAATTACTATAACCAAGATTAACTTCTCAACCAAGCGACAACAAAACAAGCGGCATTGTTTACTATATCCACGAAAACCAAATAAGTTTTATTTCCCCAGCAACGGCTTGGTTGTACGTGAAAATCAAAAGAAAATTCAATAATTACCTATCAGAAACGCTTGCATACGAGTCTGCAACACATTGGGACATTTTATGTCTTTAGTTGCAGACTCGTATGTGTCCGTTCATCTAATCCGGACCCTGGGCATCGTCAAGTAAATGTCCTAAGAAGGCTACAGACGAAATTACAGCTTCCTAGAGTGTAAAGCATAGAAATTAGCTTTAAGAGCCACTCATCTGATCCAGACCCTGGGCATCGTCAAGTAAATGTCCTGAAGAGGCTACACGCTAAATTACAGCTAAGTACCTAGAGTGTAAAGTATGGAAATCACCTATTAAAATGATTTAACCACCGCTTCACAAATCAAACCGTTCTCGCAATATTCGGATCACCTGCTATGAATCAAATCATCGAAGCACCGGCTCAATGAAATCGTCAGAAATTAACAAGCGGTTGCAATCATGTTCACAATATCAATTATTGAGAATGATCACCTGAGTGTACACAATTATTCAAATAACCATGCGCATAACTCAGCTTGTTGGCCACGCACTTCGCAGTAGTTAACATAATATGGTTGGATAAATCGAGAGCTTTTGAACGAATGGTCAACGATTTTTGTGAGATGAAAAACGACGAAGTACCTACCATTTCCCTAGCAACGACTCGGTTGTAAGCGGAAATCATCAGAAAACCAACCGTAACGCTTTTTTCGTTTATGTGCCAAAGTAAAGGCATAAAATGTCAAAAATTTCGTGACACATCCGCGTAACGTTTTTCGCTAGTTAGTCTCCAAGGCTAAAGCATGTTACATATTAAATTTCGTGACACATCCGCGTAACGTTTTTCTCTAGTTAGTCCAAGTTTCGCAACACTTCCCTGTAACGTTTCGGGCAGTTAGCTCAAGGCTAAAGCATGTTCCATGCTACGTTTTTCGCTAGATAGTCCAAGGCTAAAGAATGTTCGATGCTAAAAACAATTTAAGGACAGAAGGCCTTTTTTATGAAGCTTGTTATAATCTGAACTGTCCTGTCCGAATAAAGAAACTTTAGGATACGGAGCATGTGGTGGCAGAATGTACTCTTTACGAGGAGGAACGAAATCTGACTTGAGAGAGGCACTAGAAGAGAGATCGTTGACTACCTTCCTAGAAGAAAATGGGGATCAGTGGAGCGATTGTCAAAAGATCCTACGATTTCTTGAACTAGCACCCATAGTTACAAGATGTTCGCGAACAATCAAGTTGAGACTCTAGACCCTGACTTGCTCTTTAGTTCGACTACCTACTGCGTGGCATTCCCAGCGCTCTAGTCGCCATGAGATTTTACACAGATCAGTTAGATTAGTGGTCTGAGTGCTCGAATCTCAAAAATAATAACATCAAGTAGTCAATCCCTTAGTAAGAATTTAGATTAGTTGGTCAGGGAATTAATTGATTGTTCTCGAAAGTCTCGTCATAGTTTGGTGAAATGCTTGATTTGTGTAACTGTGTATATTATATTATTATTGTATAACTAGGTGTATATTACCTATGTATTTTATTTTTAAACTAGAGGCCTGTTAGGGCTTGGAAAGCCCTAATCTAGTCCGTATAACAGTAGTACCGAACAGGAACTCAGCACATTATAGTAACGATATAAGTCCTAGGTACCTATCAAATTTCAACTTCCTACAGTGAACAGGAAAGAATTTAGTTCACTCAGCTGATCAGAAAAGACCCCATTACTTCACTCGTCTCTTAATGTCCCAGAGAGTCTACCTATCAAATTTCAACTTCCTACAGTGAACAGGAAAGAATTTAGCTCACTCAGCTGACCAGAAAATACCCCATCACTACGTTTCTTACTTACTGACACTATAGCAACAAACTTGGGGCCGTGCTGATTCGGAATTATATATAAAGACCGTTCGGAATTATTTATAAAGTCCGCTAAGTTCTTCAGTTTCAATTTCTTCGTTCAGAAATAACTCTCCTAGATGTTAGTAACTACACTACTTTTCTTACTTACCGTGAATTGATGGCAACTGTTGTTACCGTCACAGCCTAATAAACAACTCTCGTTGATAAGGACCGCCTAGAATACGATCAAGGCGGGTATAGAGACGAACGGCGACACTTTTGCAACAAACTTGGGGCCGTGCTGATTCGAATGAGCAGTCTTACACTAAAATCGGACCGCGAAGTTTTTCACAATTTCAAAGACCGTTCGGAATTATATATAAAGATAACGCCACCGATGTCAACCTAAATTGTTAATAATGTAATTTTGATGGCAAATGGGTTATTAAACCTAAGCCAAATAAAATTAAAGTACCTACCTACGTAAATTTCCGAATAATGGTATGCTGTAAAAACCAATTTTCAACCATTGTATGCCTTTTAGCGAATTTCCGTATCAACAGGAACTATTGCAATGGCTCAAAAAATCTTAAAATGATAATTTTTGAAAAATTCCTTCAAGGAAATTTCCTGCATTCCTGAAGTTCGCGGTAGAGATGAAAACTCATTTCTTACGTCGAAAAAATCAAGCTTTCCAAACGGAAGGTTGAGTTTGTTGGCCAGCATTTTTTTGAGCACATTAAATTGGCCAAATTAAAAAAAAAAAGGAATAAAAAATCACTAAAAGTGGTTGAAAAGCATTAAACATATAATTTTTTGAGCAGAATTCCCGTTAACTAAAACTCGTAGAACTCGTAAAACTAAAAAAAAAAAAAATAAAAAAAAAATTCAAATTCTCTTTTAGAGCAGAAAAATGAAATTGGCAGGGTACAATCTACAGCCTAACCCACAAATTCCCAGAAAATGTAACCAAAATCTGATGACAACTAAATCTTGTTCTCGGAGTACACTTTAGCGCATGCGCAGGAGCTAATAATGGTGCAATCAGGTTGAAATTAACATGGAATAATTAAACCATTGTCCCCCAACTACGCACAAAATTTGAGCGGGATTGGACGACTGGGGCGTAAAAAATTATGCTTGAAGGAATTCACGTTTGCGCAAAACGGAGTAATGATTTGAAATGTATGGAATTAATTCAACGTACAGCACTGTGGGTTGATTTAATCGATTTGTTGGGATCAAATTTATCATTGACAAGCAAAAACTTATTACTGTTACTTAGAAAGTTTTCGAGATCTCGATTTTTTAAATAAAGTCTTTTAATACAACTCTTCAGGGTTGATGAAAATTGATGCCGAGCTTCTACGACCATCTAGACCCCAAATGTGATTTATAACACAAGTTTCATATAGTTTGGTAAAGTATTTTCGGATAAAATCCACAGACGGCGGACGGACGGATTTTTTAAAATTCGATTTTGGTTTATTATTTTCAATAATAAATCTTTGTAATCGACCAAGAAAAATTTTTTTTTTAACACTCCCTAAAAATGTTTTTGTTTACGTTTTAAGATGCGTTGAATCCAGAAATCGAAAAAAAAAAAAAAAAAAAAAAAAAATCCGTCCGCGGCTTTTTTCAGGGAATGTGAAAATTGTTTTCATGGTCGATTACAAAGGTTCATTGTTGAAAATAATAAACCAAAAACAAGTGGAAATTTTGATTTTGGAGGACAAAAGTTTTTTGTCTTCAATCACGAACACAAAGCTTCGGTAGTGAGGGAGCTAAAGTGCAGTGTAAATTCGTCAACATCAGCTCAAACTTGCTATGCAATTAAGAAAAAACTTAAAATCTTTGAAACGTTTAGCTAGGCTACTTAAAAAAAAAAAAAAAAACTGGAAACTATTAAAAATGTATAGTCAAATTTGTGATTTCCTTGTTTCTTCGAATAAAAAAATTCAAGGAGAAATGCCACAATAATAATGACAAAATAAATAATAAAAACACGTTGGGCTACAAACAGAGAGGGGTTACAAATGTTGTGTAAAACGTTTTCGGTTTTTAAGGGTTTCGGATGATTGGAAGGTAGGTATATCTAGGATGTACATCAATACAGTAGTGCCTAGACAACAAACATACATCTGCAAAAACAATCATTGTTCAATTGAGAATAGAAGCGTCAATAGTTTGCCAAAACAATGTATGGTCTGGAAAAAACAAACATATTTATGAACAACAAATTGGCGTAGGTACTTAATACGTAGGTAGGTGTCGCTCATAAATATGATTAATAAAGTAGTGGGTACCAAACTATATTAATAAAAATACAATGTGTTTCAATTCAATCGAGTTTCTATATATTTGAATAAAAAATGGGTTAACTGAATTAGACTCTTCATGTTTCAATAAAATCGTCGACATTGTAAATAAAATATTTTACTCCATGTTTGATAAATTATTGTGTTACATATATGACTATGTCCCACTGTAAGTATTAAAATACAGCCATCTGCTGTGAAATGACGTCGAATCATTTCTTAGATAGGTAGGTGAATCCTAAAAATGTCAATCACATTAGAAATTTGATTTCAATGGACTTAAATCGCTGGTATTTCATAAATATTATGAATTCAATTCATTCATTTGGTAATTGAAAAAATTCTCACCATAATAGATGAGCAAAGGAAACCATTTCAATTTCTCAATATTTCACCTAAAAGTAAGAACTTGGCAACAGATTTAATTGGCCGTTTGACATTCAATAGCATTAAAAGCAGCTAGAATCATGTGCCAATATTTGTGCTTTAATTCTATCTTGACCGGCTTCATGTCAAATTAGAGATTAGACAAACTTTTTCTCTTCAAATGGGGTATGCGAGGTAGGTACCTAGTTGGAATTAGCATTAATATGGATAATTACAGAGAATCATACTATTGTCAATGAAAAATAGAAGGTGTTGCTGGTAGAAATAAAAAACAAAAGTCTAAGCACCATGTCAATGGGTTAGTCAGAATTTCAACTCTATAAGTACCTACTGACGTCAGGTCATTTCGATGGACGAGTCACTCCTCAGTGACGACAAGAACCATTTGAATTCTGTGCGGAGGTAGGAGTAAGTACTCGATGCTACCACTTTTTCCAAATCACTACTTATCACAACACTTTCAGGAATATGAGCCGCCAGGTTACCCAGGAATCGTATCAATGCTGTCACGGACAGGAGATTTTCTGCAGAAATGCAGTCAACAGAGTTGAGAAGGCGGAGAGCTGTGGGGATGATGGGCGTGGCTGACAGGTGGACTCGGGCGCACTCCCTGGCAGAGAGTTGGCCAACCAACCACTGGACCTCAGGTACGTTCTCGAAGTAAGGCAAAGCACAATCGAGACAATCCGTTACTTCAGCATCACTGATTTGAAATGAAATGAAATTACTGAATGCATAAATTTTAATTTAAGAAGGAATATAAATATTTTGAAATTCATCTCATTTTATTTCTCTACCTTCAAGATGACCAAAGCGGGTCATACAAACAATAGAGGGAATTTAAAGAGTACCTTGAAGTGTCATGCAGGGTGGACATGTGCAGCATGCTGTGCACCAAAGTAGGTACTCAACAAGTCAATTTGATCTTAACTTTTTCAAAATATGGAAACAAATAGAGTCAAACCCCTATGTACGTATAACTTCTGCAGTGTGCCACCTAGGGATGGGTCGTTAACCACTGCATGGATCCCAATTGAACGTATCTCAACTGAACGGACTCCAAAGGTGTTAACTTTCACCAGTTCAACTCTCCAACTTCAAATCTCTTGCTCCCACACTTTTTGTCTTACCCCAACATTCATCAATTCCTCATACACTTGCTCCTCACCATTCTTTTTGCTGTTCTCCTCTAATCTCACCATCTTTCCAACCCTACTCCTCACTGTTCTGTCCCATCCTACCCTTTACTACTCTGTTCCTACCCCTCACCTATCCCCTCTAATTTTTCCATTTCTCCCCTTCATTTCCCCTCAGCGTTCCTTCAACCTTCTCTATTCTCCCCACCCTTCCCCTCTCAATCTTTCCGCGAATGGGAAGAGGTGAAGGGAGGGAGATGATCGATTCCCACCCCTTTCCATTCATGAGTGTTCTTTTACAGGTGGTGATGAAGAAGAGGACTGAACGGCCGAACGAATACTAAAGAACGGATCATTGAAATAAGTGAACGGGTGGGGGTTAACTCCCTGAATTGAATGGATCTTACACATCCCAAGTGACACCTATCACCAACCATGCACCTCATTTCAAGTCACCTGATGTAGATTGTTTTACAAGATCACCAAAATAGTTCCCATACAAGTAGAATTCATTGAAGAATTTTCTACTGAGGATTTGGGCTCAGTGGGTTCAACTGGATCTTTAAATGTTTAATGTTTATTCGCATCAAAAGTGAATTTTCTTGAAATTACGTAATGACTCGCCAGATTTGGACAATGGGTTCCGGACATGAGAAGCTCTTCTTTTGTTGCACATGACCGCAGTTGTGATGGGCACTGCCTACTGAATGTTCCCTAGTCAACTGATCGACCCTTATCCTTATCTCCTCACCTATCTACACCTGTATGTACCTACACCCTACACTTCTAATAAAGCATGAAGAATCAAACATTAGAGCATTTTTGTTTCCCGTAGCTCTTTTCGTGCATACGTGAAAAGACTGGACCAATACAACAATTTTCGCGTCAAAAAGGCACAGGAAGGTGTTCAATGTACTGTGTAGTCAGCATAACATTACGCAAAGGTAACCTCAATTTAGGAGTACCTATTGGTTCTCCCTACAAACTGCTGTGTAACGAAATTTTCAGATTTCCACAATTTTTCGAGGCAAGTAAAAACTCATGATAAATATTTGCACTATTAAATCAAATTCTGTTGATTAAGTGAATTAGTTTTAGTTCAACAGCCAGATATCCACAACTACCTAGGTACTTGAGGGCGAACGCAGTTGTCGATACTTTTACGATTTTATTCAAGAGTACCCACATAATATAGTTGTATTCTTCATAGGCATTCGCATGTACATTTCACACAAAAAGTTTTAATTGAAAAGATTTAGACAACCTGCAGGTTTGTATTTAAATTCTAAGGGCCACTTTCACCAACAACATAAACGAGATTAAGTTAGAAAAGATTAAAAAATAACGGAGATTCCAGCTAATCGTCTTTCACCAGACCACTTTACGAGTTTAAACTCCTAACGAGGTGGCTTGAGGTTAATCTCCCTCCCAAGCCCCGGCCAGTTACACTTGCCAATCTCAGTTTAGTGATAACAATGATATCGAGCAATATGGCCACGCACCAATAGCTGATACCTCCACAGTTTGATTCACAGTTGAAGTTTATTGTTATTCAAGTTTTTGATGATGAATTCACACAATTTATCGCTCGGATTAATTTTCGATTCCTTGGATGAGGGCGACGTCCCGCAAAGACGCCCAAGGACGGCGCATTCCACATTTTGACGGGTTGGACGACGTCGAATTTCAGCGGGCAACGACGATGTTGAATTGCTATCCCTTGTACAGTATGTACCTACCTACCTATACCACATAAAATAACTTATGTACATTTAAATAAGGTGATCAACCGTCTTGCTTCCGTTAAATGATGTGTCACACAGTCACACTTTCTTTGTTAAAAGTCAACGAAAAGTTGCGAGTAGGTACAAGTTCTAGAACACCAGATGGAAACATGATAGTAACTAGGTAACTAGATAAAAACGGCGCGGATAATAATTGGTGGTGGTTGTGATTCACTGCTTTATTGTCTTGATATGTCGGACACATGGTGGGTTTTCAAACTGTCGATTCAAATTGTCCAATTTTTCATTGAACAGTTTGCGGAATCTCCGTTAAGGAAACTCGATTATTCCAATCTGGGGTTAAACGAGTTTTGGGTTGGTGAAAGACACCAAGGTTTGATCCTCGAGATTATATTTAATCGAGTTTGGCTAATCTCTGCTTCATAAGTTGTTGGTGAAAGTGGCCCCAAGTCTATATATAAAACCTTCAATTCAATACCAAGTACTAGGTTGGTTCTTAGTAGGTACCTACCTTACTCCGATCTTGGAACTGGGCACCGAAGCACTCGTGAAGAGCCTCCCTCCTCTGCACACCCATATTGTTTGGGCTGAGTTTGGGGATGAATATCCTCACTCAGGCAGAGGTAGAGCGGTTAGGGGACATGTACAAATTCTCTGCCCTCGGGCCTGCTACCCGGTCAGGCATCTGGAGACAATGGAGAGTCCAGTAACATGGTAATCTCCCATCTCAAAACCGGTACCAGGGGTTGGGGGGAGCCCCAGGATACCGGCACACTGGCACTATGCCAAAGTGTCACCACCTGCCCCCCTGATGAGGTAGAATTCGTGGTGGCAGTGGTTGAGCACACCCCAGCCTTGGGACACGGGGCCCAGGGTACTTAGGGGTAGCGATCGCATCACTAGGGACTCGTACCCTGGTAATGTGTCTCGGCATGTAAGTTTTACTATAAACTTGGACACCAGCTCCCTTAGCTGGGAGAACCAGCTAGAAGGTTCACCTCCACCTGCAGTGCTTTAGCTTGTAGGTATCTTGCAAGGAAAGCTCTGAGCAAGGGCTCCCGAACGGTGACAATGTTCAATCAATGCCTTCATAAACTATTTATATAATTTTGTTTAATCTAACATCTAAGGTATATTACTACACATTATTCATGTCATAAAATCAAATTGTCAACATTTATTGTAGTTCAGATATTGTAACAAAACTAACAGTTAAATAAATACCTAGTTATAATGACAAGATAAGGCATGTTCGCCATCTTGATCTGTCAATCTGCATTGTATGTCAACTGGCTTCACCAACAACACGTATGTTACTTCTCAAAAGTCTTTACATCTGACTTGGAAGATCCAGCACATCAATGTAAGAAATTTCCCCCTTACAATATGTATGTTCCGTTTCTCTTGCCCTCCTCAGAGGCCGTTCCTCTTGCCGGCTTTCAGGCAGGGGGAGAAGCACAGTCCACGAGGGATAGGCTCTGCTAAACACTGCTGAACAAATGTCAACCTTCTATAAGAAGAGGGATCACTCTCTCTACTCCGATCTTGGAAATGACGATTTAATACGTATTTATACTTTAAGTTAAAAGACTTAGCTTAAGTATGAACTATTCCAAAGCTAAATAATATTGAAAAATCACAAACTAAATTTGAGACACTGAAAAACATAATAGGTACTAAAACGGAACCTAATACTTTGTCTGAACACACAGATTCGGAGTGGATCTAATTTAGCAGTTTACTAAGGGAAACGTATAAAGTTTCTTTTAAACATGCACTACAATAGATTCATTGGCATATTACCTAAGATGAGGAAGATAAGTGTAGGAGAACTGGCATAGAGCTTTGGCAGCAAGCTCCCTCGTCTCGTCAATTTTCAGTGAAGCTAGGAGAGCAGGCAATATACCCTGTTCGTGAAGGAGTTTGCAAGTCGCGCCACTGGACATTGACAGGTTTCCAAGAGTTGTCAAGGCCACTTTCTACCAAATTTTTCAGAACATAAGCACGATAAATTATCATAATAATAAGGCGTATACGAAATGAATAAGTGGTACCCTACAGGGTCGCAGTTTCGGGCACACCACCGGCTAGGGTTCGATTCTACTTATAATTTGTGACATTTTTGTCCTATAACATACATTGCTTCCGAATCTACCTTAAGTTAGCGGAAGCATTGTTTTCAGTTTCGTAGGAAAACAAATTTTTGGTCTCCAAAATCAAAATTTCCACTCGTATTTCACGTTTTAGACCATTCTGAACCACTTTGGTTCCGTGTCTGTCGTGTGTATGCAAATCATTGTAACAAGCGTATTTACCACGGTTTTCATCCGATTTGGATGAAATTTTCAGGGAATGTGCGAGCTAAGTTTAATCGTTCTTGACTCAATATCTCACTCTGCGCATGCGCAAACGTAAATTCTACCAGGCATTCTACCAAATTCTACGCCATAGTCGTTCGATCTCGCTCAAAGTTTGATGGTAGTTGGGGGATGGCAATTTGATCATCTTCTTGACATCTGCGTGAAAAAATACGTGGAAACCGACCCCAAACTAGTATTTTCTTAGGGGGTCATTTTTCACGAAAACCCTCGATTTCATAGAAAGAACACATTTTTCAGCATACAAACATACTTTTCTCCCCCAATTAACAAAGTAAAATAAAAATTGACTTCACCGTTGGAAAGCTGGGATTGTGTTGCAAAATTTAGGCTCATAACATGAGAATTTTCATCCAGGACTTTTCGAGAGACAAACTTTGAGAAAGCGAAATTTTTTGGAATTTTACACATTTTTCACTTACGGATTATTTTTCACCCGTTCATTCCATTTGAACGTTTTTTTTTTTTTATTCATTAGGGAGATAGGAAATCTTATGCCATTTTCAACGGTATAATCAGATTTGAGCTTCGACTGAAAACTCAGTGAGTTAAGACAGTTTTCGTGACACGAAGTCGAAAACGCGAAAAAAACCATAAAAGTGAAAAAAACGGTCTTTAGAGTTAATTAAAAAATATATGTTATACGACAAAAAAAGTCACAAATTAGTTGTAGAATCAAACCCTAGCCTTGGTGCGTTCGAAATTGTGACACCCAGTATAAGGTCCTTAACAAAAGAAACCAGCTGGGTATACAAATATATTGGTATGAGCATACGTTATGCAAAGAATATGACTAAATGATTAAGGGGAATACATAGACAACGCCTATGAATTTGACTATGGACTCAAACTCGCTCAAATGGAGGTTGTGTGGACACCATCGCTCTGGAAATCCCTCCTCCATGGAGAGGCCGCAGACGCAAGTAATACATTCTAACCTCAAGTTGGCAACCTTGACAGCACGTTGTAAGGGAAAGTTTCCCTGTTTTGTGGGGAAAGGGACGGGGAAATCCCCTCCCCCCCATATTCTGCACTAGTTACAATTCTGAAAGCTTACTCTTTGCTTAGTAATTCTGACTGTTAGGCTGAATTCCTTGTGCTGAGGATTTATACATAGAGTTCTTTGGAAATTTTGGAGGAGAGGAGAAGTCAAGGATTCAGCAGTTAGTTTTTAAGAACAGAGATATTTTGGATGAAGAGGTGGCTGTTATAGAGCCACTCAGACTCAATTGCTGTCTATGAAATCCACCCTGAGTATCTTACGTGTGGTATGTATTATTTAGTATTTCAATTGTCCATTTATCAATATTTCTTCTTTATTCTCCAATCTAATCCCTAAAACAAGGCACCAGGAATATATGACATACTTAGTTCGAAACCTTCATTCATTTGCAAGATAACATTATCATAATGTTCATTCATGTAACTAAATGTTATTGATATATAAGCTAGACCAATTACTGTTATTATTTTTTAACTAAAAAGGAGAGTAAATGAAACGTACAAACAATAAGTAATGTGTGAGACAGTTAAAGAATGGTAAGGTAATAATTGTTCAAATACTACCTATAATTTGTTCAAAACGGGATGGCAATTCGAAAGTTGCCTGATTCACTATTACACTCACAGTACCAAACAGTTCATGGAAGGCTCGACTACCTGGGGCACATTTTATAAACGACAAGTTGTACAAGTTAACAAATACAGGTACTTGTAATGTAAGAAAAACTAGAACAAGTGTTTCACCAAAACAAAGAGTACGAATGTAGAAAAGATACACTTGTAGAAGCTAGGTTTACAAGTGTAGCAGAAAAGAAAAACGCTGCAAATTATTTCACAAAGGTTTATTATTTTTCCAATTGAGTTTGATCGTAGATTTAGTTGGCTTGCGTACGTCATAAGGCCCGTCCAGACTCCTTGGCGTGTCCTATTTCGAGTTGCCACAACCTATACTTCTATAATTATATACGCATGTTTATATTTCTCGATTTGAGCTCGTATCTATTCAAATAGTTATTGCCTCAATAATTATCTAAGTACGTACGAAAAGTCAAGAGGATATGTTATTAAATATGTGTAGGAAAAGCATTGGTATCAACACAGAAATATGACCTAGAAAAAAACATATATTCATGCCCCGAAGGAACGCTGTACCCACCTCATGGTGCCGCGGTGTATTATATGGGTATAACACGTAAAAGTAATAAAATCCATTCTCCTAAACCCCTCTGCTACGCCCCTGGTCACTCCAGCCACCACAAGGTGCCGCCGCGCCTCCTCTCACTTCACCCCCCGCTCACCCCCCTCACCACCCACCATGACCCCCTGCGTGCCAGGCGTGCGTCTAACACGTCTAACACTCAAAGCCTTGAAAAAGACACTTTTTCGCCCGTTTTTGGCCCATAGCATCTATGCGAGTAAAGCGATCGGGATGGTTAAACGTTAGAACCAACTAGACCCCAAATGGAGTCTATGTGCGAAAGAACGGGTTTTTTAAGTCAATTCTTAGGTCTTCTATGGCCCGGGTGGCGCACGGCGAACAGACATTTCAAATTTGGATTCTACGCAAATTGAAACGTAAAGTGACAAAGTTTGAGGGGGGGTTATAAAATTTTTTTGCTACACGATCACATAGGCTTGTTATTGAAAATAATAAACCAAAATGGCGTGTGGGGACAAACGAAATGAACAACGTCAAGTGGGATGCCAAAATTGAAGTTTTGTCAGCGAATCATAATATAAAAACGGTGTTAAGTACACGATAGGATGTTTATCGTACATGACAAGGTGTAATGATTGGAAGACAGACAAATTATAAACTGAAAAGTGGAGAAAGTGTGTATTTGATTTCAACTTATTCTGATGGCTGGCATAATTGGATTTTTCCTCTTCATTCAGCAGAAACGATTAATCAATTCATCAAGTCTTAATGCTGCTGGGTTAGGAATGTCATGTGTAACTTCGAAATTATCTTCACTTTGTTCTTCAAAGATGGGGAGATCAATACCCGAACAGGAAAAATTGCACAGAGTCACGCAGCATTTGAATCATTCAAGGGTCTTGGAAGACATCCTAAATCCCTCGTTAAACTCGAAAATACCCACGAAAAAAGCGTTTATTTATGACCAAAAAAATCGACGGCGCCTTCTAGATGCTGAATGCTTCTTTCTTGTCGGTATTCTTCAACAGATGATTCCCGCATACTAAACACCGAAAAATTGTCAGCTCAAAATGTTGGAAAATAACAAGTTTACAGGTAAATGGACCCCTGTATACTTCTATAATTATATACGCATGTTTATATTTCTCGATTTGAGCTCCTATCTATTCAAATAGTTATTGCCTTGATAATATCATTATCTAAGCACGTTCGAAAAGTCGAGAGGATATGTTATTAAATATGCGTAGGAAAAGCATTGGTATTAACACACAAATATGACCTAGAAAAAAACATATATTCATGCCTCGAAGGAACGCCGTACCCACCACAAGGTGCCGCGGCGCCTCCTCTCACTCCACCCCCCCCCCCCACCAGCCACCGTGACCCCCTGCCAAGCGTGCCAGGCGTGCGTGCATGCGTAAGTCTAACAAAGCCTTGAAAAAGACACTTTTTCGCCCGTTTTTAGCCCATAGTATCTATGCGAGTAAAGCGATCGGGATGGTTAAACGTTAGGACCAACTAGACCCCAAATGGAGTCTATGTGCGAAAGAACGGGTTTTTTAGTCAATTCTTAGGCCTTTTATGGCCCGGACGGGGAACAGCGGACGGACATTTCAAATTTGGATTCTACGCACCTTGAAACGTAAAGTGACAAAGTTTGAGGGGGGGTTATAAAAATATTTTGCTACACGATCACATAGGCATATTATTGGAAATAATAAACCAAAAGGCCCCTGAGGTTACTAATTGAGGGCTTCCCCCGTAATCTCACTGATGAGTTTGGTGTAGTAGTGAATCTGGCAACTTCCGAACTGCCACCCCGTTTTGAACAAACTGTACATTATACAAACCAATTATATCCTTACTATAAGATTTATGTTGGTCCCATGTACGATTTGGATGATGTAAATGGCGGCTGCGTTTGCGACGAGGCTGCAAGACTTTGCGTCACCTAGAGACGCATTGCAACAACACTCCATAGCTTCCAATTGCTCGTAAGGATCGCTGCCTGTCAACATCGAGATGAAACATTGTAAAGTGTAGGACCAAAGGATGTATAGAATAGGAATCACCAATCATTAAATTCAGGTAGAGATGGCTGTTACGCTCCAGGAAAATAACTCACATAGTTACAAGGGGAAATTTCCCCTTAATTGTAACGACGCGAGTTCGAACTCCTGTGGAGGTATCGAATATTTTTGGGCCGTTACATAGCACATAGATACAAAAAATAAGAAACAAGAATAGTGAAACCTCTAGTTTTTCAAATAAGTAAGGCCGGCAATCCGATGCAGTGAGCAAGAGAGAATATAAACGTATTTCAGTTAAAACCCATCCCCTTCATTTGTGTAGGTACTCCGGGAACAATAAAATGTTGGTAAAATACCAATCTGGTTAAAAGAACTTTGCGTTGTAATGTGAAGCCTCACAAAAAAGCATTACTTTAAAAACCACTAAGATCACGGTTTTAAACGAAATTCCGGGGAACCTAGAACCTTCCACACCAAAAGAAAGTCAGTAGGACATACTTATCAATAGGAGAGTCTCCCGGGAGCACACCAAAAGGCACAACTAGCGCATCCTTCTGGCATTGCGGGCTACTAGTCAGCTGATCGGGTGCCTGATGTTTGTATTCGCCGGCTTCCCGCTAACACTTGAATCTCGTTGCCTTTTACTTTTAGTGAATTTGGGAGAAATCGTGAGTTAGGTATCGAAATGGATCCAATGCGAGTAATTTCGTTAAGCAGTTGGCAACCATCTCAAAATAGGTTTAGATACAAGTAGCATCAGAGATTGAATTAGTGTTTAGCGTTTGAAAACGTACCGAGGTACCTAGTTTGTATAGGTAGGGTACATACCTAGTTTGTATAGGTATGTAGGTATAGGTCGTTCACTATAAGGAGGCGCGTTTCTCCAAACCGTCCGGCAAAATTTTGCGCAGCTAGATTGAAGTTTTCACATCCCCTCTCTTACCACCCTATTACCTGGTTGCCCACCCCATCCGAGATATAAGCTCCCTGGGAAACCCGCACAAAAGACGGGAGGGGTTCACATGGAGTAGGACTGTAGGTTGGGTGGGGGAAGGGTCCCACTGCACAGCCCTGCTCTTCAGAGCCCCTCTCGGAGAAGGGCCTGGACCAGAGGGGCCTTATAGTGAACGACCTATACTACCTAATAAGTGTTGAGTGTATATCGTGATGTTTCATTTTTTGCAGCTCTCCTCGCTGACACTCATGTCAAGCATCTTTTTGCCCCCATGCTATGTATTTTGCTCTTTGCGGAACAAAAAGTGGAAGCTTTGTGTTGCTTGCGACGATTCTTGTACAATTCCTACAAACTTGTATATAATTGGTGGATAGTTTGTTCCAAAAAGAGGAGAGAAAATTAACGAAAATTCGCTCTTTTAGTTCTCAGTTTAGTTTTATTCATGTAGACTGGAAAAGCTCATCTTCTAAGGAATTTTTCTAGGTAATGTCCTTTTTGTTAGGTACCTATACCTATGCAAGTTTTCCGAGAGTTAATAATAAATAATCCATCCGTCTCTGTGTGCTTGCTAGGATCTCTGGGAGTGATTGGGACAGTTTTTAACCACGCTCAACAGACTCAGCGTTAAAAAGGTACAACAACAACCGCCTGAACCTGAAATCTAAAGCACAGTGTTATCACCAATGATACGCGATCAGCTGACTAGTACTGTAAGTTGCCCAGAATGCCACAAGAAGCGCTAGTTGTGCCTTTAGGCGTGCTCCCGCGAGACTCTCCTCTTATCAATCACAAGCATTGATCAAAGTGCAAATCTGTTAAATAAGGTACCTACTCAAAATTTATAGTTGACAAATTAGAATAATTAAAAAGTTTGATTATAAAGGAAAAAAAGTGTATTCCCCACTCATTTTTTTCATTTATTAATGCATAACTTAAGCTTAGGTAGGGTTTTTTTTTTCAAGAGTATGACTCAAGCTTGAAACTAAATTTGATTGAGTCCTTTGGCATAGCAAGAAATCAATACAATATTGGAATTATTTATGTACAGGGTGCAACAACTAGAATTCCCACATTTCTCAAAATCATCCTTTTCATGTTCGTATATGTACTCTTTCTCTGAATATCTTACCAGTTTGACCAGAATACTCATGGCCACAAGAAAAGAAGTAGACCCCACTAGTAGTTGATAAACCCCACTTTTATCCTGAACACTGATAAGCTTTAGGACTATTTGTATTCTTAAAACCCACTTAGTAACCCTTCTACGATAGTATTTTATTACTTTATCAGAATTTAGGTATACGTATCTCAGTTATTGTATGTTACTGTAGATGACCTAACCGTCGAAATCAATCCAACATAGCAACTCTTTATTTTCATGGAATGAGACAACGTTCTTCTTTAAATTCTGTTTTTTATAGAAATGGGTTCCCATAACTTCGCCTCGTGTGATTTAATTCGTATGTATGAATATAACTTAGGTAGTAGAATCGTGGTGAAATAAATGAGTCGATTAATTTGAATGAAACTTACTGATCAGTCGCCCAACAATAAAATGTAGAGCAGATTTGTGTCTTAGGAAGTTCACTATGTGAGCTGTATCTTGAACAAATGCTTTCTTCAAGATAGGAAGACTTTCTTGGGTGTTGTTTTCCAAATTACTCAAAGCAGCTTTGACGGTTTTAAAGGTTATTTCAGGAGTCCTTTCAGTATCAACTCCTCTTGCAGTGGAGTACAGTTCCTAGAAGAACATAATGGTATGTAATGTATAGATTACAGGGACGCAGTTGTAAATTTGAATGATTATCATCACTTTGAATTACTATCACTAGGAGAGAAGAGTGGCTTAGTAGTGGAGGGTACCGTAACCGAATCCCCCCTTCCTATCCAAAGTCTCCCACTAAACAAAGATAAAGCAGTTCTCAGCAAGTTGGTCAAGGGAATCGTACAGTTATAAAATTGGCCTTCTAGCGTTAGTTGGAAACTACAAAATCCCACACAAATAGCCAGTGTCCAGGACTTGCCAACGGGGAGGTAACTGCTTGAAAGTCCACCCAGTCCGCCCCAACCACCCATCACCCAACCATGGCAAACTGGCAATAGTAGGTTTTTTAAAATTTTTTTTTAAATTTATTTATTTGGCAAAAATATATTTATAAGAAAAATAAATAACAGTAGTACTTGACAATACTAGTAATAAACAAATTAAAACAAGATACTTCTTTTTAAAAAAGTGAACATTTTTCAAAGACACTAAATTGGAACTAATTTAATCAAGGACTTCAAAAAATCAAATAATTTGCCCACCAAGGCTTAAGTTCAAAAGAACTTGTGTCCCCTGGTGGAGTCTTACTCTTAATAAGAGGCGCCCAGCTGTACAATACTAGACTATACATATATAAAAACAAAAGTGAATATGACTATATATAAAGATAAAACTGGCGGAAACAGGAATAACTACTTTATCAAAATAAAATACCCTTAACCGATATGAAAATAATATTTAAAATTAATTATGAATTCACTCATGAAATACAGAACATGGTTCCCATGAGTGGTTCCTATGGTTCCCAACAATTATTGAATGTCAGAAAGAATCCCCGATATACATCTTTTAAAACCATTTACGTTGGGGAAAATGAACAAATTAATTTTGTGTCTATATAAATTGTCCCTCCCCATACGGTAATACCGTATTTAAGTAATAAGAAAGCAAGACCAAAATAAACCATCCGTAACTGCTTTTTAGATAAAAAGCATCTCACAGTCAAACACAAAAAATAGTTTACGTAGTTTACTTAAAAGACATGTTATGTAGTTTTTAAATTTTAAATTCCCAACAAAGATAATCCCCAGATACTTGCAACTGTCACTAAAAGTCAATGATCTGCAATTACAACCCAACCTTAATCCAGTACACTGGTAATCATAGGTACAGGTGAACTACAAAGTATTCATCGATCTTTAATTCGAATCTACCATGAAGAATTAATAGAACTAACTTAATCAAAACCAATCAGAATCTGCCCAAATTTAAGTTTTCAGATTTTTATTCTTTTAATTGTTTACCTACCTACCTTGGACTCCTTCTTTTCGTCAGGGGTACAGGCAATACCAGCAGTACCCCTGAATCTAAGCTCCTGATTATCACTCACTGGCTTCAACTGGATGCGTCGTGATCATTTTTGGTTCTCTCAAATAATACAACAAACTGAACGGTACGATTTTTTAGTATAATCATGCGCATATACATTTTTTAATGTTCTAGTTAATAGTTGATACATTTCTTTCAATTAATATTCTCTAAAAAAGTTTAATATTTTTTTTTGCCATTTTTAGTAATTTTTTCAGCACACTTCTAAGTTTGACCAATTGATTGTGCTCAAAAAGTTTTGCCCAATGAGTAACTAATCCTTTCTTTTGGAATGATTGATTTTTTGGCGCAAAAAAACCTTTCTTATTTCAATCCTAAGGAGAGTTACGATTTGGAATGGCATACACGTAAACGTATTTTATAAGTTAATGAAAAAGTGTAGAAATCCAAGAATCGTTTAGGAATGCCTCTCGTCTGAATGAAGTTAGCAATGTTATTTACATGATTCATGCAATACCTATTGCTTGGTTCGGAGGCAAAACTATTAAGTTATTCATAGGTATTGGAACCAACGATTCGAAAACAGATAACGAAATCTACAACTTTATTTTACATGGCTAGTCAAGTTTTCTAGGTACTTCTGTTGACTTGTCGACAAGTTTAGAACAGCAATAGAATTTACTGATGAACTTGAATAGCCATTACCTAAAACTCATTATTAGAATTCATCACTATTTCATAACTCGGAGGAATTCATTAAAACATCATCCACTAGTAGTTAAACTTAAGTTTAAAGTTAATATAGAAACTTTTACCATCCTCCGATGGTCTCGTGATACTGCATGGTGGTGTTTTGCAGCTGCTCTCACCCGATCCACCATGGTTTGTCTTGAAAATCTATTAAGTCAGAAATAAACACTTTCTTGTAATTATTTTCATAATAAAGTTCCAACAGTTGGTATATACATTCATTTGTTTGAAATAAATAAACCTCATTTTTTACTCTGAGCTAATAAAATACCGCATCAACAGCCAAAATAAACAAAGAATCAGGTTATAAAAATTATGGGATGGTAACAAGATGGTTTTATACTTCTTCTTCTTGACTTCCATCTCTATGTTGTGATACTCGACTTTGTTGGCTTCATCCTCCATGTTCAGATTTCAAATTGGTGTGCGCAACCTGGCGGCGCTAGATGAACTACTAGGAAGCAGGTTTCTGTTTGAGTTGGCAGCATCTGGAGGCAACGGTGATAATAGAGAGGCTTTGTACATCTCGTATGAGTCGTATGTATTAATTTTCTCGTACACGAAAATAACTTCTCCGAAACGGGAAGAGGTTTTAGTTTTGTAGAAACACTTTTTGGAACGGCAAGAGTAAGTTTTACTCATGCTCAGCTTTTTCAGAAAAAGTAATTTTACGAGATGACATGACCTTTTTCCAGGATTACCCTAACTGATTGTTCACCATGCAGTTGGTATCCGGACACACAACCGACATAATTGCCTGAATTTTCCCGCTTTTGTGCTGCCTTTGTATTTGTAATCCCTCTCCCCCCCCCCCCCCCATCACAACCAGAAGAGTTATTAGCAGCATTAATTTTGTTCATAACTTTTGACGTTTCTTGAAGCCACAATTTCAGTCTTTTCATTTTCAAGATTTAAACTTTCAAGATTTAATTTGCACGTTCTAATGTTTTCTACATGGCTAAATCTTATATGCATGATGTGGGGGTAAATATCGTTGTATCTGATTTCATGTTGGGTATTTAAGCAGTGTGTCACTGCAAGGGTCACGTTAACGTCACTATACCTAAGAGCTTTCTTTCTCTCAGGCTTATGAAAACTGTACCGAAAATTAATTCGAAAAGGTTAGCTAGGTAATTGTTCTTGTTCCAACAGCTCGTTTTCGTGTTTACGAGAAATACGAGTTCGAGAAGTACACAAACTTTCTAATATTTTGTTACGTGTCGCCACTTCGTTTTCGTAATCCTAAATAAAATGCCAGGCAGAATTTTTAGCGTGGAACAGGCTTTTACCATTACCAAGACCTAACAAGTAGCAAGTGAAAAATGTGGCTGGGAGCACTCAAGGGTGGCTCCCAATAGTCCACAAACTCTTGGGGAGGGGGTGAGACTTGTTCATCTCCAGTTCCTTCCCGTACCTCCACAGCGACACGAGCCGGATGCTTCCTTCACAAATTCTGGACCCACTGATATTCCTACCTTCTTACAAGGCCCCAATGTAGAAGGAACCGCTCCCTGATGCCCCGCCACGGTAACTTCCTCAACCTGTGGGAAGATCTATATATAGGCTGCAACTTCTTCTTACAAGACATCAGGCCCCTTAACAGCTGTCTCGCCAGGTCCTGGAAGTAGGCACTCTCATAACCATTGTAGTGGATTTAGATAGGTTTTACTTGGCGTAGGTAGGCCAAGTCGGACATTTATATCCCGGTTATGCGGGTTGGTCTCCGGGTCACCCCCGCGAGGAATGCGGGTGGAGCCGCCAAGGTCAACTGGTTTGGCGGACTGAAAGGGGAGATAGTCCGTGTCGCAGCCGCGTGGAGCGCTAGGCTCGCGTAGCAAGTGCTGGGTTCGATCAGTTTGGTACTGAGCCGTTTTGTAATATTCCGGCCTTAGATTTATATCTGAAAGGGGAATATGTTGAGCTTGGTTGAGGTACTGAAAAGTATCCTTCGCTTTTTGTGCATTTGGAGTGTATTTGACACTCGGATCGGCCGGGTAAGCCTGCGTCGAATATCGTGGGTATTCGGACAGCTTGGTCGAATCGTAATGATCGGCTTCAGAGCGAGTCTGAAAGGTTTCCTCGATCTTTTGTATAGGCGAGGCTTGTTCGAACGTTTCTCGAACGAATACGTCGGGCGAGAAGGCGATCCGGACGTGAGGGTCGCGCCTTGCGTTGTCGCTGGGTTCAGCGGACTCGCCGTGTGGCCGGTAGGGCGCACTACGTGGGCTACTCGGCCCGGCTTCGCCGTCGTCCATCTCCCCTTGCAAGGGGAAGTAGGAAGGCCGACGTTCCATCGAAATGATCGAGTTTTAGCTCGTTTCGATGCCTCTATGTGTGAAAAATAGAGGGTTTTGGAGGTGGACTCGCTTGACAGAGCGTCTTTCCAATGCTCGGATGTCAGGGTCCTACCTCGTAGCCTTGAAAAAGGCTTCCTTAGACGGTAAATTAGAGCGGAGGAGCTGAGTAATTTACCGGCGTGCCCACAGCGGTCGGTTACGAGCTTAAGGCTACGAAACCCGGGCGACACGGCTCGGAACGTCCCTCGGGCGTGCGAGCTAAAGAGAATATCGATAGCTGCACCGGGTGGCGTCCTGACAGATGAACTACGTTGGGCAATGAGCAGGATGAATAATCACTGGACTCGTAGATACCAATGCGAAATCTGTGTGGAGAGAAGGTATGCCTTGTAGAAAGCAGTAGGAAGCCGTTCTTGAGATGACTTCGTGAGGCAGAAGGTTCGTCAGCGTAGAGCGTGTAGAATTCTTCGTACTTCAGAGTGTGTCGTCGTCGAGAGCGGAGAGTGGAATGAAATTCGGAGGGCTCCCAGCGGGGTATTTATAGGGAGGTGGCCGCCTCCTGCCGCCTCCTGGTTGGTCCGCTTAATTTCATAAATTCGACTGTGCAATCTCATTGGTTCGCACAGTGTTTTCTCAGTATCTGTGCATATGATAGCTGAGTTGGTCTTTCGAGGTGGTTTCCCTGCGTCCGTCGCTGTGACGGGGTCCCCGGGGGTGGCTGAACGACCTTGAGTTTTCCTGTTTGAGGTTTCTCATTCAAGGCGACTTGTTTCGAGATGTTTGTCGTATCTCTCTCGCCCAGTAAATGTTTGGGGAGGTCGCCTTGTGTGTTATTCTTTAATATTTCACTTTTGGGAGAGAATTTAGTATTTTCTCTCTGGTGAAATATTTTGTTTGACGGAGTTATAATTCGACGTCTTGTAAATATTTTTGTGTTGTATCTACCTCTTTTTGGTAGCCCTGAAAAGGGCTGTTGACAAGAGGGGGTGGATTTCACCACAGGGGCCCTCCCAAGACGTCGTGTTAATAACGACGACGCCGGTTGGGGTGATTCGAGCGCCGTTACCCACCTCTCGTCGAATTTGGTAGAGGGGACGTGCCTTCTGGCAGATTTTCGGGGAGTTTTCTCCTTACTTTCTGTCTGATTTTGTGACACAGATTGTCCTTGTGATACAGCTTCTTCCGAGTGTAGAGTATAAGCTGGCTTGATTTGCTGTTTGGGAACTTTTTTAGTATGTTCGCCAATTTGCACTGTAACCGAAAACTTATCTCTTTTAACCACTTTGAATGGTCCCGTGTAAGGACATTGCAGAGAGGTGAGCTGTATGGGCACTCTGATATAGACATGAGTACATGTATCCAAATTTTTGGGCATGTTTACGGCATATTTCGTATTATTATGTTTAATATGCGTAGGCCGGAAGAAAAGAGGTTCCGAAAGGTTCGTAGAAGTTACGAAAATGTCTCCTGGGAGTGGTACGTCAATTCCGTAAACTTTTTGGAAAGGCGTAGTTTCGGTCGCCGGGTCTACTGCCGTACGCATGGCGAGTAGAACTTTGGGAAGTGCGTCGAGCCAATTTTCGTTTTGCGCTTTGAGAGCCTCTTTCAAAGATCTATTTCTGCGTTCTACCATTCCGTTTGTTGATGGTTTGTATGGTAACGTGTGAGTATGTTTTACTCCGAGACGTTCCATAATGGAATTGAACAGATCTGATTCAAATTGAGTGCCCTGATCACTTGTGATGTATTTAGGTACGCCCTTTGAAGCTACCCAAATATTGATAAAGGCATTTGTGATTGTGGTTGTTTCGATGTTGTTAAGAGGGACTGCCTCTAGCCAACCCGTTGCTC
The DNA here is from genome assembly GCA_030762985.1 of Adelphocoris suturalis. Taxonomy (NCBI): domain Eukaryota; kingdom Metazoa; phylum Arthropoda; class Insecta; order Hemiptera; family Miridae; genus Adelphocoris; species Adelphocoris suturalis. Next base: position 17,733,947 of record CM061041.1, on the reverse strand, counting down.
TATCAACCATCATCAAAATGTAACGTTTCCCTCCTTTAGCTAAAGGTAAGGGTCCGGTAATATCAACGTGTACGTGTGAAAATTTGTTTGCCGTTTCAAATTCGGAGTAAGGGAGCTTCACGGAGCGCGTGATTTTTGCTCGTTGGCAAGTTTCGCACGCTCGGACCCAGTTTGAGACATCTGCACGGAGTCCGTGCCAAAAATATCGTTGTTTAACTTTATACACTGTAGAGTGTATACCTGGGTGTCCCAAATTGTGAATTTGGCTTATTATTTCTTCCCTTATTTCGTTTGGAATATAAGGTCTAGGGTGTCCTAGGTCTAGGTTACACCAAATTTCTCCTTGAGAGAATTCAACTCGTGTGAGTTTCAATTTGTCCTCCGCGGTAGGGGGAGAACGAATTTGTGAATTTGAAATGTGCAGTAGAAGATTGCATTCTATTGCAGCCGTAATTTTCGAAATTTCGGCTATGGGTGGACCCTCGTCCGTCTGGGTTGAAATCGATTTTGTTTGAATTTCAACCGGATCGAAGGGTCTGGAGAGTGCGTCGGCGACGACGTTGCTCTCTCCGGAAATATGACGAATGTCACTCGTCATTTGAGAGATGTATGTTAGCCATCTTAATCTCATTTTAGAAAAATGTGCATTCTTCTTAAGCATCGTGCCTAGCAGAGGCTTGTGATCCGAACAGATATGGAAAGATCTGCCGTCCAAGTCGTTGTGCCAGTGAATGCACGCTTGGTAAACGGCGAACATTTCCTTGTCGAACGATGCTTTGTTCTTCCATTGTTCTGGAATTTCTTTACTGAAAAATCCCAATGGTTGGTACGATTTCGAGCCATGTTTGTCTGTAATTTCTTGTTCTAGTGCCGCTCCGATGTGTGTGTCGGATGCGTCACAGACTAATCTCCACTCCGCCGTAGGGTGTGGGTGAGCAATGTTATGCAATGTTGCTTTGATCATTGCTTGCTTTAAGCTGTTGAAAGCTTTTTCTCTCTCTGATGTCCATTCGATAGGTGTTCTGTCATTTTTTTTGTTTGACTGAATGGAGTCATACAGAGGTTGTGCCGTGTGAGCGAATTTGCTTGAGCATGCTCGGTAGAAACCACACATACCTAGGAATCTGCGTAGACTTCGTACGTCTACTGGCCTAGGAAATTGTTCTATGGCTTCTATTTTATCTCGTTTAGGAATTATCCCTTCCTTCGAGATAGTGAAACCTAGGAAATCGACGGTAGGTTTTGAAAAAATGCATTTATCAAAACCTACTCGAAGTCCGTGTTCCCCTAGTTTGTCAAAAATTTGTCTGAGGTGGTTCATGTGTTCGTTATAATTTTTAGAAGCCACCAGGATGTCATCTAGGTATACAAATGCGAAATCAAATTTTCGCATGATGCTGTCCATGTATCTTTGCCATGTTTGAGCCGCTCCGGCCAAACCCATGCTCATTTGCTTAAACTCATAAAGACCGAAAGGTGTAATAATCGCAGTTTTATGAGCGTCATCTGGGTGCATCGGAATATGATAATACGCTGATTTTAAATCTATTGTCGAATAGATTTGCGTATCATGTAAATTCGCTTGGAAAGAGCGAATGTGAGGAGGAGGGTAGGCGTCTTTCTTCGTTTTCGCGTTGAGGAAACGGTAGTCGCCGGTGATTCTCCATGACCCGTCTTTTTTTGGCACGCAGTGTAACGGGGATGCCCATTCGGAATCCGATGGTGCAATTATGCCTTCTGAAAGCATTTTGTCAAAAGTACTTTTGACTTGAGCCCGTTTTTCGCCTGCCATGGGTCTTGCTCGGAAGTGTACTGGTGTTCCTTCCGTGGTTATACGGTGGTAAACCCCGTTGTTTTTCCATTTACCATGAATTTTGCTCATTTTATCATTGTATTTGTTAATGATAGAGCGAATGTTTTCGTCCTCCGTGATTTGCACGTCCGCTGGTTGAGGGGTATTGTCACGATGAGGGATATTAGCTGCAATTTGTTCGTCAGTGAACTTTTTGTTCATGACTGCAGCTATTTTTTGATCGGCATAGCACTTTATTTTATCTTTATAAATGTACTTGTGTTTGACCCGTATTCCGATATCCCAAGACTCGAGGAATGGGATACCTAGGATCGCTAGATCAACTTTCGTGATCATAAACTCGGTGGTCATGTCCCCGAGGCCGATGTTAATTGTTGTGTCAGCTCGCCCTAGTGTTTCTATAGGGGCTCCGTTAGCTGCTGTGAGCTTAACGTTGGACTTGAGAATTTTCAAGCCCAATTTTTTTGTGACATTGTGGGGCAGAATGTTCACTTCTGCTCCCGTGTCAATGAGAAATTCAGTGCCATTTAGTTTGCACTTGAAAAAGAGCCTTTTATACTCAGTAGACTGCCGGCGTATAGGCTCAGATACACTGGCAGTTATTCGTTTTCCGAACTCTCTGTGTCGGAGGTTGGAACGGTACTTTCTTGTACCGATCGCTGAGTATTTTCGGTAGAAACCCGGGTTTTAGGCTGGCTTATAGTCGCAGCCTTTCTGCTAGTTTTGGGAGCAGTGTTCGACTTCCAAGTGCAGTGTTCTGGGTCTGCACATTTGCGAGTTTCGTTACCGAAACGTGCGTGGTTTCGACAGACATAGGCCGTCGGTTTGTGAGGCTTACTCTCCACTGGTTGGGGTTTGAACTCAGCTTGTTTCGAGAGGGCCTTTTTGAAACCAGTATTTATGGGTTTCGGAGTAGATTCTACTCCTCGTATGTTCAGAGAAGTATTCTCTGTTCTGTACGCGTGTAGCGTATCAGCTAGGTCGAGCCGGGAGGTCGTGGTAGGCTGAGCTGCGACCATACCTCGTGCTTCGATGGGAAGAGTCTCGATCCACTTTTGAGTGATTAGAGCTTCCGAAAAGTACCCAACAGCTTTCGAGTACATCTCGTGGTACTTGGTGCTGGGTTTTTTGGCGAGAGATGCGGGGTCCTCGAGTGCGAGGAGCCTGTCCTGTAAGGACAACCCATATTCTCGCTGGAGACGCTGTTTGGCCTCTTCGTAGGGTGCGTGGGGTGCCGTGAGGTAAGCTGAGTCGATAGCTTCCCTCATTTCTTCTGGTACCCACTTGTATATAGCTGAGAAGCATTCGTTCTGCGTTCTCAGGTGTTTACGCACGCAGTATTGATCGAACTCGGCGAGTGCACGATCGATATTCTTCTTTTGGAAGATTGGTTTTTGGTAATCTCCCATCTCCTCTAAAAGTGCTTGAAAACCACCTTGTGTAGAGGGATGTTGCGTGAGATGTGGGGCGTAGAGGCCCGGCGGGGGTCGCACGCCCGCAGTGGTTCCCTGAAATCCACTAGCTTCATAAGAGGGAACGAAATGCTCCGTGTTGAGCCTGTTCAAAGGCGGGGTCACCATTTGTAGTGGATTTAGATAGGTTTTACTTGGCGTAGGTAGGCCAAGTCGGACATTTATATCCCGGTTATGCGGGTTGGTCTCCGGGTCACCCCCGCGAGGAATGCGGGTGGAGCCGCCAAGGTCAACTGGTTTGGCGGACTGAAAGGGGAGATAGTCCGTGTCGCAGCCGCGTGGAGCGCTAGGCTCGCGTAGCAAGTGCTGGGTTCGATCAGTTTGGTACTGAGCCGTTTTGTAATATTCCGGCCTTAGATTTATATCTGAAAGGGGAATATGTTGAGCTTGGTTGAGGTACTGAAAAGTATCCTTCGCTTTTTGTGCATTTGGAGTGTATTTGACACTCGGATCGGCCGGGTAAGCCTGCGTCGAATATCGTGGGTATTCGGACAGCTTGGTCGAATCGTAATGATCGGCTTCAGAGCGAGTCTGAAAGGTTTCCTCGATCTTTTGTATAAGCGAGGCTTGTTCGAACGTTTCTCGAACGAATACGTCGGGCGAGAAGGCGATCCGGACGTGAGGGTCGCGCCTTGCGTTGTCGCTGGGTTCAGCGGACTCGCCGTGTGGCCGGTAGGGCGCACTACGTGGGCTACTCGGCCCGGCTTCGCCGTCGTCCATCTCCCCTTGCAAGGGGAAGTAGGAAGGCCGACGTTCCATCGAAATGATCGAGTTTTAGCTCGTTTCGATGCCTCTATGTGTGAAAAATAGAGGGTTTTGGAGGTGGACTCGCTTGACAGAGCGTCTTTCCAATGCTCGGATGTCAGGGTCCTACCTCGTAGCCTTGAAAAAGGCTTCCTTAGACGGTAAATTAGAGCGGAGGAGCTGAGTAATTTACCGGCGTGCCCACAGCGGTCGGTTACGAGCTTAAGGCTACGAAACCCGGGCGACACGGCTCGGAACGTCCCTCGGGCGTGCGAGCTAAAGAGAATATCGATAGCTGCACCGGGTGGCGTCCTGACAGATGAACTACGTTGGGCAATGAGCAGGATGAATAATCACTGGACTCGTAGATACCAATGCGAAATCTGTGTGGAGAGAAGGTCTGGCTTGTAGAAAGCAGTAGGAAGCCGTTCTTGAGATGACTTCGTGAGGCAGAAGGTTCGTCAGCGTAGAGCGTGTAGAATTCTTCGTACTTCAGAGTGTGTCGTCGTCGAGAGCGGAGAGTGGAATGAAATTCGGAGGGCTCCCAGCGGGGTATTTATAGGGAGGTGGCCGCCTCCTGCCGCCTCCTGGTTGGTCCGCTTAATTTCATAAATTCGACTGTGCAATCTCATTGGTTCGCACAGTGTTTTCTCAGTATCTGTGCATATGATAGCTGAGTTGGTCTTTCGAGGTGGTTTCCCTGCGTCCGTCGCTGTGACGGGGTCCCCGGGGGTGGCTGAACGACCTTGAGTTTTCCTGTTTGAGGTTTCTCATTCAAGGCGACTTGTTTCGAGATGTTTGTCGTATCTCTCTCGCCCAGTAAATGTTTGGGGAGGTCGCCTTGTGTGTTATTCTTTAATATTTCACTTTTGGGAGAGAATTTAGTATTTTCTCTCTGGTGAAATATTTTGTTTGACGGAGTTACGACGTATAATTCGACGTCTTGTAAATATTTTTGTGTTGTATCTACCTCTTTTTGGTAGCCCTGAAAAGGGCTGTTGACAAGAGGGGGTGGATTTCACCACAACCATCAATACAGCCCACCTGCTCCCCGGGCCTCAATACTTCAGTCTTAAAGTTTTTAAGAAGACTGGAGGTCCTGGGGGAGGATTGCTGAATGGCGGGCTGCTGCCACACACCTGTAAGAGATGCAGGAGAGGCCCCACAGCTATTTGCCAGGATTGCATCCCGGACAAGTTGCTTATAGTGGGGCCTCAGGCAAATGGATTGAATGACAGAAAGCGTGCGTATGGGAAAACGTTGTTGCAGAAATACGTTAATATGGCGTACCCCATTGCGCACAGTCTCTGCCTTCTCTGTTGCCATTCGCCACAAATCCTCAGAAGCATACCTGGTCCAGTCTCACTCTTTATCATCTGTAGCATTGGCCTGCACAGGCCTGCCAGACGTGGGCACTGCGGCCACACTTGGAACTGAAGGATCTTTCACAGTGGGCACACTGGTGGGCATTAATCAGGGCAGAGGAAGAGGATGAAGATGAGAGGAAGGATGACCAATGCCTTCCCGTGGACCCCACGTGCCAATGAGACCAAAACTGCTAACTAAATCTTTATTATTGACTATTATGTGATCTATTTGTGTATCAGCTGGAGAAGAAATATAATGATGAGTGGCTTGAAGATTCAAATAGGAAAGATTGTAAGTATCTAGACAATTTATAAATAAATTTCGATCCGATGATTCTGTGAGAAGATCCACATTCCAGTCACCGAGAATAGGTGCATAGACCTAAGTAATTATGCGCAATCAACGAAATATCACGAAATACTACACCCATCTAGCCACATTTAGGCGGTCTATACACCCTTCCCACTAATAATTAAGACTTCGATGAACCGATTTCGACAAATATGTTTCAGGTGTGTTGGTGAATAATGACTACGATGCAACCATAATTTTAGGTGACAGCTGGCTACTGACATACATTGCAACACCCCCTCTACCTTTGCCAGTTCTCTCTACCCTAAACAATGTATAACCGTCCAAATAAAAGGCATCTGAACTGAAAGGAGGCTTTTTTTTTTTCTTTTTTTTTGAGCCACTGAGGCCGTAATGGCCTATTGTAGCTGGAGAAGGAGGCCGTACCTCCTCCCCATCCCAGACACTAGGTCTGCCCGATACCGACAGCCCTGCCAAACCAAGCACTATCTGCCTGGTTCCGGCACTCCTACCAGCCCTCAGGCACTGTCTGGGCCCGAGTGCTCCACCCTCGGTAAATTACTGAGTCGCAGCCCCAGTCTGGCTTGGCGCCATATCGCCAATGCCAGCCACAGCTGGGAAGTCAATCCTTCCCCACCTCGTTTTGGCAAAAGCGAGGAGAGTCTTAATCTCCCCCATCTTAATGTCTTGGGGATCGATGGAGGTTCTACCCCAATTCAAGAAGCGATTTCTTGCCAACATAGGGCAATGGCAGACCACATGACTCGCCGTCTCGTCCTCTGCCCCACAGAAGCGGCAGAGAGTGGAGTCTGATTTGCCCATTTTATGGAGATGGTATCTAAGTGGGCAGTGCCCAGTTAAGAGCCCCACAACCATACGTATCTCCCTTCTCCCCAGGCTGAGCAGCTCCTTAGCTCTCTTCCTAGAAAAGTGAATAAATTGTTTCGCCTGCCTCAGGCCCTTGACCTGAAGCCAGTGGGCAGTCCTCTTCTTACTCTCCCATTTGGTGAGCTCTCCGAGGAGAAAACTCCCCATAGTGGCCAGAAAAGGTTCTGGGCCCACAGGGAGAGAAGCCGCTCCCTTCCTAGCAAGAGCGTCAGCTTGTTCATTCCCCTCCACCCCCTGGTGCCCTGGGCACCACAGCAAGGTAACCTTATTGTTCCTGGCAAGGGTCTTGAGGTTAGTCAAGCATTCCCACACCAGCTTCGACGAAATAGTGAAAGAAGCTAGTGCCTTCAAGGCTGCTTGACTATCTGATAAGATGTAGATTTTTGCTCCATTCACTTGACGACTCACCAGTCTGTCAGCGCAGGAGCTTATGGCATATATTTCTGCCTGGAAAATGGTGGCGACTGTTCCTAGGGATTCTGAAATCTCCGTTCGTGGGCCGAAGATACCCGATCCAGCCCCACCATTCATGACCGAGCCATCTGTATAGAACACTATAGCCCCACGTTCGAATTGGGGCCTCCCTTCTGTCCAAATTGATCGATCATGAATGTAGACCTTGAAGGGGAGATCAAAGTTCCGTGTCTCCGCCATGTAATCGGAAACACTGAGCGCTGACTCATCCACTGCAACCTCCTTCAAGATGGCATGGTGAGTACGCCCAGATTCCCGCTTTAAAAAGCCATTCCTCCACAGCCTCACTCCCTGCAGGAAGGCAACCCTCCTCACATGGATGTGCAGGGGTCCAGTGCAGCTGTAGGACTCGTGTGCATGGAGCCTGTAACCCCAATGCACGCCATCCTTTGCAGCCTTGCTAGCTGACTCACTGCCGTTGCCTGGCTGACCTTTGTCCACCAGACAAGGGCCCCGTAGGTCAGCATCGGTCTGACCACTGTAGTATATAACCACATGGTCATCTTTGGGATCAAGCCCCATGTCTTCCCTAACATGCGTCGGCCCGACGCCATAACAAAGATGGCCCTGTCCACGGCCCTCTTAATGTGAGGCGTCCAGGTTAACTTCTGATCAAAGGTGACTCCCAGGTATCTGGCCCTGGTGCAGAAGGGAAGTTGCCTGCCTCCCAGACAGACCACCTGCATGTCAACCTTTCGTCTTCTGGTGAACGGAAGAAGGGTCACTTTATCAGGGTTCACATATAGCCCCTCCTCCGTGCACCATTGCTGTACGACATCCAACGCCATCTGCATACGTTCGCGGACTGTCTCCTCGAACTTGCCCCTGACGATGACCACAATGTCGTCAGCATATCCTACCACCTCAAAGCCCTTGTCTCTGAGTTTTTGTAGGAGGCTATCTACCACGAGTAGCCATAATGGAGGGGAGAGCACGCCGCCCTGCGGACATGGGCTTTAAAAATGTCTCTGATAATCCTATAACATCCGAGCCACGACCGAAGACAATTTTTGCGAATTCATCCCAATGTTCTAGTAGACTACGTTAACATGAGCAAGCCTGGCAAAATGTTTTCCTTTGTAATGATCAAAACTGTTTTTCAACAGATTATCAGAATTAATTTAAAAAGAAATATTGTAACTTGATATAATTCAATATAGATTTTAGTTTAGCAATCTTACTTCTAGCGACAAGACTCACGAAAACAAAAATACATAAGTAAATGTGATAGGTACCGTTATTTGGGTAGAGTGCTCAAAAAGGCAGCATCAGTCATATGAATGGCGTTTGTTTCTTCACTATTTTTGAGAAAAATCCTTTCAATTCGCATCCAGGCGAACTTGTAACCATTGACCTTCTCAAACTCTTTGAAGGATTGAAAAAGCTTTCGATTTTGGTAGGTGAGACAGTTATTAACAAAATTCGGAGATAACTCACAGTGAGGAATCCCATTTGAAGATTGGAGAGGTCCTTACATGCTCGCGCAGAAGCATGAAATTCCTTCTTGCCGATTTTCCTAGCAAAGGTGACTACCACGATAGCAGTTTAATAGGTTTAATACGATAGCAGTCATCAATCATATCTTCACTCACGGGATAGTTAATAACTTCACCAACTTTATTGACAATGTCGGTGACCTTCTCGTTATAAGTAAATGGGAAACCAAATATTTCAATTGAATCCCTTCTGTTCAAGGTCATTCATCAACCCAGAAAAAGCCGAAATTTGTTTGTCAAAAACAGTCTGTCGATTGACAATATCTGTCATCTTATCATCAAGAGCTCTCTCTCTCAGAGAGAGAGAGAGAGAGAGAGAGAGAGAGAGAGAGAGAGAGAGAGAGAGAGAGAGAGAGAGAGAGAGAGAGAGAGAGAGAGAGAGAGAGAGAGAGAGAGAGAGAGAGAGAGAGAGAGAGAGAGAGAGAGAGAGAGAGAGAGAGAGAGAGAGAGAGAGAGAGAGAGAGAGAGAGAGAGAGAGAGAGAGAGAGAGAGAGAGAGAGAGAGAGAGAGAGAGAGAGAGAGAGAGAGAGAGAGAGAGAGAGAGAGAGAGAGAGAGAGAGAGAGAGAGAGAGAGAGAGAGAGAGAGAGAGAGAGAGAGAGAGAGAGAGAGAGAGAGAGAGAGAGAGAGAGAGAGAGAGAGAGAGAGAGAGAGAGAGAGAGAGAGAGAGAGAGAGAGAGAGAGAGAGACAGACAGACAGAGAGAGAGAGAGAGAGAGAGAGAGAGAGAGAGAGAGAGAGAGAGAGAGAGAGAGACTGTTTGACTGTTTGACTGTTTTATTTATTAATGTGATACAATTAGGGCCATAAGGCCCTCTCTACCATCATATCACAAAAAATTTATACAAAACATCTATACTCGTAGTCAGTTATCCAATATTTCTATAAAGTATTGTAAGAAAAGTGCAGAAGTTGTGTGCATCGTAAGTGGGTTAAAATTCAGATTTAAACTATTACTTAAAATTAAGTGTATCCGATCAGAAAAACAAAATAACACGTCTTGCAACCTAAGTACAACAAAAATGAAAAACAATCTTCAAGCATGATACAATTTTAGCATTCTCTCTTTATATTCCTTCTTAAATGCTAGGACAGATTTTTGGGTATCGAAAAGTTGAAAATTCTCATTATATATTCTAGAAGCTTTCACAACAAAGGACTTTGCTAACGCCTCCGTGGTATGTTTAGGAATCAACAACATGTTTGCTTCGTTTCTGGTGGTAAAACCATGAACCTTAGAATCGGTCAAAAACTCAAATTTCGCCCTAATACAGTTCGGATTTCCATTCTTCAATATCTTGAATAAAAGTACAGCTATTCTATAATTTCTCCATTCGTTGATCTTGAGCCATCCCGACTTAATATAAAACGGAGTCACATGATCATATAGTGGGATGTTATACACAAATCTCAAGCAGGCGTTCTGCGCATATTGTAGTTTTTGGACCATCTCACCTGACAAATTGCAATAAGCAATAGCTGCATAATCTAAAACCGGAAATAATAATGATTGAACTAATTTTGCTTTTACACTTTCTGGTAAGTGATAGGCCAATCGTCTGAACTGGTACAAACCTTTATAAATTCTGTTGCAGACACTCTTAGTTTGCATTTCCCATCTAAGTTCTTCATCAATCTCAATTCCTAAATTTTTCACAGATTCATCAAATGACAATGGCACAGAGTCAACCATGATGCGGGAAATAGCATTTTTATCTACCTTTCCTAACAATCTTCTATTTCCCAAAATCATCACTTTACATTTTGACGGGTTCACTTGTAGCCCGTGTTCACTACACCAATTCACCATCCTGTCTATATCACCATTCATCCTACCTATGCCATCTTCAAGATCGTTATATTCAGTTTGCAGATACAACTGCAAGTCATCTGCATACAGCTGATATTTACAATTGATGAAATTGACCGAAATCCGTGATAAGTACAGCACAAAGATCAACGCTGATATTACCGATCCCTGAGGGATTCCAACTTGATTTACACACCAATCAGACTCCATACCATTGCCACCCTTAATTTTCTGCATCCTATTGGAAAAGTACGAACCAAACCATACCACCACCCCTTCCGAAACATTACATGAGCGAAGTACCGACAGAATCAGATCATGCCTTAGAGAATCGAAGGCTCGCGCAAAATCTATTAAACATAAAATAGTTAATTTCCTGCAATCCATACCAGATCGAACATCGTCTAGCACTCGAATTAGGGCTGTCTCGGTACTATTCCCAGCCTGGAATCCAGCCTGAAACGGGTCCAAAATACCAGCGGTTTGCACAAAATCAGAAAGCTTTTCATACACACAAAGATCCAAAATCTTGCCAAATACGCATAAGTTATTTATGGCTCGGAAATCGTTAAAGCTCTTAGGATTTTCCACTTTATTGAGAGGGATGACAATGGACAACTTCCAAGCAGAGGGGTATACTCCAGATTTCAGAGACTGAGTAAAAATATGGCTCAAAATTGGTGTTACCTGAAGAACAACGAGTCTCAAAAAATCTACGGGTATTCCATCATTTCCCACCGCCCCTGACTTAATTTTCATTAATGCTTTTTCGACCAATTTAGCGTCAATTTCATCAATTGTTAGCGAAGGCTTTTCCGAATCCCTTAAATTATTATAATAATCCTTCACATCCTGACTGATGACACTATTGGTAGATCTACAAAAATGTTCATTCATCAAATTTAAGTTAAAACCATCTACATTAGATTTAAGACTCACACTACCAATTCCCTGATTTCGAATAATTTTCCAGTACTCCCTGGGGCTTAGTTTCTGTGCAAATAAATCTCTAAAATGCTTGTTCCTCGCATTACGCAACATCTGTTTGGCTTTATTCCTCAATCTACAATAATTAACTTTATTAGTTTCAGAACGATCTTTCAAGAACCTCTTGTATGCCGCATCCCTATTCTTAAACGCTTCTCTTATATTCCCGTTAATCCACGGTGCGGGGGGCCTACGAACTCTAATCTCCTTCAATGGCATATGCTTGTCAAGTAACAATGTAATTTTATCAGTGAAAATACTAACTTTACGGTTTACATCATGTTCATTGTACACCTCATTCCAATTTGTAGACTCCACATCTAATTTTAATTTGTCAAAATCCAGGTCTCTTTCGTTACGTATGATTATAGTTTTCCTAATATACTTCTTCGGCTCTGCACAAAGACAACACCAAATCAACTCATGCCTCGATATTCCCGGCACCGCCATCTGCCCAAATTTTATTATTGTCTCAAGGTTGTTCGTTATTATATGGTCTATCTGCGTATCAGCTTTGGGGAATAAAGAGTGGTAAGTAGGTTGTAAAGGCAGCAACGCGAAATTATATGTTTGCAAAAATCCATTAAACTGTTTTTTATCAAACGACTCAGCTAGCATATCGATATTCCAGTCGCCTAGAGCACACACTGACGAATATCCGTGTGCCACTCTGGATAAAGCTTCAAACACACCCTCTATGTTGCTTGATTTTGGTGGCCTATAAACCACTCCAACTAAAAATTTTTCATTACCGGCTTCAATTTCCACAAAAACATACTCAGGGGTATTAGTGTACACAGCCTCCGATTTAAATACTATTTTTGGCCTCAGTACTTTTTTCACGAATAAAGCGACACCACCTCGACCCATCCCAACCCGGTCAACCCTGAACAGCATATAACCGTCCAACTCGAACGCATTAGATCCAATTTCCGGCTTCAAAAATGTCTCCGATAACGCGATCACATCGACCTCAGTTTTATCAAAGACCTCTATAAATTCCGACCAGTGAGCCAGGATAGACTCTACATTGACATGAGCAAATTTCAAACATTTTAGATCGCACTGCGACATCGAATTGAAAGATTCAGAACACATTATTCAAAAGAAAATTTAAAGAATTATCACACTCATGTGCCCCTAAATAATCAGAAGAAAAACTTAATCTAAATAAATGAACTACTTTATGTGAAAATGTCTTAATCTTCATCATTTAACAATCTTGAGTAATGCTTCAGCAGATCTAACCATTATCGCGTTGGAACCTTCATCCTTCTTCAAGTAAACATTTCCATTCTTTACCCAGACAAACTTGAATCCATTAGCCCGTTTAAAGTCCTTACAAGATTTCAGCAGCTTGCGATTACGGTACGTGAGGCAGTTGTTGAAGTAAACATTGACCGGTTCACCGACTATGAACCCAAACGAACGTGTTGACAACACTCCCTTCAACCGTGCCGCCCGATAAAACGCCTGTCTCTCTCGTTTCCTAACAAAAGAAATCACAAGTAGACCTGGAAAATTATCTCGCGGCTTAATTCGGTAACAATCGTCAATCATATCGTCGGTGATTGAAAATCCAACAACACTACCAATCTTCTTCATGATGTCCAATATATTTTCATCCTTATCGTAAGGATAGCCGGATATTTCGATCGTTCTTTCCAGGTTCTTCTGCTCCACATTGTTTACTAATTCAACCAGGTCAGCAACGTCCTTATCAATGCCTTTCTGGCGGTCTTTAATTTCATCTACCGCTACAGTTAAGGTTTTCAGAGAGTTATCAATTCGTTCCAACTGTCTATTATTTTCATCAAGATAATCCGAGTACTTATCGAACTGAACTTTAAACTCCTTCAATTCCTCAGCCTGCTTCTCGATTTTCTCCGTCAACTGTTTATTTGACCGTTTAACCTCATCGCGAATCTCTTCAAGGATGTCCAACATCGCTTGATAGCGAGTCGGTTCACTGGCCTCCAATAACCTAGATTTTCTCTTACCTTTTACACAAGGATCACAAGAAAATGGCTTGTTCTCACTCATTAAATACTTGTAGTCCTCTTTCGATAAATTGACACAGCCAATATGAAACGTTTTGTCACAAGACGCACATAGCACCCGATACGCGTTATGGGGAAACCCACTGGCACAAACACCGCACTTAGACATCGTATACCGGTCTCTTCACGCACGTCTTCACTCGACGAGAGCTGGAGACTGACTGAGAGAGAGAGAGAGAGAGAGAGAGAGAGAGAGAGAGAGAGAGAGAGAGAGAGAGAGAGAGAGAGAGAGAGAGAGAGAGAGAGAGAGAGAGAGAGAGAGAGAGAGAGAGAGAGAGAGAGAGAGAGAGAGATTGATTGATTGATTGATTGATTCGTTTATTTATTAATCTGTACATTATCGGACCAAGGTGGTCCGCTCTTCCTAATATACAGAAATATTTTGACACAATCAATATTATCAGGCTGAACGCATTAAGTATTTTTAAACAAAAAAACAAACACAAAATTAACTATCACATATTGCTTAATTTAAACCAAAATATATCGCAAGTTATATATATACAATGTTACAAAAATTAAAAAAATGAAATAAAATAAATGAAAGCTAATCTACTTTTTACAAATTTCTTTGTATGTATTTTTAAAACTGTTCAACGTCTTAGATTCTATAAATGCATCTAAATTGTCATTATAAATTCGTGAGGCTTTTATTAAGAAGGATTTGCCATAAACATCACAGAGAGAGAGAGAGAGAGAGAGAGAGAGAGAGAGAGAGAGAGAGAGAGAGAGAGAGAGAGAGAGAGAGAGAGAGAGAGAGAGAGAGAGAGAGTGAGAGTGAGAGAGAGAGAGAGGAGAGAGAGAGAGAGAGAGAGAGAGAGAGAGAGAGAGAGAGAGAGAGAGAGAGAGAGAGAGAGAGAGAGAGAGAGAGAGAGAGAGAGAGAGAGAGAGAGAGAGAGAGAGAGAGAGAGAGAGAGAGAGAGAGAGAGAGAGAGAGAGAGAGAGAGAGAGAGAGAGAGAGAGAGAGAGAGAGAGAGAGAGAGAGAGAGAGAGAGAGAGAGAGAGAGAGAGAGAGAGAGAGAGAGAGAGAGAGAGAGAGAGAGAGAGAGAGAGAGAGAGAGAGAGAGAGAGAGAGAGAGAGAGAGAGAGAGAGAGAGAGAGAGAGAGAGAGAGAGAGAGAGAGAGAGAGAGAGAGAGAGAGAGAGAGAGAGAGAGAGAGAGAGAGAGAGAGAGAGAGAGAGAGAGAGAGAGAGAGAGAGAGAGAGAGAGAGAGAGAGAGAGAGAGAGAGAGAGAGAGAGAGAGAGAGAGAGAGAGAGAGAGAGAGAGAGAGAGAGAGAGAGAGAGAGAGAGAGAGAGAGAGAGAGAGAGAGAGAGAGAGAGAGAGAGAGAGAGAGAGAGAGAGAGAGAGAGAGAGAGAGAGAGAGAGAGAGAGAGAGAGAGAGAGAGAGAGAGAGAGAGAGAGAGAGAGAGGAGAGAGAGAGAGAGAGAGAGAGAGAGAGAGAGAGAGAGAGAGAGAGAGAGAGAGAGAGAGAGAGAGAGAGAGAGAGAGAGAGAGAGAGAGAGAGAGAGAGAGAGAGAGAGAGAGAGAGAGAGAGAGAGAGAGAGAGAGAGAGAGAGAGAGAGAGAGAGAGAGAGAGAGAGAGAGAGAGAGAGAGAGAGAGAGAGAGAGAGAGAGAGAGAGAGAGAGAGAGAGAGAGAGAGAGAGAGAGAGAGAGAGAGAGAGAGAGAGAGAGGAGAGAGAGAGAGAGAGAGAGAGAGAGAGAGAGAGAGAGAGAGAGAGAGAGAGAGAGAGAGAGAGAGAGAGAGAGAGAGAGAGAGAGAGAGAGAGAGAGAGAGAGAGAGAGAGAGAGAGAGAGAGAGAGAGAGAGAGAGAGAGAGAGAGAGAGAGAGAGAGAGAGAGAGAGCCGGAATGAAAGTTGTTCAGAACGGTCATCTCTCAAAAGTATAGGTAGATTCGGAAGCAATTTGCGAGATGAAATGATCATCTACCAATGCTTTACCAGCACACCCTCATGGACAATCGATAGTAAACTCGATTTTGCAAAGTTGGAATAAATTCGATTGGAACTATATCAGCAGATAACTCCATTAGAATTATACCTTTCAGTTGATATTTACATGACAATTTGTGGTATGCCTTCCGATCCTACTCTCTAGCGATCATTAATGGAATTTAGAGATTGATTGATGAATAGATTCGTTAGCAGCGCATAATTTCTCTACGTTCTCACGCCTAGAAATCCGAAGGTCTTTTTTCGAAGTTCTACCGTTAGTGAGACCGAAAGGATAAAATATTTGGGATAATATCTATCATTGACAAGAAAAAAATCATTACTGTTACTACCTTGAAAGTTTTCGAGATCTTGAATTTTGAATATGTTAGCCCTTTAATGCTGAGCTTTACGGTTGATAGAAATTGATGCCGAGTTCCTCTGATCAACTAGACCCCAAATGTGATTTTTAACCTAAGTTCCATAAAGTTTGGTCTAGTAGTTTCGGAAAAAAGCTCTGGACGGCGGACGGAAGGTTTTTTTCTAACATGGTACACGTTTCTGTTATCATAACCCGACCAAAAATGAGACAAAATTACCGTCACGTGACATTTAGTGCGCTACGCTCCTATTTTCGCTTACAACCAAATTGTTGCTGCGGAATTGTATCTTGGGCATTTATCGTACAAAAATCGTTCGCCTGTCGTTGGAAAGCTCTTGATTTACCTAACCGTATTACGTTTAAAAACCACTGCATAGCGCGTGGCCAAAATAATGAGGTATGAGCTTGGTTGTCTGAATAAATGTGTGATCCTTCTCAGTTAATTCTATAAACATGATTACAACCACTATTAGACTGGAAAGAAACTTGGAAGTTGAAATTTGATAGGGAGACTCTCTGGGACATTAAGGAACGATTGAAATGATGGGCTCTTTCCTATCAGCTGAGTGACCTAAATTCTCTCCTGTTCTCCCAAGGAGCATGTTCCATGTTCTGTCAAGATTTATTGCTAATGACTAAATTTGTAGTATTTTTATAAATATCATCTTTGGATTCCATGTACCTAGGCATAAGTATATTTTTGGAAACGTAAACCAAAAAATTTTAAGGGGGGGCTTTTTTTTGGTCCATTACCAAGGTTCATTATTTAGAATAATAAACAAAAATTAAATTAAAAGATTTAGGCCTGGTCAGCCAGGCCTAGATGGGCTGTTTCCGGAGCACAGCTTACAAGTCCTGGTACTTTTCCCCAGTCAATTTGTCTTCAACACGCCCGCCCGATGTTTCTAGGCATTACTTCTTACTTGGATTATGTTGTTATGTTATGTATTTTTGAGATGCGAGCTTGCAAGCATCCAGACCGCCAAAGTTTAGGTACACATCATTCTGACCTACAGGTCCAACTAATCTGTATTTTTACTACGGGATTGACTACTTGATGTTATGTAATTTTGAGATGCGAGCTTGCGAGTATTTAAAACTAATATAATTTCTTCCCACTGCTTGAAATTATCACCAATTCTACGCAAATATGTAATCTAAGTAAGAAGGAATGCCTAGAAACATCGGGCGGGCGTGTTGAAGACAAATTGACTGTGGGAGGGGGGGAGGGGGGGGTAACGGAAAAGTACCCAAGTCCTTCTTCTCTCTTCAAGGGTATCCAATGACAAATGATTCATGATCACAGGGCATGACTAAGTCTTCAGCCGGAAACATAAAATGTAGAATCGAGCTTGAATTTGTGGTAGGTACAAACAAAACTCAACCCTGTGCAGACTATGCGAGGAGACAGACGAAACAGTATACCACATGATCTTCGAGTGCCCTGCACTCACCTATCGCAGATTTGAACTCTTAAGGGCACTGTGGTGAAAACCACCCCCTCTTGTCAACAGCCCTTTAGCCCTTTTCAGGGCTACCAAAAAGAGGTAGACACGACACACAAATATTTATAAGACGTCGAGTTATAACTCCGTCAAACAAAATATTTCACCAGAGAGAAAATACGAAATTCTCTCTCAAAAGTGAAATATTAACTAATAACATACAAGGCGACCTCCCTAAACACTTACTGGGCGAGAGAGACGCGACAAGTATCTCGAACCAAGTCGCCTTGAATGAGAAAACTCAAACAGAAAATCAAACGTCCTCTAAAACTAACAAGGACAATTCTAACAAGCCTACTCGCCAATCAGAAACACTGATTACACGAGAGACAATAGGCGAACCAACCAGGAGGCGGCAAGCAACCACCTCTGGTCCAGCAGCCACCCCGGGGACCCCGTCTGAACAACGGACGCAGGGAAACCACCCGAGGACCCCGTCTAAACGACGGACGCAGGGAAGACAACTCAAGGTCGTCGTCTCCGCAACGGACGCTCGTAAGCCACCTCTGGGGACCCCGTCGCAGCGACGGACGTGGGGAAACCACCCGGAGGACCAGCTCAGCTATCATACTCGCAGATACTGAGAAAACAATGTGCGAGCCAATGAGATTACACAGTTGAATTAACGAAATTAAGCGGACCAATCAGGAGGCGGCAGGAGGCGGCCACCTCCCTATAATTACCCCGCTCGGAGCCCTCCGAAATTCATTCCACTCTCCGCTCTCGACGACTACACTCTGAAGTACGAAGATTCTACACGCTCTACGCTGACGATCCTTCTGCTCCCGAGTTCATCTCAGAACGGCTTCCTACTGCTTTCTACAAGGCATACCTTCTCTCCACACAGATCTCGCATTGGCATCTACGAGTCCAGTGATTATTCATCCTGCTCATTGCCCAACGTAGTTCTTCTGTCAGGACGCCACCCGGTACATCTATTGATATTCTCATTAGATCGTACGCCCGCTGGGACGTTCCGAGACGTGTCGCCCGGGTTTCGTAGCACTAGTCTCGTCACCGACCGCTGTGGGCACGCCGATAAATTACACAGCTCATCCGCTCTAATTTATCGTCCAAGGAAGTCTTTTTCAAGACTACAAGGTAGGACCCTGACATCCGAGCAAAGGAAAGAAGCTCTGTCAAGCGAGTCCACCTTCCAAACCCTCTATTTCTCTACGTAGAGGTATCGAAAACGAGTTAATAAACTCGGATATTTCGATGGAGCGCCGCCCGTCCTACTTCCTCATGCAAGGGGAGGCGGAACACGGCGCGGCCGGGCCTCTTAGCCCACGCAGCGCTCCCTACCCGCTGCTCGACTCGTCCGCTGTTCCTAGCGACGGCCCAAGGCTCGATCCTCGCGAAGAGATCGCCTTCTCACCTAACGTATTCATGAAGGAAACGTTAGATCAAGCCTCACACACACAAAAGTTCGAGGATACCTTTCAGACCCGCTCTGAAGTCAATCATCATGATTCGACAAAGATTTCCGAATATCCACGATATTCTACGCAAGGCTACCCGGCCGATCCGAGTGTCAAATACACTCCAAATGTGCTAAAAACAAAGGATACTTTTCAGTACCTCAACCAAGCCCAACATATTCCTCCTACAGATATAAATCTTAGGCCGGAATATTACACAACGGCTCAGCACCAAACTGATCGAACCCAGCACCCACTATGCGAGCCCAGTGCTCCACGCGGCTGCGACACGAACTACCCCTCAGTTCCTCCCGCCAAGCAAGCTGACCTTGGCGATTTCGCTCAGATTCCTTACAGGAATACCTCAGGGACTAACCCGCATAACCAGAATATAAATGTCCCACTTGGTCTACCTACACCAAGTAAAACATATTTAAATCCACTACAGGCACAAACCCCTATGATGTCTATTCGAAGCGAACAATTAATCAAAGGATTCACATCCCTCACCTGAGGGCTGAATCTCTTTGATTAAACGTAAAACTCTCAGAAAAGTAAATTAAGCCACCAGGCTTCCGTGCTTGGGGCCCAAAATAACCCCACCCTGAGAGTTTTCCTATACATCTACACAGGGACGGATTAAAGGGGGGGGGGGGGGGCCCCCCCCCCCCCCCCCCCCCCCCCCCCCCCCCCCCCCCCCCCGAGAGGCAGAAGAAAAACGTTCTTGCGAGGGAATGTCAGAATAGAATCACACCGTCGCGCTTGTACGTTGACAAAAATACGAGTATAGATGAAGGAACAAATTTCTAGAAGTGCTTGAGGGAAAAATTATCAAAGCAGGTTGGCAACGGTGGTGTTGAGTCCGTGTCGTGCTGTCGTCCATCGTCGCCCTTTTCTGAGTAGAAGAGCAGTAGAAACCAAACTTCATGTTAAATACAAACTTACTCAAGTTTTTAAAGTTTAGCTCCGTCAAGAAACGAGCACGGAACATAACATCTTTCTTCTTTAAAAACAAAGGCAGCAGGTAAAGAATACATTTTTATTGATAGGGATACGTATGTGTTCATCAGTTTATTTAACAAGTTACGGTAGGAACCTTCCGTATTTGTCATTCGTTTACCGCTTTTGGTAACGGTAACAATACATACCTAATCAATAGCTTTAATTCATAATCAACCTACCTTCTGTTTCGACGAAGGAAGAAACGAATCGTGTTTTCTTAACTGATTGCAACCAGTATTTTTCGATTGAAGTGAATTATTCACTGTTTCACATTTATAATTTTGCCAAAAAAATTTACTTACCTATAATCATTTTATTATTTGTTAATTTTATTTTTTATTTATTTTTTGTGTGTACATGGATATTTGGTAACCAAGCTAAAATTTGTGCAAATAAAAATTATGTTTTTCATGTTAATTTTTACATACTTGATATAAAGTTGGGGTCTATAACCTCTAAAACTGCTAGTATTTCAAAAAATTTCTCGGGAGGGGGGGGGGGGGACTCCACCCACGAAATTCTATTAATCCGTCACTGCATCTACATCTACCTATTTCATTCGTAGGAACTTTCGTTGAACTTCTTCGATGTTCTTAAAATGTTCGCGGTAATATGGTTTCCTTCTCGTTGCAGTTTTTCTAGTGGCATAGGATGTTGTGAGCAGGGGGCAAGCGATGAGATAGTTGCGTCAGTCGGATGCTCCGAACGGGCGGGGTTGACACGAGCGTCCTTGGCCCAGTGAAAGCCGCCTTGGAGGCCCAGGAGCTGAGGGCGTGCCTCCTTCTGGGTCAGGTCTCTCGAGGTCTACCTCTGCCTCTGCCCTGCTCTGCTGCCTCTGAACCACCCACCCTCCTGTCCGCGAGGTCCTTCGGGGTTGTTTTTGTTGCAGCTTTGCTCGCTCTCAGGGAACTCGGGGCGGGGTCTCGATACACATCTTTCGGTCCCAATCTTAACCGTGAAATATTTATTACACTCGGGTTGCGACATCGGCCGTCTGTTTCGCTTACTCTGACTGCAGGAGGAACTTTGACGCATGTAATGAGTGTTACCCTCGTATTCAATTTATACTGCTTCCGAGTCAACCTGTAGGCAGTGTTCCCAATCAAGGTATCCTGCAATTCCCATTTGGGTCTTTTCTGTTATATCCCTTCATTTACAAACTATTTTCTATAGAATGGGGATTGATCGGGATTTATGCGGTTGTTGAGTCTTTTTCGTTATACGACCGCATTCAATTTCAATAGGGCGTCCCTCCTATAATATGCACAACTAATCCGTATTAATGTTTACTAAGGGATCAATCCAGACCACCAAACTATACACAGCATTCTGACCTCCATGTCCAACTAATCTGTATTTTGACAAAGGGATAGACGGGATAGAAGGGATAGATGTAATGTATTTTTTAGACATATTATAAGGCGGAGAGGGGGGGGGGGGCGCCCTATTGAAATTAAATGCGGGGATATAACGAAAAACACCCTCCCATTTTTCGACAGAGAAATTCCCACATTTCCCACATAAAGTTAATAAATTCCTACAACTTTGTACACATTACCGACCCTGATGTAGGCGTTTTAAGGTCCTTATCTCCCACTTATAACACCATCTCTCTTATTGGATGAACCTTTTCTCAGGTGTGTGTTTCGTCTGTGCCGTCTGTTTCGCTTACTCTGGCTGCAGGAGGAACTTTGACGCATGTAATGAGTGTTACCCTCGTATTCACTTTATACTGCTTCCGAGTCTACCTGTAGGCAGTGTTCTCCCAATCGAGTTATCTCGAAATTCCCATTTTTCGACAGCGAAATTCACACATTTCCCACATAACGTACATACATTTCTACTACTTGTTACACAATAATGACCCTGACTGACTGCATAGGGCTTCCGTAGAAAGAAATCTCAGGCCTAATGAAATACCGACCCTGAAGCAGGCGTTTTAGGGTCCTTATCTCCCACTTATAACACCATCTCTCTTATTGGATGAAACTTTTCTCAGGTGTGTGTTTCGTCTGTGCCGTCTGTTTCGCTTACTCTGGCTGCAGGAGGAACTTTGACGCATGTAATGAGTGTTACCCTCGTATTCAATTTATACTGCTTCCGAGTCTACCTGTAGGCAGTGTTCCCAATCGAGTTATCCCAAAATTCCCATTTGGGTCTTTTCTGTTATATCCCCGCATTCAAAAACTATTTTCTATAGAATGGGGATTGATCGGGATTTATGCGGTTGTTGAGTCTTTTTCGTTATACGACCGCATTCAATTTCAATAGGGCGTCCCTCCTATATGTACAACTAATCCATATTAATTTTTCCTAAGGGATCCATCCAGACCACCAAACTATACACAGCATTCTGACCTTCATGTCCAACTAATCAATATTTTTACTAAGGGATTGACTACTTGATGCTATGTATTTTGAGATGCGAGCTTGCGAGCGTCCGGACCACCAAACTATACACATCATTCTGACCTACATGTCCACTAATCTGTATTTTGACAAAGGGATAGACGGGATAGAAGGGATAGATGTAATGTATTTTTTAGACATATTATAAGGGGGGGGGGGGGGGGGGGGCCCTATTGAAATTAAATCCGGGGATATAACGAAAAACACCCTCCAATTTTTCGATAGCGAAATTCCCACATTTCCCACATAAAGTACAAAAATTCCTACAACTTTGTACACATTACCGACCCTGATGCAGGCGTTTTAGGATCTTTATCTCCCACTTATAACACCATCTCTCTTATTGGATGAAACTTTTCTCAGGTGTGTTTCGTCTGTGCCGTCTGTTTCGCTTACTCTGGCTGCAGGAGGAACTTCGACGCATGTAATGAGTGTTACCCTCGTATTCACTTTATACTGCTTCCGAGTCTACCTGTAGGCAGTGTTCCCAATCGAGTTATCTCGAAATTCCCATTTTTCGACAGCGAAATTCCCCCATTTCCCACATAAAGTACATAAATTCCTACAACTTTGTACACATTACCGACCCTGAAGCAGGTGTTTTAGGGTCCCTATTACCCACTTATAACACCATCTCTCTTATTGGATAAAACTTTTCTCAGGTGTGTCTCGTCTGTGCCGTCTGTTTCGCTTACTCTGGCTGCAGTAGGAACTTCGACGCATGTAATGAGTGTTAACCTCGTATTCACTTTATACTGCTTCCGAGTCTACCTGTGGGCAGTGTTCCCAATCGAGTAATCTCGAAATTCCCATTTTTCGACAGCGAAATTACCACATTTACCACATAAAGTACATAAATTTCTACAACTTTTTACACAATACCCACCCTGAAGCAGGCGTTTTAGGGTCCTTATCACCCACTTATAACACCATCTCTCTTATTGGATGAAACTTTTCTCAGGTGTGTCTCGTCTGTGCCGTCTGTTTCGCTTACTCTGACTGCAGGAGGAACGTTGACGCATGTAATGAGTGTTACCCTCGTACTCACTTTATACTGCTTCCGAGTCTACCTGTAGGCAGTGTTCCCAATCGAGATATCTCGAAATTCCCATTTTTCGACAGCAAAATTCCCACATTTCCCACATAAAGTACATAATTTCCTACAACATTGTACACATTACCGACCCTGATGCAGGCGTTTTAGGGTCCTTATCACCCACTTATAACACCATCTCTCTTATTGGATGACACTTTTCTCAAGTGTGTGTCTCGTCTGTGCCGTCTGTTTCGCTTACTCTGGCTGTAGGAGGAACTTTGACGCATGTAATGAGTGTTACCCTCGTACTCACTTTATACTGCTTCCGAGTCTACCTGTGGGCAGTGTTCTCCTAATCGAGGTATCTCGAAATTCCCATTTTTCGACAGCGAAATTCCCACATTTCCCACATAAAGTACATAAATTCCTACAACGTTTTAAACATTAACGACCCTGATGCAGGCGTTTTAGGGTCCTTATCACCCACTTATAACACCATCTCTCTTATTGGATGAAACTTTTCTCAGATGTGTGTTTCGTCTGTGCCGTCTGTTTCGATTACTCTGGCTGCAGGAGGAACTTTGACGCATGTAATGTGTTAGCTTCGTGTTCACTTTACACTGCTTCCGAGTCTACCAGTAGGCAGTGATCCCAATCGAGGAATCTCGAAATTCCCATTTTTTGACAGTGAAATTCCCACATTTCCCACATAAAGTACATAATATTCCTACCACTTTTTACGCATTGCTTACCCTGAAGCAGGTGTTTTAGGGTCCCTATTACCCACTTATAACACCATCTCTCTGATTAGATGAAACTTTTCTCTCCCGTGTGTGTTTAGTACTTACTTTTAAGTGTGCCCTCTTCGAATATAAAAAACTCGGATATAAGAAACTCGGAGCTTCGGACCTCACAAATGGGTTCAATCCATTACAGCAGCGGAATCTCACAATTTTACGCTTTTTTATATAGTTGATAAATAAAGCAATTTATTACCAAGTCATCTTTCCAACACATGAAAGTGTTACCTATACTGTATATTGATATCATCTAATTGGTCAAATTTCAAAAAATGTGCTGACAAAATCACTGAAAATGGCTAAGAATTGTTAAATTGATATTTTTTAGCATATGATTGGTCAAATAAAGTTTATCAACTATGAAATAGAACATTCAAAAATTTATGTACGAAATTATGCTAAAAACCTAAAAAATCTATAAAATTGCAAAAAATAGCCTAAAATCCAAAATCTCTTTTTGAATAGAAGAGTATCATTTAGAATACTTTTTTTTTCATAAAATTAATAGCTAACATTTTCTTTTCACTCATAAATCTCCAATTTCTATACAACTTGAAATATACAAAAAAAAAAGACACTTTTTCACCTATTTTTGGCTCATAGCACCCATGAGAGTGGAGCGATCGAGCTGGCGAGAAGTTAGGACCAACTAGACCTCAAGTGGAGTCTATGTGCAAAAGAACAGATTTTTTAAGTCAATTCTAAGGCCTTTTATGTCCCGGACGGCGGACGGCGAACGGTGGACGGCGGACTTCGAACGGCGGACGGACATTTCAAATTTGGATTCTACGCACCTTGAAACGTAAAGTGACAAAGTTTGAGGGGGGGTTATAAAAATTTTTTGCTATACGATCACATAGGCTTATTATTGGAAATAATAAACCAAATGTACTATCAACCGAGATATTATTATAGAAGAGACCTAGATTGGAATCACAAAGATCATTAATCATTTTCAAATGTCTTTTTATTTTTCTCATAACCTTACAAATCTAGATGTAACTGTCCACAATATGGAGAAAAACATATTATATTTAATTTAGATCAAGAATTAAGTGATCGAATAGGAGCGAAGAACAAAATATTGAGAAAACTGGAGTAGGTACCTATAGGACACAGGAAAAAATTGTTATCCGAAGAGAAGATTTTAGAACAAATAATCACAAAATGAGACCACAGAAAAAATTATTCATCTGACTAGGGGGAAAAAACTAATCACAAAATACACTAATCACATATTATTTTTCAATTTATATGTACCTAAATGTACGTATTTTGAGGCATTACATTGAGTATATACATGTTGAGGCATTCTGAAACGTTCCTGGTGTTTAATACATTTTCACAACTATAAAATACAGGATGTACGTGACACAATGAGGGGGGGGGGGGGGGGGGGGCACGCAGTTTGCGTAAGCCCAACTTTTCGAATCGGTCAGCTGGAGCTCTGGGTGAAGGCCGTCATTTCATTCGTCCCTTGATGTCCCAGAGAGGCTCCCTATCAAATTTCGATGTAATCAGACAGGCGACATAACTTTCAGCACACAGTCATTCGTCTCTTGTTATCCCAGAGAGGCTCTATCAATTTTCAACGTGCTATGGCGAGTTGGCGAGCAGAAGAGGTTTGAGCACGGTTTTGCCATCATTATGATTGATATTACGACTCCTGATCAGCTGATCCACACCGAAGTCAGCGAAACACATGTTCCGACGTAGCAATTCATCATATCAAAATTTGGAGTTGTTTATCGTATCAGTTTTGAAGGGGTTGTGAGTACAAAATTTTGTCCATAAATATATATATTAATTTATATCTATAGCATTCGCACTTTGAATCAAACCTTTCGCGAATTGAATTAAACTTTCCGCGAATTGAATTAAACTTTTCGCAAATTGAATTAAACTTTCCGCAAATTGAATTAAACTTTTTGTAAATTGACCTTAGGCGAATCTGTTGTTTTAATCAAGACAAAATTTAAAACTTCAGCAAAATGTATATACAAATGTATATATATGTAGCAAATCGCACAAGTGATGGAACGAGCACAAAAATTCTAGAATTAAACATAATCCAGCACCTCATGAAAGTAATCTGAAGGTAAATTATTTATTTATTAATAACAAAACTGAGCTCGCAACGTATCCATCTATAGTTGACATTTCATATAATTTATAGGCATTTGCAAGAAGATTTCTAAAAGCAAAAGGTAATGGAGAAGTTGTCCAAGAGCAGCAGTTGGGAGCAGCAGAAACATATCCATTACGTTTGAACAAATGCTGAGCCGTCCCATGAGGATAACTTTGGTACCCAGCAACAGGGAGGGATCAGTGTTCCTTTCTTGATGTTTTTTCTTCTTTCTTTTAAAATTAAGCCGCGTCTCAACCGGAAGGGTGTTTTAATGTTATTGATCTTTTCACGTACCTATGTAGGTTTAATTCAATTTGCGGAAAGTTCAATTCAATTTGCGAAAAGTTTAATTCATTTTGCGGAAAGTCTAATTCAATTTGCGGATAGTTTAATTCAATTTGCAAAAGGTTTAATTCAAATTGCGAATGCTATATATATAAAGAAACTGAAAATGAATTACTATTGTAAACGTGCTCTACGAACTCTGAATTGCAAAGAAAATGCATCCCCTCCCCCAAGTGCCGCCTGCTATAATACCCCATTTTCTACGAAAAGTTCGGTAAAATCAGGTAGAACTACGTCTGAAATGGAACAGAGCCACCAGCCAAGCCAAGTCCAGGCCCAACCCATTGCCAAAATACTGCTTGACCTTGATTCTACAATTTAAGAACTTCCAAGTTTCTTCATGGATGAAATCGTGTGCAGGGAATATTACACTCGTACAAATAATGATCTATAATTATCACTTGATTATGTAGATATTTGTAAATCTAATTAAAGAAATATTATTACAGTAACGGTACCAAGTTAAAATAGTATAATCTTTGAAAATAAGAAACAAACATTAAGAAGCAAACATGAGGAGCAAACAAAAAATAGAAGCAAACATTTGATTTTCCATTCATATAACTACCTCTCTGGGTTACCTTCATAGGCACGTTTAATTTCTTCACTAACTAGACAACACACTATCCATAACTTTCGGAAGTTAGTGAAAAACGTTGTCTTTTCCACGAAAAATAAAGAGTTACAATGTTAAATCGATTTCGACGGTTAGGCCATCATCAGTAACAAACAATAACAAACTATTGTTAATAAGTTATTGTACATTGTAGTTATTGTACAATAACAATAAGTTATTGTTTGTTACTGATGATGGCCTAACCGTCGAAATCGATTTAACATTGTAACTCTTTATTTTTCGTGGAAATAGACAACGTTTTTCACTAACTTCCGAAAGTTATGGATAGAGTGTTGTCTTGTTAGTGAAGAAATTAAACGTACCTATGAAGGTAACCGATTTCGACGGTTAGGCCATCATCAGTAACAAACAATAACTTATTGTTATTGTACAATAACTACAATGTACAATAACTTATAAACAATAGTTATTGTTTGTTACTGATGATGGCCTAACCGTTGAAATCGAAATCGATCTTGGTACTATAACTTATTAACAATAGTTATTGTTTGTTACTGATGATGGACTAAACGTCAAAATCGATTTGACATTGTAAATCTTTATTTTTCGTGGAAATAGCCAACGTTTTTCACTAACTTCCGTTTTGAAATGGGTTTCCACAACTTCGTCGCGAGTGATTTAGTTCGTTTCAAACGTAAACCTGGAATAATTTGGAAACGTTCATACAGCTCGAATTCGTAATCAGTCGGTCGA
Source organism: Adelphocoris suturalis (assembly GCA_030762985.1). NCBI lineage: Eukaryota > Metazoa > Arthropoda > Insecta > Hemiptera > Miridae > Adelphocoris > Adelphocoris suturalis. The sequence goes on along the minus strand of CM061041.1, from coordinate 17,706,236 downwards.
ACGCACCCATGAGCTCTGGTTTCTTAAGCTGGCCTCGGCTAATCGTATTAACATTGGTCAAGTTCATATATCTGCAGCTTTCACCACCCACCCGCCAAGTCCAACAAGGAGCAACTTTCAGCCCATTCCCATGAATATGACCCTTTGGAATGTAGAATTAATTTATTAAAGTTCTGTCCAGTATTTTTCAAGTTTGCATTAAGAATTCGGCTATAGTCAATCCATTACGTAAATATTGGCTATACATTTTAGTGTAACAAATAATACTCGTAGATCAATAACATTTTAGATGGTAAACGGAACTCTGCGCGTAGAAAGCTTTTTCTGTTCTTTCATTTTGGTTTATTATTTCCAATAATAAGCCTATGTGATCGTATAGCAAAAAATTTTTATAACCCCCCCTCAAACTTTGTCACTTTACGTTTCAAGGTGCGTAGAATCCAAATTTGAAATGTCCGTCCGCCGTTTGCCGTTCGCCGTCCGGGCCATAAAAGGCCTAAGAATTTACTTAAAAAACCCGTTCTTTCGCACATAGACTCCATTTGGGGTCTAGTTGGTCCCAACGATTAACCATCCCGATCGCTTTACTCGCATAGATGCTATGGGCCAAAAACGGGCGAAAAAGTGTCTTTTTCAAGGTTTGAGTGTTAGACTTACGCACGCACGCCTGGTGGTGAGGGGGGTGAGCGGGGGGTGAAGTGAAAGGAGGCGCCAGGCACCTTGTGGTGTCTCGGGTGACCCGGAGCGTAGCAGAGGGGTGTAGGAGAATGGATATTTATTACTTTTACGTGTAATACCCATATAATACACCGCGGCACCTTGAGGTGGGTACGGCGTTCCTTCGAGGCGTGAATATATGTTTTTTTCTAGGTCATATTTGTGTGTTAATACCAATGCTTTTCCTAAGCATGTTTAATAACATATCCTCTCGACTTTTCGTACGTACTTAGATAATGATATTATTAAGGCAATTACTATTTGAATAGATAGGAGCTCAAATCGAGAAATATAAACATGCGTATATAATTGTAGAAGTATAGGTTGTGGCAACTCGAAATAGGACACGCCGAGGAGTCTGGACGGGCCTTATGACGTACGCAAGCCAACTAAAACTACGATCATACTCAATTGAAAAAATAAACCTTTGTGAAATAATTTGCAGCGTTTTTTTGGTTAAACAACTTTAACCTCCCGGTAAATTTGTTGGTTTACGTTTCAAGATGCATAAAATCTAAAAATCGAATTGAAAACTAGTGGAACAATATGTATGAAATTTGGCTCAAACATCATACATCGGCCGGGGAAGTGCCAGTAACATCAGCATCAATTTTTATCAACCCTGAAGGTTACCTAGTTATTCAAGGCTGAAATATTAAAAAATCGAGATTACAAAAACTAACAAGGTAACAGTGTTATTATTATTTTAACACAGAATGTGTTTTAGCCATGGACTAACTAGCCGAAAATGGAACGCGGGATGGTAACGAAATGTGTGACGGATGATTTTCACGTACAACCGAGTCGTTGCTAGGGATATGGTACTTCGTCGTTTTTCATCCCACAAAATTCGTTGACCATTCGTTCGAAAGCTCTCGATTTATCCACCAATATTATGTTAACTACTGCGAAGTGCGTGTCCAACAAACTGAGTTATGAGCATGGTTATATAAATAATTGTTTACACACAGGTGATCATTCTCAATAATTGATATTGTGAACATGATTGCAACCGCTTGTTAATTTCTGATGATTTCATTGAGCTTGTGTTTCGATGATTTGATTCATAGCAGGTGATCTGAGTATTACGAAAACGGTTTGATTTGTGAAGCGGAGGTTAAATAATTTGAATAGGTAATTTCTATACTTTACACTCTAGGAAGCTGTAATTTCGTTTGTAGCCTCTTTAGGACATTTACTTGACGATGCTCAGGGTCCGGATCAGATGTGTGGCTCTTAAAGCTAATTTCTATGCTTTACACTCTAGGAAGCTGTAATTTCGTATGTAGCCTCTTTAGGACATTTACTTGACGATGCTCAGGGTCCGGATCAGATGTGTGGCTCTTAAAGCTAATTTCTATGCTTTACATTCTAGGAAGCTGTAATTTCGTATGTAGCCTCTTTAGGACATTTACTTCACGATGTCCAGGGTCCGGATCAGATGAGTGGCTTTTAAAGCTAATTTCTATACTTTACACTCTAGGAAGCTGTAATTTCGTATGTAGCCTCTTTAGGACATTTACTTGATAAATCGCTCTTGATTTATCACGAATTTATTTCGTATTTTTTTCGTAGTTTCTACTATAACTATATAAATTGATGTTATAAATGAATAGTAAACAATGACGCTTGTTTGGTTGTCACTTGGTTGCGCGACAACGCAAACACATTCTGTGTTTCAATAATTTCGTCCGAAGTATGTAAATAGAGGTAACCGGGGGTCCAGGGGGCTTGCCCCTTGGCGAGGCGCGGAGCGCCGAGTTTATTTTTGGTCTTTTCATTTACCACGAAATTTGTGAAAGATGAGGATATTTTTTAGAGGAAATGAAGGTTAATTCAGGGTGCCTCGCGTTATATTCGGAAAACTTCAACCACGTATTTTGCTGCAAATCGGAGAGTTAGCTACCTCGACGGTAAACCTTCATCGAGGTGGAGAAATTCTCTCCAAATAGTTCCAGAGACGATTCGTGGCCCAAAGAAAAGTCTTGAGACATTTGCCTTTTTGGATAGTGTTTCATACTGTATTATGATTCGGGAAGATGTCGCAAGAGAAATAGGGGTTGCAGGGGTGAATCGCCCACTGAAGGTGAAATGGACTAGACGAAAAGAAGACAATTCATAGAAAATGAATGTGTTAACTTCGGGTCAACAAAAAGATGCAAAACAGTATGTACCTATGTCATGTCCAACATTCGACCAGTAAGAGCCAGTTCCACCAACGGGAATTTCCCTTGGATTAACCCAGGACCATGAGTGTTCTCGTCAAAACGGCTAAATGTCCGTTCCACCAACGCTTGACTCGAGATTATGTTGTGATAACGCACGGATTCTGGAATCCACCTGTTGGGGTGGGTTAACCCACGGATCAGCGCTGATCCGCATCTTTGTCACCGCCCGCCATCTTAACAACCTGTTTTTTCGTTTCTTTCTTCATAACATGACCCCTCCGTGTTTCCATAATTATCCATTTTCCAATCGTCGTGACAAAGAAGAAGCAATAAATTTGTCTTCGGAAGGCAATATTTTCGTGGAATTGGACCGTAACAGTTCGTCGAATGATAAAATGATAGGGAAAGTGTGGACCACTTGCTTAAATGGATGGGCAAAGATTTCGAAATGTTCATGTTTTTACATTGACACACAACGGGAAAAGTCGACAGTTTTTATAGCGTTACTTACTAAAATTTCTTTCCGATGATTTTTACTTACAACGGAGCCCTTTCTAGGGAAATGTAGCTCTGCCAGTTCTTATCCGAAATCGTTCACCATCGTTGTAAACATCTCAATTTATGCTAAAATCTTATGTTGCCTACACTATATGATGAACTATAAAGTATAAACAATCCTCGACGTAGGAGAGTAATAGATTGATTTGGTAAGTAACCAGGCTGGCTTAATACTCGGGTATTTCATTAACCAAATGAAAAAGGAAGGCGAATATTTTTGACCGTTATCATTTCATTCATTCACTTCATTTTGTGATAGACTTGATAGTGGAAAAAGTGTTGGACAACACGAAAAAAATCACCGAAAAAAACTTGAAAGTTGTTGTCATGGGGTAAGTCTGAAATGGTACGATAACCTAACAAAATATTTAAGCATCGCCGCCAGAGAGTAATGTATGCCGCCAAACTGGGCATCTTTCATTTTGATGTCGGAATGGAGATGTGTGACGGACGAAAAATACTGTATCTCCACTTTTATCAGCTGTTGTTCACTAATTTTTGGTCTGAGGACAGTAACTCGTATGCTAACTAATTGATCCGCGGATTGGGTTAATCTAGGATTGAAAATTGATGGCGGAGCAGAGAAAACACTGACTCGCGGTTGTTATCTGTAGATCTTGTGTTACTAGACTCGGGAGTAAACTCTCGTTGGTGGAACTGGTCCTAAGCCAATTGAGCCTACCTATTCAATCAGAGAATCGGGGCATTCTGGGAATCACTTGCAAACGACTCGTCAATCTTGAGCTCACTGATTACCAAAACGACAACCAACAATTTTGATCGGTGAGGACACTTAGCCACTCACTGTTCCATTAATAGTGGTGCATGGGTCATGGAATGGACCTGTAGCAACAAAAACAAGACTGGGTTGAGTGTTACATGGGAAAATGCCTATCCAATCAAAAGGCAGAATAAAACACGGAGATGGTGTAGTTCATCAAATGAGACTGGGAGAGTATAGCGAAATTTGATCAGGAAAGGGATGGTAGCTGTCTATGCAATTGGAAGGGTGTAGCGATAAGTTATATTCCGGAGGATGTCATGGAGCTGAAGACTTTAATATAGATTTCAGTTGTGTTCAAATAAAGACAAAAGTCCAGTCATGCAGCATGACCCCATGAGCGAATTTTTGAAGATGTTTCATGCAAATATTACCGATTTTTACAACTAGCGAACGGCATTATTTCTATTTTTGACTGATTTTTCAACTTTGACATTTTTGAAAACTTGATACATATTCTTATAGGAAATTTTACGCTGATTCCGAATATACCACATGTTAGTATGCTGAAAAAATTATTTCGCACAAAAAATCGCAAAAAACAGGCTATTTTGAAATTTTTGACTACATTTTTGAAAATTTCAACCCGAAGATGTAATCCGATCATGCTGGCCAACGAACTTGAACTTTCGTTTTGTGTCCTTAACATTTTAAAATTTGTTTGAAGTTTCTAGCACAGTTCTACGGACAGTTATCGTCTGGAATGACACATACATATATACATTTTTTTTTAAATTTTTTTTTTATTTTATTTTATTTTTTTAAACCACTATTAAATTGAAAAAAGAACAAATAAAATGAAAAAGTGGGGAGGACGCCCAGGTTTACCCGACGCCGGCTCTAGGGATAAGGGAAGTTGCAGGATGAGGAGGAAGAATGGTATGAAAGGAAGTGCCCCTATAAAACGACCACCAGTTCAAGTAAGAACCCCTCAGGACGCGGGTGGTGATACCACGGAGCACTCCTGCTGAGATGCCCAACTCAAGTAACTCCGTGGCGCTTTTCCCGCACCACACCCCGCGCCATGACACGGTTGCAGCCATGACCTTGATGTTATTGGTTGCCACTCCTTTTAGCTCGGAAATTGCTTGCCGCAGGTCATTTCTATCATACTTATTTATTTTAGCCCGCCAGGTCTGCTCCATGTCCACGCTGCCACTGACAACCTGGACATCCAGGATTATGGCAGACCCATCGGGCTTGACGGCAACAATATCCGGCTTCTTGCCCCGGTCACTCGGCATGTGATATAGTCTCTCCCTCTCAACAGCCCAACCGCTGGATGACAAAGCGCCTGCTATCTGCTTGGCGACCGCATCGTGACGGAGAATGCGGCCACCATGAGTACGAGGACATTGCTGCACCACATGATACAGATTCTCATTTTTACTCCGACAGGCACGGCAAAGGGTGGTCACGGCAAAGGGTGAATACATACATACATACATACATACATATTATACATACATACATATATACATACATACATAAAAAAATGCGTTAAACTTCAGAATATGATTCAGAATAGCCTGAAACGGATTTCTGCATGAAATGTTTTCAAAAATTCACATTCTACAAATGTTGAGGCGAGAGCAATAGCTTAATTTTCTTCAAAAATTCGCTAAAAGGATTTTCAACCAAGACGTTTTCAAATCAGTTCATTCTAAGACAGGTCAGAAACCCAAATGGTGAGGGAAGAAGGATTTCTCAAACAAGAAAAGCGCTTAGAACAGTAGTACAGTGAAACTTGGATAATTCGAACCTCAAGGGACCAGTCAAAAACTTCTAATTAACCAAAACTTCGAATTAAAGAAGTTTTTAATGAATACTAATTACTTATATTTTAACAAACTACAGTGCAAAGTAAAGTACAGACAGTAACATTGAATATTGTATTGACCAACAAAATATTGAACAATTTCTTTTGTTGAAAAAAAAAAAAAAAAAAAAAAACGCATTTATTTAGATAGGTATTGCAATACAAAAAAAAAGTTACACAAATCAGGAAATTCTACTCATCACTATAAGTCGTAGACTTGTGCTGTGGGGAGGAGTAATACATAATCAGCACACTCATTCAATACCTTATTCAATAATCATCTTGTAAGTAAATATAGGTAAATTAGAATCAATCGGGTAAATCAGAATACATAGGAATCATTTAGTTGCCAATTTAAAGTTTTAATATTATCTACTGGGTCTCAGAATGGGTACCTGGAATGGTACTGTATTTAACTGCAACCATAAAAAACAATTTATTGTTTTTCAAAAAAGGATGATATTTTGGCCTGTTTCCTTGAATTAAGTCTCTCGGCCATTATAAAATATTCAAACGCATTCAAAGAGTTAAAGTATGAATCACTTACATTAATTCGGCTTTCAAAAAAACGTCTAAGTTCTTGTACGTAATTCATGGCGTCAGCTGCATGCACTCGGCACCGGTACTTCGTCTGCTGATGATCCAGCGATCTCGTCTCCCGAACCGTCTCCATCAGGCTGTACGATGGCACTGACTTGCATGCATTTGGCCTAACGCTAACCTTTTGCCGAATATCGTAACTAAAACGTATTTCCCGATAATTTTACAATTATTTTGAGTCGCAGCTTAAAATTTATACCTGAATTAGCACGCCGAAAATTCGAATTATCCAAAATGAAATTCGAATTATCCACGATTTTTTAGCATTGTTTAAATACGAAATGCTAGGGACCAAGAGAAATATTCGAATTAAAGAAGATTTCCAATTATCCAGGTTCCACTATATATGAATTATGACACGAACTATGAGGAAGGGTGTCTGGCCGAAGTTGAGAAGCACAAAATGATGTTGGGATTACTCAAGTGTGATAGGAAGAAATGGGCCCACCGATTGCAATTAAGAAGGAGGTCCAAATGACACGGAACTTATTCTGGAGTAATGAAGAAATCCAAACCGCTAAACCCTTGAAATAGATCTACAGGTGGCTTTAGTGACAACTTAGTTAAAATAGTTAAGAACGATTCGTTTTAAATTCGTCGAAATTTGAATTTGATTGATCATAGAAAATGATTACTACTCAATGATCTGTATAAAGATTCAGGAATTAATGCCCAGGCGAATAGTCGGCTACATTTTATGCCTGGTTGGCATGTATAAATGGACGTAATTTATCAGCCAACTTCTCGGGCAATATGTGTTTTGGGTGTATTCCACAAGCGCTAATTGAGTGGGATCTCTTAATTAATTTCGTGTTAAATTGAATCCCCCGGGAATTGAACGCCTTTTGATCCGCCACTTTTAACGATATTAACATTGCACAACGGCCAACAAGGTGCCTCGAGTAAGAAGTGGAGCGAAGCAGACCACGCCCTGCTATACTGAAGGGCACCAGAGCCTGCCCAATGTTTCGTCAGAGGAAGCATTTTCGATACAAATTCAAGGTTTCCCAAATCAAATTCTACATTTTCCAAAACAAATTTCGTGGTATTTGGACTCGAAAAACGTCTGCCAAGTAGGGTGGGCAGTGTACAGGCCAGGTGTTTCAGAAAACATTCTAGTAATACAGCACGATCATACGAGCGACTTTTCGTATATTTAAATTTATGTTGAATTGTTTTCGAATTTGAGCAAACTGAGAGCAATAACGTTTTTTTAAAACCAGGTTCAAATTTTATGGCAAACAAAAAAACTTGTTTTAGTTTCATAATTATTTTATCTTAAAATATTTTTACATTATTAGCATTCTTTGCCGTTTCATATATATATATTTTTTTTAGGCATTTATTGATGAAATTTAATTTAGTACATTTTTCAACATTTTGTGAATAGATTATCACTGTTATAGTTCTTACTTGATAAACTTTTTTTAAAGAACATAAATATGCTGCTAAAGAATAAGAACTCAAGGTTTTAGTCGTTTTCCCCATTTTTAATGATTCTTTCAGCACATTTTTTGAAATGTGAACAATTTATTGTATTCAAGAAGTGCTGCCTAACGATTCCACAATTTCTTTTGAAAATATATATTGATTTCCGCTATATTCAACCGGTTCTTATGAAATTTTCATGGTACGTGCGGGTTATGGTGAAAATGGCCCTCTATGAGTGTCCTTGTTCCCAAATCAATACTTCACACGGCGCAAGCGCAAACGTAAATTCCATCAAGCATCATTTTCTTACGCCCCTGTTGGCCAATCTTGCTCAAATTTGGAGGATAAGCAAAAAAGGTTAATTTCAATATAATCCTATCGTTAGTAGCTACTGCGCATGCGCGAATGTATATTCTTTTTTAAACGAGCCTAATTTTAACAGTTTTCTTCTGATTTCGATGAAACTTTAAGGGAAATGTGCGGGTTAGGCAATGGTCCACTAATAATTCCATACTTCTCAAATCATTACTTCATTTTGCGTATGCACAAACTTAAATTCCTTCAAGCATCATTTTTTACGCCCTAGTCGTCCAAGCCCGCTCAAAATTGGTGCATAGTTCGGGGAAAGTGGATTAATTATTCATTGCTAATTTCAACACAATTGCGTCATTATTAGCTCCTGCGCATGCGCGAAAGTGCACTCCCAGGAAGAAGGTATAGTTTTCAGCAGATTTTGATTACAATTTCCGGGAATTTGTGGGTTACGCTGTAAATCCCTTCCAATTTCATTTTTCCAAATCATTACTCCATTTTGCGAATACGCTAACGTAAATTACTTCAAGCAACATTTTACCGTTTTTTTAATATGTTTACTGTGAAGCGTAAAATTGCGGGATCTTGGAACTGTAATAGTGTGAACCCTTCTCAGAGGCACGATGCGCCATGTTCTGATCATATATTACATACGGGGTTTAATAATTATAGACCAATGATCTGCGTAGAAGGGCTATCTAACACAGAAATAATAACTATTGTGTAATAATTTGCAGCGTTTTAGGTTGCCGTGAAATCAAGAAGGCAAATTAACCAATTTCCTTTCCTACTAAAACAAAAAAGCAGAAAAATGAAGCTAATTCTTGACCTACATCTATGGGTTTATTGTTTCTCATGAAAACCTTTGTAATGGACCCAGTAAACATTGTTGTTAAACCCTTTTTTAACACCCCCCTCCCCCCTCTTCGAGATACCTAATATCGAAAAACCGAAAAACCCAGTTTGTCCAATTGCCAGAGCTTTACTCTAAACCTCTGGGCCAAAATTGATGAATCTTGGGTTAAAAACCACATTTGGGGTCTAGTTTATTCTAGGAGCTCAGCATCAATTTTAATCAGCCCTAAAGGGTAGAATTACCTAAACTGACGTACTTAAAATCGAGATATCGAAAAATTTAAAGGTATCAGTAATGATTTTGGTTTATAATTTTCAATAATAAACCTTTGTAATCGAAAAAAAAAAAAAAAATGAAATAAAAAAATAACCCATCCCCCCTCAAAATTTGTTGGTTTACGTTTGAAGATGCGTGGACTCCGTAATTCAAACAGAAAAAATCCCTCCGTACGCCGTCCAGAGCTTTTCTCCAAAACTTTCTGCCAGACAGAATTTATCTGTGGGATAGTTTTATCCGCTATGTAATTCGGCATTGATAATCGACTCAAATTCTTTATCTGAACTATAGCGCTATACTCAGTATAGCTATCCTGCAGTTAATGTAGGTAATTGATAAACCGGCCCTAAAACTATCCGCATCGCTTTAGGTTGAACCGTTCGTTTTAGCTAATTTTCTTAGAAAATAAAGCTGTTGCAATGGCTCCGAAAATTTTAAAATAGAAATTTTCAAAAATTGTCTTCATCGAAATCTGTTTTGAGGCATTCTGAAATGATTCCAGGATTTTAACGCTTTTTTATATGTATAAATATATATGTATATATATGTATGTGTCATTCCAGACTCTCGATAGAATTTAGATAAAAACTTCGTTCATTCGCCAAAAAATCAAGCATTTCAAAAGAAAGGAGGAGTTCGTTGAACAACACTTTTTGAGCACATTAAATTGGTCAAAGTTCAAAAAATGTACTAAAAAAAAATCACAAAAAATGACAAAAAAAGGATAAACATCGGTGTTTTTATTTTTTTAGCAGAATATTACTCAAATAAAGTTTATCAACTATGAAGTTGGTAATTTAAAAATTAAAGCTCAAACCTATGCTCAAAATTGTAGTTAAATTTCATTAAAATGTGCTACAAAATCGTTAAAAATGTAAAAAAATTCTAGGAATCCAACATCTTTGTTTAAATAATAGAATGTTATTTAGAACAAAATTTTCAGCAATAAAATTGATAGTTAACAATTTTTTGCAGACAATATGACGAATTTGAGCAATAAAATTAATAGTTAATTAGCAGAATGTTGCTCAAATAAAGTGTACCAAACATGAAATATAACATTATAAAAATTATGTACATAATTATGCAGAAAAATGTACCTACTTACTTAAATTTCATTAAAATTTGCTATACAATCGATAAAAAGTGAAAAATCCAAAAGCACTTTTTGAATATCAGATTACTATTTAGGTCATGTTTTTGCCATAAAAATAATGGATAACATTTTCTTAGCTCTCAAAAAGCTCAACTTTTCAATCAATTTATCATAATATAATAAATGTGATAACTTAAGAAAATTCGCTCATGCTGCTCACGGTCATGCTGCATGACTTAAACTTTTCTATGAGGGGTAGAGTCGAAAACGTTGAATAATAAAACCAAAAAACCTTCTGATTTCCTTCCAGCCGCGAGAACATGATGTGCTTTCAATCATGTGGTCACAGGTGATTTGGTGGCCCATCCAGTAGCGTGACCGACTCATGAGCCGAAGTTGAGTGTCCGTTTCCTATCTACGGAAGATACAATTTTTTCTTCCTGGTCAACTTGCAAGATGTTTCTTTTTACTCAAAGGTCTATTTTTTATTTTTATTATTGAGTTTATCGTAACTTTTGTCACCTACAGATAATCACTGAATCCTAAAGTGAGCAAGAGAGAATGTGGCTCACTTAGCTGGTCAGGAGCGAACCCTTAATTTTGTTCATCCCTTAAAATGCCCTAGAGAAGCTCTCTATTTAATTTCATATTCCTAGGGTGAATAAGAGATAATTTAGCGAACTCAGCTGATCAGAATAGAGCCCATCAATTCATTTGTATCATAACGTCCCTGAGAGTCTCGCTACCGAATTTCAACTTCTTGAGTAGGTAAACAGGATTTAATTTATCTCATTCAGCTGATGAGGAAAGATCCCTCCTCGAGAGGGGGGGGGGGGGGGGGGGGGTGTTAATAATTGTTCTCTTGGTCGATTACAAAGTTTCATTATTGAAAATAATGAACCAAAAATATGGTAAAGACGAAAAATTGTAAATGATAAGGAGAAAAAGTATTTCAATTTTCTACAGCAGACTTCGCCATCGAAACGCAGACCAATAGACACCACAGAAATAGGAACAACCAGAGTTGGGCAGTATCTCGTTATTTGGGTATCTAGATACGTTTTAGGATACTTCTAGCAAATTGGAGGAATTCTTGACGGAAAAGGTGCCAAATCAGCCATTTTATCAAAATCATCGAATTTTCCGTATAAGTTATACGAATGGAATCGTGAAGGTGTAGAATCAGACACTTGGTATCACTGTATCTATCGTCACAGATACTTTTACGGATACTGTATCCGAAATCCGCGGATATAGAAACCTACTTGCCTAGGGAAAGTAACTACGGGTAAAGATACAGTTAATTGTACATGTAACCGTAACTGTCTCTAGATACTTTTTTCGGATAGACTCACAAAAAACGTCCTAATTTGACTGGAATTCGGAAAATTGCCCCTACTGCACAACAAGTCGCAGTTTTGAAGTCTAGAGTATGAAACGGTGAAGTAACGAATTTCAGTCATCCAGGACGGCAACGGAGTGCATTTTCAAAGAAACATTCGGTTATTGGACTTTTACGAGTAGTTCCACAAGTACGCACAAACTGAACCTTGGTACAGTCGGAAAAATCTGAAATGTTGACAGTATACTCCTTCGGCATCCAGAATTTTCTGTATAACTTTTTGCCCACTGCACGCTGTACCAACGTGGTTTTCGCTTTAGGGTTACAAAAAAAAAAAAAAAAAAAAAACTTCCATTGTATTCTTTTGAGGCTTTTCGAATATTTTGTACAAAATTTTGGATTTTTCTTACTGTGCCAAGGTTTAGTGTTGCGTATTTGCGGAACTGATAATCCAAAAACCGTGTGTTTCTTTGAAAATACACTCCATAGCCATGCTACATGACTGGAATTTGTTACGTCCCAGTTTCATGCTCTGTAGACTCCAAAACTGCGACTAGTTGTGCAGTAGGGGTCAAATTAGGGTGATTTTGTGATTATATCCGATAAAGTAACTAAATACCGTTACGGTTGCAGACACTATAAACTGCGTCCGTAAAAATATAGACATAAATTCGGCCCTTCGGGCCTCGCAAGGGGGGGCAGACCCCCCGGATGTTATTACTTGGAGCCAGTGGCTAAAAGTCAAGAAGCAGGGAATATGCCTGGCAGAAGTGACCAACTAACAAAAACCAAATTTTTCAGGAGCTTCATACGACAAATAGAATCGAAATTAGAAGGAATTACTCAGGTAGGTAATTTTCTGTTATGGTGCGCGTCTACAATTACTATAATCAAGATTAACTTTTCAACCCAGTGACAACAAAACAAGCGGCATCGTTTACTATATCCATTTATAACATAAATAAATATAAAACTACGACATAAGTAGAGGAACAAGTACGAAAGAAATGCATGATAAATCGAGAGCTTTCCAACAAATGGAGAACGATTTTTGTCCCATAAACCTAAAGAAGTTTTATTTTCCCAGCAACGGCTTAGTTGTACTTGAAAATCAAAAGAAAATTGTGTTGTTCGTTGTACTTGAAAACCAACGTGTTGTTCGCATATAGACTGAAATACCAACTACGCATGCGCGAATCTTCACGTCAACGTGTCAGGGCCGCCACATCTCCAAGTCGGGCCCGGGACCAGATTCTGGCCACGCCCCCCCCCCCCTTTTTTTTTTGTCGCGAGTTGTTTTACTAGAGATGGCTATGATAATTGTTAAAAAAAAAAAAAACTATTAAACCTTCTCTAACCAAACGAAAAATCATTTATACTTCCTACCAAGGTTCAGTGTTTGAATAAGAACACTTGAGGGGCTGAACTCTTACTAGGTACTTCACTACGTTTTATTCAACATTTAATCAAAAGTAAAGTGTAACTTAAGAATTGAAGATTCAAGTATTCATACTCTAGTAATTACCAACCAATTACAAAACTATAAAAATGCCATAAATTACCTTGAAACAAAAATTCTATATCCAATCAGTCATAGGATTTTTATTTTAACTACTTTAAATACAATTATAATTAAATTTTATTTTATTATTAATTAAATTACAATTATAATTAAATACGATTGTGGCTGAAATTATGATTGACTAAATTTCATATAATCATTAATCAACACATACAATTAACTTTATTTTAATGTTATGGACGGATTAAAAAGGAAAGTCTCTGTATACAAGATGGCTGAAGGAATTAATTGAAACAATGATTAATTATTTTTGAAAGAATACATTTATTAATTTTGGGAAAAAAAAAAATGAAAATCTACAAAAATATAATTGTTTTATTACAGTTAATCTACTTGTAATGAAGCTATGCAGTAAAGAATTAGATTTATGACAACAAAAGATACAAGAATTATTTAGTGAAAAACTATCAAAAATATGAATTAGTAAAAAAAGAAATTTGTTTTGTTGAGTTATAATAGCATTCTGTAATTGTAATTAAAATTGTGGAAAGCTTTTTAAATATAGAAAACTGTAATAGGCTATAATTTCATGTTTTATAAAATGAAACATTTTAAAACTAATAAAGTGAAGTGAGGAAAAGTGTATTTGCATTTGAAAAATACAAGACAAAACACTTAAAACTTTCGTGCCTTTTTAAGTGAAAATTCTTTAATAACCTTAGAGAAGTTAAGTTTGGATGCTAACTTGTGCTTAATCTGAGAATGGCAAGGGAATTCAACCTTTCTTGGCCCATGGATTCTCTCTCCGAAGTCTTCAGCCGAGTGCCTACTGGTAAAGACGGTAAAGGGAAAAAGAGTAATGTTTTGGGCCATCGCAATCATCGCAACTGTTTAAGAGAAACAGTCTGGTGTAGTAAATCAAATATAATCTGATAAGGGCCCGTCAACTGTTACACTCTGTTTTATGTAGGTCTAAAAATCCTAAAATACTTTCTTTACTAAATACAGGACCGGACCGGCCCCCCCCCCCCCCTGGGCCCGGGCCCGGGCCCGGGGCAACAGTACCCACTTGCCCCCCCTCCCCCCATGTGGCGGCCCTGCAACGTGTAGAACTATGCGTGTACGGGGAAAAGGCCTGTCTACGCGTTGGCAGGAAAAATGCTTTCGTTGGAATCTCGGCCTACAGGTAGTCATCATAGCCTGACTCAAAGGTAACTACAGTCGCCGGCAACCACAGTTTGACCAAGGTAACCGCAGTTACGCAGTTACCAGCAAAGGTAACCACAGTGTGGTTGCCAACAACACGTTGGATGGTCAACAAGTCGAGAGGCTATAGTGAAGTGCTCCGCTACAAAATTCACCCATTTAAGTTACCTAAGCAATAAATGTATTTATAATTTATGTATTTATAAATAATTATAAAGCAATTAACTATTTAAATAAGAATAGGTTGTACGAAAATAATACGAAACAGCTCCTGAAATACTTATAGAGACGTTAACGTGACGTTAGCGTTTGGTTTTTCACGTATACGTGTAGAAATACGCGTAAAAATCACGCGAAGAGCTAGCATCTCCAGCTGCTTGCTCTAGACGCTGCTCTACGCGTCCTCGGGAGAAAATCATACGGGAAGAACAAAAATTCTCTAATGATTAATTTTACACATTATTAGTTCATTATGGTTACTTAGCAATATCAGTTTATAACTGAGTGTAATAAATGAGTTATACTGTGATAAAATGAGAGTATTCCAAAAAGTGCTCCTGCTATGAAAACTAAGGTAGTTACACTTCCCTAGTAACGCGTTGTGCGTGAAAATCATTAGAAAACTCCACCGTGACGTGACGAAAACAAATGGAAACGTCCTGTTAAACATTATTAAATGATAGAAATTTCGTCACATATCCGCGTAACGTTTTTCGCTAGTTACCAAGCCCATGTTTTGTGACACTTCCGCGTAACGTTTTCGGGCAGTTTGCTCAAGACTAAAGCATGTTCCATGCTAAAATTTCGTGACACATCCGCGTAACGTTTTTCGGTAGTTAGTCCAAGGCCATGCTAAAAGCAATTCCAGAGCTTGTAACTGTAATTGCGAGCGGATACAGTTCCCGGAACCTTCTAGTAACTGTATCTGTACATTTAGTTACAATTCTCCCAACTCTGGGAACAACATACCTTGAACATAATATGTAGTTGTTTCTATGCTGTGGTAGACACACACTCAATTAGGCGAGGGGACGAGCCAATTACTGGTTAAGGTACTTGGTACCCCCCAAAAATGGCGAAATTCGTGACCCATTATCTCGACACTCTTTGTGCCGATTTCGATGATCTTTTTTTTAACTGATAGATCTTGTAAAGAATTGAAAAAATATTAATTTGCCGCATTACAATATCGAAGCCAATTTCGGAAATATTGGTGGTATTTGAGGTAACTTCGATTATCTGTCCAGTAATTACAATAACTTATTTCGATAAACTATTCCCGCAGATTTATGCAGAAGGATGAGAGATAACTTTCTAAAGAAAGAAAAATGAATTCGGTTCAGTAGATCCCAAGATAGAGGGTCCGATGCGCAAAAATATGCTACTTTTCAGGAGAGCCATAAAACGAAAAAGTAACGATATTCGCGCTTCTGCGACGTTTTGGTGAACTAATATGACTTGAATATGTGTGAATGAGTTATTAACCTCAATGACTTACTTCACACAGTCAGAGTATAATACCAACGAACCAACCAACCAGAATGATAAGATGATATCAATGATAAAATGTTCTGTTATTCTATGTTTTTTACGTTTCCACTCGTCTGTGCATCTTTCCACGTTCGGTTTGTCCGCAATTCATTTAGTCCGTATAGTTTTAGTGTTATACGCAATGACGAAAAGTAAAACAATATTCAAGAAGGTAAACCATATCGCGAATTTCTCCAAGAAGTTGCGTAAAGATGATTCTGCGTCCGAAATTTGCCACTTACCATCCAGCTCAAGTCTTTCACCCGGCTCTCATCTTTTGGCTTCCTATAATCCTTCCGTTCCTGGAACATCTTTCTCTGAAACCCCTCTTTTTCCTAGTACTTCATCCGGCGACTCAAGCTGGTTATCTTCCTCCAAGAAGAAATTAGGATTTGGATTAGGATTAGTAAGTACGAGTATTTTGGATATTATCGACTTTCCCTAGCTGTTTGAATTTGAAGAAGCAGGCGCAGCTGTCTATGAGGCGGGCAACTTCTAAGTTAATTTGTGAGACATTTGAATTTTGTAAATATTATATGAAATGTATTATCTTGTTCAGGAATGAATCTAGTTTTATTTAAGACAAAAAAAGAAAAAAAGGTTGAACATTTTTTGTTGGGGCAATTCCAGGGCCTGTAACAACTGTTATTGCGAGCGGATACAGTTCCCTGAACCTGCTAGTAACTGTATCTGTACATTTAGTCACAATTCGCCCAACTCTGGGAACAACATACCTTGAACATAATATGTAGTTGTTTCTATGCTGTGGTAGACACACACTCCGTTAGGCGAGGGACGAGCCAATTACTGGTTAAGAAACCAAACACAATTGTCAGGCTTATGATTATTCCGGCCTTCTCCCTCGAGGTGCAGGAAGATTAGCCATAAAAAAAATCTCAATACCAGTTTGATCCGTGAACCTTTACAATGAACTTCCGACGAGCTCAGCCTTCATCGAGGAAGTTCCCTTGGGCTTTGAGGCCTCGGCTTTGGGAGTGGTAGGTTGGTACCGGTCTCACAATTCGTATAAAAGTACCCCCAACGGGTTACGGAGTTAAGTTAGTAAACAGCGAATACTTCTTCAACATCTCTGCTCTGCAGACCTTCCCCTAACTCAAACATGGCTTTCAAAGTACGTTTCCTTCTACTACCTATACAGTTTTATCGAATTTCCGTAGATGAAGCTACTGAAATGGCTCCAAAAATTTCATAATTCAAATTTTTGAAAAATTTTCTCATTGACATCTATTTTGAGACGTTCTGAACCGAATCCTATAGTTTAACGCTTTTTCCTGAATCCATACAGGGTGTCTAAAATTTAATAGACTAGCCATCACTTTGTTTACTTTTGAAGATATAAAAAAAAAAAAACTTTAAATGGTAACTTCATTTTTTTCAAATAGGTACTATTCAAAGGTGAAATTGAATTTTGATCATCACCAACCACAAAGTCGCTACTTATCTTAAATTGTGTTTTTCAAAAGGGGACCCCCATTTTAACGAATTTTCGTAGAAGATGAAGCTATTACAATGACTCCAACACTTTTAAAATAATAATTTTCGAAAATTTTCATAATTGAAATCGGTTATGAGACATTCTGAAACGAATCCTTGAGTTTAACGTTTTTTCACATATATTTATGTATATACGAAAAACTCTTTACTGACAAGGCAATGTGCATATTCAATGCATGGGACCATGCCCATTTTACTATATCATAATTAATAGCAAACGGATTTTTGAGCAGTTCAGATCTGCCAATTCAAGAACTATAAGAGGATGGATTAGGAGGGAAAACTATGAAATTAATCAGGAAAAAGCGTGTGTTTTGTGTAACATAGAAAAATAAGAAACTCTATTTTATGTTTTTGCCCAGAACTATCTCATCAACCGCTTAAGTTTTTGGGTTTCAGAAGGTTGAGTATGGAGCATGTAATAAAAATTTATTATCGGGCAGAAGTTGTGGGAAGACTACGATGGTTAGCTAATTTTTTCTATCATACCTATGTAAACGTAGATTTAAAGTTAGGATTTTAGAAGAGGCTGGTTTTGATACCTAGAGAAGTTACAAGACAAGTTATTTTATTCTAATTTTATTTATACCATTTCCAAGTCAAATTGAGAATTTTCCAAACCAAATTGAGAATTTTCCAAACCAATTTGAGATTTTTCCAAACCAATTTGAGATTTTTCCAAACCAATTTGAGAATTTTCCAAAACAATTGGAGAATTTTCCTAACTAAAAATGTTCCAAAAAAGAAAGGAGAAGGGAATCATCCAAACCAAAGTGACAATTTTTCAAAGCAAATCAAAACTTTTAATTAGGAATAAAATTGCACAATACATCGTTATAAAAGAAAGAAATTCGCATTTTTTCATTTAAAAAAATCACATTTTTCATATTTTTGAGAAAAATTAGGTATTATGAAAATTCAATGTAGAGGGTTCCCAGCTGCTGCGTTCGTTAATTGCACGAACATCTCCATCATCCAATTTGTGCAATCAGCTGATGAA
Source organism: Adelphocoris suturalis (assembly GCA_030762985.1). NCBI lineage: Eukaryota > Metazoa > Arthropoda > Insecta > Hemiptera > Miridae > Adelphocoris > Adelphocoris suturalis. Next base: position 17,687,507 of record CM061041.1, on the reverse strand, counting down.
ATGGTGGGGATGCTTCAAGCTATCACTTCACTGAAAACGAGATCCTGCGGTGACTCACTAAGAACGTTTCTCACGTAAAGCTTGATTTTTGAGAAAGCATTCTTCTTTTTTTTCTTCTACATTCTCCAATTGTTTTGGAAAATTCTCAAATCGGTTTGGAAAAATCTCAAATTGGTTTGGAAAATTCTCAATTTGGTTTGGAAAAATCTCAAATTGGTTTGGAAAATTCTCAATCTGACTTGGAAATGGTATATTTATTTTTCCAAATATAAGGTAGTAAAGCATTGTTAATTTTTAGCCTAATTACCGTTTAATTGTTCGTCAGTCGGGTGCATCTCTCAATTCTTACTAAAGAAGGTGGCCATACTCGTGCTCGTAGTAATGAAGTACCTGCTATTAATTATGGTTTTGTAAAATGGGCATGGCCCCATGCATTGAATAGGCCCCAATAAAGAGTTATTCATTTCATTTCAACTGGCTTCACCAGCAATTTGCGTTTTCTACCCTTTTTCATTAGTCTCTACATCTGAATGTAGTCTCTCTCTACATCTTTTTCATTAGTTTCTACATCTGAACCAACCTCCTAGGTAGAAACTTCGTGAAATAATAACTATACTCAAGATTAGACGATAGCCGATACATATGAGTTTTTTGTAATAATATAGGTACTTAGTTACCAATTTCTTTTCTCTCAAAGTTGAATTTGAATTTTCAAAGTAATATAACATGACTAAAATAACGATAATTTACGAAAATTCGCTCTTACGGTCGTACTGCATGACTAGAACTTTTTTTAAATTACAGATTCGGATTGTATGTAAATTTCATGGAACAATGACCCTTCACACGGATTTTTGTGTGCTCAAAAACGGGCTTAATTTGTATATATTATAATATTTTTAGTGCATATGTCTCATTCCAGACGATTAATCTAATTTGGAGTGAGATAAAAATTCGGTTTTCGCGCCAAAAAATCAAACTTTCTAAATGAAAGGATGAGTTTGTGTGCCAACACTTTTTGAGCACCATAAATTGCTCCAATTTCAAAAATGTGCGTAATAAAATCACAAAAAATGGCTAAAACCAGCTGAAAATGGTTAAATTTATGGTTTTAGCAGAATTTTACAAAAAAAGTATCAAAGTTAAAAATCAAATGTACAAAGTTACGCTGAAATCTGTACTTTAATTTCATCAATATTGCTGACAAATTGATTAAAAATTGAAAATAGGTAAAATCAAGATCTTTTTCGAATCGCTGGATATTATTGCGCATGCGCGAACGTAAATCCTACCAAGCAACATTTTTTCACACCCTTGTCGTCAGATCTCGCTCAAATTTGGATGATAGTTGGGGAATGACGTTTCTTTATATTGAGAATGATTTTTTCGTTTCTTAATTGACCAATTATGACGTTTCACGCAACTTCTTGATATATATTTTATACTTATTATATATATTTTTTTCCGCAATGGAATTTTTCAAGATCATTTAAAACTTTTCAATGATCTATACATTCATGATACTTAAACGAGGAAGCTATGTGCAACACCCTCCTTGGCAGACGTGTTTGCTATAAAATTGTTAGAACAATTTCCTTGCACTTGAAGTGCTCAAATTTCAAAACAATGTAACAAATATAATACGATAGTTTGCAAAAATTCATTCATGACTGGACCTTTTTGTAAATTGGATCACTGTAGGTTTTAATGATAAACTGAAGGGATAGTTGATTATAGAGCTCAATTCACGTATGGTATGCAGTATACTCAACGCTTGTTTCCTGTTAGACTTATCTGTTCGTGTTTTACTGAAAGATTTACTTAAGATATTTTATCATTTAATAATGATTAACAGGACGTTTCTATTCGTTTTCGTCCGTCACGAGCGTCACGTCACGATGGAGTTTTCTATTGATTTTCGCGTTCAACCAATGCGTTACTAGGGAAGTGTAACTCCCTTAGTTTTCATAGCAGGAAAATCGTTAGCCACTCTTTGGAATGCTCTAATTTTATCACAGCATCTCATGATTCCAAAGCCTCTGTAGTGTCAAGGAAAGTTGATTTATTACTCTCAGTTATAAACTAATATTGCTAGGTAACCATAGTGAACAAATGATGTGTAAAATTAATCATTAATCAATTAATCATGAATAATTATTAAATGATCTGACTGTAGAAACGTAGGTCCACCGTCCGTTTTTTTTTATTCATGAAAAGTGAGCTTTGCAATCAGGACCACCAAACCAAATAAACTTTCGAGCGTCCAAAGTTTTGACTTGCTTGTCACGGGGTTGGTAGATTTTCTATTCTTCACATTCACGATCGCAGTCCTTTAATATATAGGTAATTCAGCGAAATTAATCGATTTTGATCCGAAATTTGACGATAAACCGAACGGACGATAAACAATATGAGTGATTACTTTCGGTAAGCAATAGCCATAATTCAAGTGTGTTCAAGAATTGGCTCAAAGCCTGTTTTCAATATTATATATTTATATCCAATTGAAAAAATAATCCTTCGATATTACAATGATTCACAACTTACACTAACATTGCGTACGAAATCAAATTTTACCAAGTATATGAACAAAAAAGAAATGGGAAAATTGGTGACAGTCCATCTACTCACCTAACTACAAATTCTCTAGTTTTGAGTTTTTTCAACAGTCAAATAAGCTGAGTGAATAGGTAGGTACCTATCATGTGCTGTGCTATTTTAATTATTTTAAAGGTCAATCTTTAATTTTGTATGAATTTTGAATATGATGGGTTAAGGTTTGAAAGATTTTGCTAAGTTCTCTTAAAATAACGTACCAATTTATGAATGGAATTGAGTGATTGATTTAAACAAGGCTTTTCTGTTAATGTAATCAATGGAACAGAAATGTAAATATAAATTACATTGCTTTGTTTGCAGCTGGTCGTGTTGGCAGCAGTTGTGGCTGTTGCTAGGGCTGGAGTCATCGGGTCCCCTGCGGTTATCGCCCCAGGAGCCCCCTTGACCGCTAGGGTCGCTGCCCCTGTGTACGCCGCCCCTGCCGTAGCCAGAGTTGCCGCCCCCGTCTTGGCCGCCCCCGCCATCGCACGAGTCCACGCGCCAGTTGCCGTCGCCGCCCCCGCCATCGCCAAGACCGTCGTCACTGACGAGTACGACCCCAACCCTCAGTACAGCTACGCTTATGACATCCAGGACGCCCTGACCGGCGACGCCAAGAGCCAGCACGAGTCCAGAAACGGAGACGTCGTCCAGGGCTCCTACTCCCTCGTTGAGCCCGACGGTTCCGTCAGGACCGTCGAGTACACCGCAGACCCCGTCAACGGTTTCAACGCCGTCGTCCACAAATCTGGCGGTGCCGCCGTCGTCAAGGCTGCTCCCGTCGTCGCTGCCCCCGCCATCGCTAAGGTCGCCACCCCCGTCGTCGCCAGGACTGTTGTCGCCGCCCCCGCCGTCGCCCACGTTGCATCTCCCCTCTCCGCCGCTACCGTCATCCACCACTAAGACTGAACATTTGAGCAATAGACAAACTGAATTATTTATTTAATTTATTCATCCATAAAAGAATGAAAATTTAAAGTATGCTTATAATTCACAATTTCCCACCACCCCTTGCTTCGATTCTGGTTGATACAACTAAATATTCTGTAGAGCAGGTGTTCTTATTAGAAGAAATTTCACAATTTTGACCCAAACTCCAATCAGCATTCTTAAAAATCCCCAAGATATCAACTATCAGCTTCAAATTCGGTTGGTTATGCAATAAAACGGGGGGAAAGTATTACACAGACGTAATGGATTATAGAATTTTACTTCATCGCAGTGGTTTCCTACATGGGAGAGAAGGGGCTACTCAGATTAGATTTAACGAATTTCGGTCTGTAGATACCTGTCACATTGCACCTTTTTGGAAAGCTCTCGTTGATATACCATTTCCAAGTCAAATTGAGAATTTTCCAAACCAAATTGAGAATTTTCCAAACCAATTTGAGATTTTCCCAAACCGAATTGAGAATTTTCCAAACCAATTTGAGATTTTTCCTAACCAAATTGAGAATTTTCCAAAACAATTGGAGAATTTCCATAACTAAAATTGTTCTAAAAAAGAAAGGAGAAGGGAATCATCCAAATGAAAGTGACAATTTTTCAAAGCTAATCAAAACTTTTAATTGGGAATAAAATTGCACAATTCATCGTTATAATAGAAAGAAATTCGCATTTTTTCATTTAAAAAAATCAAATTTTTCATATTTTTGAGAAAAATTAGGTATCATAAAAATTCAATGTAGAGGGTTCCTAGCTGCTGCGTTCGTTAATTGCACGAACATTTCCATCATCCAATTTGTGCAATCAGCTGATGAAATGGTGGGGATGCTTCGAGATATCACTTCACTCAAAACGAGATCCTGCGATGACTCACTAAGAACGTTTCTCACGTAAAGCTTGATTTTTGAGAAAGCATTCTTCTTTTTTTTTCTTCTACATTCTCCAATTGTTTTGGAAAATTCTCAAATTGGTTTGGAAAAATCTCAAATTGGTTTGGAAAAATCTCAAATTGGTTTGGAAAATTCTCAATTTGGTTTGGAAAATTCTCAAATTAGTTTGGAAAATTCTCAATTTGGTTTGGAAAATTCTCAATTTGACTTGGAAATGGTATATTTATACAAAGAATTAAAAAAAAATTACATATTTATGTGGGTAACCTAATGCTGACGGGGGGGGGGGGGGGGGGGTGTCGTTGGTATGCCATGCAATTTTTAAACCTCCACCTGCCGATTTCGGTTGAAGAAATTCAAACAGTCAAATATTTAATAACCAATTTCCAACAAAATAACCCTTTAAATGGATTAAATCTTCTTAATAGAAACAATAGTTCCAGACTTTGACTCTAGTTATGAACTTCAAGTTCACGTTTTGAAATAGTAGACTTGGTGGCCTGAACAAAATTCGTTAAAATTCATTATAAATAACTTTTTCAAGCATTATTACCCATTTCTAAGACAGGATTTACACTGCCTTCCTCTATGGCAGATTTTATACTGTTCACCCATAAGACAGCTTTTATACTACTCATGCCCTTGGCAAGCTTTATGTTGTCCATTCTCCTTGGCATTATTTGTACGGTCATCCTTCTTGGGAGTCTCAATACTTCCCATGTCCTTGCCATGGTTTTCGCTACTAACTCTTCTTCAGGTTTTATACTGCTCACGGTCTTGCAGGCATTTGAGCATCCATCTTCTAGGCATCCTTGAGACAACATATACCCCTTGCAGACTTATATTGCTCATTCCTCTTTGCCGTATCAATGCTACTCACAAATCTGCCCGGTGTTAACTGTCCACTCTCCTGCCAGTCTTTATTTTGCTCACCTTCTTGGCAGTCTTTATATTGCTTACTCTCTTGCAGGAATATTGGTGTCTACACCTTGTCAGAATTACCAGCCCCTTGCCAGGCTTTATGCTGTCCACCCTCCTGCCGTGGTATGTGTTCCCACCCTCCTGCCAGACTTGTATTGCTTACCTTCTTGGCAGTCTTTATACTGTTCACGGTCTTGCAAGCATTTGCGTATCCATTTTCTAGGCATTCTCGAGACAACCTACACCCCTTGCAGACTTATATTGCTCATTCCTCTTTGCCGTATCATTGCTACTCACACTTCTGCCCGGTATCCACTTCTGTCCACTCTCCTGCCAGTCTTTATATTGCTCACCTTCTTGGCAGTTTTTATATTGCTTACTCTCTTGCAGGAATATTGGTGTCTACACCTTGTCAGAATTACCAACCCCTTGCCAGGCTTTATGCTGTCTACCCTCCTGCCGTGCTTTGTGTTCCCACCCTCCTTCCAGACTTGTATTGCTCACCTTCTTGGCAGTCTAAATTCTTCATCCTCTTGACAGGCTTTATATTGCTTACTTTCTTGCAGAAATATTGGTGTCTACACCTTGTCAGAATTACCAGCCCCTTGCCAGGCTTTATGCTGTCCACCCTCCTGCCGTGCTTTGTGTTCCCACCCTCCTGCCAGACTTGTATTGCTCACCCTCTTGGCAGTATAAATTCTTCACCCTCCCGGCAGGCTTTCTATTGTTTACTCTCTTGCAGGAATATTGGTGTATACTCCTTGTCAGAATTACCAGCCCCTTGCCAGGCTTTATGCTGTCTATCCTCCTGTCATGCTTTGTGTTCCCACCCTCCTGCCAGACTTGTATTGCTCACCCTCTTGGCAGTCTAAACTCTTCACCCTCTCGGCAGGCTTTATGTTGCTTACTCTCTTGGAGGAATATTGGTGTCTACAACTTGTCAGAATTACCAGCCCCTTGCCAGGCTTTAATCTGTCCATTCTCCTGCCGTGCTTTGGGTTCCCACCCTCCTGCTAGACTTGTATTGCTCACCCTCTTGGCAGTCTAAATTCTTCACCCTCTCGGCAGGCTTTCTATTGTTTACTCTCTTGGAGGAATATTGGTGTCTACTCCTTGTCAGAATTACCAGCCCCTTGCCAGGCTTTATGCTGTCCACCCTCCTGCCGTGTTTGTGTTCCCACCCACCTGCCAGACTTGTATTGCTCACCTTCTTGGCAGTTTAACTTCTTCCCTCTCGGCAGGCCCCATATCGCTTACTCTATTGCAGGAATATTGGTGTCTACACCTTGTTAAAATTACCAGCCCCTTGCCAGGCTATATGCTGTCCACCCTCCTGCCTTGCTTTGTGTTCCCACCCTCCTGCCAGACTTGTATTGCTCACTCTCTTGGCAGTCTAAATTCTTCACCCTCTCGGCAGGCTTTATATTGCTTACTCTCTTGCACGAATATTGGTGTCTACACCATGTCAGAATTACCAGCCTCTTGCCAGGCTATATGCTGTCTACCCTCCTGCCGTGCTTTGTGTTCCACCCTCCTGCCAGACTTGTATTGCTCACTCTCTTGGCAGTCTAAATTCTTCACCCTCTCGGCAGACTTTACATTGCTTACTCTCTAGCAGGCATACTAGAGATCACCCCCTTGTCAGGCTTTATACTGCCTTTTCCTGCAAATCACTACTAACCCAAAAGTCTAAAGCGAATCGAGCAGCTAAGCAGTAAAAAACTGTCAGCCAAGGTGGTTGGCGGTGTAGCTTCTCACTCCAATCCTGAACTTACACATAATCAGTTAGCACGTTTGGGAGGTGTATAGGATTTCGTGATTGGCCATGGGCAAAGGTTACAAATCAATATATTGAACTGAAATTCACGCATAATAACATGCCACGCACCCACAAAAAACTACAAAATTTGGCCCAAATCGCACAATCAGAGATAGTGGGATAACAGTATTTGTTTCATGGTTGGGTATGCGCAGAAACTACCAGTGGTGAAAATACAGGACCATCTTGCCACGGCTCTGGTGATGATTTTAATTTGAAAAAAATTTGACAAAATGGTTACTCACCCGTTTAGGTTATATTTTTAAAAGGAAGTAAAATGAAACCAAGGATAGACTTTTGAAACTATCTGACTTTTCTACGCGATAAGTAGTTTTCTACGATTTTTGCAAGTTTAGTGCATCAGTATAGCATAGTTGGCAGGAGGTCGGCAGAAGTGCATTACCGTCATTAGAACACCGAATTGAAAATTGTTAACCAGAAAACAAACGAGTCAATGGGTGACTAAAGATGATATCTTACTTTAATTTTTGTTCAAATATGAAAGTGCAGATTTCCATACACTCATTTGTTTGCGAGATAAAAGTACTCAGATAATTGTTTTGGGCGTTTTATCTTTCCGCGTGCACATGTAACTTACCTACATGAAAACCGATTTTATGAAATTCAGAAAATCACTCTGACAGATTCAGCCTCGTACGAAACAAATTGAGATAATTCAGCAAATTCTTGATTGCATTTTTTGAAATTGATTTTGAAGGATTACACGAGGTATAAATGACGCATATTTGATCCATATTTCTACTAATTTCTTCAAATTCGTTTGATTGATCTTGGAGGTTTGCACGTTATACGTACCGGAACTCGGTCAAACCAGATGTACCGAAACAAACAGTCTTGGTAAGTACAACAAAAGTTCAGAAAGTGTTAAAATGTGGAAGAAATTTTTTGATTTTGGAAAAAAAGTCGATGTTTTAACCAATTTTAATAGAAATATCTATCTGTCTATTGCAATGAGGTCAACAATTTTAGAATGAGAATTTTCACAAGAGAATACGTTGTATGGCATTTTAAAACAGTTTCTAGATTGTATTTTTTTTAATAGTTAAAAGGTTGTCCCGAACCGAAACATAAAAACTAGTGGTTGAGTCTCTAGAGCTGATTTTTGATCAAAAGTTCCTCCTAGAGTTGTTTTAAACGCTTTTTTTTTCAAGTAATTTAATTATCAAGATTTTTCCATGTTTCCTACCTTTGACATTAAAACAGCCATGAATCCCCTTTGGGTCATTGTAAAATAAAAAATAACGACACCATTGGAAAGAACAGTAAATTTCCTATCTTCCTGATTCAAAATTGATATTTTTTAAGTCGGCTAATTACGTGAAAAAGAAGGTTTGAAAAATGTCTAGAGTTTGATATTTTTTTGTTTGTTTACTGCTTTCTCTACATACTATTTTGAAAAAGGCTCCAGGAAGAAAACTTACTCGAAACCTTAGCTTTACAACGGTATAGTCAATTTTAATTTTTGAGATAACACTATTATCAGCAGAATTGTAGCTAATTTAGCTGAAATTTGCTGAATTTTGCTAAATATGCTGAACCTTGGAACGGAGCCTCTCTGTGTGTGATAGATAGTATCTCCTATATTGTAGATAGTATTTCTCTGGCAGCACTGACACAATTAATCTGATGATTAAACTGATTAAAGTGACATCCATGTCTTGGATGAGCGAGCGGGCTCTGCTAGTTACCAATAAAGCCCATTTCAATTTAAAATGAGGTTACTATCACGATAGAAGTATCAGGTGTCAACGATTTAATCGACATAAACTACATCGGAAGTGCACCGGCATTCAATTAAAATAATGATTCATAATAACAGTAATTCTCCAAGTTGACAGAGCCGCGACCAATTGGAGAGGTTGACCTCGGGCTACTTAAGCCAATTTCAAGGTGGTCCGTCAGGTTGATTCCGCGTGGTCCACAGCCCCGCCTCTAGATCCTATTTCGGGCAATGAAATAACAGTTGGTTCTTACCTTTAGAAGAAGAGAAGCGATAGATGAACTCGATTGAAGCGTTTAAGGACTCGTTTTTATCTTCCTTGAATAATGGTTGTTAAATGTCATCAGGTCAGACGCGTGTATAGAAACTAGAATAAACACATGGGTAGTGGCGCAACAGTAACTATTTGATATTATATTTCTTCAATTAATTAGTTAATATTTCGCCTATTCGCTTGCATATTCAAAACTGCAATCCTTACAATTAAAATCAATTTCCTTCCAGGGGAACTTTCGTAGATGCGGGAAATTTGGAGCGGAAGTGGTAGCCCTGGAAGAAAACCACTCCCACCCCTAGGTGGGTCCCTTTTTGAAGGAAGGTGGAACTAAAAGGGATTGCGAAGGCATCTGAAAAACTCTTAAATACTCGTACGATATATCTACTTTTTTAGCGAATTTTCATGAAAAATGAACCTATTGCAATGGCTTCAAAAATTTTATAATAAAAATTTTCGAAAATTTACAAAATTTAAATCAGTTTTGAGACATTCCGGAACGAATCCTAGAGTATGCGTGTGTGTGTCCTTCCAGAAGATAAACTCTCTCAAAATTTCCGTACTTGCCCAGGACTGTGATGTAGTAACATTTTTATTCTACGTTTCAGTAATCACAAGGGAAATTAATAAAAATGCATAAATTCATTATTGTAACGCCCAAAGGGTTTATGCAAATAAACGATTTGAATTGAATTGAAAAGGCCGAGTCACGAGGAATGATACTTTCACTGTGCCAGAAAATGGAAGTAGGTATTTCTTCGATTTGTTAGCGACCCTGGATTTCAAGTTGGGGTTGCGAAAGTTACATGATGAGCATCAAACGATCAACTCTACATTTCAACAAACCACTCGAACCATTCAAATGAAAATGTTTGATCACACATCTACTTCACTCAGTGGGTGAAGCGATTAAAGAAAAGTGATTTGTTTGAAAGCAGTTCGGGCAAGAAAAGCATGCTCTTAGATTTGGTGTGAATAAAATTTTGCTATTTCTCACAAGGAATCGATCATCGATATCAAGCAATTGCTCGGACCTTACTTCTCATTCACGTAGAGTCGCGAGCATTTATTCGATTATTTTGCGTCAAACTGTGATGAATATGAGTATTTCTTCCTTCTCGATTCTTGAAAACGCCGCAACTGAGGATATTCCTGAGGTTATTCAACCTTCAGGATATGCTCTGGGTGTAGCAGGTTAATCGCCTCTCCGATTAAGCGATCGTGCTGGGAAAATCGATGTAACCAAACGCGATTTCAAGGAAAGATAAAGCCTGGCAAGCGATCCACAAAGATTTCATGAATCGTACGGGAAAAACAATCAAATTGTAGGAACTGCTTGCATTTTGTTACTTCCGTAGATCTTCTAGATGTACGACGGTTTTCTTCTATACACTTGTATGAACGCAGCCTGCGTACCAAAGAACTAAAAAAAAAAAAAAAAAAAAAAAAAAAAAAAAAAAAAAAAAAAAAAAAAAAAAAAAAAAAAAAAAAAAAATTATTAACTCGAACGATCACACAACAAGCACAATATGCAAAATAGATTAGAGATCAAAATTTATAAAGGGATCTCGCTTGAAATAAATTACCTACTCTTCTACCTATGCATGAAAATAGAATTTTTATTGGTTTCAACAAGTCAACCAACAAGTCAGGTGAGCTGCAAGATCGTGGAATGACAAGAAATTCCTTCTGGAGAGAAACAATCACTTATTTTTATCCACCCGTAATTTTGAAGCAATTACTTACGTCGTCAAGCAATCGCTCACTGCACGAGAAATTGCTCGAAGAAAAAAGGTGTTGCTCGAGAATCCAACTTTATTCACATCTCTCGTCTTTAATCACATCACCCAATGCTTCGACTACCTACTTATATGTAGACTTTTGACATTTTATGTCTTTGCACATTAACTAAAAAATCGTCACGAGAATAGAGTGACGAAAATTGCTCTCGAAAACCTTCTGATGATTTCCGCTTACAACCAAACCGTCGCTAGGGAAATGGAACTTCGTCGTTTTTCATCCCACAAAATTTGTTGACCATTCGTTCGAAAGCTCTCGATTTATCCAACCATTTATGTTAACAATACTGCGAAGTGGCCAACAAGCTGAGTTATGAGCATGGTTATTTGAATAATTCTGTACACTCAGGTGATCATTCTCAATAATTGATATTGTGAACATGATTGCAACCGCTTGTTAATTTCTGATGATTTCATTGAGCTGGTGTTTCGATGATTTGATTCATAGCAGGTGATCCGAATATTGCGAGAACGGTTTGATTTGTGAAGCGGTGGTTAAATAATTTTAATTGGAAATTTCTATACCTTGCACTCTAGGAAGCTGTAATTTCGTATGTAGTCTCTTTAGGACATTTACTTGACGATGCCCAGGATCCGGATCAGATGAGTGGCTCTTAAAGCTAATTTCTATGCTTTATACTCAAGGAAGCTGTAATTTCGTATGCAGTCTCTTTAGGACATTTACTTGACGATGCCCAGGGTCCGGATCAGCTGAGTGGCTCTTAGAGCTTGCATACTAGTCTGCAACTAAAGACATAATGTGTCCCAATGTGTGTCTAATGTCTCAATGTGTGTGTGTGTGTGTGTGTCTAATGTCCCAATGTGTTGCAGACCCGTATGTCTTTACGTTCCATTTATTATGGTTTATTTATGAGGCATGAAGACTCAATTGATACGTTTAAATTGCGTATGTATATTCAGTTAATAAATCAAGGAACCTGTTTTATTGATTTATTTGGCTGAAGTGCAAGACCCATTTTCCATCATTTACATTAATTACAGATAAACATATAGGTAGGCGTTAAATATGGTACGAGGACGAGTAGAATGAAGCTGTCAGACTCACTAGTTACTGCTCACTTAGCTGCCAGATTGGCCTTCTCAGTTCCATAAACTCCACAGTCCATAAAAACCACGTCTTGTAGTAGAAAGATACCTAGGTATAGGTATAGAAGGCTTACAAAATTAGCCACGACTGGGAAACCTCGTACCAACGTCTGACGAAGGTGTAGGTCAGAGAACTGACGCGAAAGTGAAAGCAGTCTCAAGTTCAAGATCAGGACTCCAAATGGGTTTCGGCCGTAAGAGCGTGATGTCAACCCGGAGGAGGAGTCTGACGTAACGGGACGCAAGAAGACAGGTTTCCCATTTCGACTGAACGACTCAACCCGGTAACCATTGAGACCTCGACTAATGACAATGAAAATACCTCCGCTACACAAGAGTACGTAAAACTTGGATGACTCACAAGGCAACATACGATGTATCACGAGAATAACACTTTTGAATGATACAGGGGAATATCTACACGAAATTGGCAACAGATCGTGTCTAATATTCCTTGTTTACGTAGGTATATACTCGTAGAAGGCCGGTCCGGGTTTGGGATCGTCGGGCCAAAAACGACACGTGTTTGGGATCAAAGCGCATCGATTTTGGGATCATTGAATAGTTTAGTAGCAACGGTTTTGGGATTATGACATACATAACTCCAAATTTTCGTTTATTGAGTTGTCATTCCTCGTCTTCAAATTACATACAATACCTAGTGCTCAGCTCGACAGGTGACCTTGTCGTTGGAGTACGTCTCCCACAGATCATCCAAGTTGCGAAGCATGTCTGCTGAATCTTTTCGTGGCTTGTTGTATAAATGAAATAGTAATTGACGTAACCACGCTAGTAGGGTGAACCTGTAGGTACACTTACATTCGAACGTTCGTCATCATCCTGGAGCTGTTTATTTGTACTTATAAAAACGCACAAAAATAACTGAGATATGGTTGATTTTTAGTTCCAAAACAGCCTATCCTTGAGCTTTTTTGCTTGGAAACGCACGCAAACAGTAAAATTACATGATGCCTGCTTTTTAATTAGTAAAAAAGGAACAAAGAACCATAGTCGGAAGCTGAAAAATGCATTAATTTGGCGCCGACTGGTGGTGTGACCGCCAGCAAACAGGCGTATAAAAATCTCAATATGATGAATCGACGTGCACGGTAAGTTTACAATGTATCATAGAGTATAATGGGGATTCCTCCCAAAAGCACGAAACGCACACAAATTGGCCAAAAGAGCCTTTAACATCGTATTGAGATTTTTATATGCCTGTTTGCTGGCGGCCACACCAATTCAATTCAATTCAATAAGAATTTATTTCCATAGGTACATTGCCATTTTCATTACATAGCTGATTTTCTCAAAGTACAATGGAAATTACCCATCCACTTTAAGGCACATGCCTTGCGTTGTGGATGGGGAGTCACTTGCGATCGTATTACCAACAAAATAAAAAACACTTACTTCAAAAGTTATAATTATTAAACTTAATAAATTGAACTTAAAAACTTATAAGCATAAAATAAATTAATTCTTTACCTGTTGGGTAATAACAAATAATAAATCAATATCGCTCACTAATAATATAATAAATCAATACATCCCTAAAATAAATAGATCAATAGACGCAGATGGACTAGATTTGACTTTTCTAAATAACGTCTCGTATACACACTTTCGAAATAAGATGAACATTTAACGTGTCCCCCAGTAATCAGCCAAGTAAACAAAATTTTCTTATATTTGGCCCTATTAATTTTACTGGGATCTCTTAGGGCGTTCGGGGCATGTCTCAGTACCTACTATGGGGATCTTGTATGGCATGGAACTCTTGGATGCTTCCAACCTGATACGTGGTAGAGGAATGACTGCTTGGGTGTTAAATCTTACAGAGTAAGGGATAGTCCTCGCGCAGCTAAACCATCCTTCATGCTTCTGAAAGAACATCAGTATGCTCTTCATGTATAGCTGGTTGAGCGAGAAAATAAGGAATATGGAAAACAGTTCAGACGTACTAAATCCTTGACTCTTCCTCGCAACTATTTTTAGTATGGCCTTTTGCCTTATAAACAAAGGATCGAGTAATGATCTAGACGCTCCCCCCCATACTATTATTCAAAAGACAAGATAGACTGTACCAAGGATCTGTAAATTGTCAATACAGTAGATTGGCATAAGACGTTCCTTAGATTGTAGAAAATAGATGGAAATCTCCTTAGTTTCATTATTATATATTTAATATGTTCCTCCCACCTCAAATCTTCATCTATTACTACACCCAGATACTTATATGACCTCACTCTACTCAAAACAGGACCTACACATTGTTCACAACCGTCACAGACATGCATCTGTACCGTTTGTTTCACTTCCTCTCTACCTCTTGTTTTAGATATTAGCGTGTACACCACCAGTGCGCTCCGAATTAATGCATTTTTTAGCTCCCGACCATGGTTTTTTTTTTGTTCCTTTTTTTACTAACTAAAAAGCAGGCATCATGTAATTTTACTGTAGTGTGCGTTTCCAAGCAAAAAAGCTTCAGGATAGGCTGGTTCGGAGCTTAAAATCAACCATATCCTAGCTATTTTCGTGCGCTTTTATGCGAAAAAACAGCTCTAGGATGATATCAATTTTAATGAGCGTTCGAATGTAAGTGTACAGGTTTACCCTACTACTCACGCTTGTTACAGATGGAAGGTACACCCAGTAAAGTTTCAGTAATAGCTTGATGGGCAGCTTTTTCCAAGTCAACATGTATAGTTTCGAATTGAAAATCTTCCTTGACGAGAGGTAGGCGTGTTGACTGGTTGACTCCCATCCAATCTTATCTTGATCCCTAACTCGTGGCGTTGGCGATCCCGAACCCGAGAATTTTTCAGCCCCGCATTATCACTCATGATCCCAAAGCCGCGACAGCCACATAGAAACCGTAGCTGAATGTAATGTAGTAAGCTCCTGATATACCTTAACCCTGGATTACAACCCTATCTTACACCCCCATTATTACAACTGCTGAACGATAACGACGGATAATTTAAAATTTCAATAATAAAATTTGAAACTTACTTCTTTTGAGGTGTAACGCCAAAAAGCAGCTCAATAGAAGGCCATAACAAAGTTTTCAAAAAATAAAGCCTCGAATTAAAGACGCCGCGCAATTTTTAGTGAAGCATGTGAAATTTGCTGTAGTTTTTCACATATTTAGATTTTTCTAAGCGGTATGTGATTTTTAGGGCTAATGTCCAATGGATTTTCCATTCCGTTGAACCTATCAAAGAACAGGATGCTTGGTTACGCCAATATAAACATTACAGGGACGCCAGCGCGATGCAATCGGATTTAAGTTCAATTTTCAGCATACATCTGGGGTTTAATTTTCAACTGACCTAGTTCATGGTTGATGCACTTTTTTTGAGAAATATTCTGCTAAATAAATGTAAATTTTAACGATTTTTTTATCCGTTTTTTGTTATTTTGCTCAAAAGGCGTTGTCTAACGAACTCGTCCTTTCTTGGGAATGCTTGAGTTTTTGGCGCGAGAACGAAGTTTTCATCTCATTCCAATCGAGAATTATTATTGCCTGGAATGACACACACTATTTTTCCTTTTTTTTCTGTTCTTTTTTTTTTTTTTTTTTTACAAAACTATAACCCCCTCACAAAGGCGGAGGAGGCACACCATCAGAATGAAAAATAAACGAATAAATAAAATAAAGCGGGGAGGACGGCCAGGTTTACCCGACACGGGCTCTAGGGACAAGGGAAGTGACAGATGAATGAGGAGGAAGAATGGGATGAAAGGAAGTGTCCCTATAAAATGGCCACCAGTGCAACTAAGAACCCATCAGGAGGCGGGTGGTGATACCAAGGAGCACTCCCTCCGATATGCCCAACTCGAGTAACTACGTGGCACTTTTCCCAAACCACACCCCATGCCATGACATGGGCGTCATTCCTTTTAGCTCAGAAATCGCTTGCCGCATATTGTTTCTGTCATACTTATTTATTTTAGCCTGCCAGGTCTGCTCCATGTCCATGTTGCCACTGAAAACCTGGACATCCAGGATTATGGCAGACCCATCGGGCTTGACAGTAAAAATTTCCAGCTTCTTGCCCCGATCACTCGGCATGTGATATAGTCTGTCTCTCTCAACATACCAACCGCTGGATGACAAAGCGCCTGCTATCTGCTTGGCAACAGCATCCTGACGTAGAATGCGGCCTCCGTGAGTACAAGGACACTGCTGCACCACATGATACAGATTCTCATTTTTACCTCGACAGGCACGGCAAAGGGTATCCACTGTCCCACAACACTATCCCCAATGCCCTCTGAAGCCCTTTCTGCCGGAGCTCTTTAACGTCTACTGACATTCAGAGCAGCAGCGAACTCAGCAGATGAGCTGGGTTTTGGAGCAGATGGTGTTGTGACCTGAAAAAGTTCAGGTCAGCAGCAGTGCGGGCAACCTCCCAGCTCGAGCCCCTAAGGGCGAACAGGCGCTGGTGGCATAGTGATGGGATGCTGGCTGATAGAGAGAGAATACCGAGTCTACGGGCCATGACCGGTGCATGAATATAGGCACTGGGGATACCAGGTGGGAACCCTAGCTAAGAGCGCACAGCAGAGCAAACTTCATGATCTAATTCAAGCAGCCTCCTCGCAGGAAGCCTACGAAACACCATTCCATAGGTTAGATTTGGTTGTAAGTACGTTTGGTGGGGGCGCAGCTTCTGCTGTGGCTTCAATGGAGCCTTGGTGATACGAGTTAGTGCTCCACCAAGGTCCACACCACTTGCAGATGGGCCCACACCCATGAAGTCATCTCCAAGGTAGTGCCAAATCTTCAGCGCGGATTGGGTGGGGATGTGTGATTATCCTATGACTAAACACACCTCATGACGGGACCAAGGAGACTGACCCGCATTTATCTGGGTTAACCACCAAACCGCACCTGGCTACCTATTCAGCAAAGCATTGAGGGCGATCTGCAAGCCCTCACGGGCTTCCGCAAGTAGGATGACATCATCGGCAAAAGCCAATGCACCTACTAGCACCCTAGAGGCGAGATCAAACCCTATTTCAGCCGGCAGCTTACCCAAGACCGTATCCACGACCAGGTTAAAGAGGAGTGGCGACAGAGGACCCCACTGGCATGCCCGTGCCCAATGACAACATCCCATGACATCTCCCCTTGAGCCTCGAGGACCGTCACGCCTTTGTGGTACAGGCAGGCTACATAATCAATTAAAGAGCAGGTGCCCCAACACTACAAAGACAATTGGACAGGGCACAATGGCTCACAGTGTCAAAGGCTTTAGCGACGTCCAGAGCGGCAAGATGGAGAAGCCATTCATTGATACAGGCCAGCGAGATGACAGTTTGGATAACCGTTGGGAGCTCTGATGTGCCATCTACTGGCCAAAATGCTCTCTGGACGTCACCCATGACACCAGCTGCTTGGAAGCGAAATGCCAGAATCTTTTGGAAGCGGCGGAAGACTACAGACGATATAGGTATCAGACGGTAGACTCCTGGCCACTCAACCCTTTTTTTTTTGGATGAAAATTGTCCGAGCACAGGCCAACGCTTTTGGGGGTCTTCCAGATAGAAGCAGCAGGTTGAGGATGAACAGATTAACTGTCTTTGGCACTTTGTTCCAGCGTTTGATGGAAACACCATCAGGTCCAGCAGAAGCAGAGTTTTTGACACAGCATTTATGTGCCTTGTCATGAAGCATCGGCGTGCACACAATGCTGCCCAAGGAATCCCTGGTGGAAGTTGGGGGCACCACCAGCTCACTAGGGTTATGGATGGGATCACTCAAGAGTGGCTCTCAATACTCCACAAACTCCTGGAGAGGGGGTAAAACTTGTTCATCCCCAGCTCCCTCTATTACCTCCACAGTCACACAAGCTGGATGCATTCTCCACAACTTCTGGGCCCGCTGATATTCCCGCCTTCTTGCTTGTTTCGCTGCTCTGCAACCTCCACAGGAGGATCCCTTCCCTGATGCCCCGCCACGGTTGCTTCCTCAACCTGTGGAAAGATCTTCTGTACATAGGCTGCAACCACGTCTTCCAAGCTATCTAACTCCTCAACAGCCCACCTTGCCAGATCCTGCAGGTAGGCGCTCTCATAACCTTCAATACGGCCTAGCTGCTAGTTGTTTTAGAAGCTCCTTAGTAGGGAGGGGTAAGAAAAGGAAAGGAAAGGTTGGGAGAGAGAATGTTAATTTTATTCAATCAGCAATAAACTAGAATATTGAAAATTGTATGCACAAAATTATGCTGAAAAATGTATTTAAATTTCATTAATATTTCCTTAAAAATTGATAAAAACTGCAAATCAAGAGAATGATGGGTTGGGTGAGGTAGGTAGGGTGGGACATTGACGGTTAAATAGCAAGTAATTTATTTTAGCTGTAACGAATAAAACAGTGGGTGATTAGGGTAAATGTTTTGATGTTGTACACGCACGTATATGACCACTGATAATCGTTATTTATTTGAGTACAAGTAATGTACAGAGCTAACACCACGAACTTGGGAGACGTGGGTGTTATGTCTTTTTCGTGAACATTAGAAGGCAAAATACGTCCATGTAGTTGAATAAGATTTAATAATCATAATGAACCGAACAGTAATGAATATCATGGTATCACTGAACTACACAATAACATTTATCGGTCGATAAGGTGACCTGGATTGGTGGATTGGGTGACCAATTGGATACGCACAGAACAACCTGAATATAACTTGAAGCTAAATACTCTACAGTGGGGGAGCCGGGATGGTAAACGGTGGGAACTTTAGCTCGACTGACTAGGTGTTGCTCGTAAATTAATATTTTCTAACTTACTTCTAACCTAACTTTGACGCGAGTGTTTTCGTAATTTTCCATACTTTATGATATATTATACAGGAATAACCCTTACCTAGACCTGGACTGGAGCCGGTCTTATAACATTGGCAGGCCACCTGTGTAGTTCACAATAGATTCACGATGGATTCACCTCAGGTTTTACCATTTCGGTTTATTATTTTCAGTAGGTAATGAACCTTTGAAATCGACCAAGAAAAAAAAGTTAACACCCCCTGAAATTTGTTGGTTTATATTACGTTTCAAGAAGCGTAGAATCCACAAAGCGAATAGAAAAAATCCGTCCGTCCGCCGTCCGCGGCTTTTCTCCGAAAATACTTGACCGAACTATATGAAACATGTGTTAAAAATCACATTTGGGGTCTAGATGGTCCTAGAAGCTCGGTGTCAATTTTTATCAACCCTAAAGGGCTAAACATTTTAAAAATCGAGATCTTGAAAACTTTCTAAGTAACAGTAATAATTTTTTGTTTGTCAATGATGAATTTAATCCCGAAGAATCGATTAAAACCACCCGCAACGCTGTACGTTGAATAGTTCGTTTTCCCTAAGGGCTTGACCATAGAAAAAAACCTTTGAATTTGAAGCTGCTAGCGGATCTATTGAATAGACGATCAAGCTTTAAATCCCAAAATTCCATCAAAGATCGGTACCTAGGTAGTGATACTGGAATACATAAAAATTGCCTAGTAAACATCAGCTGATATAATGCGAATTCTAGAATTATCAGATGATGTAGCTTCAATGGACTTTATTGTAACGTTGCGAAATCGAGTTTTTTAACAATTTTTCGTGCGATGTACCTACCAGTGAAGTATTGGTACCTAAATGCCAAATTTCAGCTCTTAAATTGCTCCCAAGTCTACCTATTGATAGCGTAAGCATTGTTTTCACTTTCGAGAGATTTAAAAGTTGTGGTCTCCACTAAAATCAAATGGCTGTTGGTTTTTTACAGTGGTAAAATTTCCACTCGGATTTTACATTTTCGACTATTCTGAACAACTTTCGTTCCGTGTGTGTGTATTCCTATCGCTGTGTGTGTATTTGTTATGTCCGAAAATCCTTGAAATAAGCTTAATTGCCACAATATTCAACCGGTTCATAGCAATTTTCATAGTATGTGCGGGTTAGAGTGAAGATGGTACCCAATGAGTTTCGTTGTTCCCAAATCAATACTTCACTCGGCGCATGTGCAAACGTTAGTTCCATCACCATATTTTTCTCACGCCCCCATTGTCCGATCTCGCTCGAATTTGGAGGATAGGTGAAAGAGGTTAATTTGATCATTCCCTAGCAATTTCTACATAATCCTATCATTAGTAGTTATTGCGCATGCGCGAATATGTAATCCTTTTTAAACGAGCCTAATTTCAACAGTTTTCATCTTATTTTGATGAAATTTTCAGGGAATGTGCTGGTTAGGCTGTAAATATCCACTATTAATTCCGTACTTCTCAAATCATTACTCCTTTTTGCGCATGTGCAAAAGTAAATTCCTTCAAGCATCATTTTTTTACGCCTCAGTCATCCATTCCCATTCAAATTTGGTGCATAGTTGAGGGATCAAGGTTTAATTATTCCATGTTAATTTAAACCTGATTGCATCATCATTAGCTCCTGCGCATGCACGAAAGTGTACTCCGAGAACAAGGTCTAGTTTTAATCAGATTTTGATTACATTTTCTGGGAATTCGTGAGTTAGGCTGTAGATTGTAACCTACCAATTTCATTTTTCTTAAATCATTGCTCCATTCTGCGCATGCGCTAACGTAAATTACTTCAAGCACAATTTTTCCGTTTTTTTAATCATCTTTACCTACTGTGAAGCGTAAAACTGTGGGGTGTTGGAACTGTAAAAGTGTGAACCCTTCTCGGAGGCACGATGCGCCCTGCTCTGATCGTATATTACATATCGGGTTAAAGGGTATCTATCACATATATAATAAACCATTTTGTAATAATTTACAGAGTTTTTTATTGAAGCAACAAATAAAATACATTACAACATTACAATCGTCAATAAACTTACATCTTAGGAGCATATGTATATATATATATATCTTGAAAGAAAAATAACATTTATTCGATTTTAGAGCTTAACTCGCTAAATTTTATTTCAAAAAAATTTTCAAAAGGAAAACGCCTTTCTTTTTAAACTAACAGTGAAACTTTTTTTGAACACTTTCAATGACATTTCCCTAATTAGAGATGGCCAAAAATGATTGAGCTTTATGCACCTGTAGTTGACACGGTTTCGACTGGTTTTCAGCCGCTTGTATGTGCTTGTTTCAGCTAGTCGCAAGATCGGCATTTCCCCAAGTAAATCAAAATCCTCAAAATTCTTGCTGAAAATTTTTTTGGACATGTATCATGTAATATGCACTACAGGATGAAAATAGAAGGCGAGGTCAATATGCCAAGTGATACATAGTGTGCCCTACATTCGTCCCTATAACCTACTCCCGCAAGAATCGTTATTACTCTCCTCTGCAGTGAGAAGATTAAATCATAGAGGGAGAACGGCCCCATCCAGTAAAGCGTAGGAGATGAAGCTAAGGAAGCATCCAAAATAGCAAGCCTTTGGAACTCTACTTGAAACTCTTGAGCTTGAACCCTACTTTTGAACTTAGTTCATTGGCAGGTGTCTCGCAGTGGTCTCCTCAGTCGAATTTTGGATCAATCTTAACGCCCAAAAACCTCACAGACTTTGGGCTTGGATAATCATGGGAGTGGTAAAACATGACGATGGTCGTGTCATCTCCTTCTCAATCTCATCAGACACCGGTTCAAATTCGTTCGGTGGATTTTGAGATGATCGGGCAGAGCAGGAATATTGCATGTGACTGCAGGTCGGCTGGCGGGGGCTGACACCGGTGACCAGTATAAAACGGGACTTAAGCTCTCCAACGATATCAGTACCTTACCATTCTCAACATGGCATCGAAGGTGAGGTGTTTTTCCATTTAGAGCTTAAAATTTCAACGTAAATGGATACATTTGATAGAGAAGTTCAGGGCTCCTGGCTGAATACAATCGAGTACGGGGTCTTAACTAGGGGAAAAAGCCAATTTACCAAAATTACTCCATAGAAATTCGTGTTAAGGCATCCTGAAATGATTCTTGGAGTTTAAAACTTTTTCAGATGTACCTATTACAGGGTGAACTACTCGTAGATGCAAAAATTTACATGCGTAAAACCACATCAAAAATAGATTAAATTGCTGCGAACTGCATATTTTCATTCCAATTCGTTCTAGAGATTTGGTTTTTTTATATCTTTGTTCACGAAAACCGAATATTTTTTTCTTTTAAATTCAAATGTCTCTGTTTTACTTCATTCAATTTTGACTTTTGACCTCTCATTAAATTTTCTATAAGCGTGGTGTACTTTGATTCTTAAAAAGTAGGTACCATCTAAAGACCGCAGCAACAGCTCAAACAATGCAGAATTTAAAAAGAAAAAAAATCCTAAAAATCTTTGAAACGTTAGGTACCTACTAGTCTTAAAAAAAATCTTGGTTACTGGAAAATCTCGTGAAAAATACTTCATTCAGTACTCTTGCCAATGGTATAGTTAGTTTTTCTTTTACTTTCCTATTTAAGGGAGAAAATTCTGTTTTAGTTTTGAAAAATGCTGTTTCTTCGTTGAAATCGAGGGTTTTCTCGAGAAAAAAAAACCCCTCCGTGAACCTTCAAGTATTGAGTGTGTTTCTACGTATTTTTTCACGCTGAATCGAATGGTAACACTTACAGATCTCTCCAACTTCGTTATAACCGATTTTTACGCTTTAATTAACTACTTATACCCCATCACACATAATTTAAACATAGCAAACAAACTAAAAATGTGTTATTTAAGAGTAAAACATGGTTACAACGGAGTTGGAGAGATCTCCAACCATGTTTCCATTTCATTCCACATGTTTCTATTCGATTATATTCGTCATGTTTCTGAGGGCCGGTTTATCAATCACATTTATCCAATGGATAAGAGGGATTTATTTAAGGGATGGCGTTATCCGCCAGATAACACAATAGGGGGTGTCTATCCATCCCTAGTTAAATCCTATCTGGCGTTTAAATTTATCTGGTCCCTGGACGGCTGGATAACAATTATAACTGGAGGTTAATGAGGTATCTAAAGCTTTCTAACCTCAGAACACAAGTTAATTTATTTACAAAAATCTTATTTAAATCTCAAGTTTGATTGTCTTTATTTTTGTACCTTCCAATGGATATATTTTGGGATTTGTCTTCAAATAACAGCAACGGCGAAGATTCTATCGTCGCATAATTCGTTGAATGGAAAAGACCACTCATCTAAAAAACCACATTTTTCAACATTAGAAACATAATTGTCTCCCCTAAATAGCAAAGTGAAAGTAAAATTTACTATACCATTGGAAAGAGTATTGAGTGAAGAAGCAGTTTTCATGAGCTTTGCCAGTTTCCAGGATTTGTTTTGAAAGAGTTAGAAAAATTTTCAAAGATTTTCAGGAATTTTATTTTTTTCCAACTCGGCATTGTTTGAGCTGCTATTGCGCTCTTTAGATGCACTTTCAAGAATCAAAGTACATCATGCTCATTGAAAATTTAATACTAATTCCGAAAATGCCGTCAAAAGTTAAAATTAAATGATGGAAAGTGGGGAAATTCGAGTTTATGTTTTGGCGACAATTTACTCCATTTCTGCTGTAGAGTAAGGAAAAAAAAAAAAAAAAAAAAAAAAAAAAAAAAAAAATCGCTCAAAATAGTTGAGAAAAAAAAAATCGCTCAAAATAGTTGAATTTGTATCGTTTACAAAAATATTACTTGAACAAAATTTATCAACTATTATCCGGAATATTCAGAAATTTTTGCGAAAAATGTTGTTGAAAAATTCAACAGTACTAAACTACCATTAACAATTCTTGTTATAGAACCTAAAAATGGTTTGTACTGCAGAATAGAATATAGACAACTTTTTAGCCGAACATTTGATTGTTGATAAGTTGTGTGCACACAGGCAATACAATACAATAACCAATAGAAACGAAAATTATCACCACTGTTCATCTACCTGTATGTGCCTGAGTTATCTTCTTCGGGATTTAAATATAAAACTTGCTTTATTTACTCGAAATGTCATTGGCTGGGTTTTCCTTTATTGGTAAACTGATGTGAAATAATTTCAATTAATTTATCTGAAACAACATAAGTAGGTAACACTAGAATTGTTTAAAATTATAGAGAGTTGGTCTTGTTGAACTTTAATGATCAATAGCGGGTATTATACCTACACAAAGTAGTCGAATTATGATTTGAAACAATTTTTTTTTAATATGCATTTTATTCAGAAAATTCCCCCAATCAAAGACATATCCATGTAACATGGTATCTGCTTGTAAAGCAGATAGTGGAACTCGTTTACGAGTTCTATTTAGATTGTTTTGACATGGATATGTCTTTGCTCTGGGGGGTGAACCAAAAATTTCCGTGACGCAAAATTTGTGTCACAATTTTTTTTACATCTAGTCTTGGTTGTATTATTTTATTTTTGGGGTTTTTTTATCCACTCAAGGGGCTAGAAGTAGTAATCGCTGTACCCCTCAATTTTTTCCCCCTCCGAGTTTCCGGTGGAGTCCATGATGGCGCTCCTTTTTAGTCAAGGATGGCGACAAAGCTCCCCTTAGAATCATGCCACTTCCAGTGTCCCTTTGGACACCTTGTTCAATACCGCTAATGCCCCTTCTGGTTGAGATGCGGCTTAAACCTTAATAAAAAATTGTGACACAAATTTTGCGTCACGGAAATTTTTGGTTCACCCCCCAGAGCAAAGACATATCCATGTCAAAACAATCTAAATAGAACTCGTAAACGAGTTCCACTATCTGCTTTACAAGCAGATACCATGTTACATGGATATGTCTTTGATTGGGGGAATTTTTTCCTGGACACACCAAGATCTGAAGATGTTCTCAGTAAGAGGAAGAAACGTTATAAAATAAAACAATAAATGAAATAATTTCATTTATTTTCCCTGGGCCGCATCCCGACTAATTCCAACAAAATAACGGTTTACTTATAGAAATGTTGAAAATAACTGTGGAGAGAAGCCAGTACAATGAGTTGTTGCTTGTTGTTAACAGTCGACTGTTGTCAAGAGATAAAAATGTTTCCTATGGAGTGGAGTAAATGATGCTATTGCTTTACGTAAAGAATATTGTGGCCGGCTTATTAAAATTGTTTATAGTCCAATCAACTTAGTTTAGGAATGTAGCCAGGTACGTAAGGAGGGGGAAATTGGTAGCTTGAGATGTGAAGATTTATCACATAAATCAAGCGCTTTCCAACGAGTGGCGAACGATTTCTGTGCGATGAAAACTGCGGAAGTTCCATTCCCCTAGCAACGGATTGGTTGTACGTGAAAAACACTGAAATTGTGACACATTTTTTGCGTCACGGAAATTTTTGGTTGACCCCCAGAGCAAAGACATATCCATGTCAAAAATATTTACAAACAATGTATAACAGATTGGTACAAAAAATGCTACTATTCCCAATAAGAAGGATCTTGTGCAGGGAATTGGAGAGGTCTGTTCATTATTTTGCTCTCCTGTGAGTGATTATTTAAATAAATAATTACAATACAGGATTATCACCATCAAGGTCTAAAGATAAATAATGTATGTATAGATTCTCTATTCTCTATTGCTTTACATAAACAATAGAAAGTTCAAAATTTGAGGAGTGTATATGATGTGTAAATAATGATGTGTAAATGTGTAAAATATGATGTGTAAATAATGTGTGTCAATAATAATTGAAATAACAACTGATTTGGCAAATGGGACAGTTAAGCCATATAGTGCTTCAGATCTTCAGATCTATTTTGAATTGACTAAACGATACTCTGATTGAAATAATTTCGCAAGGTAGTTCGGTGAAGAGAATGATCCCTCTATATAGATTATAGAGCTACTAATAAGCTACTAATTACTGCTGACATAGGCATAGGTAAATTAACTTGGTTGATGGACTAATATCACATTCTTTTCTGTTTGCAGTTCGTGGTTGTTTTGGCAGCTGTTGCGTCCGTTGCCAGGGCCGGATTAGTTGCAGGTCCAGCTCTTGGTCTCCGAGCTGCTCCTATTGGTCTGGCTTCACCTCTTGGCCTCGCATCTCCTCTTGGACTTGGCGCCCCTATTGGACTCGCTCCTCGCGCCATCGGACTCGCCGCCCCCGCCATCGCCAAGACCGTCGTCTCAGACCAGTATGACCCCCATCCCCAGTACAGCTACGCTTACGACGTCCAGGACGCTCTGACTGGTGACTCCAAATCCCAGCACGAAACCCGTGATGGAGACGTTGTCCAGGGCCAGTACTCCCTCGTTGAGCCTGATGGTTCCATCAGGACCGTCGACTACACTGCTGATCCCGTCAATGGATTCAACGCCGTCGTCAGCAAATCCGGAGCCGCTGTTGTCAAAACTGCTGCCCCTGTCGCCTTGGCCGCTCCCATCGCCCACGCCGCCCCCATCGGCCTTGCCTCACCCATCGGACTGAGATCTTCTCTTGGTCTCGCCTCCCCTATTGGACTGAGATCTTCTCTCGGTCTTGCCTCCCCTATTGGTCTGAGATCTTCCCTTGGTCTTGCCGCCCCTCTTGGCCTCGCTAGGGCCTCCCCCTTGGGAATCGCATCTCCTCTTGGCCTCGCTTCCCCCATCGGTCTCAGGTCTTCCCTTGGACTCGCATCTCCTCTTGGAGCTACCCTCATTCACTAAGTCATTGTAAATAACGATAAACTTTGTAAATGCGTTATAGTATACTCGTTATTTTATTATTATTATTCATGTTGAATAAAATCATCGGTACCTGTACCATTTAAAATATCGCCTTAATTTATTTAACCTTAAAATATTAATTTCACTGTTTCCCAAACCAAACTGAAGTCAATTTCGAATTCTTAAGAACAAATGAAATGATATAAATTATTTCGAACTGAAATCGAAACCAGACCAAACCCCAAATAGGTACCTAATGCTGAATTTTTTAAGGTACATCCCGCCTATCTCTTCAATGTGTATTCCTACATTTATCCTTAAATTGAAAATTTATATATATATTTCTTCTTAAGGCTCAAAACGAACCTGTGGATACCTACCTATCTTGTTAAAATTCCAGAAATAAACTCCATGCGGTCCAACTATTTTTTAGGCTTGTTGAAATATGTTTACTTAATGTGGAAACTGTACGAGAGAACTAACGTGAGAGAGGGAGGACTTTACCGTTTATTTTTTCAAAAGTATCAGTTTGAAAGAAATTTTCGATTTCAGCGTTCATGATGGCATCCCGTACCTTAAACTTTAGTCTTTCGATTCAAACTCTGTTCAATTAATGTATCACTATCTTGTAATCAACAGGAAGGCAAGTTGTACTAATCTCACCGTTCCAATATAACCTTTTAATCTGTTCGTTGTGAATTAGACTGATATGTCTTGTCTGGCATTGATAAACACTCTCCGAATTTGAGTGAGATCGGATGACTAGGGCTTGTTCATGGAATTTACGTTTGCGCAAGTATTAATTTAGGAACAGTAAAACTGATTGGGGCCATCTACACATATTAACCCGCACATTCCCTGCAATTTTTGTCAAATCGGTTGAAAAATGTGGAATTCTAAGCTTGTTGCAATGATTTGCGGACACTAGACAGACAAACACACACGGACACACAGGCAGATAGACATACAGAGAGATACGAAACGAAAGTAGTTCAAAATGACCTAAAACGTAAAATGCGAGGAGAAATTTTAGAATCGGAAGCAAAACCCATTTAGTTACAAGATGGTTTGGAAATGCACTTCATTTCACTTTTGAGATAAGTTTATGAGAATAGACGAACCTCCGCACAGTCAAAATATTTACCTACCTAATTCACAAAGCTACCGCAGTTTCCCTGGTGGCATTTATTATCCATTTGCCTTCTGTTTTCATTTACCCCGTACGAGAATTTTTGTATTTCTCGTTAACACGAAAACAAGCTGTTAGAGCGAGCACGATGGATGCTAACCTTTTCTCGTTGCGTTTTCGTAAGCCCGAGAGAATGAGATCTCTTATAGAGACGTTAACGTGACTCTTGTAGTGAATCACCGCTCAAAACTTACAGTTGTCACAGTAGACAATTTCCATATAACATGGCGTAAGAAAAAACGACAACATGTCTCATACAAAAAAGATTCAGCTCTGAAGAACGCGAATCTTTAAAACGTGTAAAATGAACCTTGAAATGAAATCTTGAGAATAAAAAAGCTGAATCGTTGATAAAACATCGAAAGCAAGAATAAAATGCCGCTAACGACCTTCTGGTTGAGCTGCGGGGAAAAACACGGAAGAAAGACAAATATAGGCAGTGCTGCCAACCCGTTTCAGCAAAAAATCCCCCCAAATTCACGAGAAAATCCCCAGGAAGAACCAGAAAATCCTTCAAATTTAAGGTGCCGTTAAAAGCGATTTCGGACACAATATTGATCACAAATTGAATTATTAAGTTGGTAACAAAAGATCATATAACAAGGAAAACAAGGTGAAAGAAATAAAAGAGCGGATTGCTACAAAAACAGGAGAAACTCCTTTACCAACAGTAGGCAATTACTTAATGTGAATCATGTTGTCAATAAAAGAAATACTTGATGGGTAAGTTTCACACGAGTAATAAATTTAAATAGGTTATCATCAACATAACATGGATCACCGAAAAAATGTAAACCAACAAGTATGGCTAGTAAGTAAAATAGGGAAAAATACAAGTACACCCACTGTACATGATGTAGAAAAATGCATTTATTTTTCCTCCAAGCTTTTCGAGAAAATCATTTTTCTTGGGGTTCAAACTCCTTCCCTTTCCTACATCTTCACTAAATCTCGTCAGATTTGGTTTGGCAAACTGCCTGACACTGTCTGTTCGTATCATTTGTCGTTGTTCTGAGAACGATCTAGTGGAGGGATCATTTTTTTCATTGGTATTTATGGTTAAATTCACCTTTGATTCATATGTAAGGCAGTAAAAAAATAATAGAAATAAAGGATTGTCAGCGAAGCTCAAAAATTCCTTCAGAAATCCTCTCTCACACTTAATCTCCCTAGGGCACTGAGAGCCCATAAAAATCCCCCACGTAGGGATAAATCCCCCGCGTTGGCAGCACTGAATATAAGAGTACACCAACAACAAAAGACGGCACGGGGAAAAGTCAGGCGATTTTGTCGGGTGTGTGTTTGTGTGTGTGTCCATGCCAACTGCATGATAGTTGCTCAGTTATTCTAGAGCAGGGGTGCTCAAACGGTCGATCGCGATCGACCAGTCGATCGCGAGTGCTTTTTGAGTAGATCTCGAGAAGAAAATTTTTTTTAATAAGTAGGTAGGTAACTAAACTACAAAAATTTATTACGTAATAACACTGCTTGCGGCAAAAGGCGGCTTTATCAAAGGAACGCGCGGTACTTGTCAAAGAAAAGCATACATCAACAAGTTTTGTGTTCAAAAGTTTTAAACACGGAGGAAATTATGGGCATTGCAACAAAAATTGTGAATTCCATCCGTGCACGTAGCTTGCAACGGCGGCTCTTTAAGTTGCAGTTGGAAGATAGGGAGTCAGCTGAACACACTGATTTAGTTCTTCACACGGACGTCAGGTGGTTGAGTCGCGGAAAATTCCTAGAAAGGTTTCAAGAATTAATTGAAATGCGTTTTTATGATTGCAGTAAATTGGCAAATATAGCATCATTTATGAGTTATCCTTTTTCATGTAAAAACATTGAGGAATTAGCTACTGAAGTAGCAAGTCAGTTTAATATGAACTCATGTTCTGTTGAAAATGAGTTGGTGCAGATTATATCAGATATACATCTCAAAGCTACAGCATCTGATACAAATGTCTGGTGTTTTATATCTGAAGATAAATATCCGAATCTAAGGCAAATCGCCCTTCAACTGACGGCAATGTTTGGGTCAACTTACTTGTGCGAGTCTGCATTTTCTGAAATGAAGATAATTAAGTCAAAATATCGCAATCGACTAACTGGCGATCATATGTCATCATGCTTGCGATTGGCACTCAGTGGTTACGCACCATCTTATGAAAAGTATGCTGAGGACATGCAGTGCCACGCTTCAACATCCAAAGTCACTCCTTAGTTGAGTTTAACACCATATGTAACTCTTTTGTTTTGTAACAACGAATAAACTCGCAATTTTGAATAACTAGGAGTTTTTTCATTGATATTGTAGAGAAGAACTTAAGTACCTAAACCTAACCCAAACCTTGACTAAAAAATAATGTAAATTGTGCGGAAAGCTAATATCTATATATGCTACGGTACACCCTACCTAGGTAGGTAGGGTGTATCGTGTATGTACGACAACCCTGCATCACACATACTTGCAGCCTCTCAGAGTCGATCGTAAGTAGTCTAAAAATATTGAGGTAGATCGCTAGCAGTTCAAGTTTGAGCACCCCTGTTCTAGAGTGTTATCCAAGAGAAAGGTTAAGTTGTCGACTCGTAATTACGATTTCGAAAAAGCTGAGCACGAGAAAAGCTGTCTCTACCGGTTCCGAAAAGCGTTTCCACGTATCGAAAACCTCTTCCCTTTTCGGAAAGGCCATTTTTCGTATACGAGAAAATGAATACGAGAAGCTCATAACCTCTCTAAACGAAAACTGGTTATACTGCGAAAAAGGCTTGGTAACTGTAGGTTTTAACATCGAGCCTACTACGAACCCATTACGTCACTACGAGACGGGCGACTCGGAGGTTGATGATCAATTAGGGTAATCTGGAACTTGGCTGCTCCGGTCCTTTTCCGACTACTTTCTTTTGGCATACCAAGTTCATTGTCAAGTACCAAAGTCGACAGCTAACAAACCTGAAATTCTTTTCTGTCAAGTGTTTATTTGAGGTAGTGAGTTGTGTAACTCGATCATTCCTATTTTAGAAAAATGCAAACTGCAGCCGTTTCTTTAAGGTTTTATTTTCCTGTTTACAGAAGTGTGTCAATGTTGCGAGTTCGCTGGTAAATAACCTAACCAGGAAATACATATTTGTATGTGTCGCTATTATCCTCCCAAAAAATACATAAATATATATGCAGGGTGTCCCAGCTATTATGCACTAAGCGTATAATCAACTTTTAAATTAGCTTTAAAAAAAGTTGAATTGTAACCCCCAGTAATTTTTTACGAGGAATCCAAATATGACATATTCGCACGTCGCGTTTGCACGCAAATGCGCGTAAAGAACGCCAACTTTTTAATTTTTGACATGGATATGTCTTTGCTCTGGGGGGTCAACCAAAAATTTCCGTCACGCAAAATTGATGTCGCAATTTCAGTGTTTTTCACGTACAACCTAGCCGTTGCTAGGGGAATGGAACTTCCGCAGTTTTCATCGCACAAAAATCGTTCGCCACTCGTTGAAAAGCGCTTGATTTATGTGATAAATGTTCACATCTCAAGCTACCAATTTCCCCCTCCTTACGTACCTGGCTACATTCCTAAACTAAGTTGATTGGACTATAAACAATTTTATAAGCCGGTTACAATATTCTTAACGTAAAGCAATAGCATCATTTACTCCACTCCATAGGAAACATTTTCATCCCCTGACAACAGTCGACTGTTAACAACAACTCATTGCGTCTGTATTGGAGAAATAACTTTAATTTATAGTATGCTTTTTGTGCCTCCGAAAATGATAAAATAAATTCTTTATCCTAAATTTCTTCGCCTACAGTCCAAAGTTAAAGGATTTGTTTACAACTCTCGAGGACGACCGTTATGAAATCCCCAATCGAAGACATTTCCATGTAACATGGTAGGTATCTGCTTGTAAAGCAGATAGTGGAACTCGTTTACGAGTTTCCTTTGCAGATGTTTTTTTAAATTAAGATTTAAGCCGCATCTCAACCAGAAGAGTCATTAGAGGCATTGAAAAAGGTGTCTAAAGAGACACTGGAAGTGGCACGATTCTGAGGGGAGCCTTGTTGGCATCCTTGACTAAAAAGGAGCGTCATCATGGATTCCACCGGCAACTCGGAAGGGGGAAAAATGAGGGGTACAGTGATGACCCCTGTTTAGCCCCCAAAGTGGATAAAAAAACCAAAAATGAAATAATACCTACAACTAAGACTAGACGTAAGATAGGGAAATAACTATAATACATGCTATTATATACAATCAGCAAAGTGAAATAAAACTACGACAAGATGTATATAAATATATCACAGATCAGATATCACAGTTCGTAGTAGAGCTCAGCGGCTCTCAGGTACAACCTCAGAGATCGGATTTATCAGGGATCTAGTTACCCCCCCAGAGGTGCAATGGGGGCCTAAATCCTCGATAAAAAGGTAGAGGAGGTAAACAGAGCCCGTCAGAGAGATACCACTCCTACTAATAGCTTTTAATGAGCCATGTTCCGAGTAGATTGGTTTTCCAGGGATCTGGATCACCCATTCAACGCCAAACTCAGCTTCTAGAAAACACGGGTATGAGCGGCGACGCCCGTTGTTCACCAATGGGACGACGACAGCGCTATCTCTGAGACCCTGACGGGACCTCAATGACGGGAACTCTGTTACACTCCCCCACTTAAAGACCTACTTGATTGAAGATCAAGTATGTTAACTAGGTGGAATAGTTACTGGCTGAGAACTGATGGTTATTCATAAATAGCTGGATTGGCGATTGAGGATGGGAAAAGAGAAATTAAAACAGGATGGATTGTCAATGCATCTTCATAGGAAGACTTCATTAGGTAATTAACCCCCAATCGAAGATTGGAACAATGGGGACAAAACGGTGGCTCAACTATGGAGGCTTATACCTTAAGGAAAATAAAATATAACGGTGGCTCAACTATGGAGAATTATACCTTAAGAAAAATAAAATATATATAAATTAATATGCCCAACATTGGGGACTTAAATTGTGCTCTAACCTGGTAATTGACCTAGGAGGCAATACTCAGGTGGCTAATTCATAAAATTGAAAATATAAATGGGGAATAAAAGAGAAATTATAAGTCAAAGACCAATGAAATTATTTATATACCAAAGGGTGATAATGGGAATTCCTTTTGGAACCCCGGGCCATGTTTCTTCTGAAACATTAACGCCCCAAAAATAGTGGATTGGATTACTAGGCGTTAGCCGTCCATAATCCTAACCACGCTCTGCTACCATATCAGGGATCTAGTTACCCCCCCAGAGGTGCAATGGGGGCCTAAATCCTTGATAAAAAGGTGGAGGAGGTTAGCAGTATCCCGCCAGAGAGATACCACTCTGCTAATAGCTTTTAATGATTGGTAGATGATAGTAGATTGGTTTTCCAGGGATCTGGATCGCCCAT
Organism: Adelphocoris suturalis; assembly: GCA_030762985.1. Lineage (NCBI taxonomy): Eukaryota > Metazoa > Arthropoda > Insecta > Hemiptera > Miridae > Adelphocoris > Adelphocoris suturalis. Next base: position 17,654,201 of record CM061041.1, on the reverse strand, counting down.
CCAACGCCAAACTCAGCTTCTAGAAAACACGAGTATGAGCGGCGACGCCCGTTGTTCACCAACGGGACGACGACAGAGCTATCACTGAGACCCTGACGGGACCTCGATGACGGGAACTCTGTTACAGATCTTGTCTGGTCCGAATAAAACAACCGACTGAGGGGGCTGATGCTGAACTCGGTGGTCCAAAAGGGCTGGGCAGTCCTCCAGAAAGTGGCGGATGGACAGATCACCGCCACACCTCCCACATACAACATCCCGAGCTTCTGCACTAAGCAGGTGTCTGTGAGTAAGACGGTATGGCCAGTAGGAACCCACCTTTTTTTAGATGGGAACCCCTATTTTTTATTGGAGATTCAGATTCTACGCCAAAATCTATGAAAAATTCACTCCCCACTCGAGGACCGCGCACAACCCGTTCAACGCGTGAGTGAATTTGCGTGCGGTGGTGATTTTTAGCGAAATTGACTATGACCATAGACCCCAAGTGAGGCACTTGATTTAGCAATATTTTTTAACGCTGAATCGAAAGGTGATATCCGTTTTTCGATAACCCTCATTGAAGTACAATTATCACCAAAAGTACCTCCTTTCTAGGGGAAATACGATCATTTTCACTCTAAATCGCAACAGAACAAAGAAACGATCATTTGGGATTTGTGTTCCGTTGATTTCCATTACGGAAGCTTATCTTGTGCTGATGCAGAAAACAAATGAAGCATACGTAGATATTTTGATTTCAACTTATCTCCCTACCTTTGAGCTTTCACAATTATTGTATTTGTATGATGGGGCCTTTAAATACCCTAAACCCATTTAAAAAATGCATTCGCGATTTTTTGTGCTTCCAAGAAAAAGTGTCTATGGTGGACGGTTTTTTATAGCACAATAAAAATCGTCGTGCGGCTGCTATAGCTTATGCATGTTAAGTTTGCATGTTGAAACTTTGTCAGTATTTTAAAAAATAATTCTTTCTCTGAGATAGATATTTTAAATTGAAGTGTCGATTTTTCTATGGTTAGCGGGGTTCTTTAAGTTGACTTCACTGCAATGATAAAAAAAAAAAAAAAAGGTTGGAAGTTAATTATGAACTCCAATTTTTACTCCTTGGAGAGTTCTACTCCTAAGGGCCGGTTTATCAATCACATTTATCCAATGGTTAAGGGGGATTTATCTAAGGTATAGCGTTATCCTCCAGATAACACGATATGGGGTGTTTATCAATCCCTAGTTAAACCTTATCTGGCGTTTAAATTTATCTGGTCCCTGGATGGCTGGATAACTATTATAACTGGAGGTTAATGAGATATCTAGAGCTTTCTAACCTCAAACAAGTTTATTTATTTACAAAAATCGTATTTGAATCAAGTTTGATTGTCTTTATTTTTGTACCTTCCATTGGATATATTTGGGAATTTGTCTTCAAACAGCAGCAACGGCGAAGATTTTATCGTAGCATAATTCGTTGAATGGAAAAGAAGACCGTATATAGTAAGACCCCATGTAGATCACCTACTAAAATGGGTCGAGTGCACATTTTTGAGGTTTTGGTTGTACAAAGATACCGTTCTTTACTTTATAACACATTTCAAAGATGAAATTAAGTCCACAACTTACTGATCACAATAATTCATTCATAATAATTCAGGTTGCAAGATCGCAACTCATACAGGTATTTCTCTCTCTACAAATGAAGCAACAGCAAAAATATGGTGTCTTTTGTCTTATTATTTGCCGAGATAAAACTGTCGATGATGACACTGTTGTTTTGTGGACGTCAGACGGTTCTTCTAATGGTCGATCCATGAAGAAAATGTACCTCCTACTCTACTCTGTGGTAGTTCCATGTGTAAATCGCCCTTATTTTGTCGCCTGCGGACACCAATGAGGATGCTAACGGCGCTATCTGCCAGACAGAATTTATCTGAAGGATAATTTTATCCGCTAGGTATTTCGGCATTGATAAACGACTCACATTCTTTATCTGGAGTATAGCGCTATACTCGGTATAGCTATCCTGCAGTTAATGTAGATAATTGATAAACCGGCCCTAAGAGGTTTTTTTTTTTGAATTTTTGGCGCATTTTCTTTAAAAAGAGGAAATATGAGCTGCTGTGTTCACTTTGTCCGTTGATGGATGCATGTAAACTTAACAGCAAAAAAACCGGCGCACCCTATATTTTGTTATTTTTTCACCTTAGCTTCAATTGGTTAATTTTTTTTGCATGTGCCAAGTAAAGTCGGTATCTTATGAGAGAACAGCAAGGAACAGAGTGGCAAATAAAAAATAGCCGTTTGAAAAAATCAGCTTTATTCTCAAAACTTCGATGTTTGGACAAAAGCAAAAAAAAAACATTCTTCTGTAGTTATCGTGTGAAAAAAAATTGAAAAATGAATTTTTTTTTGGAAAATAAATGTTTTTATTATCGGGTGGTACCTTCCCTTGCTTGTACCACAGCCTGTATTCTTCTCGGCATGCTGTTGATCAAATTTAAAACCCTTTCTTGTCTGATGAGGTCCCATTCTGCGAGGACCGCTGTCCTGTGGTCTTGGAGGTTTACAGGAGGGTTCGGTCGCTTTCGGATGCACCTCTCTAGCTCGTCCCATAGATATTCTATGGGATTGAGGTCGGGGCTGCGAGCTGGCTATTGTAGGGTGCGCATGCCTACCTCTTCGAGGTAGTCAGTAACCACGTTTGCTACGCATGACCGCGCGTTATCGTCCATAAAAATAAAATTATCGCCGGTGTAAGGGGCGAATGGCACTACATAATCTTCCAGGATGTCAGAAATGTACCTGTGGTTAGACTCCCTCGGGGATACACATGGAATTCCGTTTTCGCCTCTGAAGTGATTCCACCTCAAACAATTTCAGACCCACTCCCGTAAGGCACCCTTTCAGCACTCTTAATGTTTTCCGATGAGTCCAGGTTCTCACTATTCGCTTCAGATCGTCGTGCTAGAGGGTGGAGGAGACGAGGGCAGCTTTTCGCGTTTCGCTCAGTGCAATAATTCTGAAAGGGTGTCTTACGCTGGAGGTTCTGAAATGGTTTGGGGTGGAATCACTTCAGAGGCGAATACGGAACTCCTTTTTTCACACGAGAACTGCAGAAGAATGTTTTGTTACTTTTGTCCAAACATCGAAGTTTCGTGAATAAAGCTGATTTTTTCGAACGGGTATTTTTGATTTGCCACTATGTTTCTTGCTGCTCTCTCATAAGATACCGACTTTACTTGGCACATGCAAAAAAAAAAAAAAAAAAAAAAAACTCGGCGCTCCGCGCCTCGCCAGGGGGCAAGCCCCCTGGACCCCCGGTTACCTCTATTTACATACTTCGGACGAAATTATTGAAACACAGAATGTGTTTGCGTTGTCGCGCAACCAAGTGACAACCAAACAAGCGTCATTGTTTACTATTCATTTATAACATCAATTTATATAGTTATAGTATGAAACTACGAAAAAAAATACGAAATAAATTCGTGATAAATCAAGAGCGATTTATCAAGTAAATGTCCTAAAGAGGCTACATACGAAATTACAGCTTCCTAGAGTGTAAAGTATAGAAATTAGCTTTAAAAGCCACTCATCTGATCCGGACCCTGGACATCGTCAAGTAAATGTCCTAAAGAGGCTACATACGAAATTACAGCTTCCTAGAGTGTAAAGCATAGAAATTAGCTTTAAGAGCCACACATCTGATCCGGACCCTGAGCATCGTCAAGTAAATGTCCTAATGAGGCTACATACGAAATTACAGCTTCCTAGAGTGTAAAACATAGAATTTAGCTTCAAATCCACTCATCTGATCCGGACCCTGGGCATCGTCAAGTCAATGTCCTAAAGAGGCTACATAAGAAATTACAGCTTCCTAGAGTGTAAAGTATAGAAATTACCTATTCAAATTATTTAACCTCCGCTTCACAAATCAAACCGTTCTCGCAATATTTGGATCACCTGCTATGAATCAAATCATCGAAACACCAGCTCAATGAAATCATCAGAAATTAACAAGCGGTTGCAATCATGTTCACAATATCAATTATTGAGAATGATCACCTGTGTGTAAACAATTATTTATATAACCATGCTTATAACTCAGTTTGTTGGACACGCACTTCGCAGTAGTTAACATAATATTGTTGGATAAATCGAGAGCTTTCGAACGAATGGTCAACGAATTTTGTGGGATGAAAAACGACGAAGTACCATTTCCCTAGCAACGACTCGGTTGTACGTGAAAATCATCCGTCACACATTTCGTTACCATCCCGCGTTCCATTTTCGGCTAGTTAGTCCATGGCTAAAACACATTCTGTGTTAAAAAAAAAAAAAATTACTTAAACCAATTGAAGCTAAGGTGAAAAAAATAACAAAATATAGGGTGCGCCTGTTTTTTTGCTGTTAAGTAAATGTATGTATGTACGTGTACATGTACGTATGTACCTATGCATGTACGAGTATGTATGTCCTCTTAAAATTCGTTTTAAATGCCTCTTCCCGACGTCCGATTTCGATGAAACGGTATGGATGTAATCTATAAAATGGCGAGGATAAAGACGTATGAAGGGCCGCTGACGCATGAGAGGTCATTGATCAGCGGAGTGAACTCCAAATCCATTTTGTCCCTACTATTCAACGCAGGAAGCTGAAATTTGAGAGGGAGGCTCAAGGGAGAATACTGAAGACGCATGAGAGGTCATCGATCAGCTGAATGAGCTCCAAAGCCATCTTGTCTCCTACTCAACGCACGAAGCGTCTTTTTCATACAGATCTCCTTACATGAAAATGCCCTATCGTGTGACTCACTTCGTGAGCACTGATTGACTTGTTTAAAATGAAGAACTGGGTCATTGTTATTCCTAAAAAACCACAAAAAATCTATCAACTTCAGGTGAATTTAGGGTAACATTTCATTCTGATTCAAAGCTCTGGACGAAGTTTCCGCACAACTTGCTTTGCCATTTTCGGGAATACCACACCTAGAGATAGTTTTTCGTGGCATTGCTCTGTGATTCTCATCAAGCACCGGTTCAAATTCGGTCTTGGTTTAGAGATGATGGGAAAGAGCAGGAATATTGCATGTGACTGCTGGCCGGCCGGGCGGGGGCTGCGACCGGTGACCAGTATAAAACGGGACTTAAGCCCTACACCGATATCAGTATCTTATCATTCTCAACATGGCATCGAAGGTGAGGCGTTTTTCATTTTAGAACTCCTAATTTCAGTGTCAATAGATAAAGTAAATAGAGAAGTTTGAGGTTCCTCACTGAAGACAAGAGCGATCGGGGTTTTAACTTGCGAGTAACTAACGCTAGCCAATACCACGGAAAATTTCATCAAATAATTCCAAAGAGTTAAATTTTCATCAACTCAGTGATTTTGATAAAAAACGCGCAGAACTTCATTTTATAAGGGGTTCAATTACTCATTCCTTAAGTCTTTGTAATAAAAAAGTTCTTACATTTTGGAGTGTATAACATAATCAGCTATTGACAGGTTACCCCCCCCCCCCCTTCCGACCCGTATGAACAAATTTCTATACACATCTCTCTACTATCTTACATACAGTTTTTCTCTTGGGTTTTATGGGGTCCTGTTTTCGATCAGTTGAGAAACAAAAATATATATATTAAAAAAATAAAAATAAATAAAAAATATAAAGAAAAAAGACCTTTAGAGTGATGACTGCGAGTAATGATTACTATAACAACGCATTTCTCAACAATTGGCCAACTGACTGTTTTAGCATTTTATGAGTGCATAACTCCGTGATTTCTTATTCAGTTTAAAATTAAACTAATAACTCAGTTGATACCATTATATGTAAAACGGAGAACTGAGTAAAAATTTCAACTGTGTATCCAAGTACGAATACTGACATTCAGTATAATTTTTTGGTGGTTCTTCTGTTGGTGAAAAATCGTCAACAACTGTGAAGTAATTTTTGTTGCTCCGGTCCTATTAATTTTTGAATAAAATAATTTGTACATATATTAGTGTATAATCCGCAATCACGGGGATTATAATGTCAAGTGATCGACTCATGAGCTTAAAGAATTATTGTAAAGTTAGGTAAACAAATAACTAATATTAGGTACTTTCTTCTGTTTGCAGTTCGTGATTGTTTTGGCAGCTGTTGCGTCCGTTGCCAGGGCCGGATTAGTCGCAGGTCCCGCTCTTGGTCTCCGAGCTGCTCCTATTGGTCTGGCTTCACCTCTTGGACTCGCATCTCCTCTTGGACTTGGCGCCCCTATTGGACTCGCTCCTCGTGCTATCGGACTCGCCGCCCCCGCCATCGCCAAGACCGTCGTCTCCGACCAGTACGACCCCCATCCCCAGTACAGCTACGCCTACGACGTCCAGGACGCTCTGACTGGTGACTCCAAATCCCAGCACGAAACCCGTGACGGAGATGTCGTCCAGGGCCAGTACTCCCTCGTTGAGCCTGATGGTTCCATCAGGACCGTCGACTACACTGCTGACCCCGTCAATGGATTCAACGCCGTTGTCAGCAAATCCGGAGCCGCTGTTGTCAAAACTGCTGCCCCTGTCGCCTTGGCTGCTCCCATCGCTCACGCCGCCCCCATCGGTCTTGCTGCCCCCATTGGACTGAGATCTTCCCTTGGTCTTGCCTCCCCCATTGGTCTGAGATCTTCTCTTGGTCTTGCCTCCCCCATCGGACTGAGATCTTCCCTTGGTCTTGCCGCCCCTCTTGGCCTTGCCAGGGCTTCCCCCTTGGGCATCGCATCTCCTCTTGGCCTCGCTTCCCCCATCGGTCTCCGGTCTTCCCTCGGACTCGCATCACCTCTTGGAGCTACCCTCATTCACTAAGTCATTGTAAATAATAAATACCTATGTAAATGCGTGATAGTATACTCGTTATGTTAATAATATTCATGTTGAATAAACACATCGGTACATGTACCACTTAAATTTCGCTTTTATTAATTAACCTTACACAATAATTATCATCCTTTTCTAGAACGAAATGCAGTCAATTTTAAATTGTTAATCGAATAATCCAAGCTAAAAGCCTATATAGTGCGGAATTCGTTAAGGTGGGCAAACATTGTTTTTGGTCTTGAGATATTAAAATTTATTTTTGCGAAAATAACATTTCCATCCACTTTTTATGTGTTAGACCATTCTGATCAACTTAGGTGTGTCATCATTAAGGCTCGGATTTTGCATGTTTTTTTCTGAAGCCCCAGACCATCATAGATGTTCGTTTTGAGTGTTTTCAGACCATTTGCAACCCAAAAAAACTAAATTTATTGTGCACGTTTTCGGGTTTTTCCAGATTTTTGCATGTTTCGCGCATGTTTCATGTTTTTCCCAGCAATTTAAAAAAGTAGTCAAAAAATGGATTTTTTAGCAAATTTTTAGGTACAAACCAAACTTTTTTAAAAAATAACTGACTAAAACTAGTGGTAGTTTGTTTTCTATAGAATTTTTCAAACCTGAATGGGGTGATTGGTCTCACTCAAGATTCAAATGCAAAAGAATGCAGGAAACCAGGCTGTCTGGAATGCGAATTGACGGAGAATGTTTCGGCTAAAGTGGTTGCAAATGACCGATTTCTACCCATTGTCTCCAGTGACATGGAAAGGTCATTTTCTACACTAAAGACATTTTTAAGTGAGAACAGGCGTAGTTTCAAGGTTGGCAACCTAGAGAAGGTATTAGTTGTAAATTGCAATTTCAATCAGCAAGTTGATCGAAGTGAGCCAGAAGAATAATGCACCTGTAAATATAATGCGAACATTTTTTAAAAAATCTTTCAGTACGTTATTAATTTTTGCATAGTTTGGCAATAAAACCTAAAACTAGTAAGTATACTAATTTGTGAAACACTGTTCTTTCCTTACAACCCATCCCTTTGCTTGATGAACAGCAATTTATTATTGCATATCTATTTATATAGGTACGCATAATATAAAAAATTTCAATTTTTTAAATTCATTTATCTATCAAAAATTTTCATCAACTTCTTTTTCAAGGTTTTTTCGTTCAAATACTCTCAACATTTTACGTACATATTCGTATAAATGGGGTTTCACAAGCATTCATGGAAAAAAGTAAGTCTTCTTTGAATTATTTTAAAAATAGATGTTTTTGCATGTTTTGGCATTTTCAGTGCATGTTTAGCCTCAAATTTTTGCATGTTGATCCGAGCCCAAGTCATCATATTTGCATCCCTTTCATTTTCTGCGAAATTAATTTCCACAGTTTCCATCAGATTTTGGAGACATTCTATGAACTTGTGGGTTAGACCTGCTAATCGATTCTTCAATATGCAAATGCGCAAACGTGAAATCCATTAAGCGTGTTTTAATCACCACCGTGCCCTCGGTCAAATTGGGTAGTCGAGATAATACGTTTAATCATCCCACGTCAATTTCATCATACTCGAATTATAATAATTACGATTTTTTTTCTCGCAATAGTTTGGAGAATTTTTTTTGCAAAAACATCCGAGAGTTGGACCCCATGACTACGAGGTTGTAGCTCTAGTTGCTAGTTAGCTGCTACAAACGATATATGTTTCTATAACCAAGCGAATATTCTCCAACAGGTACTTTTCAATAGGGAGTTCGTCTCTCAGGAACATCAACAGACGAATGAAATTATGGGCTCCATCCTGATCAGCTGAATAAGTTAAATTCTCTCCTTTTCAACCAAGAAAGTTGAAATTTAATAGGGAGTCTTTCCAAATTTAATAGAAACCGCTCATGAGGTCATATGTTTTACATAATTCCATGACATAATTCACATGGGCGAGACAAACACAATCACGCATTTGATTACTATATAGTAAGTAAGCGATCTTCGAACTCCAAGTGACAAAATCTACAGGTGCAGGTATTCGATGAAGCTAAAGTAACTGGCATTTTAATTTCATAAAGGGGTACAAAAATGGTTGGTGATGCATCTCTTCACTAGAAGATTGAACAGTATCTGACCCGAGAGGGGACCCGCAGGTTTTTTTAACGTGGGAAAATGAGCGTTCTATAGGTTCTGCGCATGCACGAATCATTAATCCTTGTACCATGCATGTTTGGTTTATTATTTCCAATAATAAGCCTATGTGATCGTGTAGCAAAATATTTTTATAACCCCCCCTCAAACTTTGTCCCTTTACGTTTCAAGGTGCGTACAATCCAAATTTGAAATGTCCGTCCACCTTTCGGGCCATAAAAGGCCTAAGAGTTTACTTAAAAAACCCGTTCTTTCGCACATAGACTCCATTTGGGTCTAGTTGGTCCTAACGTTTAACCATCCCAATCGCTTTACTCGCATATATGCTATGGGCAAAAAACGGGCAAAAAGTGTCTTTTTCGAGGCTTTGAGTGTTAGACGTGTAGACGCACGCCTGGCAGGGGGTCACGGATGGAGTGAGAGGAGGCGCCGCGGCACCTTGTGGTGGCTGGAGTGACCAGGGGCGTAGCAGAGGGGTGTAGGAGAATGGATATTTATTACTTTTACGTGTTATACCCATATAATACACCGCGGCACCATGAGGTGGGTACGGCGTTCCTTCGAGGCATGAATATATGTTTTTTTCTAGGTCATATTTGTGTGTTAATACCAATGCTTTTCCTACGCATATTTAATAACATATCCTCTCGACTTTTCGTACGTACTTAGATAATGATATTATTAAGGCAATAACTATTTGAATAGATAGGAGCTCAAATCGAGAAATATAAACATGCGTATATCTCTATCTCTTCTCTATCTATAGCAAGCCTACCTACGCACTTAAGTCTTAAAGGGACTCGATGACTCATTTCAACGGAATAAATACGGGTTTTTCCCTACACATATGCAGCAATACCTTGCGAGCGAAGCGAGCAAGATTCCCTAATAAATTTTTCGTGGTTCCACGTAGTTTTATAAGATTTAATTTGTTTGTAAGAATTCCCAACAGAAAAAAAGTCCAGATCCACCAACGGTAGTTAACCCCCAAGTCTCGTAATATAGGATCTAGGTAACAACCGAAAGTCAGATTTTTGACTATTTCACGATTCCACCATCAATTTGTAATCCCGTCTTGAGGGATCTGCACCGAATTTTCTACTTGGATATTAATCTTCGTGAGTTTATGGTTTTCGATTAAATTCAGCAAGATTGAATCTGAAACTTTTTCTGGAACCCGGGGTAGATATTATTCGGATGGTGAATCTGTTATTTCCTCAGTTTCTCGGGGGAATCTAGAGAGAGCGTCTGCGATCAGGTTGTCGGAGCCTGGAATGAATCTTATGTCAGTGTTAAATTGAAACCAGATTCCATGTGATGCAAAATCTAGTTCTAGCTGATTTCTTCTGCTGCAATAAAGTTGTGAGTAGCTTGTGATCTGTGATTATGTGGAATACTCATCCTTTGACGTTGTCTTGAAAGTGCCAAATGTTTTCAAAGAGCGCAAGGAGCTCCTTGTCAAATGTACTGTCGGATAAGATTTTTGTACCTTAAGTCAGCATCCAAGAGAAAAAACCTAGAGACCACTGTTACAAAACCGCCCCAATGACTATGTTCGGTAGGATTATGTGCGGTGGTTATGAAAAGTTGTGCTTCTGGCGACGGGTAGTTGAGTAGGTCTTGTTTGCATTGGCTGAAGGCGGATTTCATCTCCGAGGTCCATTGTAGAGGTTTCTCATCCTTCTACTTAGCCGGTTGTAGGATGGATTGAATAAGAAGAAGAAGAAGAAGAAGAAGAAGAAGAAGAAGAAGAAGAAGAAGAAGAAGAAGAAGAAGAAGAAGAAGAAGAAGAAGAAGAGCTTTATTTAACAAAAATAAAAAAATAAAAACACACTTCTTATAAGCTTATAGAGCAATGTAAAAAACGTCTGCCCGGAATTCGTCGTAAAAAAGTACCTACACTGATAAACACTTATGTAGAAACAATAGCCAGACAGAGAACAAAGAAAAAAAGAAAAAGTTCACTATTTCTAACAATATATAAATAGGTATTTTCACTAAATTAAGTTGGTAACTAAAATAACATACAGCCCGCCCTAATCATAATTAAACTCCGAAATCAAGAACTTTCTGTCCCACTCCCCGCCACTATTCAATAAATTCAAAATTTCCTCTCGGTTAAATTTACTCTTTGACAAGACAGTTCTCCTGTATTCGCCAAGTATCGGGCAGACTCCCAAGAAATGATACAAGTCCTCTCTCTCTCTCTCTTAAATTACACATTGAACACAATGGCGACCTCTTGTTGCTCATAGGAGCTCCATTCAGGTTAAGCAGCTCACCCCTAAGCTTAAAAACCCATCGTATCGTTCTCAGATCCAGGTTAGAGCCACCACGACCGGTCATATCCGCTCAAAGCACTGTTCTTTGGAGATGGCGATAGAGGTCAAATCTCTCGGAGCTATTGACACGGATCAAGTTGGAATTCCGTTCATATTCAACCACCCTCCTTACTAGACCATTCAAGATATCACTCAAATCGCTCGCTCCCAGATCAACCCATAAGCTGTCGCCCATGTACTTGCAAAAAAGCCTATGCCATTCTGCATACCAATAGACTCGAGCCGTGACTACCTCCTGTAAAACCTTTTTAGGGAGTCTGTTAAAATCCATCCTCAACACCTTTAAAACGTAGCTGAAGTGGAGTCGCAGCATATGACAGAAAATGGGATCTAGATTGGTCTCTAACATAACCATGTAATCCGGGGTAAACTGTGGCAGAAATAGCAGTTTTTTAATGAAGAATTTCAGAACTTTTTCCACAGCCTCAAACGATTGAATAAGTAGGTACCCGTTGGTGCCGCGAGGCATGGGATATGTTACGGCTTTAAACATTTGACATCTCGAGGAAGCGGTGGAGGTCCTCTACAGTGCAGTGTGTGGGGAAAGTGGCTAGAGATTTGCCTTTCGAAGGAGGTGACACTTCTTGGATCAACTGTGTCGCCGAGGCAAGTAACTTTCAATATTGCCAAACACACTTGTTTTTTGTTGATTTTTATGCTCTCCCTCTGGAATATAGTCACCATTTGTTGAATGGGTTCCTCTTATTGTTCCTATCCCGAGCTAAAGACGACAAGGACATAATCAAGAAAGCTGAAAACGAATGGTACACCTTATAAAATTATTCATATAACCATGCTCATAACTCAGCTTGTTGGCCACGCACTTTCGCAGTAGTTAACATATGGTTGGATAAATCGAGAGCTTTCGATTGAATGGTAAACGAATTTTGTGGGATGAAAAACGACGAAGTACCATTTCCCTAGCAACGACTCGGTTGTAAGCGGAGATCATCAGAATATTTTCGTGAACAATTTTCATCAGTTTTCTTGACGTTTTTTAAGTTTATGTGCCATAGCAAAGACATAAAATGTCAATAAGTTTTTTGTAGTTCCGTCTAGGGTAGTTCTGGAGCATCTTAATGTAACATTCAAGTTTTCTGTGAATGATATAAATAATACACCGAGGGCTATGAGTTAACATTAGAGAGTTCCTGGTTACCACGTTTTTAGTTTACACGGTGCCCGTGAGCCATGATCAGCTGATCTGGAAACAACTGACAGCTGACGAATTACTAGAAGTGGACGACGTCAGTAGGAGACCGCTTGATTGACAACGCAAGATCGAGTCTTAGTACGTCCTCGTTACCACGTCTTCGACACTTCGCCCGTAAATGTATAAACCCGAGAAAGGTTTCAGTGATAAGCGTATTCAGTTCATATTTTTCATATGAAAATTTATACTGAATTAATATATTAAATATATTATTTAAAATACAAATAAAATAAATAATTATATTAAAATATACTTAATTTATTTATATACATCCTATTTTCACTCGAAGCAGTCCATTTATCGAGTGCCAAAAAACAACTAGTCAACAAATCGGAGGATAAAGGTTTGCCGAAAAACGGATAAAATAATTTCATTCTAATCATATCTACCTTTTTCATGATACAAACATTAAACTTTTAAGATACGAACATGTATTATTTTAGTGAGTTTCTACACAAAATGCATATAATCTGTATATTGATACCGACCTTTATATCTACATACACCAATATTACTACTAACATAGTTGAGCTAGAACTTACTCGAACGATCGCCAAGACAAGTCGGACGGATGTGTCTTCAAGGTTAACCTAGAACACGTCGAGCTCGTCTTTGCTCAATCAACTAGCGTGATATATAAGCTTACGAAGTCTAATACTTCACGCTGATTTTCATTGCACAAATAAAACGGCGGATGGACGGACAACGGACTGATTCGATTTTTGAAATCCATGTATCTTAAAACGCAACCAAAAAATTTTGGGAGAGAGATTAAAAAAAATTACTTATCCGATAACAAAGGTTCTTTGCAAAGAACACTACGATTCGAAAACAGAGCAATAAACCACATGATAATAAATTATGGAATGTGAGATCTGGATGAAGGAAAACAGAGTCGGAGAAATACAAGATGTCGGAATCTCGGAATCAGCGTCAGGTTACAAAATTGATAAGAGACGACGTGTGAAGACACATGAAACACCGTAGTAACAGCCAGCGATGTTAGCAAAAAACTCTTGTAAACTTATTTCTGTTCTAGAACCAAAAATTTCAACCATGTATCACGTTTTCTCCTCGATATTGATTCGAAATTCTATGAAAACATCAGAAATTAACAAGCGGTTGCAATCATGTTCACAATATCAATTATTGAGAATGATCACCTGTGTGTAAACAATTATTTATATAACCATGCTCATAACTCAGTTTGTTGGACACGCACTTCGCCGTAGTTAACATAATATTGTTGGATAAATCGAGAGCTTTCGAACGAATGGTCAACGAATTTTGTGGGATGAAAAACGACGAAGTACCATTTCCCTAGCAACGACTCGGTTGTAGGCGGAAATCACTGTAACACTATATGTTTCGTGCGGGGAAAAAAATTGACTCGCAAAATTTGCTAGGACCCCAGGGCTAAAACATGATACATGTTAATTTTGGTTCTCCCTAGATTCACGTACACCGTATTAAGACACCGTGGTAACCAGGAACTCTCTAATGATAGTCTATGTTGGGTATTATTATTACCTTAACAGTTTCCGTTACAACCAATTACTATTCTCTGAAACATTTAAGTATTAAAAAAGAATGTTCCGTTTTTCTATGCCTGTTATCTTATTCACAAATGCTCCATAGTCTAGGTCTGGGGACAACTTAGATTTCCTGCCGCAACGTTTCGCCTTTGATACGCAGGCATACGCTGAGTAACCACTATTTGCGGGTGTTTATGTAATTGCTGAGGTAGGTTCTTTGTATACAGTAGCCTTATTGTGAATATTTTCACCACATCTTCCCCGAGGTCGTGCAATGGCTGAAAGATTCAGCTAAATTGAACGAAAGAATCAAAATACAATATTTAATATTGGCAACAGTGCCATGTTACTTCTTGAAAGTTACCAAATGGTTATCAGGTTAATGGTTACTTGGAGGAAGCTGACATCGATTTCAGTCTTCAAAGAGTTCAAAATGATCTCAAAAGGCTCCAAGGAGCTCCGGTAACCATTCAATATTCCTGATTCAAGAACCAAACCAGCGGTATATTATTTAGAGCACAGAAAGGAAAGAGTACCTAATGAAGAGGAATCGGATTGAAGTATCCAACAATTTATAAGACTTAGAAATATTTAATATTTCAGCTTAGTTTACTTGAAGATGTTTAATTTCAATTTGGGTTTTCAGATGGTTTAGTTTAAAGCTTTGCTGTGAGGTAAAATGAGTAAGTACAACATTTTAATGGTATATACACGTAGGTACCGATGGTTTTATTCAACATGAATATTACTAAAAAGGCGAGTATACAACAACGAATTTACAAAGGATTTCTGTTATTTACAGTGACTTAGTGAAGGAGTGTAGCACCTAAAGGAGAGGCGAGTCCGAGTGAAGATCTAAGACCAATGGGGGAAGCGAGGCCAAGAGGAGATGCGATGCCCAAAGGGGAGGCCCTCGCGAGTCCAAGAGGGGCGGCAAGACCAAGGGAAGATCTCAGTCCAATAGGGGAGGCAAGACCAAGAGAAGATCTCAGTCCAATAGGGGAGGCAAGACCAAGAGAGGATTGCAGTCCGATGGGGGAGGCAAGACCAAGGGAAGATCTCAGTCCGATGGGGGCAGCAAGGCCGATGGGGGCGGCGTGGGCGACGGGAGCAGCCAAGGCAACAGGGGCAGCAGTTTTGACGACAGCGGCTCCGGATTTGCTGACAACGGCGTTGAATCCGTTGACGGGGTCAGCAGTGTAGTCGACGGTCCTGATGGAACCATCAGGCTCAACAAGGGAGTACTGGCCCTGGACGACGTCTCCATCTCGGGACTCATGCTGGGATTTGGAGTCTCCTGTAAGAGCGTCCTGGACGTCGTAGGCGTAGCTGTACTGGGGATGGGGGTCGTACTGGTCGGAGACGACGGTCTTGGCGATGGCGGGGGCGGCGAGTCCGATGGCGCGAGGAGCGAGTCCAATAGGGGCACCAAGTCCAAGAGGAGATGCGAGACCAATAGGAGCAGCTCGGAGACCAAGTGCTGGACCTGCGACTAATCCGGCCCTGGCAACGGACGCAACAGCTGCCAAAACAATCACAAACTGCAAACAGAAATGAATGCAAAATTATTCCTTTCACCCAGTATTTGGCTATGCCAGCAGCAATTGCCCCATATTACGATTTGATTACATGATATTAATAATTTATTGTGATTGTCCATCCAATAAAACAAGTCGAAAAATACAAATTAAACAAGACATACCTATTTAACGTGATTTTGGAGAATAAAATAAAAAATAAAAATAAAACAGACTTTAGGGAGAATTGAGTTCAGATGTTTTATACACGTTCTAAGAGACATAGCCGGGACCTAACTGCCGAAAAACGTTATATGAGATTGGAACGAAAGTAGCTAGTAGATACCGATAAACATCCATTGCTAGGGAGTGATGTCCACTAGCGACCTGGTATAATACTCACTCATAATAATAAGACGAGAAAATTCAATAATGCAAATGCTTGATGATCTAGGCTGCATATTCATGTTTTTTCTTCGTGTGCTACTACACTAATGAAACAACTTTAGGTAATCATTTCTGAATGCTTATCATAATCGATGTTGCACAACTGTATAGTCTCGGAAGTAGTCTATGAAGTAAATTTTATGTGCTTCGGGAATTCGTCATATACCACAAGAAATGTATCACTAAACTTAGGGCATCATCAATGTGCCTAAGAGGGGCGCGACAGAAGTGGAGAAACGTGGACGATTGTTGTCGGATTTTCCGAAGGTGCGGCATTGCCCCTCGGATTTGATCCGTCATCCATCTGCCCACTATTATGTGTGGACCCGGTACATATTGGAGAACCATTCATGTGTAATTCCATCGCTAAACCGTTTCCATAATATTAATTGAAACGTCAATCTGATTCGCCACGTTGCGTTTAGAGAGTTATGTTATTAGGTTTCCTGTTCGCAATGTACTGTTTATGATTCCATGTAAATGAGGACTTCTATTATGAAAGTGTGGCTTAAGGTTTTGGTGAGACATCTAATAGAGTTGTAGAGTTTTTTTTCTCTCTACACTTACCTACAACGCTTACAAGTTAGTATTAGATTATTGGAAAAGTATTAGTTATTGATTCAAAGTAACGATGAGGGGAATCCGATGAGGAGTATGATTCTCTATCAAGTTGGTTTCATCTTAGAACAATTAATTAAAGACTATGATAACTAATTATGTGTTAAATGAAGTAATCAATTATAGAGAATGAGCTTGCTGCTTACTACCCCAAAAATAATTTCGTGTAATTAGGTAAATGGTAACCATACCTCACTTATTCATAAAAATTATATGAACCATAGGTTCAACAATTCAATTTTATCTTCGAAAAATGAGTTATACAAAATTATTTTTCCTGTTACATTTTGACCTTTCGAGTTGAGTGATAGTAACACTGACTTCTGCGAATAGTTCACCGATCAAATCATATGCCATTTTGATCAACTAATTTTTCCGTAAAAAAGAAGAGTTTAAAAAAAAAAAAAAAAAAAAAAAAAAAAAAAAAAAAAAAAAACGTTCATTTTTTTCATATTGTTTGGAAAGATAAACTTATTATTTGAAATATTCGTCCGTTAAAAATCTCTAAATTAATTAGTTTAGCAGAATTCTTTGGTGGTAGGTAATCAAATGACGTTCGATTGCCATTGCCTAAAATTTATTTACAACGGGAGGCCATTAACTAAAACATTACAAAATGTTATATTCACAAATATGCGTAAGTTGTGAAAAACCATAAAAAATTCGGACATTGGCATATATTATTAATTAGAATTCGCATAACTAACCCTTGCTTAACTACCTACCAGTTTATTCTAAACTTTTGAGTCAACATGGAATAATTTTGGTTTGAACGTCAATCTGGAATTTGTGAGATGTTTTTTCATGACTAAAAGCTTTAGCGGAAAACTCGTTGTTTGATGATTATGAACTCCAAAGAAAACTAGACGCGATATAAGTTTTATGGAGCCAGCATTTTTATCTCAGGGTTTTACTTTATCATCTCCAGTTTCGGGGAAAATGAATGAAATGAGGAAGAGAACACGAGTAAAATTTCAGAAGTTTCCACTCATACACACTGAATAAGCGCAAATTCTCATAATTTTTCGCTTTACTTATGAGTCGAAATTTTTATTTTTAATAGCAAGTGGAACCATTTTTGTGCACAGAATTTGATTACTAGAAAATTTGAGGGGCAAAGCGTTTTCTAAACAAAACAAACGTTCTGCTATTATAGCTTATTTTTGTATTGGTGGCAATGCTTAGAGTTCTTATCAATTTTTAAAAATCGAATTTTAATGCAATTTAAATAAGTACAAATTCTTCAAATTTTGTAAACAATTTTCTAATTGCTTTAGTTCAGAATCGATAAAATTTACCAATCAGTTATCTGCTAAATAAATATGAATTTATCGATATTAATTATTAAGATTTTTTGCCTTTTAAAACGTTTTTGAAATAAGTAGGTACATAATATTGTGTTCGAAAGGTGCTGTATAACGATTTCATCGTTTACTCTGGAATGAATGCTTTTTCGGCAAATTTTCGAACTATTCATCTAAATCTTAATTTTTTAACATCTGAAATAGTATATAGGTTTTGGAAAATTAGATTTTTAACTTTATTGCAGTTACTGCATTTTCTTCGATATATTTTTTAAATAAAGTGTGCCTCACCTTCGATGCCATGTTGAGAATGATAAGGTAGGTACTGATGATTGTGGGGCCTAAGTCCTGTTTTATACTGGTCACCGGTCGCAGCCCCCGCCCGGCCGGCCTGCAATCCCATGCAATATTCCTGCTGTCTTTTATCACCTCCAAATCGAGCTAACGAAATTGGACGGATTCCTTATACGAAGGTCATGGACTAGGCATTAAACCCTCTACAGGAGAAAGGGCGGATTTTGGTTTATCCTATGTATCTACTACCTGATTAACCTGCCCTTAACTAAAAGTGTATAGATTACTACTCGAGGCTACTATAATTTATAATCAGCATCTTGCCTGAAGAAGATCCTGGTATTCCCTTTTGGTGCCACGCCAAGTATAACGGCTAAAATCATAATTATGGAACATGTTTAGCCATTTACAGGCTCTCGGTATCTTGGATTGGGCCCGTCATTTCATTTGGCGCCTCTTTAAAAAAGAAGATATTCGACATTTTATACATTTTAATATTCGAGGGCGAACATAAGAGAATTTAGCTCACTCAGCTGATCAGGCTGGAGCTCGTCAATTTATTCGTCTCTTGTTCCAGGGAGGCTTCCTTCTAAATTCCAAATTCTTAGGATGATCAGGGAAAATGTTGCGCAATGAACTGATCAACATTAAGCACGTAATTTCATTCGTCTTTTGCACAAAGAGGCTCCCTTCCAAATTTCTACTTTTTAAGGCCCCCCCACCCCCCTCTAAAACGTAGTTTTCTGGGGTAAAAAATAGGTTTTTTTTAATATGCATGTTTTTTCCAAGTATCTTAAAAATGACAATTTTGCGCATTGAGCACGCGCAAAACAACGTCGTTATTTCAAATGGGAACCCCCGTTTTTTATTGCAGATTTGAATTTTGCGTGAAATTTCATTAAAAAAATGACCCATCACTCCAAAATTACGCAATTCCGCTCTAAAAGTGCAATAAATGTGAAATACCGAGTTTTTGAAGATACTCAATTACCACATGTATGACCGTCAAATTGACCAGAAATGCACTTTCCTTACACATTTCCACAAAGCACAAAGCGTATTAAAATGAAAGTATTTCGGTGTTTTCCCAAGTCGGTGTTGCATATATCAATAAATGAACACTATTTCGAGGTTCAGCACGGAAAAATACTCCAATATCATGTAATGTGGTAATTGAGAATCTTTAAAAACTCAGTACTTCACACTTACTTATTGCACTTTTAGAGCAAATTGCGTACTTTTGGGGCGAAATTGCGCCCGTTTGAACGCACTTAAAAAAATCAATTAATGGGTAATTTCTTCATAAAATTTTACGTAGAATTCAAATCTACAAAAAAATAAAAAAATAAAAAATAAAAAAATAAATGCGGGTTACCATTTAAAATAACGAATTTGATGTCAATTGCACACGTATGCGCACTTACGCAATGCGCAAAGTGGTCATGTTTCAAATCTTTGGAAAAAACGAGAAGATTAAAAAAAAAAAAAAAAAAAAAATTAATTACGGTTTTAGGATGGAAGTTAGTGAAAAACGTTGTCTATTTACACGAAAAATAAAGAGTTACAAAATCGATTTCGACGGTTAGGCCATTATCAGTAACAAACAATAACGTTATGGCCTAACCGTCGAAATCGATTTAACATGCTCAAACACGCATGCTCATGCTCGTGTTTTAACACGCTCTTTTTTTTTCGTGGAAATATACGTTTTTCACTAACTTTTTTTTGAAATGGGTTTCCACAACTTCGTCGCAAGTGATTCAGTTCGTACGGTTTTAGAGATTTAGTTTAGAGAGTCTTTGTCTGTTGGAACACATACATATTCATAGTACACTAAACTCATTGTTATTTATTAACGGGAGGATATGAGTTGGTCCTGTTGTGTCTGAATCTTTTCTCACAGAGCATGTTGTATTCATTTATCACGTCGTCTCTCTGCTTCCTTGCGATGCCCAGCTGCTCCAAAAGACTATCACGTTCGGAGATCATTTGATTCATCTACGAAAAAGTAAATTGGGTCACATTAATATCATTTTATATATAAAGGAGTTCATGATTAGGGGGTGTGAGAGGATGAGCAGATTGTTTGGCAAGTTTTCTCATCAGTTTATTGTGCATCCGAGCACTTTCGCCTAAATAGGCCCCATCAAGGATCTAAAAGGTAATAAGATACAACAGGCTACTTTTAGTGTTAAGCTCTAGCATATTTAGTAATGTTAGGATGTAGGTGCATAGTTAGTGTTATATATTATATAATATATATTACACATTTCCGTGCAGGGTGCTGTTAACTGATGATATACTAAATAACCTGTGACAGTCCAACGAACACATGTACTTACTCTTTGACAAAGAAACATGTATAAACACCATACTGTCCAACTAAATATTAATAGTGAGTTACCCACTCCCAAACACTGTACCAACTTTATACCTAATTATAACTATATCTAATTCTTTTTATCTATATTTAAAACTTACATGTAATAATAACTAGGTTCCTACATCCTAACGTATTACTAAATATGCTAGAGCTAAACACTAAAAGTAGTCTGTTTGTAACAGCTATCGAAAACTGTTACGGTGATTTGTTCAATGGTATCCCCAACGTCCACCAATCCGCTTGCTTTTAATCGTTGTTGAATCTTCAGAACGATGAGTCTACCTCACATTTTGCGTTAATAGCAATAATATTATATAAACTCTTATCGTTTACCTCTCTCTCCCCCCCCCCCCCCCTCTCTCTCTCTCTCTCTCTCTCTCTCCTGCGGTATTTCTTTCATATTTAAAAGAAGTGAATATAAGAAACTAAACAATCGGCAGGGTGGATAGAAGAAACCCCACAGATTACCACCTTTCTTTTGGAGCGACATAAAGAAAAGCGTGATAAATTATCACATTGATTGAAATCTTGTTCTAATTATTTCAACTGAATCCCAAAATTACATCGAAAGATTGGAATATACAATAGAAATCCAAGAATTTTGATCACGACAATCGAAAGATTGTCACATGTATCTTAATACCTTTTGGATCCCTGATGAGGCCTATATATTTGGCCTCGGTGCCAAACTTGCCAAACAATCTGCTTATCCCCTCACACCCCCTAATCATGGAAAATGAAAGGCAATCTATCCAATGGATAAAGGAGTTTATTACAGCACATATTTTCAGTTTAATTTCAGTTGAAGGATGAGTCATATTGCACTTTCTCGGGTTCGAATTTAAGGAGGAATCGCATTTAGTTTTTGGTATTATTGCACATTTATACACTCGTATCTGTACCGGATGGTTAGGCTAGTGGTTTCTAGGCTTCGGAGGCAGTCGTTGTCTTTTTGGGTTAGTGGTTGAGAAAAAATGATTAGGGACGTCTAGTAAGTAAAATAGAATAGAAATAAATGTGTGTATATAGATACATGGGAAACGGATCTACAATTCATGTTTCCGCATGCCAATACACAACCATTAATCCAATGGTATTCACAATCTGAGGTAGGTACATAGATAATATATATAAGGGACTAACTAAATAACCACAATACCACAACATTTAATAAAAATCAGTTTGTTATTCTTGGAGTTTCGTCTGTAACAACCGATTTCAACAATTTAACGAAATTTATTAGTTACCATTCCAAAACATGTACCTACTCAAGTACTTCTCAAATTTGAACTATGCACGGAAATTTAATTAAAATCTTCCCATCAGTCTCAGAGTCTCGTTTGAGCCAAACGATCTTAGTTTCGCGCATACGAAATAGGCAGTTATTACTCAATCAAGCACGATAAAGGATACAGATTCTCAAACTTGTAACCACCAACCCCCTGAGGTTCGAACGGAAAGACCATTAGAAATAGGAAATTCATCAATTCAATAGGAAATTCACGTTTACGCAAGCGCACACGCTACTGGCGATGAAATTTATTGGGGACTGTCCGGGACCTAACCCTTACAATCTCTGAAAATTCCATTAAAATCGGAGTAAAACTTGGTATAATTTGCGCGTGACAATGAATTGGTACAGAAACACAAGACGGTCAGAAACGGAATCCAGTACATACCAACTATCTTTTGAGGTTCGTACATACCTTCGATCCTTTCTGTTCTTGGTGAAACCTCAAAACAATGCTAATCCACATTCATATAGCCAAAGGGGTGTTATAATTGCATATATGAACTATAAATAATGAGCAGTAGCAAAAGATTCAATTGCTATTAGAAAATATTCTCAATTATCACCTCTTCTTGTGATTTCTGCACAGATTCCGATACTTTGGTGAACTCTTGAACCTCCTCTTCACTTTTCGTGGGGGAACACGGCGGTTTTCCAGTTTCAAGGAGAAAAGATTCCAAACGCTCACATTCTGACTGAAGCCGGTTGTTTTCCTCTTTCAGGAGTTTCAGTCTTTCTGAAACCACAATGTTGCTAATGAGTTCCAATTGAATAACAATTCGCAAGAGCATCATGTGCTTGGTAGAGATAACAAAAATTCCTAACGCTTGCATACGAGTCTGCAACGCATTGGGACATTTTCATGTGTTTACCTATGAATGGTCAACGTCATTTCTGATGGTCATAATCATCGTTGTCGCCACTTGGGACAATTTTTTTCGTGACGATTTTTTTGTTATGTGCCATATGAAAGACATGAAAATGTCAAAAAGGAAAATGGAACGGAACTCGCTGAATATTATATTGGATACTTCAATATGATGCTTTGAAGAAAGCAATAGAATGGACGTTAGTATATCACACATCTTTGTGCCTTTCCACAAAAGTGCAGGGTAAAGAAGGAACAGTTCATTGCAACGCCTAACCCATACGGCTCATCATGTACCGAAGTACTCGTACATCTTATACCATTAGCTTAGGTTATTCGTTTTCTACAAATTTGAAGTCTCACTTGGAAATCTCAAAATAATAAAATCCTTGTTTAAATTAATATGTTAATGAACCAAGTCCGACACGTAGTAAGTTATGCAGTCACACAAATACTTGCGTGGATAAATCATTTTAGACAAGTATGTCTGTAAAGATAGCGTTTGATACTTATCTTAAGACAAGGAAGGAATGGTATGTTCACTGATGTGGTTGCTTAAAAATGTTTTGTTCACCACAAATGCAGCCAGAATATAGTCACTATTTTTATCATAGTTTGAATTCAATTAACTGCTTGCTTGTGTCATTTCTGAGGTGTGACACATGAATCGCATCAGACCTCCCGCCAAAAAATACAGTTAGTTTCAACGTGACTAAACATTCATGCCACACTTCACCAACTCGGCATTCAATTACCTAGCTGAACTTACCAAGCCCTCGAGAAATCCTCACGTTGTAAATAACCTTTTTCGTCCAATAATGAACTATGATCACTACCGGTCCAATGTATAGAGTTGAATACAACAGCAAGTTCATCCATCCGATTTTGGTTTAACTTGCTATATAAAAGAACGAAATTATGACAGCACTAGATAGCTATAACTACTGAGGAACTAAAAATCCTAGCACAATTACCCTTCAGCTCAACGGGTGGGCTGATGAGGAATTTCGACTTAATTCCGGAAATTTAGAGGTAGGCGTTTCATTATTTCATATTGCTTAGAAATCATATTTGAATGCCAAGGAAATGCATCAAGGCTGTTTATAATAAATTGGGACAAACGAACAACAAAATTGATTGCCAAGCCTTCAAAAAACCAATGTAACGAGACGCGCCTAGGTAAGTAACAAAGTAGAACTTCGGTCCAAAAATGACCTCCTCCCGACCACACCTTGTCGGCTCAAACTTAACTTTTATTGCATATCCTGAAGTGGCTCCCTCAGTCACCTGATGCCAAATATGTGACGGTAGATCGATTCTATCTAAGCAGTTTTTGTGAAGGTTGACTAAGGTCCCTAAAATCAATATTAAGGGGTGATCAATTTAAAAAAATTTGTTTAAATTACAAATTTCTAGGGAACGTTTGATTTTTCATAAATGCGCCTGAATGATGTTAAATAAATACGAAAATCATTTGTTCTTATACATAATTTAATGCTGATTACAGTAATGAGAGAGAAAAGTTGAGAAATCTCGATTATATGGGATGAAGTCGAGATTCATCGTAAAAGCACGAGAAAAATCATAACTTGTGAATAGATTGGGATAGAGCTCTTCTTCTTCCAGGGTTTTAATTAATTTTTGATGAAGTTTATCCCTGTCTTCTTTCAACCCTTCTATTTACCCCATGTATATATATATATATATATATATATATATATATATATATATATATATATATATATATATATATATATATATATACCTCTTCTAGGAGCCCGCCATATTCGTCAACAAGTGCCCACGGGAACCCTTTATGGGCTTGTAATTTAGGAACCATTGAAAAGCGCATCTTGCCTTATTTATCTTCACTATCTCCCGCACCCACTACCGTAGTCTCCATAGTCTACCATAGTTTCAACAATCCTCCACTTTCCTGTGGTGGTTGAGTACTAACAGTTGTGCCCGAGATTTTTCCCTGTTTTCGTTTTTCGCGGGAAAACCATAACGTTTTTCGTTATTGTTTTCCTATTCAGGCACTTATACTTTGGTAAAATAGCATTGAAATAACTTTGGTTGAGACTTATTATCTGGCTATTGATATAACAATCATATGCCTTCTAGATGTGATTGGTATTGAGTTTCCTATGATTATGAGGAAGTTGTAGGCAACTAACGCAAGACATTACATGAGCTGTGGGCAAAGAACAGCCTTGTGGGCCAAAATGGCCAAAATTGGCGTTCACCAAAATGGTAGGTGACAATTTCTAGGAAAGATCCGAAAAATAATACTTAACCGAATATAGCAATTCGTTGTAGGTTTACAGTTTACCTTTCAACAAATCTTCTACCCCTCTTATGGTGTTTTCTAATTCACTTGTCCTCGAAATCAATGCACTGTTGTCTTTACGAAGCAGCTCAAGTTGTTCTGTAGAATAAGAATCCACAATGTTTAATTTAATTTGCGTGTATTATAAGTCAGACATAGTATAGTAAGACATTAATGTCCATGTTTGCTTCGAATGGTAGAAGGATGAGCGACAATTATCTCCCTGTGACGGTGAAAGGTCTCGTATTATCTTATCGATTTCGTCTCTTAAGGTCCTCGCACATCATGCAGGAGCAGGACAAGAACAGGACGGAAAATTTATTCGTCTAATTTACCTTAACGGCGGCAGACGTCCTCTCCTATGTACCTCCGCACACCAGTCGCAGGACGTGCGGTTTGGCCAACTATTTGAATCGGACAGTCGATTCGAAATTGGTACATAAAATTCATTTATTGCATCGTTGATAAAGTTTATCGATCTACACACATTTGTTTTGCATTAAAACAACATACATTCTACCGTGGATAAATAAAATTTGGGAAGGCCTATGAGGAGTCAGAGACTTCGACCCTACCAAAATTAGGAATCACATACGTCAAACAGCAAATCGTTAGCCCAGTCCGTTAACCGACATCGTTAGCCCAGATGTAGCAATGTAGCAATGTATAGATGCTTGTCCAGCATTACGTCTGCACACAGTAGTACAGCATGGACCTGTACCTGCAGGATCGTGTTATTTGCCCCAAATGACATGACCAGGGAGGATGTGTGACTCTCGATGCCTACACCCAACCTTCCATGTATAAAAGAGATACTGGTGCATCGACTAGTAACATCCTTGTAAATTGAAATGTGAAAAATAACATGAACGCTCGCTCCAGATATGTTCTTTGTATTTTGATAGCTAGATAGATATAATGTTTCAGTACTCACTTGATTCTCGGAAAATAAGACTCTTGCAGTGCCGATTTTCCGTCCATAACGGGAACATGAAGAAAAACGTACAGATACATAATATTGAAAACCAAAACCAGTGGCTTGTGTCCACATCTTTCAACATTATAGTCGCCATATGAATTTTTGGATTTATCGATTAATTTTCTGGGAGCTTGAAATATATTTCTGAGGCGGCAGATGGAAGATATCATGGTGTTGTATTCAATCCTTCTAAATTCATGTTTCAAAAAGGAAATCCCATCTAAAGTTGGTGAAACCCATTGTTGTTGTATGAATTTTACCGCATCAATGTTGCTAATGGAAGTACATTAGATTACTTATGTTCATTTAATCAATGTAGTGAACAATAATAATTCAATTTCGTTTTTCGAAGAAAAAAAAAAAAAAAAAAAAAAAAAAAAAAACGCTGCAAATTGGGATTTGGGAGCATACATAGAAACATGCATAGATAGATAGAAAGAAACTTTGAGTTTTATATATAAGGATTACCCAGCAGTCCCTAAAAAGCTACAATTCAAATTTCAGCAATCAAGTTTCAATCTGTACCTAATTAATTTATCAACATAGCGTCCTCTCAATCCTCAATGTAACCAACTCCCCCCAATATAACCTTAGTTATTTTAATCGTACTATTCCCAGAAGTTAATGAGGCGTTTTGAATATAAACTTTTGAAGATCAATCTTTACGAATAAAAGCTGTTCGACTCAACCCACCAAAATCGTTTAGGTAGGTATCGATGAATTTGTCATCGAAAGTTCTTCACTCGTGAACCCCCCTCATCCACATTTGGCGTAAGAATTTCGAATCATGTCCAGTTTTTCCCTAATTACGAAGTTGTTTACCCGGGTGATGTCGTTAGGAAAAGCCGAGTTCTCGATGAAGGAGTACGGGTAGTGCATTGTAATATAGCCAAAGTTCTAATCTGGAACTGACTCGTTAATTTGCGCTCACCCTCATGAAAATCGGTTCAGCCGTTCGGTTTTGATGCTCGAACAACAAACAAACAGAATTCGGATTTTATATATTAACAATAAATAATAACAATAATCTTCTTCTTCTTCTTCTTTATATTAATAAAGTAAAGTGTCTGTATGTGGGTACCTCTATAACTTTTGAACGGATTGAACAATTTGCGCGATTTAAAAAAAAAAAAAAAAAAAAAAAAAAAAAATAGGACCAGCCACTTCTGGCGCAAAATATAGGTCACATCAAAATTGCGCAATCCCTGCTCAGTAAGGGGTGGTTTTGAGGGTTGGGGGTAGAAAAACAGGAAAATCCGCGAGTGGGCTCAAAAGAAAGTCCACGACTAGGGGGTTTCAATTCCAGCCGTACCGAGCGGGCGATGCAAGCAACATCCCCATACACACGTTAAACCTAACCTTAGGGATCTACCGATTGCGAGCGAAGCGATCAACATCCCCTACATGTTCCAATAGTAATACACCTGAATGGTGGGTAAAAGACCATCGCATGTATAAAGCCACACCTTGCGAGCGAAGCGAGCAACTTAATGGGGGTTCCGGGGGTCTTGCCGGAGCGGTTAGTTAATTAATAAGATAAGAGTTATTTCAATTTTGTAAATATTTAAAAATTTAATATGTCGGTAGAAAAATAGTTGATTGTTGAGATAGGAATAACTCACCTCTGAATAGGAATAGATAAAAACTACCTTATATCCAAATCTCTATTCCTGCTATGGACGTCTGGGACTATAGAGCCTTCCAAGCCTAAGAATTTGTAAGAAGAGATTTCAAAGAGATTTTTGAGTTTTCGGTTATAATTATTTGTGCCTCATGCTCAACAGAAAACTATTATATAATAGTTAATTACTTTGTTTATATGCGGAGTAAATGCAGCAAGCTCAAAACAATTCCTACTTGAAACAAACTTTTATTGAGAGATCATATAACAATTTTGTGGCTAGGCATATTGATGTGGAAAGAAGATGCCGGATGATCGCTGAGAGGAGTCGTGATTCGCACCCGTTTGGATTCGGGCGAGAACGATTTTCGCTTTTGATTCCCACGAAGGCCTCCAAAAGGGCGATGACTGGGGCGTAAATCACTTCCAGCTGTGAAGAAAGCCAATATCTCTGTATATTTCACACTTTGAAACCATCATCGTTCTTTTTAGGAAAATGATATTTAAATTTTTCCAGATACTAGCTGCGCAGTCGTGCTACGGTACGGACAATTTATAATGGTTAAATAGCAGCCTGTGCCATGTAAAATGGCTTAGTTAGTACCTTGTCATTTTTACCCAGCAGTCCCATAAGGCTCCAATTTAAATATCAGCAACCAAGTTTCAGCTTGTACCTAATTGGTTTTTAACCAAGCTTCCCCGTGTCTTACTCAATAAAAACCTTAGGTACGTTGAACGAACGTGTTAGTGGGGAGCCAAGAATACATCGTCTCCCATACGCTCCCACATAGCCTTCTAGATTCCACACTTATATATAATTGGATGGACTAAAATCTGTATGAAAAAGAAAAAAATCAGAGACGGAAATCAAATAAGATGAAATATCACGATTTTTCTCTATTACCCCCTCAATTCACCCCCTTTAGATTATGAAATTTGAAACTCCTGACATACTTTCCAAAACTTGACCAAATTTATAATTGAACTAAAAAAGAATCACAAACATCTGACAAGAATAGTGAAAACTTACGATTTATTAGTATTACTGCCTCCATTAATCCCTATCCATAATTAAATTTGAAACTCTTGACATATGTTCCAATACTAGGCCGAATTCTTATTGGAACAAGAAAAGAATCACCAAAATCAGTCGAGATTTGTTGCTTGGACAGCACGTGAAAAAATTGGTAATTACTCTCCCCCTTCTCATTTGAGACAGATAACTCAAAATTCCCAAGGTTTGCTGCACAACTAGGCTATAATTGGAATCGAACAAAATAAGAATCACGAAAATCGGTTGAGAATTCTGGCCTTGGTAGAGCCTACAAAATTTTTCACACACACATACCCACCACACAGACATGCACACACACATACACCTATGGTTTTTTCACGGATTTGTATCCGGTGTTTCCCCTCACGCTTGGGTTGTCCCCCACCATCCGGATCATATCCAATAGGTCGTACCTCTTGTATAAAAAGTCTTGCCTACATTACCTAGCTTCAGACGGACGTCCTAACTGGGCACAGAAATCTCAACAATTATTGTCAGCAATATTTGAAAATAGGTACTTCTATTACTTGACAACATATCTTTTTACCGATATACTGAAGAAATATCAACTCAAAAAGCTCAACATTCTTAGAAAATCAGCTTATATGCTTGAGATCATTAATAATTACAAACATTTAAATGGTCAGAACCGTGCGGCAAAATCCTTCTTTGCTTGCTCCGTAGAGCGCACCAACACCATGAAATCACAATAATTGGTATAAAAAACAACAAAAAGCAAAGCCGTTTGATTTCAGCTTTAGGCTGCAAAAAAGTGCGTGATCCAAAATCCAGTAATGTGGGACGGCGTAAGAACGAGGATTCTCATAGGCCTTGTGAAAGTAGCGTCCAGCGTTTATTATCGCTGTTGAGCAAAAGAGTTCGAACCTGGAAGAAAGATGATGTACGGGTATTACGCGATAAGTGGGGAGTTCTGTTCTGATCGGACTATAAAACCAAGATGTTTCCGTGATAGTCAAATCAGTTCAACGCATCGACTCACAAACGCTCAGAAATGGCTATACAGGTAATGGAACGATTTGTATGCTGCTCTCACAAATTTGGCATTTACCTGAAAATTCGAGTGCTTGATACTTTAAATTTAGATCACGAAACATAGGCCTTTCTATGATTGTAATTTTTTTCGTATAAAATTGGTTTTTAACAATTTCTTTCTATTGAAATTGCTCAAATTTCAATACAATTTAACCTATTATAATACGATAGATAGTTTATGAAAATTCGCTCATACGATCATGCTGCATGACTGGAACTCCTGAAATGTAAATTTAATGTAACCAATCGCTTTCCAGCGTTTTCCCTACAAGGACAATTTTGTCAAGTAGTTAAATTAACCCTCTAATAACAGACAAACAAAGGATTTTCAACAGTCGATATCAAAATTTGTCTAATTTAATTAAATGGTGATAGTGTATAATTTAGGTACTTAAACTTGACACGTTTCATGTCTTTAAGATAGCCCGGTGTCTGAATTCGTGCGTACAAAAGTTCGTACAAATTTTACAAATTTGCGCACAACATGGTTTGCTGGTTGCTATGAGTGTGAGACGTATTGATATAGGTAGTAATAGTCAAGATATGAAACATGATCCGTTTTTTAAAATCTGAATCAGAAATTTCATGTTAAATTTTATCCCAAAACCAATCAATATTTCCGAGATTTCTTGAGAGAACTGTAACGATATCCGTTGAAATTCGTATAAAATTGGTTTTTAACAATTTCTTTCTATTGAAATTGCTCAAATTTCAATACAATTTAACCTATTATAATACGATAGATAGTTTATGAAAATTCGCTCATACGATCATGCTGCATGACTGGAACTCCTAAAATGTAAATTTAATGTAACCAATCGCTTTCCAGCGTATGGCAAAAATATTTCATTGGGTAAAAAAAAACTTGCCAGAGATTAAAGTTTTAGTATAATTAATTTATTTATTATAGCTTAATATTTTTAGTGTCCTCAATCAAAGAAAAGTAAATTCTGCTTAGATTCTGGATGCCTTTTTGGATGCTAACCCCATACATTCCTGTAATATCTTTTCCAAAAACGTTCGCTAATTCCAATTAAGTTCCTTTCCATCTTTCTGACACTTTGAAAGTCAATAATGAATCCCCAAGATTGCCATTGTCCCCGGAAGTCCCCGAAGGAGGCAAATTATTACTCAAAGTCCCCGATTACGGCAAGCTATTACTCAAAGTCTCCAATGAGGGCAAAAGCTTTCCATGTCCTCAAGAGAGCAAAATCTAAGCGTTGAGCGAATTATTCTTTCCGGTTGTTCGACAGGGGGTTAATAGTTCAATGAAGCCAGTCCAGTCGCCACTTACTAAACTAGAGTTATTGACAATCCGTCATTGCATTATTATTCTCAATTTATTACTGATCGATAAATTTTCTGAAGGGTACAAGTTCTTTTCCAGTAAAACTGTTTGAGTAGGTAGTAAATCTACGAACGAAGCTAATTAAGTTTGGCTTTTCCCAATTGATATTTTCTGAATTGAAACTCGTGCTGCATTACATCCAAATTTAAATTACTTCTTATTACGTATTTCAAGAAGAGGGGTGTAACGGTTTTCCTCTGAATCAAGAAATATTCTACCCAGAGTCTATCTTGTGAACTATTGCAAAATTGAACGTTTCTTCTCGCATCTTATAAAAATGCGGTAATTGGGGATATCTCAGCTTCGAATAACCGAGGAAGGTACTTCATGATAGCTGCATAAAATGTGAATGAAACGGAAGTCAATGAAGGACGTTATGTTCACTAACAAAGAGTTACGATGTTAAATCGATTTCGATGGTTAGGTCATCACCAGTAACTGATGATGATGTTTATTCGGACCGTCGAATCGATTAAGCAATGTAACTCCCTATTTTATGTGGAATAGACAACGTTCTTGTTAACTTCAGTTTCCTTCATTGAAATGGGTTTCCACAACTTCGTCGCGAATAATTTAGTGCATATAATTGACACCTTAATAGGCATTTTGACTTTTACATGTAATTATGTCAAGTTTCTGGGGCTTTTCTGTTATATCCTCGCATTTGCAAACTATTTTCTATAGAAATAGAAACTCTTGATAGGTATATGTTCTATTGTTCTAAAAACTGTTCCCCAATCATTTTTACGTTCACTGTAGTAAAATAGATCAGAATGCTGTGTATAGTTTGGTGGTCTGGATGCTCGCAAGCTCGCATCTCAGAAATACATTAACATCAAGTAGGTTGTCAATCCCTTAGTAAAAATACAGATTAATTGAACATGTAGGTCAGAATGATGTGTATAGTTGTTTCTGAAATGTATGAAATTATCCTTAAAATATAAACTTGTAAGTACTTGTTAGAAAAAGGACTTTTCCGTTAATATACTACCATTCATTAATTCATTCTGTCCTGTATGTCCAACTAATTTGTATTATTAGACTACTTAATGTTATGTATTTTTGAGATGCGAGCTTGCGAGCATCCAGACCACCAAACTATACACACCATTCTGATCTATTTTACCACAGTGGACGTAAAAATGATTGGGGATCATCAATCCAATCAATCCCCATCCTATATAAAATAGTTTGTAAATGCGGGGGATATTAACAGAAAAGACCATTGTTATTTTCTGAAATAAAACTCGTGCTACATTTCTTCCACATATAAATAAATTAATTCTTATTACGTATTTTAAGAAGAGGGGTGTAACTGTTTTCCTCTGAATCAATACATAATCTTCCCAGAGTCTATCTTGTGAACTATTGCAAAATTGAACATTTCTTCTCGCATCTTATAAATGTGGTAATTAGGGACATCTCAGCCTCGATTAACCGAGGAAGGTACTCCATGATAGCTGCATAAAATGTGAATCAAACGGAAGTCAATGGACGTTATGTCCACTGTCAAATAAAGAGTTACGACGTTAAATCGAATTCGACGAGTGACAAGCAATATTGCTCGTAAATGATGATGATGTTCATTCGGACCGTCGAATCGATTAAACAATGTAACTCTCTATTTTTGTGTGGAATAGACAACATTCTTATTAACTTCAGTTTCCTTAATTGAAATGGGTTTCTACAACTTCGTCAATATAATACAATTTAGTGCATATAATGTAGTTTTAGGGTGGTCGGGGCAGTGTTTGACACCTTAATAGGCATTTTGACTTTGACATGCAATTAAGTTATGTTTTTTCGTTTGTTAAAACTTGAAGCTCACATCTATTGCTGCATCAGGATGTCCTCAAACTGCTCAGTATTAAAAAAAATCACTAATTCAAGCCACAAAACATCATAAATGCGTTTTTTCGAAATCAATTTTTTGACCCAGTATTTTAGAGCCATATATTTTGTTGTACCTGTGATTGACACCCTATGATTGACGCAGCAGTTCTTCTGCAATAAATGATTCCTTGTATCAACAAAACGTTTTATTTCAACATTTTAGAAATAAATTGACCATTTGAACTTAGTTTTATTAATCTAAATAAAAAATTAATAGGAGTATTCATAAAGACAAATTTGAAAATATCACTGGATGTTTCATCACTAAATGGGTAAAATGTATACCATAGGTACAATACAATTATAATGGTAAAGTAGCTGCTTGTGAGTAGCTATGTATTTGTATAAATATAAAAAATAAAGAACGAATGACAAGAACGAATAGAGATCCATATTGACAGCACTGTCAATCACTGAGGGGAGCATCAGTTTGGGAACTAGTAATTGATATTGGCATTTTCACATGTTATCTTTGATTATTTCCAAGAAATGATAGCATGAATGCAATCCTCACAAAAAACTGATTAAGAAAAACCATGGAAACAGTCGAATTCGAAAATGTGGAGGGCATGGTGGAGCAAAATAAAACGTTCACCTCAGAAACATCACGAGAAACAGCACCAAAGAAATTACAACACGAGGTTCTGTTGGGTAACCTTCTCCAGATTTCACAAAAACCCTCCTGAAACCTTTGACCGCCTTCATACTTTACTGAGAAGATATTTTGCCTCAAAATTCAAATGGTACTTGGTGAGATGTCAATCAATAGGTCCCTGTCACTCACTGGTCCCTCCACTCTAAGTCCAACACACCTTTTGCACTTCTTTTCGTAACCCTTCTAAATTCAAGGAGATGAGGAATGATGAGGTAACGGGATATTTACACAGAACACTTATCCTTCCACAACATGGCATTTATTTTTGCCAAACGTGGCTATAAAAAACATGGCAAAATGGCTCTTATTTTGGCCAAACATGGCATTTATTCTTCAAAATCCACTTTTTTTTCTTTTTTTTCCCTTTTTTCCCCCCATTGATAGGAAAATTAAAACTTGCCATTTTAATTACATTATTTACTTTGTGTACAAAGAGCATGCTACAAGTTACAAATTGACTACAAAAAATTGAATTTAAATATACATAGGAGAATGAAGAATCTCTTCCTCTGGGTTAAAATTGTTGTAGAACAATTTCAGGTGGGCCGAGATGCTCTCCATGCATAAACCAAGGCGTCGGTCACTTAAAATATATTTCAATTTTGAAAATAACCTCTCTATGTCAGCTGATGTTGACGGGACATACTTCATTAAGAGAACATCTGTACCTCCCCTGCCAGATTGGCAGCTACGTTCTTCATCTCCTCCCATCCACAATTCCTGGAGAGGATGGCCTTCACCTTTTCTTCACTCTTCTCTCCGACAGCTCCTGGATAGTCCACCTTCGAAATGTTTTGTAGTCCATCTTTCTCCACAGATGTTGTGAGCAGCGTCTTTTGTGATTGAAGTTGCTCGATAGTTCCAGGGACGTCCTTGAAATTTGATTCCAAGATAAGAAGCTCAGGAAGGATGCGTGGGTTTTCAATTAGCTCTTTAAAAAAGCCCTTGTAAGTTTGCCTTTTTTGAAAAATTTTTGACAAAATACTTGAAACCCCAATTTTTGGCGAATTTTCCCAGAAAAATAATTTTTTTTTTCACAAATTTCCAACTAAATCAGGCGAAAAATGGCACAAACGTGGCATTTTCCCAGAAATCGGCAAAAAATGGCTTTTTACCCAAAAATTTTCCAAACATGGCACTTAAGGATGGCGCCATGGCAAAATGGCACTTGAAGGGCTCTGCTTATTATTTAACCTAAAACTGTTATTATAATTTTACAGTACATCGTATTGTCAGTGTTGGCGAGTTTTGCCGAGTTTGGAGCCGTTGACTCGCAACTTCTAGCGGCGGCGCTCCCTTTGGCCCGGCTGGACCTCTCGACTCCAGTCGCTCGCACCCCGACGGCCTCTCGCTCGGTCGTTCGCACCAACTTCGACCGCCGCCCGGGCTACAGCTACTCCTACGACGTCCACGACGCCACTACCGGCGACTCCAAGTCTCACGAGGAGACGCGGGATGGCGACGTCGTCAGAGGCTCCTACTCTCTCGTCGAGCCCGACGGTTCCGTGCGGACAGTCGATTACACGGCTGACGACGTCAGCGGTTTCAACGCCGTTGTCAGGAAAGGTAAAACTACAGAGCTCAACAGAGCATCGTAAAATCCCGCAAATTCCCCTGTAAATTACTACACATAGTTAGTTTGTCGTTATATTCCGCAAAATCGGTAAATACCCAACGCATTGATCAAAACATCGCATTTTATAGGTAGGTAGGTACGCATTTTTTATAGGTTCAGTCAAAATTGGATTTTCATTTCACACGAAAATGGGAGTTAGTAAGGCGCAACAAAATTACGGAAACGAATTTTCTCCACTTCAGAAAAACATCGAATCGTGGGTATGTTTTTGGGAACTGTATTTTCGTATCCAAATTTCAATGATTTTCCAAGAAGTGGAGAAAATTAGTAATATTTGTTTCCACACTAAAATACACATAGGGGAAACCAACCGCCAACACATCAAAATGTAGATTTACTGAAAAGAGCTAAGGAAACCAAAAACATATCTCTACAACAGAGCATCATAAATGAGTATTAGGGTGCCCACTATTTTGAGAAGGGTGGAATTTTGATGACCTCCACCCGGAATTTGGTTGAAAATGTCAAAAAATGACCCCTGAATTTTTTCAGATTTTTTGCATAAAAAAAACCTACGCCGGTAGCTCGATTTTGGTTTTTGAAATACGCTTTTTTTGCCAATATCAGACTGTTGAATATAACCTTTAGAAACTTCTTTGTAAAATTGTGAAACTTCGTATACTTACTTTTTTGGGGTCGCTGATCTCGAATATGCAGTCAAAACAAGTCGACAGCAACAACTTTTGATTGACAGTTTGCAATCTCAAAATCATGCCAAAAAATGACAATTTTTCAAAATTATAAAAACATATTTAATCAAATATTATAAAAACTCGTATTCTTATGTTTTTTGAGTCGCTGAACTCGAATTTGCTGTCAAAAAATCAAATTCTAACAGAAATACGTAAAAATACAAATTTTCATAATTTCACAATAAATTTTGAAAAATTGTCATTTTTTGACGATTTTGAGAATCCAAACTGTCAAACGTTGTTGCTATCGACTTGTTTTCACTGCATATTCGAGTTTAGCGACCCCATAAACGTAAGTATACGAGGTTTTACAATTTTACAAAGAAGTTTGTAAAAGTTAAATTCAAAAGTCTGATATGGTCAAAAAAAGGCGTATTTCATAAAACCAAAATCGAGCTACCGGAGAACGTTTTTGTTACCATACAAAAAATTTGAAAAAATTCAGGGGTCATTTTTTTGAAATTTTAAACCGAATTCCGGGTGGAGGTCATAAAAATTCCACCGTTCTCGAAATAGCGGGCACCCTAAAGGCCGGGACACACATATCCGCACCGTGTCCGCACCGCACCCTCTCCGCAACACGTCCGAGTGTCGGAGACGGAGGTGGGAGGCCACACGGTTCCGAGTGTTGGCCGTGCTACGGAGGTCTATCACAATTCGGTTTGCACTCTGAGCAGACAAGACGCTGGTCATGGGTCATGTTGAGACGTTTTTCAAATAGTGAGTTAGGAGTGATAGCATTCGCACTGGAGGAAGAACACGAAGATTGGAGACAAAATCGTGGGTTCACAAGCCAAAGCTTAACATTTATACCCTAATTAGCACGCCGGAAATTCGAATTATCCAAAATAAAATTCGAATTATCCACGATTTTTTATCATTGTTTAAATACAAAATGCTAGGGACCAAGGGAAATATTCGAATTAAAGAAGTTCGAATTATCCAGGTTCCACTGTAATATAATTTCTTCAGTCAGCTTGAAATTCTCACCAATTCTATGTAAATATGTAATCCAAGTAAGAAGGAATGCCTAAAAACATCGGGCGGGCGTGTTGAAGACAAATTGACTGGTGGGAGGGGGGATAATTCATTATCCATCGTCGAGGTCTCCGCACCGCGTCCGTGCAAAACTAAACCGCGGTGCGGAGCACTGACGCGGAGCGGAGACGGTGCGGATAGGTGGGGACTTCCTGGTAAACTCCCTTCTTATAACTTCTTCTCCGTGTGTTGTCAGACAGACGGCCGTCATGCGGTGCGGACACGGTGCGGATATGTGTGTCCCGGCCTTTGAGTGTCGCAATATACCTAATTCAGCCGAACTTTTGAGTTGGTGAGAGGATTTCCGAATTGAGTTAGACATTTTCCACAAAGATTGAGACTTTTCCACTTAGTTTCAGACATTAATTGTACGCAAGTATAATGAACTTATCAATCCCAAAAAACATTTATTAACACTTATTTTCTCCACGCCATGAAAGTAAAATGGGAGAGAGGGCAAATAAATTCACTGCACAATAGGTATATGAAAGTTAATTGTTTTTTGTTTGTTTTTTACTTTTTTCACATTCAATTTCTGGTCTTTCCTATTATAGGACTGCAAAGCTCGAACAATTTTCTAGAAAAGTTGGGTGAATAGTTTTTGCTATATATTGATTTGTTCTAAAAATAAATGTCAAATAGACCAGTTGAGGCGCGTTCAAATTATTGAAGATATTGGGTAAAGTATATTGGCCACCGGAAGTGTAAATTTCATAACAATGTTCATATGTACCTAATAAGTTTGTGTGAGTGAATATCTTTTCTAGTAAATTGTATTTCTGTGTTTTGTGAAATACAGTGTATATCTGTATTTTTTTAAAAACGTCGTTTTTTTAATACAAGTTAATCTCTTCAACATTTATAATTTTACTGAAGATTGATACTCAGCCCTACTGTTGTTTACATCGTACATTTCCAGGACCTGGCGTGGTTCCGTCAAACCCCTCAAACTCTCAGACCTCCTCCTTGGTGACGAATGCTGACACCCTCTCAGCACGCATTGCTGCAGCTCAAGCAATCGCCGCTTCACCATTAGCTGCTCGCCTCGTGGCTGCTGCAGCAGCACAACAAAACTCCGCTGCTGCCGGGAACAGCCCCTTGGTTCGTTTCGCTGCTGATGGAGCAGCAGGCAACTCGCCTTTGGAACGCCTTGCTGCAGCTCAGGCTGTGGCCTCATCGCCTCTGCAGCGCCTTGCAGCGGCTCAAGCAGCAGCTCGCTTGTCTTCTCCTCTAGCGCGGCTCGCTGCCAGCCTGTCCGATCCGTTTGTATTCGCTAGGTTAGCTTCGCTCGGGCTCACGTCAGCAGTCGCACCTCCGTTCGGATTCATTCAAAGCCCATTAAATTTCGCTGCTGCTACATTACTATAGTAGCCCGTGATATATCATAAGCTAATTACCGCCAAAATGAGCAAAATATGTACATTCCACTTATACGTTAGTATACACATTTATAACATTCATCATTTTCATTTGAAAACTGATTCCATGCTCATCAATATTAGTTCATTTTTTATATATTTAAATAAAAATCTATTTTTACTATGATTAATCATTTTTCATTTTGTATTTTCCATATTATAGAGATATTTTTACTCGCCCAATACAAAATTACTACTTCTACATTACGTTTTTATAATAATTCAGAACTTTTCTGGCAAGTAACATGATCAAATCTGACGTGAGTTCATGAATCATTAACTTACTATTAAATTCAAGATAATCAACAGTCCAATTTCGATGAGATTGTTTGCGCGAGTTGCGGTAGATATCAATATTGTCCCTATAAAATTAATCGTTAGCAGTTCAATAAGAAAGTTTTCTAATACGGCGTCCAGGGCGTCCAGCTAACTAAACACTTCCCCTCTTATCTTTATATATAATTCCGAACGGTCTTTGAAATTGTGACAAACTTCGCGGTACGATTTTAGTGTTAGACTGCTCATTCGAATCAGCACGGCCCCAAGTTTGTTGCAAAAGTGTCGCCGTTCGTCTCTATACCCGCCTTGATCGTGTTCTAGGCGGTCCTTATCAACGAGAGTTGTTTATTAGGCTGTGGTGGTGACAACAGTTGCCATCAATTCACGGTAAGTAAGAAACGTAGTGTAGTTACTAACATCTAGGAGAGTTATTTCTGAACGAAGAAATTGAAACTGAAGAACTTAGCGGACTTTATAAATAATTCCGAACGGTCTTTATACATAACACCCTCCTACAATCAAATAGAACCTCTTCAGAGCTGCCTGTTTAAGAACGTTGAGATGAAATACAGCTCCTATAGCAAAGAGCTGGAAATGCAAATAACCTCATCTACGAGAATCACTCCATCCCAAAACGATCTCAACCAGGTAACATATATTTATACCAGCATCGCCGATCTTCCAAACGTCAACACTGCCAACATTTTAGTAATTTGTGGTGGTCCCGCCGATGTGTGCCCAGTGTCGCTCAATGACGATAAAACCGGAACCGTCAATCTTATCCGAAGGGGGGAAACAATTCAATTTCAACTCACATGACATCGTGGCAGCACACCTCATTACAACCAAAAAATTAAAAAATATATTCGAAGCACAAATTGGACATGACACAACACTCGAAATTAATCCAGACACAGAACAAGCACGAGCTTTGCAGTACCAGACACATCAGGATGAAGACAGCTGTAGCATCTCCTACACACAACTCAACACCAGTTCGACATCTACGAGCACTACCGATCAAGATACAATCAACGACATAAAGAAGGAGATAGAAGACACGGACGCGCAGATTCACACGCTTACAAAAAAACGAAGAAGACTCGAGATAGAATTACACCATCATCTCACCATGCCCAAATTCTGAATTCCCCGATTCAACTTTTTGTTTAGTCTCAAAGTGGCGAGGACCACCTCAACTGGTGATATTTATTTTATTACATTACTTACATTATGATCAGTATTTCCTCTTTTTTAATCATTTAATAACATCGCCTTAGCTTTCAACAGGTCACATAACGCCGCAAATAGACTTATATCGTTACTATAATGTGCTACTGTTATACGGACTAGATTAGGCCTAACAGGCCTCTAGTCTTCTCTAATTAAGAAATCAAGGTAAAAATGGCAACGCCTTAATCCATCGGATTACCTTTTTTTTGTTGTAAAAATTGAAAATGTCGAAGTTGCGTAAACGTACGCAGTGTGCATTAACTAAGTCTATTCAAATAGAAACTCCCAATTTTTATTGTAGATTCGGAATCTACGTAAAAGGTCATGGAAAAAATCATCCACCACTCAAATTTGCTGTGTGCAAAAACGTGCACAATTATTTAGGGGTCCAGTTTGCTAGTGTCCTTTCATTGTAAAAAGTCTTTGGGAACATCATATTGTAGATCAGTCCTTCTGCCCTAGTTTCTTTTCCCATGGTCCGTCAGCGTTAAATACCTGACCCCAATAGTCCGTGTTAGTTAGTATAAGAAGTTCAGTAAATCTGTCTTAAGGTAAGAATACCCATCCCCGATCCAGCTTTCCCTAGATCCTCATTCGAGATATACCGAGTACCCACCCGCATCTACCCTATGACTCTTCTTTGAAGTTCCACTCGTACCTCCAGGGCAGACGTGGGTGCAGCACCTCAGACCGTAGCTCGGCTTAACTTGTCGTAACGACTTTGAGGAAGTTAGAATGGAAGTAGATGCAATATATGAAGCATGTTTGATCAGTTTATGCATAAGACACGAAGTAAGGTAAAATGGGTAGAAGAGTTAGATTGCCTATGATCGAGCCTGTAATGTACGATGATGGGTTAAAAGTATTCATGACTCATATTTAGGAATCAATTCCAAAAGACTGACGAAGGCTCGCCCACCGATGAATACGAAAAAATACAACTGCAGTTTCTTTAAATATTACCCGCCTCGTATGATAACCATCTTGCGAAATCGCATTGCCAAGCCTTCAAAAAACTGATTTTCCGCCACTGCTATGACAAGACGCGCCGAGATTGTTTACAAAGTAGAACTTCGGCCCAAAATTGTCCCCTTCCCGAACTCACCCTGTCAGCTTAAACTAAATTTTCTTTGCATATCCCCATGAGTCGCCTGATGTAATGGTAGATAGATTCTTTATAAGCTAAAACGAGGCGGATACAATAAATTTAGTTTGTATTTATGTATTTTGTATACCTGACGTTTGTATTGCATCGTTTAGGCCTTTACAAAGAAAATATACATCTAGCCATCAACCCATCCGTCAAAATGCATGTTTTTAGACTTTCTTCACTTTCCATTTTTCATTTCTCTTTTCACTTAATTCTACCCACCCACTTGTAACAGTTTTTCCCGGCCCATTTTAATGAAATTTAAACCGTTGACTGCGGAAGTGCCATTTGATGGAACCGATACGACCAAGTGGGGGGGAAGGTGTACGGGAGGGGG
This sequence comes from Adelphocoris suturalis, assembly GCA_030762985.1. Lineage (NCBI taxonomy): Eukaryota > Metazoa > Arthropoda > Insecta > Hemiptera > Miridae > Adelphocoris > Adelphocoris suturalis. Next base: position 17,612,692 of record CM061041.1, on the reverse strand, counting down.
TACATCCGAAATAGCAATATCATTCAGCCTGTACATTCCAACATTTTCCTCCTAAGAGCTCCAAAAAAGGGTCATATCCATCCAAAAAGACGCGCCGCGCATAAAAGACGCCAAGCCACAAAACGCATAACACCATCCGATTTGGGCCAATCCAACAGTCGGATCGCCGTCTCCTAGTACTGTGACAGTTCCCGCAAGATCCAAGAGAATTCTCACGTTGTTGAATTGTTATGGTTGGCGATAGATGAGGATCCGGCCGAAAAATTATCTTCTCCGAACATAGCACATATGCTATGTTGTATTAGTACGAGTTGTATCTCTTATGGTACTGTCACCCACCTCTCTCTCTATGAGTGCGGGTTTAGGCCCCCATTGCACCTCTGGTGCCCTCTAAGTTCGTCACAGTACTGTGCACTAATTTCCACATTTTTTAAATACAGTTTTTTAAAATGAGAGTGGGAGTGAGACGCTTCTTCAAGTCTTCAAACTTCATGAAGCGTCTCACTTCCACACACACTAAAAAAAGTGAGAAAATGAATGCTTACCTATACTATACTAGGAGAAGACGATCCAACTATTGGATTGGCCATAACTGAATGACGCATTTTTTGGCTTGGCATATCTTTTGTGAGCTGGCGTCTTTTTGGGGGTTTTAGATTTCCCCGCTATATTATGCTTTAAAAATAGCATCAATCTACACCAAGGTGATGTAATTTACGTTTATTTACGTTTCCAATCTTTCACACAAAACGGTTTACCCAGTATAGCCGTTCAAGTTGACTAGGCTTCGGCACAACGTTACTCGAAATTATTGTTTCAAAATTACAGTATATAGACAACATTTTCCTGAGTACATTTCGGTTCTTCTAAGATGATAGTGGACGGGTGATGATGACCATACCTTAGCATTAACAGCATGTGTAATGACTGCCGGGAGTATCGACGCCGTTCAAGCAAGAAAGGAGACAACCCGTATCGAGACGATGAACCGGACTTCTGGGAATCTGTACGAAAATTTAGCAAGCTCTGTACTATCCAGTTTGGTAAGTACGTAAAAGTAAAGAAATTCGTTCAAGCAAGTTGTTATGTAATACTAAAGAGCCGTTGCTCAAAAGAGTTGTTATCTTCACCAAGCTATACAAACTACATGGTCATTTCGTCAGGCTCGTATAGCAACGAAGAAATTCCGGCCCCCCCCCCCCCCCCAACAGCCCGGGGCTCGGCTGTTGTGGGGGGGGGGGGGGGCGGATTTTCTTTAAAAAGAAAAGAGAAGGGAGAGAGAAGAAATTGAAAGATAAAACATGTCTAGGGGGACTCACATCTGAATAAAAAACAAAAAGCACGTACCTTATTTCAAAAATGTTCGGGATCCCGATTTTTAACATTTCTTTAACCCTTCACGGAAATCATGTTTGAAAAAAGAAATTTTTTGACATCAATTTCATCACGCTTAAGCTCAAAAGTGTAGCTAAATTCTACATGCCAGTGACTAGAAAGACTTCATTGGTAGGTACTTCAGCTTTCCTCATTTATACTAAATAATTTTTCTTTTACTCTACTAATTAGGGGAGAAAAATCATGTTTTAATGATTATAAACGTTGCTTTTCTCAACAAAATCTACAGTTTTCCGGAAAATGACTACCCTCTACGAACCAATGAGTTTGGGGCGGTCTCTCGGCTGCATTGAATGTTTACACTTGCGGTTCTCTCAAACTCCGTTATAAGAGAGTTTTTCACTTATCTTGACAAATTTTTAGTTTATTTTTTATGTTTTCTCCGGAATAAAATATAAAGTTTATGAATTTTTGGCTAAAATAGCACATAAAGACTCTAGTTGGTCTTAAATCGTTGGCATCTTTTTTGATCTACCCCAAGAAGCGAAAAAATCGCCAACATACTTATGAAAAGCGAAGAGGCTTTGTTATGCAAATCTAGTCAGAACTTCTGTTGTTTTGGCTCGATCTTATTCGAGTTTTTAGTCAAAACTATGAATGTACGTGTGATGACTGAATATACAAGTATAGACTCAATGATCTATGCAGAAGAGCTTGCCAGTACAGGAATAATAGACAGTTGTGTAATTATTTGCCATTTATAAGGGCCCTAGAATTGTTACCACCGATCCCGGATTTTCTCTCCATCGCCCTGCCTTTCGTATAGAAAAACACGTTACCTATATTATGAGGTTAGTGAAAACACTGATTTTGATACCTAGTGCCGGATTTTGGGACTATGCGCTCCAGGCACCCATTCAATCCGCGTCCTCTGCAACTGTAAGAACGCTTAATCCATTTTTAAGGTAGCAAACGTTCAAATACATCACAACAAAAGAAAAGAAACAAAGTTGAACTTTTACACTTTGATATTTAATGACCAGTAGACTACTGTATCAGATACAGCCAATGAAAAATATTATTAGAAATCGGAAAGTACCTATGGTAGTCGCAAAACGAAACTAAAGATACAGAAATTTTTGAATTCAGGACCTTGCAATTCGTAAACCAACGGACATATCCAGTTAAAAAAAAAAGTGTAGTGTGGTTTAGGAGGAAAACTTCGGAAGGAATACGGCGAACATATCTGGGAACGTAAACCAACAAATTTTGAAGAGGGTGGGTAAACTTTCATCTTCTTGGTCAACTACAAAGACTTATGGAGTAATAATCCACCTCCAAGAATTAACTAGGAATATAAAATACTTACCGAAAATTTTCGAAGCAATGAATGACAAATTTTTTTATTTTAAAACCTTCTCCTTTAACCTTCGCCTCCTACCTACGAGTTTTCTCTACTCTGTTTTATATCACAAATAACTTTTTTTTCTCCGAATTTCGTTTATGGCCAATAGTCCATTATAGGGGTAGCGGTGGTCTTTTTGACTATTCCCAATGACTCTACTTTCTATTTGGGAAATAAAATTTTCTAAAATTAGGTGCCAATCCTAAATATCGCGTCCAAAGCCCATGCGTGTTGTTAGTGTAAATAACTCCGTCAATGCGAATACCGCAGGAAGACTGGGGAGCAACAATTCCTACGCTAACAATTGAATTATCGCTGACGTACAAGCATTCGCATTACACACTTGAAAAATATTGTTTATGCTTAAATTGAATTCATTTTATCAGAAACGCTTGATCCAAGGTGATTCGTTAGTTTTATTTTCTATAATGAAAATTTGTAGTAGACCAAGAAACACACACAAAAAAGTAATGTACCTATTAGTGTGATAACATGTAGGTTTGCTACTGTGAAAACCCGAATCCGTCAAAACTAGTTTCAACTAGTCACAACAGGATATTAATCTAACTATGTCCAACTAATCTGAATTTTTACTAAGGGATTGACTGCTTGATGTTATGCGCTTTTGATGCGAGCAAGAAGCGAGCATTCAGACCACTGATCTGAGAAAAAATAAGGTATATTCATGTCAAAACTAATTTTTGGAAAATGTCTCCAAGCACAAGTGGTATTAGATATAAAGGGTTATTCCCGCTTAACTTAACTTTATTTAAAAAAAAAAACCTAACAGTACTTACTGAAGTCAGTCAGCCAGTCTGTCACTTTCCCTCCTTTATCTGTCTCCCGATCCCCGTCACGGACCCCCCTACACAGGGTGTCTACAGAAATTATGGGACCAACTCAGAGCTCATTTCTGATCGAAAGTTCCTCATAGAGATTTCTTTTTAAATGCTTTGTTTTCAAGTTATTCAATTTTCAAGATTTTTTTCGTGTTTTGTACCTTATCACATTAAACGGCCAAAATCGCCCTAGAACCCAGTAAACTCAAAACTAAGAAGACTTTTGGAAAGACCGTTAAATTTTCTATAAATCCGGTATAAAATAAAGTTGTTTTAGTTAGTTTCAATTGGTTAAAAAGAAGGCCAAAGTACAAAATTAGAAAAAATATTTAAAATCGACGTTTTTCCTCCCGTTTTTCTGCTACCGGTTAGGGAGTTTTTCGGCGTGCACTCTTCGGAAAAAACTTTCCCAAATCGTCAGCTTTTGGACGGTATAGTCAAGTTTACTTTTACGCTACTAATTGGGCGAAAAAAGTATGTTCGTATATTGAAAAATATGGTTTCTTTTCCTATGAAATTGAAGATTTTAGTGAAAAATTACCCTGTATGAAAATACGAGTTTGTGGCCGGTTTCTACGTATTTTTTCACGCTGAATGGTAACACTTGTGAATCTCCCCAACTCCGTTATAATCGAGTTCTACACTGTAACACACGAATTTTTAGTTTATTTTTAGCGAATTTTCGTGGAAGAAGATATTGCAATGGCTCGGACAATTTTTAAATCAAAATTTTTTATGCTCAATATCATGTGTTTTTAAGGGTAAAACTAGTTAGGTAAAGTGTAAAACTCGGTTATAACGGAGTCGGGGAGATTCGCAAGTGTTACCATTCGATTCAGCGTGAAAAAATACGTAGGCGGCCCCAAACTCGTATCTTCATAGAGGGTCATTTTTCACAAAAAACCCTCAATTTTGTAGAAAAAACCATGTTTTTCAACATACGAACATACTCTTCTCCCCCAATTAGCAAAGTGAAAGTTAAATTTACTATACCGTTCTAAAGCTGGCAGTTTGAGAAAGTGTTTTCTGAAGAGTGCACGCCGAAAAACCCCCAAACCGGTAGGTAGCTAAAAAACGGGAGAAAAAAGTCGATTTTAAATATTTTTTCTAATTTTGTACTTTGGCCTTTCTTTTAACCAATTGAAACTAACTAAAACAACTTCACTTTATATCAGGGTTATAGGAATTTAACGGTATTTTCAATGGTATTATAAGTTTTGAGTTTACTGTGATTCTAGAAAGAGTTATGACCGTTTTAATGTCATAAGGTACAAAACACAAAAAAATCTTAAAAATTGAATAACTTGAAAACAAGGCGATTAAAAATAAATCTCTATGAGTAACTTTCGATCAGAAATGAGCTCTAAAATCGATTCCTTGAGTGTACCATAATTTCTGTAGACACTCTGTATGAAGTTACAAACCGACTAACTGTCTTCAGTGCTGTTTTGGCGGCCTGATGGTGATGTTATTACATCGAAAGCGCTCGCCTCCGGTACTCGACTTGAATGCTAGTGACGAAAGACTTTCTAAGAGAGGTCGTAGACTAACTTGCGTTAGTTTCGACTAGCTTAACTAATTTCGGGTATTTACGGTAAGAGACATACCAAATTACAAATAAATCTGCATATATCTGTCTAATTGGATAAATATTGAAGTAAGAGCTTGGCCTTATTATAGACATGTCTATTATTTCGAAAACATCATTCTCAGAAACAATCACTTTTCCACAGATACAAGAAAAGACAAAAGTGAAGAGGAAGATGTTGAAGTACCAGATAAATATAGTTTTCGAAGGAACCTGAATGTTACTGGGAGTGGCGACAGGGACCGGAAATGCTTTGCAATATCGAATGATGAGATGAAAAGGGAAGAGAGTAGAAGGCGACGTCGGCGGAACCACCAAAAGTGCCACAGGCACGTCACCGGACCCCAACGGCGCCACCGTGGCGGTCGTTCTGCACAATCTTTGGGGCAGTACCATGGTAATGAATCTCATTTAGGTAACGATCAATATAGTGATGAAGAATCAGTAGAAGACTCCATGGATGACTATGACGAGGGGGAACTTTTGATGGACGATCTTTTGTCAGAAGAGAACCCAAATCATGACAGCAATCCTGATAGAGGCTCCACGCATCTCTATGGCGAGAACGATCCTCCACCGAGAAGCAATCAAAATTATGACAGTAAACTAGGAAATGGCGTTATGAGTTCCAAAGATGAGAACGAACAACCGACAAATGAATCTCCAATAGACGCCAGTCAGAATCATGACGGTAAATCGGGCGGTTACTCTGCAGGTCGATATGACAAGGTGGTTCCGATGAATGAGTTGGGAAGCGAGGAAAACAGAAAGAGACTTAGACGGCGCCAGCGAAGGTGCCACAGGCATGCGAACGGGCCTTATAGGCGCTATAACAGCGGGCGTTCTCTCCATCCGTTGGGATCGTATGAAAAGAATGAATTTCATAAGGAAAACAGTGACAATATTGATTTCAGGGCAGAAGGAGAAGACGTGGATGATTACGATGAGAAGTATGACAAGGAAGAAATAATGGATGAAGATGATGGGGATCAGTATGAACCAAAAGACGATGACAATTTTGAAGACAGTGATGACGAGAACGAAGAACAGTTGTATGATCCACCATCGGAGGACAATCTTGGAGATGACTTGGAACCTGGCAATGACTCCATGGCCCCTCCTGGAAACGATAAATTTCGGTCACCTTTACCTGATAACCGTGAAAAGTTGGCTGGCGGAACAGGTAGTGACGATATGGGTTCCAATGACGATGACGAACAACCGATAAATGATGACGACAACCAAGATGATGACTTCGACCCAGAAAATGACTCCATGGCACCGTCTGGCAAGGAAGAATTTTCGCCTCCTTTGCCTGATAAAAAAAGCAAAACATTCTCAAGAGGAGAGCCAGCGTATCCACCAAAACGGGGCCGAGTTCCGAAGAATAAATCCTCCTCACTACAGGTCCTTGAACGTAAGAATGAAAAAGATGAAGAAGATGATGCTATACCAGGTATATTTAGTTGGGAGAATTGGAAATTGCAATGGAATAAAGTTCGCGCTCTGATGGGCCGATGCTACCCTGCGTTGCCGTGTAGCGACGGTGATGACTATTTCCTGCCTATCTGCTCAAAGCCTGAAAACCTATGCGAAGATGAACAAGATGATTCATCAGGTGCGAATAACGTAACTATAGAACTCAAAGTTTTGCTAATTTACTTTTAAAAATTCAATTTCCAAAAAATCTTTATAGAAATTTGTTTTAGAGCAATCTGAAACCGTTACTGGAGTTCTATAAATTTCATAAATATTCATAAGTTTATACTGGTGGTTCCGACTTGTGTTCAAGGTACTTTCAGGATCTATTATGGAGTTATCCAAAGTCCAAACTCGTAAATTTTTTTCGACAAAAACTCAGTTTCAGAGATATGTAAAGTTTGATGTTTTTCAGCTATTCCACAAAGGTAGGTGAAGCTTCTCAAATTATATCTTCCTGAAAAACATGATTATACCAAACCGACAGGTGAGAAATTTTTCTCATGTATGATGAGAGGTTTACAGTTTTAATATTAGAAAACATGATTTTATTTAGTTATTACCTAGTACAATTATTGTTATTTTTGATCAAGAATTACCACGAATCACCGTGTGTCGGACGAAGAAAGAGGCGAAAAATATATTTAAAGATTTGTAACTTCATTTGTGGAGTTCGAGATGGAGTTTCAGAACAAAAAGGCCCCTGTTGCACGTTTCTCAAGTGATGATTCGGTAATGGCTAAGTCTACGGATTTTCGCCTGGAATCCAGTCTGCCATAGCCAGTTTAGCGGTTTTTCTGATAAAAATAAGTTAAGCTCCACGAATTTCCCAGATACAGGAGTGGCAGGATGACTTTTCCAGCTGAATTCATCAGAGATTCACCCCAGGATGATAACATGTGGATTTATATGAGGCAAGCTTAGTATGTCCTATTTATTTGAACTAATGTAAACAAATGTGCTTTACAAATTTATCATAACGGCTTAGCAATTCGAATATTTGCATTATATGCGCATATGATTGGTAATTTAATGTGCTGTAGTAATTCATGTTACAGTCAATTCCCCTGTTCCTATCATGATAAGTTGATATCAAGTGATAAGTAGGTTCCTATACCTAATAATTTCCGGAGTGCAGATCCAAAAGGTAGTCAAATCATCAGGCGAATTCAGAGTAGAAAGTCTTAAAATTGCACGAATATTTGAATGAAAAGGGTATATGTGAACTAGGAACTAGGTGTGGGTAGGAATATTACAGTTTATGTAATTGTGGGTCATCATCGTAAGAACGTAATGAGAAGTAAATAGAAAATTACAGGTTGACGACAATTGACAGGTAATTCTGAAAAACTATAGAAGTATTTTATCTTGTACATTGTTCCGAAGAAATAGTCATCTAATCTCGCCATTTCGGATACAATCTCCCCATAATTAATCTTAAAAGCCCGGATTCTGAATTGTAACATGAATCGATTTGAATAATCTCAGTGCGTATCACTAGGCTTAAGTCTCCAAAGTGGAGGACATTATCCTTAGCAATTGTTCCAATAAATATTTCATTTTTGATGTTTTTAATCAAGAATTCATCTTCTTCTACGTGTCATTGTGGTTCACAGATTCCGACTCGCTCTCAGACAACGCTAAATCGGGTGATCCTTCCAGCTACAGCCCTGACGAGCCGAAAAGAAGCAGAAGAGCTGGGAGAACCTTACTAATCCCAAGTAAAGAATAATTAGTAATAATTTAATTAGTAATTAAGAATACTCGCCTTATTTTGAAAAACATTGAATAATGGAAAGGTTTTATGAAATGTTGTAGCATAAATCAACAATTCACCACATTTTGAATATCATCAACTGAAAAGTCTCGATGATAGGCTTTCAAAACATTTAAAGATCTATCCTGAGAACTGAAATGCATTTGAAATGAAAAACTTCACTTTCGCCTTGGAAAGCTATAGTTCAGTTTAACCCTTAAATGATCTTAACATAAGAATTTTGGATTTTTGTTGATATTCTTCTAAAAATTGTCTATTCTGGTGTAGAATGGAATAATGTTATCACTAAAAACGTAACATTTCTAAATCTATACTATTAATAAGAATGAAACTCCGTCTGTCTGTTTGTCGTGTCTATGCACGTCCAAACTGCTGAGTGGGCCGGATCTACGAGTGGGGGGATCTTCTTGGGATTTTCCGATAGGGTGTATAAGCGAATTTAAAATTTTCTAATCCCACACGAACCATGGGCCGTAGGGCGGGAGGGGGGTCGAAGTAATAATTAATGTGCGCTTTTTGGACTTCCCCGCTTCCCCAACCCCTCTAAACGGCCGTCGAAAATTCCGGAAAAATACCGGTTTCGTAGGTTTTGAAACGAGAAAGACGACGGCGCGATCGGATCGCGAAAAAAGTATCGGGAAATGCGTCAAAAAAATGCGAAAGTACGGACCGTGTTTTCTCGAAAAGTCCTACAAAAACTACGTTTTTTCTGATTAAAATATACCCCATAAAGGTACGTTTTTCGGAACGGTTTTCGCGGGCGAAATCCAGCTTTGGGTCCGCCGAATCTGAATCCGAAATCGGATATCGAAAAAAGTGACGAGAACTCGGTCGGATTGCCAGCGGAAGCGAGGGGAACCGTTTAATATGACATTTTTAATCGACCCGGGCCGCCCGTTTCACAACGTTGCTTACCAGAAGGGACCCACAGGGACCTCACAGGGGGGTTCCCATTTGCACTTCTACGCAATACCTTGCGAGGCGAGCAGGTATACATAGGTACCTACCTTGCGAGCGAAGCGAGAGCCATTTCAACAGAATAAATACGGACTTTGTCCTACACATATACAGGTATACCTTGCGAGCGAAGCGAGCAACATCCCCTAATAAACTTTTCGTGGTTCCACATAGTTTTATAAGATTTAATTTGTTTGTAAGAATTTCCAACAGAAAAAAACGTCTGCCAAGTTGGGTGGGCAGTATAACTTCCTCAAGGATATACAGGTATACCTTGCGAGCAAAGCGAGCAACATCCCCGAATAAACTTTTTGTGGTTCCACGTAGTTTTATAAGATTTAATTTGTTTGTAAGAATTTCCAACAGAAAAAAACGTCTGCCAAGTTGGGTGGGCAGTATAACTTCCTCAAGCGAGCGGAGCGAGCAACATCCCCTACAGAAGTTAAAACTACCCTTAGAGATCTACCGTTTGCGAGCGAAGCGAGCAACATCCCCTACACGTTGCAATTGTAATACATCGCATTTATACAGCCACACTTTGCGAGCGAAGCGAGCAACATTCCCTACATGCCACACTTTGCGAGCGAAGCGAGCAACATTCCCTACATGCCACACTTTGCGAGCGAAGCGAGCAATATTCCCTACATGCCACACTTTGCGAGCGAAGCGAGCAATTTAATGGGGGGTCCGGGGGGCTTGCCCCCCGGCTGGACGTGGAGGCGAGCGTAGCGAGCCGGAGCGGCTAGTAGTTAATATTTTCCCAGGTTTTTGTACGATTCTTTCTTTTAAATAGTGCAAATTACTTTCCCCTTTAAATTATGCAAAGTATGTCAGACTCTAGGATTAGTGAAAATAATTGAATAAAGCAGCATATTTCTATGAAAACTTGAATTTATTAGGAACATGAGAAAAGTGACGAAAATTCTAAAGAAACAAGTATGAACCAGTTAGTCAAGTTTCGATTCTTAAGTTATTCCAAATCGTCTAATTCACGCTATAGTCACTACTGTGTGCGTTCATAAAAAAAATGAAACAAATTTCTCTCGAATCGATATCGTGGATACTGGTAAACAAAAAGTAACATTTAGTTTGGAAAAAATTGACTTATTACTACAAAACACAACTTCTTGGCACGTCTGAGCATAATTGATGTCACCTTTGACAATCACAAACAAAAATGAGTAAAGGAACAAAGCCAGTGTTACTAACACAGAAATGATGATTCACTTACTTGAAAAAAGCTATTTGAATGATTTTGGATTAAATGAATTGAATTTAAATGAATTTAGAGGCGGTTTTCTCTACTTACCTAATTATGAAAACTGTGGCCCGCATATCGTTTTCTATATTTCGCGTATTCACTACCGAAGGTAGGGAAGCTTAGCATACGTGCAAATCAAAATTTCCAATTGCTTTTGGCGTTACAGAGCTTGCAGATAATTTTGGTTCCGTTTGTGTCTGTCTGTGTGCCTATGCCAATTCCTTGTCACGCCTATAGCTATAGGTACTAGGTATGTTTTGGGATATAATAATTTAAAAAAAGCGATTTTCTAGTAACGCCAATTTCTTACAATCTATAGGTCTTATTTGGTGCATATACTGTGGTTAGTTGGTTACATGTGTCGGGAAGAAGTCCTTTGCATTTTATTGTGGTTGAGTAATGACTATTGCTTATGTGCAAAACTAAAGTTAGTTGACACGTGTTACTCCGAGACTAATGAACCTATTTTGAAGAAACTTCTGGAAATTGCATGTTACCTCTTAGATGATCACCTATAAATTTTATTGCCGCCGGATCAACAATAGTTTGAGCGTATGCGCATGCTTAACTGTAAATTTCTGATAACGTCGCTATGGTTTCAGTAGGTTCTTTCATCGGCTAGGGTTAATTCCTTACATCAACGTTACAAAAAGTGAGGAAGCAATACTGTCCTGTTAGGGACTGTGCAAGTTATGCTTTAGTTGGCACTCTATGAATCTCTATCGCATTTTGATTCAAATTCGCTTACAAAATACAATTCTCACAAGGTGCCAGACCCCACCATCCAGAAAAGGGCCGCCCACCAGGCAAGAGGGTCCGTCCTCCAGGCGAGAAGATCCGTCCAGCAGATGAGAAGATCCGTCCAGCAGATGAGAAGAGAGACGAGAAGACGAGAATAGATTCAACAGACGAGAAGCTTCGTTCACAAGATGATCAGCTTCTCCCATCAGACGAGGAGCTCCGTCCTCCAGATGAAAAGCTCCGATTACCAGATGAGGAGCTCCGTTCACCAGATGACAAAGTCCAACCACAAGATGGAAAGCTTCGTTCACCAGATGAGAACCAGTTCCCGGAAACGGTAATTTGCTACGAGCCAGAGTTCTGGACGAAATTTTTTGAAATCGTCATCCTCGCGCCACTTCTCGCATTCACAGCATACCTGTTTGTCACTTGGTTGATTCACATAAGAAGATACAATAAAAAATCTGGTAAGTAACCAAACCAATGGGTTTATGAACATTATTGTTATACACCGATTAATAAAATCTTCAATTGTTATTCCACTCACCCAAGTCGTATTACAAAGTAGTTATTATTGTTTGGTTGGATTGGCCTGAATTTTTAGTTCTATTATTCACCTTTAGAATCTCTGTTTTCCTGCACACCAAGCCAGCTCAAAAATTTCAACTTAGTAAATCGCAGTCGTCAATAGGAAGATAGGTACTCTACATGTAGCTGTTTCTAAATATTTTGAGTTTGCGATCCAATCAAGATTTGGTCCCAAATCATATCGTCCCAAAGGATCAGTAATTACACAATTTTATAAGTTGGTGCAGTTTTTTATATACTGAATCAAATCCTCCACGCTGGTGACAGGCTCTTCAAAAACATACATTGGAGTTTTTCACAAGAATCAAAAATACCTTTCGAATTAAAATTGATGACATTATGGCCATCGTCTCTTAGAACTTCTACTTAAAACAAAAAGGCCTGTGTCTGGCACTGCAAACAATTTAATTTAAAACCTATACCATTCAAAGCTCACCCACTCATCCTATTTGTTTCAGCCAAAATTTATTCGAAATAGGGGGGGTCTTATAGTTCCAGATTTAAACAAAAGAGCGCATCTACTTCTCGACCTATCTCGAAGTTGAAGGAACCTTCTTGAGTGCAGTCATAGTAGGTGCAGTCATTTTCCTTTAATAGCTAGTGAGTTTGGTGGTGTGGGCTGTGCCCCTTCGTCCAAATTCATCATGAGTATTGAAATGTTGTTCATGGATGACAGTATATTTATGTTCTACTCACTGGATTCTTTTGACTGTGCGGTCACGAGGTTTTAAAAACTGATGGATATAACGCTATTGGGATTGCAAATTTTCTAGGATGGTAACAACTTTTAAAAGCATTACTGCAAACTTGTGTAGGCTTGCACATGTATATACATGAATGTTTAATGAATATTTCAGCTCAACTGAAAAAATCGAAAAGGCAAAACGAAGCATTGAGAGCAGAGGCTGACAGATTGGAAGCTTACCTGATGAGTGCGCAGATGTCACCGCTAACTAATGGGAAGAGGCAGGCGGAAGCTAGAGAAGAAGCAGCAAGAATTTGGGAGCAGCTGAATGATCATAAACAAAAAGTAAGGACATCTTTCTGGCATAAAAATAACATTGCTAAAAGAGCTTCAACCTTCGAAGCCTTGGTGGAAAAAGCTTGGTGGCAACTTATTGATGGAAAAAGTGACTCTTAAAATCATTAGACTTGCATAAACTTCTTCACTAACCTGAGCTGCTCATTTTAGCTGTTCAACAGGTCAACCAAGCCTACCACTCATACTAAATATCTAGCTATCCAGCTCCCAAAGCGACTCACTCTATCTCAAAAAGACTCATCTAAACTACTTATGGCCTATGGATCGATTTGCTCCTGGCTAAGTGACTAACAATAATTTTGCTGAAAATTCTTACCTAGTGAAAAAAAAAAAAAAAATTTTTTTTTGTTAAAAAAAGGGTTTAGACATTTTAATTTTCTGAAATAATTACCGCGAATCCTCGTACAAAGCAAAACTGTGTATATCAAGTTACCAAGAAAAGTTGGATTTTCAATAAACTTTTCAGCTGAGATCTGATTTCAATGAAAATTGAAACAACACGGATGGGAAACGAGCATTCTCTTGAACGTGCGCTTGCTTCGTGGAGACGGACAACTTACCTATGCTTGTAAAAAAAATTTATTTCTAATTCAGAATTCGATTTTGCTTGCTTGAATATCCCAAACGAGAAGTTTTAGTACAAAATCCAGCAAATCGCAATAAATTTTTTGGGAAAATAATTGAATCACGTCAAAGGTGTAAGTCGCTGAAGTTAAAAACAAGTGAGCGCTGGGGTAGATTCTCCCACTTTTGATGTCGTTCAACTTTCTTTCTACTGGTATTGATCCATTTAAAGTCACCCAACATCCCTCAAATTGCCATTTTCGGGGAAGCGATTCCGGGAACTCTTAGTTTACGGACCAAAATAAAACAGGTAAAATCAGATATCCGGGTTTTACATTCTCGTATTTGTTTTTTGTTTGACTTAAACATCCCGCTAGTTAAGTGCTACCTATACCGTCAGAATTTTTTAATTTGGGTCTGATGGAGAGAATGTCTATTTTGGGTAATGCTGACGAACGAGCGTTATTAGGCAACATCTTGTGCACTCAACCTAAGTTTTACGTCAGCAAATTTCCATGGTGGTTTTGTTCGATTCTTTTTTTATATAACTAAATGCGGCAAAACCTGTGGTTGTGTCCCTGCAGGGGGTGGGATGAGAAGATTAAAGCACTTCAATCCTTCCTTCCCCTGAAAGTCTTGATAGAGTAAGTCTTGATGAGTTGATAGAGGACTTTTTTTGTTGTTCCTCTTGTTATTCATAGATGTTCCTAAAGGTATGTTGTTTTAGTTGTCCTCGTTTTAGTAATTTTCTGTTAAATTTTGAGTCTATTTCCTACCAGTTGACGTTTATGCCTGTTTTTGTTTTCTCATCCTAGGGTGCTCAGAGCTTTCTGAGTGGGTTTATTCCGTATAGTGCTGAAGAGGGTCCGTGCTAACGGGGCGAAACCGGTTCACTATAAAGAACCCCCACACAGGGGAAGGAAGGATTAAACTGCTTTAATCTCCTCATCCCACCCCCCTACAGGGACACAACCTCAGATTTTGGCACATTTAGTGATATGAGTATAAGTATTTGTATTCTGCGTAGTTAGGAATATATCAAGTTTTTCTTTTTGTTCTACTTTATATTGATAAAGTGAAAAATTGTTGTTTTATGTTTCATGAAAGATGAGAGAATTAGAAGAGGAAAAAGCAGTTCTGCTGGAAGTCCTGCACAATTTGAGAAAAGCAGAAGAAGATCAAGGAGTTCATAGTTGTACGTCGCCGATCATTACTCAACCCCATATCGACAATACATCCATCTTTAACTGAAAAACGTGCCGTCTAAGGATCCGTCTGCATTAATATAACTTATATATGTATTTAAAACGTTTCTTTAGCCATTTTCACATCTGAGGCGAGGCAACGCACATGTACTTTGGTAAGGCATAATAAGATTCAGTCGCAATATGTACAGTACCTCCGAGGAATATGCTACCTCAACCCTAGTCACTCCGCTTTCTATTTCTCACTTTTTACTAAACTTACAATTTCAAGCTTGTTCGCAATGGAAAGGTCTGGTTATGAAATGGAACAACGAAAAGGTTCTTTCTTTTATAATAGAACCAGCTGTGCCCGTTTAAGACCTAAATGAAGATCACCATCACATACCTAGTAGTTCTTATCAGTTGGGTCAATACAGCCAGGAAAATATAAACTACAATCATGCCTACTCTACCATACCCAAAAGGGACCCGATCCAAAGTTCAGCATCTCAAGTCGAAAAGGAACCAAATTAGCTATAAATCCCACTCTGCTGATTAGAGTTGTTGCTCGGGATGTAATTATACTCTACAACTTCCAGAGAGGCCCAACAACAGGTTAATTAACAAGTTCATTAGTTAATTAATTTGGTAGTTAATTAACAAGTTCATCGTCTCGAGAATGGGTACTACAAAATAAAGCTCACGCTGTTGATTGGAGTGGTTCTTCAAGCTGTAATTATACTCCACCACATAAAGAGGGGGTCCATTCAAAACTTCAGCATCTTATGTTGAATAGAAACCAAATTAGGTTGAGAGCTCACGCTGCTGAATACAGTAGTTCCTCATGCTGCAATTATACTCAACCACACACAGGGGGGTCCATTCAAAACTTCAGCATCTTATGTTGAATAGAAACCAAATTATGTTGAGAGCTCACGCTGCTGATTAGAGTAGTTCCTCTTGCTTCAATTATACTCCACCATTTCCAGAAGAGTCCGTTCCAATGCTCAACATCCTGTAAGATAGGGAAGCAATCAGTTATTTATAATACGAGTAGGTACAGAATATATCTGTGCTCGCTCACTTCTCTCGCTTGTCCACAATGTAGATCATCGCGTACGATTATAATTAGGTACGTATATTAGGTATGGTTAGTTTGGTATAGTATAGTAGTATAATAGGTATGGTTAGTTTGGTATTAAGTCTGAGATAAAAAATTTCAGAACCTACTGCCAGAAAACAGACCTACGAAATTCTCATACAACGACAAAACCACGGAATAATCGGCAGGTATAAATACTATGCTTGCAACTGAATTTTTATGTTAGGGGGGAAAAAAAAACATGGATCGCTGATTTCCTCTGGAATACATTTCATGTAGGATCAAGTGAATTCGTTTTATCTTCCCCTCCAAGAGTTTTAGCATGGGACACGCTTTTACTATGACCTAAAAGTGGAAAATGTCACGAAAAACGAGACAAAAGTAGCGGCGGTTCTAATTTATTTGCTTCAACTTATGAAGCTGAAATTTGAAATGGAGAAGTCCAGAGCTCCCCAGATTAGCTGAGTGAGATCCGGAGCAAAGTTCTTTGCTCCAACGTTAAGCCGAGGCCCAAGGTGAAAGAAGAAGAAATAGTCTGGGGTGCAGCGCTGAGTTTTCCTTTGTGTTTTTCAGTAGCTCGTTGAAATTTGTTGAACTTAGCATAGCTGCACCTTTACTTTAGTTGGTATTTCATGTTTAGTGAGATGTAGAATGATCCCCAGCGATAAGAAATATTCTTGTCACAACTCGCGTTGTTGCCTCAGTAGTCATTTTCAAGCCCTAAGTAAAACGAACTAAACTGAAACGAACTAAACTGAAACGAACTAAATCACTCGCGACGGAGTTGTGGAAACCCATTTCAAAACGGAAGTTAGTGAAAAAACGTAGTCTATTTCCACGAAAAATAAAAGAGTTATAATGTTAAATCGATTTCGACGGTTAGGCAATCATCAGTAACAAACAATAACTGAAGACACATTAGAAAGGACACAGCTTTTGTAGTCACAGGTGAAGGGAGATTGAACCCCATTGGGCAAGAGAAAGGAATGTGAGCAGGAGGTACAACCAATTAAGCGCAAGCAAAGTGAAGAGGGATTGTAGCTAATCAGGTGAAGTGAAAGGAGGGGAACAATTACTAGTTTCAACAGTTTGAAGGGATAATTCCAAGCTTTACAGAAATGGACTTATCAGTGGTGAAATATATTGAGGAATATCCTGATTTAAACGTTTACCAGATCTGTCACTTTTGATAATTTCGAATTTTTCCAGTACATTCAACATACCTCCCTTTGGACAAAATGAAAAAATTCTACAAACTGCCCCCTTTCCTTTCTCTTGACCAATGGGATACAATCTCCCTTCACCTGTGACTATAAAAGCTGTGTCCTTTCTAATGTGTCTTCTGTTATTGTTTGTTACTGATGATGGCAGTCAACCGTCGAAATTGATTTAACATTGTAACTCTTTTATTTTTCGTGGAAATAGACAACGTTTTTTCAGTAACTTCCGTTTTCCATAAGTGAAGTTTCAGCCATAAAAAGCAAGTCAGGGAACAGTGAGCCGAATAAACGAAATTATTTATTAAACAAAAAAGCAATTTATTGTGTCACCCGTCCCTTTACACAAAATGTTATCGCGTTTTCTGAAGATTTTCACTCACAATCTTCGTGTTTCGAGGGAAATGTAGTTCCGGTAGTTTTCATCGCACAAGAATCGTTCTCTATTGGTTGGAGAGCTCTCGATTTACCTAACCATAACATGTTAACCACAGCGCAGTGGGTGGCCAACAATCTGAGGTATGAGCGTGCTTGTGTGGCTAATATTGTTTACATTCAGGTGATCTTCGTAAACATGATTGCAACCACTATTGGGGAATTGAATTTAAATTGAAATTGAATTTGCGCAAAAATGACATATCATGTCAAATATAATTTTGGATCGATCTTTCTACAGCAACAAGTCGACACGAGACGGATCAGAAGTATCGATTGTTGCCTCGTACTGGTCGGTAAAGGTACATAGCTTTTATAGAACAACCAGATCGTACTGCTCTCAATTTATTTCAATCTTTAGGTTAGTTAGTCGCCGAAATAAGCTAAATCCGTTTCCAACGGGCCTCCCCTCAAAATGCACATCCTGTTATCAGGTTGCAATATTCGGGGCCGAGCCATTGAAGAGCATTTCGTCTTTTCGCGGTTTATTCTTATTCACAACGGCGACTTGTTGCACCAGACGGTGGACGGAGGATCGAGTGGGGTCCGTCCCATACAAATACGACCCGCTAGGCCGCTACTGTCCACACTCCCCGGTTTGACCAATAGCAGACATGGCACACAAGGTGAGCTAACAAAATATCTCGTATTTTCAATACAAATTAGGTAAAATTTTATTAACATTTATAACAATCAAATTGGAAAATTTTCAAATTTTTTTTTCAAATTAGTAGGGCTAGAAAATGACACAGTTCTCGGAATCCAAATCTCAACTTGGTTTATTAGTTATGATTTATTATTTTCAATAATGAACCTTTGTAATCCACCAAGATAAAAATTTTTTTTAAGCACCGCTGAAAATTCTTTGGTTTACGTTTCAAGATGTGTAGATAACCAAAATCAAAAGAAAAAAAAAAAAGTTCCATTCATGCAGCATGATCGTATGAGCGAATTTTCGTATATTAGGTATCGTATTGTATAATGTTGAATTGTTTTGAAATTTGAGCTTTTTGAGTGCAAGGAAATCGTTAACCATTAATTTTATGGCAAAAAACGTATTCTAAATAATAACCTGCTATTCAAATAGAGGTTCTGAATTTTTAGCTTTTTTGCAGTTTTTATCGATTTTTTAGCAAATTTTGATGAATTTTAAGTACATTTTTCAGCATAATTGTGTACATACATATTTGGATGTTCTATTTTATAGTTAATAAACCTTATTTGAGCAATATTCTACCAAAAAATATAAATTGAACAATTTTTAGCCGTTTTTAGCCATTTTTAGAGATTTTTTGAGTAAATTTTTTGAAATTTGACCAATTTAATGTGCTCAAAAAGTCCAACGAACTCATCCTTTCTTTTGAAATGCTTGATTTTAACACAGAATGTGTTTTAGCCATGGACTAACTAGCCGAAAATGGAACGCGGGACGGGAACGAAATGTGTGACGGGAAGCGAGAGGTCGTGGGTTCGAATCCCGGCCAGGCCTGAAAATTTTTTTTTCTCGTGAGACGAAGGTCGTGGGTTCGAATCCCGGCCAGGCCTGAAATTTTTTTTTTTCGTGAGACGAAGGTTGTGGGTTTGAATCCCAGCCAGGCTTGATTTTTTAACAACGCAATTTTCGTAGTTTCATACTATAACTATATAAATTGATGTTATAAATGAATAGTAAACAATGACGCTTGTTTGGTTGTCACTTGGTTGCGCGACAACGCAAACACATTCTGTGTTTCAATAATTTCGTCCGAAGTATGTAAATAGAGGTAACCGGGGGTCCAGGGGGCTTGCCCCCTGGCGAGGCGCGGAGCGCCGAGTTTTGGCGAAAGAACGAAGTTTTTATCTCAATTCTATCGAGAGTTATCGTCTGGAATGACACACACACACACACACACACACACACACACATATATATACACATATAAAAAAGCGTAAAAATCCAGGAATCATTTCAGAATGCCTCAAAACAGATTTCGATGAAGAAAATTTTTGAAAGTTTTTATTTTGAAATTTTTGGAGCCATTGCAATAGCTTTATTTTCTAAGAAAATTTGTTAAAATCGTCCGCCGTTCGCAGCTTTTCTCCGAAAATACTAGATCAAACTATTATATAACTTGTGTAAAAATCACATTTGGGGCCTAGATGGTCTTAAAAGCTCGGCATCCATTTTTATCAACCCTAAAGGGTTGTATTAAAGGGCTAAACGTAAAAAAAAAATAAAATAAAATAAAATAAAAATAAATAAAATCGAGATCTCGAAAACTTTCTAAGTAACAGTTATAATTTTTTGCTTGTCAATGATAAATTCTCTCTCTATAAGAACATTCTCTCTATAAAAATTCTCTCTCTATAAATTCTCTCTCTACAAGCTTAATTTCCACATCATTCAACCGGTTCTTATGAAATTTTCATGGAATGTGCGGGTTAAGGTGAAGATGGTCCCCAATGAGTTTCGTTGTTCCCAAATCAATACTTAACTCGGCGCAAGCGCAAACGTAAATTCCATTAACCATCATTTTCTCACGCCCCCGTTGTCCATTCTGGCTCAAATTTGGATGATAAGTGTTAGTGATTTGAGCATTCCCTAACAATTTCAACATAATCCTATCATTAGTAGCTATTGCGCATGCAGAAATATGTATTCCTTTTTAAACGAGCCTAATTGCAACAGTTTTCATATGATTTTGAAGAAAATTTCAGGGATTGTGCTGTTAGGCTGTAAATGATCCACTACTAATTCCGTTCTTCTCAAATTATTACTCCGTTTTGCGCATGGACAAACGTAAATTCCTTCAAGCATAATTTTTTTTTGCCCTACTCGTCCAATACCGCTCAAATTTGGTGCATAGTTGGGGGATAATGGTTTAATTATTCCATGGTAATTTAAACCTGATTGCATCATCATTAGCTCCTGTGCATGCGCGAAAGTGTACTCCAAGAGCAAGGTCTAGTTTTCATCAGATTTTGATTACGTTTTCTGGGATTTTGTGGGTTAGGCTGTAGATTGTACCCTACCAATTTCTATTTGTCTCAAATCAATGCTCCATTCTGCGCATGCGCTAAAGTAAATTGCTTCAAGCGTCATTTTCCCGTTTTACTAAAAATCTTCACTGTGAAGCGTAAAATTGTGGGGTCTTGAAATTGTAAAAGTGTGAACCCTTCTCGGAGGTCTGTTCTGATCATATATTACAAACGGGGTTTAATAATTATAGACCAATTATCTGCTTAGATGGGCTATCTATCACAGAAATAACAAACCTTTGTGTAACAATTTGCAGCGTTTTTTAAATTCAATCCACTACTAATAGGCGTCTTAATTTAATGTGCTGATGAATGTGATTTATTTTTTTGGGTGATTAGGTAAACTAAAAAATCGTTTTTTTCAAAAGCTCTGTAAGAACCTATCGTTTTTCGGTAAGCAAATTTCATTTATCAGCCTGAAGATCGAATTAATTCCAAATATCTCCCAAGATTAACCCCTTTTGTTCCTCTTCCCCATAATCATTGGACCAAAGTTTACGATATTCATTCATTCATTCGAAAGTACATTCCTCGTTGTACACGTTTGGCTTTTATTTCCCTAGAGATATACATATAATTTCCATTCATACCCAAGGGTGAAATTTAAGGGTTAACATCTTCCAACATCAATTTCTCAAATATTCAGTAATGCACTCACGTTCACAAACAGACTAACGCGGAATCTTGTTGACAGTTAATAATTATTATTACTATTTCATAAATTTCGCTAGCTCTTTGAGTGATATCAGGTTTGTCTAATTTGACTTATTGAAATGAAATCCATCAAAATCTAAAATGAATATGATTCTTTATTAAATACTGATTTAAATTTTTTTTTTTTTTTTTTAGAGAATTTCAACAAAAAGGCCTGTTTGTCCTCAATTTTACAAAAAGACAACTTTAAATTTGTTCTTCATAAAATAAAGAAAATACTTATTGCTAGAGATTTTATAATTTTAAATTTGTTATTTTAAATCTCATTTCTAGCATCTCCCTGAAGAAGCCCCAGTTCCTAAGAAGTTGGGGTGGGGGGGAGGGGGGGGGGGGGGGGCTGAATTAAGGACAGGCAGGCCTTTTTATTGAAATTTTCTAATAATTTGAAAATGTCCAAATAAAGGAACCTTTTTAAAAGTTTCGAACTTTAAATTTCTCTCTCGGGGTTGAATGGAAATTTCATAAACATCTCTAGAGGAATTTTAGGCAAACATGCTATATGAGGAATCTTGTTTTTGAGATATAGTTTGTAAACTTTGGTTCACTGATTTTGGAAAAAAGGAACAAAAGGGGTTTTCGGGAGACGTTTGTTGTTTATTGTTGTATTTTGTTGTCCCTGATTCGTAAAAGTGAATAAATTTAAAACTTCGACATAAATGTTTCACTAATCGAAATTAGAACAGAGTACCTAGGTAGGCAATTTTCTGTTATGGTGCGCGTCTACAATTACTATAACCAAGATTAACTTCCCAAGAGTGACAACAAAACAAGTGGCATTGTTTACTATATCCATTTATAACATAAATAAATATAAAACTATGACATGAATAGAAGAACAAGAACGAAAGAAATTCGAGATAAATCGAGAGCTTTCCAACGAGTGGAGAACGATTTTTGTCCGGTGAAAACTAAAGAAGTTTCATTTCCCCAGCAACGACTTGGTTGTACGTGAGCATCAAAAGAAACAACTGCTGCTGCTGCTGCTGAGCATTGAAAATGTTTCACTCAGCTGATTGGCGTCTCATAAATGTGATTTTTATGTGCTTCGTCAGCATCCATGTTTTGTAGTTTTCTATCATTTTGCCCGAACAGGGCTTCACATGAAACTTAGTAGTGACAAGTCGTAATGATTTCTCCAATCGAACATCATATGATTTATTGACTGCATGTTAATTAAATGACTGATTTCGTTGCTAGTGTTCACAATCATAACAACCCCTAACTTGTTTATAGGTTGCGTGACGTTTTTTTCTTTGCGTAACAAACTTTCCGGTTGACCCGTCGACTAAGAAATTTTCAATGTCAAAAATTTCGTGAAACATCCGCGTAACATTTTTCGCTACTTAGTCCAAGGCTAAAGCATGTTCCATGCTAAAAAAAAGAAAAGAATAACTTTACCTATTCTTTACTGGGAGAACATGAATAAATTGATTAAAAACAAATCATTAATGAACATGACCTCTTCAAAATTTGTGATTCAGATCAAAAAACGGATCATGTTCTATGCCTACAAAATCCTAGCTTCATAGGTTGAATAAGCAAATGAATTCGCTCAGGATCTCACTCAGATGATAAGAGAAACTTCAATTATTGTGAATTAGGTAATTATTTGATAGTCTGTCCTCCACATCTTATTAACTATCATGACAGCGTTTGTTCGTGCATCCTTTTTCGCGGTCCTGCAAAAATTCAAAACACGGGCCATCTCAAAGACATGAGACATGTCAAAACTGCTAACGCCTGCCCGAGCACCCACAATGATTTTCAAACCACCTTGCATATTCTTACCTAGGAATTACATTCTTGGCCAAAACGTGGATATCGTTACGATCCAGACAAAATTTTGTGTTCAAATTTGTGAGAAATTACCCAAAATCCTAACAACGAATATGAAACATAACTTCAACTTGGTATAAGGGAAAATGCAGTTCAAATTCATCTATTGCAATTCACAGTCTTGATCGACTTGTTGTGCGATTAAGAATCGCTTCTATTGTACGTATTAATTTGTGCGTAATGAAACTGATAGGATCTACAGTCTAACCCGCTCATTATCTAAAACTCATGAAAATCAGATGTAAACTGAAAAATTATGCGTGTTGCACGGATTTGCAGATACTCGGACAGATATATATACAGATTTATTGTTCTCTCTTTTTCGTAATAAATATTTTACTGTTTACAATAACTGCCCTAGACTTTTAGGATAGTCGCAAATCCACTCACTAACACACACACAACCTATTTTTCAAGATCTCTAAAAAGTAAAATTTGAGTAGAAATTTTGGTTCTGGAGAAGATTTTTCTTTTCCATCTCCCGCAAGTGAATCAGCCAGTTCTAGAACAGCTTAATTAAATTTTATGCCAACACTGAATAGTGCATCCTCCCTACCCCTTCTTTTTTCTTTGATATGAATTAGTTTTGACATTTCATGTCTTTGCTATGGCACACAACCAAATTTTCGTTATGTTACGTAACGAAATATGCTCAATGATTATTATGATTCGTAGAAGTGAGGTAGGTAGGTACCTATATGATTATAGCTGAAATTTGGCTATATGATTTTTGACATTTTATGTCTTTACTATGGCACATAAATGAAAAAGCGTCACGCGGGGGAGCGTCACGCGGGGAGCGTCACGCGGGGAGCGTCACGCGGGGAGCGACACGCGGGGAGCGTCACGCGGGGAGCGACACGCGGAGAGCGTTACGCGGAGATTCCCTAATGATCCCACGATTCTGAGATTTGGTATGTGGGCCCTTGAGGGACTTCTGAACACAACTGACCGATCCAAGATCAGCTGACTGGCTCTAGAATCCAGTTTTTTCCCTAATGATCCCACGATTCTGAGATTTGGTATGTGGGCCCTTGAGGGACTTTTGAACACAACTGACCGATCCCAGATCAGCTGAGTGGCTCTAGGATCCAGTTTTTTCCCTAATGATCCCACGATTCTGAGATTTGGTATGTGGGCCCTTGAGGGACTTTTGAACACAACTGACCGATCCCAGATCAGCTGAGTGGCTCTAGAATCCAGTTTTTTTCCCTAATGATCCCACGGTTCTGAGATTTGGTATGTGGGCCCTTGAGGGACTTCTGAACACAACTGACCGATCCCAGATCAGCTGAGTGGCTCTAGAATCCAGTTTTTTCTTTAATGATCCCACGATTCTGAGATTTGGTATGTCGGCCCTTGAGGGACTTCTGAACACAACTGACCGATCCCAGATCAGCTGAGTGGCTCTAGAATCCAGTTTTTTCCCCTAATGATCCCACGATTCTGAGATTTGGTATGTGGGCCCTTGAGGGACTTTTGAACACAACTGACCGATCCCAGATCAGCTGAGTGGCTCTAGAATCCAGTTTTTTCCCTAATGATCCCACGATTCTGAGATTTGGTATGTGGGCCCTTGAGGGACTTTTGAACACAACTGACCGATCCCAGATCAGCTGAGTGGCTCTAGAATCCAGTTTTGACATTTCATGTCTTTGCTATGGCACACAACCAAATTTTCGTTATGTCACGTTACGTTACGTAACGAAATATGCTCAATTTCTGATAATTTCCGCTTACAACCGAGTCGTTGCTAGGAAAATGGTACTTCGTCGTTTTTCATCCCACAAAATTCGTTGACCATTCGTTCGAAAGCTCTCGATTTATCCAACCATATTATGTTAACTACTGCAAAGTGCGTGGCAAACAAGCTGAGTTATGAGCATGGTTATTTGAATAATTGTTTACACACAGGTGATCATTCTCAATAATTGATATTGTGAACATGATAGCAACCGCTTGCTAATTTCTGATGATTTCATTGAGCTGTAATTTTGTTTGAAGCTGTAATTTTGTATGTAGCCTCTTTAGGAAATTTACTAGACGATGCCCAATCCGGATCAGCTGAGTGGCTCTTAGAGCTTGCATACGAGTCTGCAACACATACGAGTCTGCAACTAAAGACATGAAATGTCCCAATGTGTTGCAGACTCGTATGCAAGCGTTTTTAACACAGAATGTGTTTTAGCCATGGACTAACTAGCCGAAAATGGAACGCGGGATGGTAACGAAATGTGTGACGGATGATTTTCACGTACAACCGAGTCGTTGCTAGGGAAATGGTACTTCGTCGTTTTTCATCCCACAAAATTCGTTGACCATTCGTTCGAAAGCTCTCGATTTATCCAACAATATTATGTTAACTACTGCGAAGTGCGTGTCCAACAAACTGAGTTATGAGCATGGTTATATAAATAATTTTTATTTTATTTTTTATTGTTTTCTTTTTCTTTTTTTACTAGGGCCTTTCGTTACTTTAATTTTCCCCAAAAATGTATGCTCTTTTATATTAAGTTAACTTTGATTACTTTAGCTTAATACCTCTTCCTTGCCGCAACACGCGTCTTATGTAATTCATGATTAATATAATTTTTATACTTTTTTTATTTTGTGTAACGGTTATTGTAATTCTTGTGTGTATAATGGGTCACGAGGCCTTTTCACAATAAATGATTATTATTTATTAATTTAAAACTGTGTTCCGCTAGCTACCTATATGTATGTAGAATCGGAAGCAATATATCAAACTACAAAGGGTGTAAACATTAAGAGTGGACCACCGGCCAGGGGTCGATCCTAGAGCTCATTTCTGACCGAAAGTTTCTCTTAGAGATTTCTTTTTAAACGCTTAGTTTCCGAGTAATTCAATTTATGAAATTTTTTCGTGTTTTCGATCATTTGTCACTAAAACTCCCTTAATTAGCGGTGCAAATTCAGATTTGATTACATTACTTATCAGATAGATGCCTGAGTTTTTTAATCGGAAGTTGAGCTATGAAAAAGCAACATTTTCCAAGGTGCAGTAACGTTAAGAACTGCGCCAAGATCTCACCTTTGTGCAGTCAATTTTACTTTTACGTTGCTAATTAGGGTAGAAAACAATGCTTTAATGTTGAGAAACATTATTTTCCCAATGAAATCGAGGGTTTTCTTGAAAAATGACCTACTATGAAAATACGAGTTTAGGATCGGTTTCTACTTATTTTTTTTTACTCTGAATCAAATGGTAACACTCTCCCCAACTCCACTGTAACTAGCCAGTTTTAGTTTATTTGCTATGCTGAATTCTATGTGTTTTTAATGGTGAAACTAGTTACTTTAGGTGTAAAACTTGGTTATAACGGGGTTCGAGAGTTCTGTAAGTAGTACTATTTCATTCAGCGTTATAAAAATTAAAAAAATAATAATAAAAATAAAAACCGACCCTAAACTCGTATTTTCATAGTAGGTCATTTTTCAAGAAAACCCTCGATTTCATCGAAAAAACAATCTTTTTCAAAATTAAAACATGAGTTTTCACTCCTAATTAGCTACGTAAAAGTAAAATTGACTACACCGTTGGAAAGGAGAGATCTCGCCGCAGTTTTTAATGTTACTGCACCTTGAAAAAATATAGGTTTTCATAGTTTAATTCGCGAATGAGAAAACTCAAGATTTCCCAAATTAGGAAAATTTTTGAATAAATAAATGATTAAACGGATAAATGAATAAATAAATAAATGAATAAATAATAATAATATATGTTGATGTTTGTTGTAGTTGGTGGTTTTGGCGGCTGTCGTAGCAGTTGCTAGGGCTGGACTAGTCGGAGGTCCTGCTGTGTTGGCTTCCCCAGCCATCTCACCCTACGGATTGGCTCCTCAGGCCATTGGACTGGCACCCCGCGCCATTGGACTTGCCGCCCCCGCAATCGGACTGGCTCCCCGTGCCATCGGCCTCGCCGCCCCCGCCATCGCCAAGACCGTCGTCGCCGACGAATACGATCCCCACCCCCAGTACAGCTACGCCTATGATGTTCAAGACGCTCTGACCGGAGACTCCAAATCCCAACAAGAATCCCGTGACGGAGACGTCGTCCAGGGCTCCTACTCCCTAGTAGAACCTGATGGTTCCATCAGGACCGTTGATTACACCGCCGACCCCGTCAACGGATTCAACGCTGTCGTCCACAAAACCGCTGGTGCAACTCTGGTCAAGGCTGCCGCCCCCGCAATCGTTGCTCAACCCGCCCCTGTCCTCCGTGCCGCCCCCATTGGTGTCGCTGCACCTCTGGGATACGCCAGGGCTGCCCCTCTTGGACTTGCATCCCCCCTTGGACTTAGGGCTGCCCCTCTTGGACTTGCATCCCCTCTTGGACTTAGGGCTGCCCCTCTTGGACTCGCTTCTCCCCTTGGACTCAGAGCTGCCCCTCTTGGTCTTGCATCTCCACTTGGACTCCGTGCTGCTCCCCTTGGCGCCACTCTCCTCCACTAAAAGACTGACTGAATCTGTACATATTTTTATATTTAAGAACGAAATGTAATAAAACTTTTCCAAGTTATTCAGGCTGTTAGTTTTTATTGTGATTGACCTAATAACCTATTCCTATCTTGCTAGGTGTAATCTCAATGCTGTAATTTTTGAGAATGGCAGTTGTGCATTATTCGCTACTGAAATTTTGTTATAATCATCATTGTCAGTGCGTTTATGGGGGCAATAATCAGGTTTTGCCCAAAATCTAGAAAATAACTCCTTAGTTTAAACTAGGTATATAATTTATGCAAATGAATCCAGACCTAAATTTTTCAAAAATTGTACTTCCAAACATCTTGAAGACGAGGAGGAATTAATAAAGTAATCTAAAATAATAAATGAATGAAAATCAAAATAAATTAATTATTTCATACTTCATTATAAATTATTGTATTACATTGTTATCAGATCACTATATCATTGTTTAAACATTACCTACACACAAAAATCGTAAAGATGTTGATTTCATCTCAAACTAGAATCACCATAAAATGTGATTCAACAATTTATCATAGAAATAGAAATACGAAACAAAAGAAAAAAAAAACCAAATGAAATGGTGAATAAATTACACAAAACTACACATATAATAGGGTGGAATATGATGTCAAGTTAATACTGTGTTAACAGTAATATTGCTATGTAAATATTGATACTATAACAATGGTGTCCCCACGTAATATAGGCTTTATCTATTTAGATATTTGCAGTTTGCTTACTCCTAGCCAAGTAAACAACAGGATGTTATGGTTGACAATAACAGTCAGTTAAACAAAACCGAACACTTACATTTCACATAATATAACAGCAGAAAAAAGAGTAATAATAAAAACACAAGCCGAGTTTGCCGCGCAAACCACGCCAACCCAAAAACTGATAAGATCAAAAATTACAATCGCTAAGGAACAACATGACTCCCGCATCCCCAGGGTTGCCCCAGAGACATAAGAGCTAACGTTAGCATGAATGGTGAATAGCTGTTATTTAATATTTATCTTAGATCTAATAAAATAAGTACATTCAGAAACAAAAATCAGATAGGCAACAGATACATATATAAAAAGACTAGGAAGGAATCATCCAACAAGTACTATGAGATAGAGTGCGTTACAGTAGCTAGGGATGTTAAGTCCATGGATGCTGTTATGACAACTGGTCTTGGGAGAGAGAGAGGCTAGCTACTAACTAGGTAAGTAGGTTCCTACTCGATCGAACAAGTTGTAGGTGAGTGAGGTAGATATTTGCTAAATCTAAGTCACCAATGCGAAATACCACATAAATAAGTTTTTAGTCTTCGCAGGTTTGAAGAAAGGATTTCAGTAGATTTTGAAAGTCACTGAGGTATGATTACCAGGATTGAACAGCCCACTTTTCAACCAAACACTGTGGTGACGGGCTTACAATTTCTCCTTAGTATCCAATGGTAGGTATTTCTCAGCAATTGCCCCAATAATTTTATTTGACGTATTGGTTCGGTTTGATATTTTGGAAATGTTTTGGTTGGTGCAGTGCGCAGCAGAAATATTGTTGGGGTTCTTAGATTTCATCAATAATTCCAGCAAATCCGAGTTTTCGGGGTTTCCGAAAAAATTTAGAGTAATCTGACGCCTTTAATGTTCGTTCTTGTGGAATGTGATAGTTGTAAGATCAAAGTCTATCTTAACCCTAGAATGTTTTGGGCCAAAATTGAGAAAATGTTATAAGAAGATTGATAGTGGCGATAAAACTTGGTGTTAACTAACTATCTCTTCACTAGAGAGTTTTTGTACTTCTCGTATTCATTTTCTCGTAAACGAAAATGACCTTTCCGAAACGAGAAGAGGTTTTCGTTTGTGACAGAGTTCCCGTCAGAATCCCAGAGAAAGCGCTGCCGTCGCTCCATTGTTACCCAACGGGCGTCGTACGCCACTTCTCATGTTTTCGAAAGGCTGCGTTTGGCGTTGGATGGGTGATCCAAGAACTGGAAACCCAATCTACTCCGAACATAGCACATTAATGCTATTAGTGCGAGTAGTATCTCTCAAATTTTAGAATGACCTCCAGCCCAAAAAGATATCCATGTTAAAATAAATAAAAATCATAGAAAAAGTTTCATTTCCCCAGCAACGGCTTGGTTGTACGTGAAAATCAAAAGAAAACTGACTAAGAAAGAAAAAAACGTCGTCAAGGGCTATTTTCTATCAATCCGTTTTCGAGATAAAATGCTAAACGATAAGTTTGTATTCGATAATCATCAGAAAAGCTTGCATACGAGTCTGCAATACATTGGGACATTTTATGTCTTTAGTTGCAGACTCGTATGTGTTGGAGACTCGTAAGCAAGCTCTATGAGCCACTCATATGATCCGGACCCTGGGCATCGTCAAGTAAATGTCCTAAAGAGGCTACATACGAAATTACAGCTTCCTAGAGTGTAAAGTATAGAAATTACCTGTTAAAATGATTTAACCACCGCTTCACAAACAGACCGTTCTCGCAATATTCGGATCACCTGCTATGAATCAAATCATCCAAACACCAACTCAATGAAATCATCAGAAATTAACAAGCGGTTGCAATCATGTTCACAAAATCAATTATTGAGAATGATCACCTGTGTGTAAACAATTATTCATATAACCATGCTCTTAACTTAGCTTGTTGGCCACGCACTTCGCAGTAGTTAACATAATATGTTTGGATAAATCGAGAGCTTTCGAACGAATAGTCAACGAATTTTGTGGGATGAGAAACGACGAAGTACCATTTCCCTAGCAACGACTCGGTTCTAAGCGGAAATCATCAGAAAACAACTGGGACAATTTTCGTCAACAGTTTACGTAACGATTTTTTTGTTTATGTGCCAAAGCAAAGACATGAAATGTCAAAAATAATTATTGTAAGGGAGAGAAGGTTGTATTAAGTTTTTAAGAGTGCATCTATTTTCATTTAAAAATATAAAATGAATGCGTGAGTAATACTGAAAATTCAAAGAATTGACAATTGAATGCGTGGTAGATTGTTCGCATGGTAAAGTCTCGCAATATTGATTGAGATGGAGAACCTCCACAAAACTCTAAATTCTTGCTAGCTGAAGTTCCACAGCCCCTTCCAGTCGTTTTATTAATCCGGAAAGTGGTTTCGTTTACGGACTTACTGCACCACTCAGTGACCTATTCCACCGCTCAGTGATTTAGCGACCTATCACACAATTGCGCCCACAATGGTGCAGAATGGAGGCGAGCGCCACTACGCAGCTGGTCTCCTATATTTCCTAATGAGTCGACAAACCTATTTCAAACCAAACAATGCGAGGCGGAGCCCGTGCCAACTGACCTATAGGTGCCCAAGCCAGACATGACCCAACTTGATGTCGGGCCAGCGTGACTCAACCGAAGGCTCTGAATACAAATGACTTTGATTTACAGGTAATTAGGAATCCTCAGCCACCAACCGTTCACTGCTACAACTGCCTAACCCACCAACAAACTATTTAACAAGCTGGGAAACCCCTATTAATTATTACTCAGAGGTTTATTGTTTAGGGTGTAACTGAAATTAGTACTCCGTACATGTAAGTTCCTCAAATATGACATTTTTGGGCACGTGCGCATGCGCAAAATGTGCGTTGTGAGGAAATGAGCAAGGATAAGTGCAATTCTGGCAATTGATTACACAAAAACCTAAGTAGGTATACTTTCAAGCTCCTCTAGATTTTACAAGAGCTGATATCGAATAAGTAGGTACAATAGTTCATAAGAACCTATGTATAGGTTTATCAACATCGATGTCGGCACACACCAACTGAAAGTTAATAATAAAATTAATTAAGAATGCCCACATGTCTTGAATCTCAAAGAATCGGCTTTGGTTAATGTTGCAAAGAGATCTAAACCTGAATGTACGTGGATTTAAGTTGATTGGTTCATGCAATAAAAACTTAAAAATATTACCGCATTTATTATTTTACGACTGCCATATACCAACCATATATAATACTTACTAGAGTAATAAGTACCTGATTATAATACTTACTATAGTCGATTAAGCGTAGCAGCAGCGGAGGCGGCAGCAACATACCGAGTCGACGTGTACGGTAAGTATACAATATAATTATCCAATGGGGTTGTCAGGGTAAGACGGGTATAAGCAGAAAAAAAGGGATTTCTTCTCTGAGTTTAATGGCAAGCTTTCCACATCAAAATATCATCTTCAGGCCTCTTCGTTTCTGTCAAGTATCCTCTATCGCTCATCCTCCTCCGCTGCACGGCCAAGTACATTTGTCTCCGGGGGTGATCTTTAATTTCTTTAATTTCCATAGGAGTTGCTGCCAGTCCCGAGATTAACTTCTTGGGTTGTCTTGTGTGATGTTGAAACTGAGTCGAAATATGAAGGATTTTCTGCTACGGTCATGGTTCTAACTTGTCAGATATGGTGGAGTGCGGATTCATGAAATTTACTGATTTAAGTATGGAGAAGAAATGTAAAAAAGGAATTTAAATTGCAAGGTAACCCTTCCTCCAAGAAGGTTGGGTGGCCTCCCACAGCCAACCGCAGCAGAAAATCCGGTACTTATGTATTATACCGACCACACCCAATAAGGAACACTGAAATAGATATTTTATAGAAACGAACATTATATCATGAAAATAGAAATCGATAAAACAGAAATATTTTATAGAAACGAACATTATATCATAAAACAGAAATCGATACTTTCATATCGATACTTTGGTGTGGTCCCCGTGGTGGACCCAGAAACTGGTGCTGATACTCAACAGGTTGAGCGAATGTGGGGTTCAGCGAAATGGCGTAATAAAAAACATCGAGGAACAGCACGACACCATCTTGACTCGTACCTAGCTGAGTACATATGGCGGTCGGCAGTAGCGGCTAAAGGGGGAAATCCACTACGCTCACTCCTCCTTGACATTGCTGAATTCTGGGCATCACAGGAAACCCATTAACAATTGATAATCGTAGTAAGTTTGTAATTGTTTAATTAATATAAACCCGTTATCAATTGATAATCTTTGTAATTCTGTAATTAAAGAGTTGTTTTTCATGATATAATGTTCGTTTCTATAAAATATCTATTTCAGTGTTCCTTATTGGGTGTGGTCGGTATAATACATAAGTACCGAAAATCCTTCATATTTCGACTCAGTTTCAACATCACACAAGACAACCCAAGAAGTTAATCTCGGGACTGGCAGCAACTCTTATGGAAATTAAAGAAATTAAAGATCCCCCCCGGAGACTGATGTACTTGGCCGTGCAGCGGAGGAGGATGAGCGATAGAGGATACTAGACAGAAACGAAGAGGCCTGAAGATGACATTTTGATGTGGAAAGCTTGCCATTAAACTCAGAGAAGAAATCCCTGTTTTTTCTGCTTACACCTGTCTTACCCTGACAACCCCATTGGCCATAAA
The DNA here is from genome assembly GCA_030762985.1 of Adelphocoris suturalis. NCBI lineage: Eukaryota > Metazoa > Arthropoda > Insecta > Hemiptera > Miridae > Adelphocoris > Adelphocoris suturalis. The sequence goes on along the minus strand of CM061041.1, from coordinate 17,579,685 downwards.
AGCCTGACGGATGGATAATGAATCAATCAAATATAATTATCGTAAATTAAAATGGGGATGCCTCCCAAAAGCACGAAACGTATTCGGCCAAAAGAGCCTTCGTATTGAGATTTATGGACGCCTGTTTCCTTGCGGCCCCCAGTGCGCATCAATGCATTTTTCACCTCCCGACCATGGTTTTTTTTCCTTTTTTTACTAACTAAAAAGCAGGCATCGCGTAATTTTACTGTGAGCGTTTCCAAGTGAAAAACCTTCAGGATAGGCCGGAACTTAAAATCAACCATATCTCAGTTATTTTCGTGCTTTTTTATGCGAAAAAACACCTCCTGAATGATGACGTCAATTTTAATGAGCGTTCGAATGTAAGTGTACATCCACATGTTTACCATACTTATTACACCAACCTATGCTTCACTAGTCCATCTATAAGTGACAAGAATGATAATAAAATCGATTTTTCAAATTCTGAATTACAATGAAATTATGTAGGCTGATACGATTCTCTTAGTTTAGATGCGACTTTTACAATGTTTCGATTTCACAACCACTTACACTTTTCAGCGGTAATTAATGAAATGTAAAGGGTTACCATATGGCACACGAGTGAAACCGGGATACTGATAGAAACAGGCTATAACCTCCCCAGGAAAATTTTTGGTAGCTTTAAACGTATCAAACTAATGAACGTCTTTCACATTCCACAAAAATGTATGGAATATAGGCCATTAAATGTAGCATTTGAATATTTTAAACACTTTAGATCAAAATTAATTTGAGTTATTCCGTTATTAAGAAACCAATAAGCTCATTTTGTTTTGATGCTAATATTATTATAGAAAATGCGTCTTTAAAAGTTGTAGAAAAACTAATATCTACAGAAAAATAATCTTGGTAGGTGGTAGTGGGGTGTTAATCCTGTTACAGAAAAATAAACATAAATTTTTTTCAAGTTGTATTTTACACAAAACACAATAAATGACAAATGAATTCACACATTTTATATAATTTATGTGAAATTTAGAAAATTAAAGAGAAAATATAGTCAACTGTCATGTAATATCGAATTAAAGGACAAAAATTTACTGGTCGAAGAAAATTTTACGTTAAAAACCACTCTTCTTAAAAACTCACTCTCCTCGTGGATTTTTCAAAACCGGGACCATACGTGTCCCGAGGCGACTTTTTGGGACAGTGGGACATGGAGAGCAAAACCGGTGACAGTCCCGGTTTTCCGGGACATATGGCAACCCTAGAATTTAAGCGGTTGATTGTTTGTCCAACTGATGAGTCCCGCTGAGTTAAAGGTATAAAAAAGTATATCTCATGCCCCTGTAACTGCCCGGAACTATACCGATACTACCTGGCCAACTTCTCCTATTGAACCCGCGAATTGAGTGGAGTACGTAAACAAGAGAGGAGCCCGATATCGAAAATCTTCATAATACCACATACTTACTTAACAATCACATGACCAGTCTCGGATCCCTCCAGTGTGTCACGGTCAAGAAGCTTTGATTTTAAACTTCTGACATGTGACCTCGCAGAGAGATAACTAGATACGACGATTCTCAGGGCAATCAGGACTTTCTTTTAGTGTCCACCTCGCGATTGTGCCGACCTGACCTCGTGTCACATCGTTTCCGGACGTTTCTCATGATTTCCCTCGTGGCATCTACCCTCCGATACTTTTGGAGTGCAGGAGAAGATTTTAATACTATAGCCGAGGTGAGATCTTTCCGTTTTACTTTGATTCCCAGTGTCGGGAAGGACTGCATCCCCCTTTTCTCTATTATTTTTCAGAAGGAAACTACCTTTTATTTCCCCCTTTTTTGTTAGGTAGGATCCCTAACATTAACCCTAGAATGGAAAATTTGGAGTAAATCTTACACCACGCTGTGTTCAGTTGGTAATGCTGTTAGAGAGGGCGTATGAGGTACCACCAAATTCAAGATATGCCTCCCCCAAGATGTTCAGTTATAATTGCAAGAGTAGTGGTATTGAATGGACGCTCTCCCACCAAGAAGCGCTCCTTCTTCTAAAGATCAGTGAGTAAAAATTACTACCCGTTTCCAATAACCTAGGTCAACGAGAGTAGATATTACTCTACCTTTCCATTGAAGACCCCTTCAATGAAGTATCTATCGCTTGTGTTTTCTATCTATAGTACCAAACACGGACTTCCAGAATTCAGATATTTGTGTCTCAACCACTTGGTAAATCACTGTATAGGTCCTGAAATTTGCAAAGCAAATTCTTCGACTTTCCGATATACATTTATTGTAGCTCATAGAAATTGTTTGAGTTTCACATTTTCCTAAATTAGGTATATTTTTTCTATTTTCAGGAGCACATCATGTATAGTAGGTAATCAGAAAAAATTAGGAATATTTTAGATGAAGTTTCATGTGAAGAGGACTTCGACATAGAAAGAATGGGAAATTGACAATGTTTTGTTGGCTGATTCTGACGAGGAGATAAGTATCTACTTCTTCGGGAAGTGACTTAGATTTTGAACAGCCAGAAGTTGAAAAAATCAGAGATTTATTAAATGTTACTGTTCAGAATAATTATTGTGAGAAGGATGGCACATGGGAAGATGTCAACAGAAAAATCGCAGTAGGGAAAGAAACTGATCAAAGATCTTGTAATATCCTCCTATCACCTGAACTTACCATGATATCACTATTGAAACTGATACCATTTGTAAGAATGAAGACAAGAATGGAAACGCTTCTGTGTGGAAAGGAAGTCCCATCCAATACAGTGGCCAAGAGACTGCACGAAAAAACATGGTGCACATTATAACTGGACCATGCAAAGCTCTCGAACCAATTTAATGTTTTCAACTGTTCATTACCGATGATATGTTGCAAGTTAGGACAATCTACATGAATGGGGAAATTTCCATATATTGCATTGCGGATTCATCGGGCATTCCATGTAGCACTTCGTTTTCGTTTTTCGGTTCCTAACAATAGATAGTGAGCACGTAAGAATGTTTTAAGTTGCTTTAATTGAGCAAATAAATGTAAAAACAATAATTAGCATAATTTTGTTGTTATTTTCATGAAATCCACCACTTTCAAACGACAAAATAAAGTATTTATAAATGCGCGTGAAAATTACTCCATGTTTCCTCTAAGAGCCCTAGAGTTGACCTTTCCATTCTACGGTTAACTTTTTGGAATAAACTACCCAAAAGGAATTTCACGGGTTTTTCATTCATTATAACCCAAACTTTATTGTAGAGCAACTTACAAGTGTATCAGTTTTGTGATTATTTGCATGTTACATATGTCAGTTTCCTCCATATTTCAGGGCTGAAATGATCCCCACCAGAACCGCAAGTGAAGCGTTCCACAGCAAATTTAACAGCCGGTTTTACGCAGATCACCCGGACATAATGACATTTCTACTGTTCTCCATCAAACGCAGTTTGACACAGATACCTCCTTTCATTCATGCAACAAGGAGAAGCGGGTGTATACGAGCCACCTAAGATACTATTTATCAAAGAGCAAATAGCCGCAGTTCGAAGGGTGGATCCAGCCCCAATATCTGGTTTGTCGTGAAGCTGATGTCAAGTATAACTCCTTAGTCACCGCGATTTTGGAAAATCCTGCCCAGCGATATTCAGAAATACGATAATTTTCATCACTAGCTATCAAGTGAAGGAAGGGGCTGCACCCCCTCGTTGCACTTTATGGAGAAGCGGCTGAACCGCCAATCCAATTTAGAAGAATTAAATTGACAAACCAGTTCATCGCTAAAACTTTTTCAGTTCATTCGAATCTATCTAATAAACTATTGCAGATGAGTATTACAGTATTAACACACAGATACTGGTATAACAAAAAAACACAAAAACACCGCTCATATCAGAATGTCTAATAGATAATGTTAACAATTACCAAAATATTCATACAGTTCCTAAAATACCCATATTTCAAACCCCTTATAATATACAAACGTGCAAACCCATATAAATGTTACATTATCTCGATCCTGCAATGCCTTACAGTTTACTAAAAAAATCAATGAAAAACGGCCAAATAGCCTGCGGGTGTTTACCGACGGTTCCCTCATAGAAGACAAGGTAGGGTACGCTATATATGACGAGGTGAACGAAGTACGAATACTTTATAAATTAAACGAGTGTTCCTCCTCCATATATACTGCAGAGCTAAGTGCAATAATGAAAGCGATACAATACGTAGAATTCACAGCTCCTATAAATGTCCAGACTCTCATCAGAGACTCGCATAGCTCCCTTGAAAGGTTACGAAATCCAAGACAAAAGGGATATTTAAGCCATGTACTGGTTGACATATTAAAGGAGCTACGTAGCATGCAAACTTTGGGGAGGAGGGTTACTCTTATGTGGGTGAAATCTCACATAGCAATAAGTGGTAATGAAATTGCTGACAGGTTGGCGAAAATGGCTGCTCTAGAAGGTATCACTTGTTGCATTAAAAGTTCATCCACTGATCTTTGGAGACAATTTCGTACTGAAACAAGAAAATTATGGCAAAAATATCACACCACCTACACAAGTGGAGCATTTTATAAAACACTATTTCCTAAAATACCAGTCAATTCTTGGCATAAGTTGAGTGTAAATCTAGAAGGAGACATGAAAAAGTTTTGTAAAACAATCGGAAGGTTGAGGTGCAATAAAGGACTTTGTAATGTATACCTAAATATGATCAAACCTCATACTCATGAATTTACCTGCGATCAGTGCGGAGCTACTGATACATTAGAACATATTGTAATGGAGTGTCATTCTTATGAGAGACAAAGAGAGCAAATGTTCAATGAAATCATAACGACAAGAAAAATAGAATTACCATTCAAGAACGAAACTTTAATTGCGTTATCTGACACAGAAGTATATTTAATTATTTTCAAATTTTTCGAAGAAATAAGACATAATGTATAATAAGAGTAAAAATAAAGTGATAGTATAAATATGTAACATAAATAATAATTAAGTTAACTTGTTTGTAATATAATAATGTATCATGGCTGTAAAGATTTTCTAATGCCAAATATTACAAAAAAAAAAAAGTGAAGGAAGTTTGTTATGGAGTGTTGCCTTGTCCTAAGTAGGTTGGGTTGGTTGAGGGTAGAGAATTTACAGGCTTCTCTATTAATGTAAATTATCTGACAATTAAAGTTTATCATTTCAGACTATGTGTGTCTTTTCACATAAAAAATTGCATTTTTCTCAATTTAAGCACAAAAATGACTCTAGTAACATCACCTACCACAACTGGTCATGCCCAAGATGTTCAAGGAGGCCTCCCAACTTTTACTTAAACATTTAACAGCTCATCTATAAAATAATACTGATTTCTGCAGGCGGGACTGACTCTTCCCCTACCACGGGCAGTAGCCCATATTGGGGAATAATTTTCCACCTATGTAAGGGTTAAGTCTAACTTAACTTCTTAGTAGTAGCAACATGATTTATTTTGTATTTAACCCTATCGATGTGTATAAATGTGATAATTTTGGTTTATTGGAAAATAAATTACTTACTTAAAACAAAAAATAATCTCTGAAGAGGCCATATATATGGCGACAACGCTCAGCAAACGTCATTAAACAACATTATCAGAGATGCCTGTAAATTCTCTACCCTCAACCAACCCAACCTACTAGTGAAGGAAGTTTTCAAATTCGTACAAGGAGTAAACAAAGTTCGAACCTTGAACAAGCCTTGGAATCTCATGATAAAATAATTTAAGTTTCGAGGTAGCGATTCTATGGCTATATATGTAATACGTGTATGTTTTGATTGCTTATTGAACTAAGTTTGCATTTGAAATAAATTTGAACACAAATTCACGTTGAATATTAAAAAATAATAATTTGAGATATTAATTAAATTAATTGAACTAAAAAGACCTTTGACGGGGTTGATCTTGGGAGGTGTCCTGGGCTTACTTCGGTTTCGCGAGTATTGCATGAGACTGCGCGACAAGGGGGGCGTTCTGGTCTGTATAAAAGATCGAGTCGACTGACCCAATGTCAGTGTTACCATCAAACATGGCCTACAAGGTACGGAGTGATTTCGGTGTGATAGTGAATTGCTGTGATAGTGAAGTGCTGTACAGAATATTTTTATAATATTTTGCTAGTCATTTTGGTAAATGCTATTTGGAATATTTTTATTTTGTTCTAGTTGGTTGTTTTTGCTGCCGTTGCCGCCGTGGCTAGTGCCGGCCTCGTCGGACCCGCCGTTCTGGCCCCAGGAGCCAGGTTGGGCCTCGCCGCCCCCGCCATCGGTCTCGCTCCCCGTGCCATCGGCCTCGCCGCCCCCACCATCGCCAAGACCGTCGTCGCCGACGAGTACGACCCCCACCCCCAGTACAGCTACGCCTACGACATCCAGGACGCTCTCACCGGAGACTCCAAATCCCAGCACGAATCCCGTGACGGCGACGTCGTCCAGGGCCAGTACTCCCTCGTTGAGCCTGATGGTTCCGTCAGGACCGTCGACTACACCGCCGACCCCGTCAACGGATTCAACGCTGTCGTCAGCAAATCCGGAGCTGCCGTCGTCAAGGCCGCCCCCGTCGTTGCCGCCCCCGCCATCCACGCCGCCCCCATCGGTCTTGGCCTCAGGACTGCCCCTCTTGGTCTCGCTTCTCCTCTTGGACTCAGAGCTGCCCCTCTTGGTCTCGCTTCTCCTCTTGGACTCAGGGCTGCCCCTCTTGGTCTTGCATCTCCTCTTGGACTCAGGGCTGCTCCTCTTGGCGCTACCACCCTCATCCACTAAATGAACTGATCTCGCCTATTTATTTCCACAAAACAAAAAAATACAAAAAACAATAAAACCTCATTGTTCCTATTTTTGAGTTGTTACTTACTCCCCACCTCTTATTTTCCAGTTTTTAGTAATTCTAGTGCCTTATACCTGTCTCTCAAAGGTGATATAGCACTCCTTACCACACTTAGAATACATAGAGAGCTTGGTGCCACAAAACAATCTGATTTCGAAAAAACTGTATTTTATGTAGTTTGATCTTGCTTCTCCTCTTGGATTCTGGGCCACCCCTCGTGCCGCTACCACCCTCGTCCACTAAAAGAACTGATCTCCTCATTTACACAAAAAAAAGAAAATAAAATAGAATAAAAATAAAAATAAAAAAAAATAAAAATAAAAATAAATAAAAAATAAAACAAAAAACTTCATTGTTCCTACATGTGGTTGAGTTGTTGCATATTTATCTGCCTTATCTTTTGTTTGCTATTTTAAACGAAATCAAACGATATTTAGTTCATATCTTGCGGTTGCTGCCTTAATACTACTTCGTTCTTCGTACACGCGAACTTTCTGCTTCCTCACTACCAAAAGTTTCCAATTAGCGTTCACCCATGGGTGCGAAAAAAGTAATTTAACTATTTTTGAATGGGAGATGATTCCATTCTCAGAAATTCGACATAAACCACCTTAGTTAACCTTAGTTAATTCTTGTCCTACGAAAATTAGGTACTACATGATAGGGTGCTATTAAGTAGAAGGCACTAAGTAATTTCAATTCTGGCAAAACATAATTTGATAGGGCGATCTCTGGGGCGTTATGAGACTGTAGAAATGATGGGCTCATCCCTGATCAGCTGAGTGAGCTAAGTTCTCTCCATTTCACTCTAGGAAGTTGAAACTTGATAGATAGCCTCTCTGGAACATTAAGAATCGATTGAAATGATGAGCTCTTTTCTGATCAGCTGTGTTAATTAAATTCTATCATATTTACCCTAGGATGATAAAAGTTGATAGGGAGACTATCAAGACACTATGGAAATGATGGGCTTTTTCCTGATCAGTTGAGTGAGACAGCTTCTCTCTTGTTCACCCTGTGAGTGGAAAAAATGGGGGGGACCAGGCGATATTTTCTCTTTTCTTGTCATGTTCTCTCAATTTCTGCTTTTAAAAACTTGAAAAAAAAAATGTCCAATAAATAAATAAAATTGAACTGAATAGAGCAAAATTTGAATTGATTTGTTAGGCAAAAAAAAAAAAAAAAAAAAAAAAAAAAAAAAAAAAAAAAAAAAACTGGCAAAGGAATAACCTGAAAATAATGATCATGACCGGGTAATCACTGGAAATTACAGGGAGCAGAACACCCACTCAGCCTCAGCTTTGGAAGACATCTGCGAAACATAGGTGATACCGGATCCGCAAGGCGAAACGCTTACAATCCACACAGGACATTCACCGCGGTGCATTGACTTCAGCAGATTGTAAGAAACAATACAATCAGCAGCCCCACGGCCTCGAAAAGTTAGAGTTTCTAGAAAAGCCGAATATCAGCAACTTGCCACGCGCGGCCAAAATCAACGATGTCAGTATACCCCGCCAGGACGTCGAAGCCGAATCTAACTGGATCCCCGAAATACGACAGGATCACAAGGGGCGTAACGACAGCCCCCTGTATTCTGAATTGTGGTTTCCATAACAACTGACAACCATTTCAAAATTCCCCGAATTTCCACGTCTTTTCTACGCCTCCTGACATGCGCAGTAGAGCAACTAAACACAAAATTGTGAGAAGAACAGATTCATTCAAGCCTGGACCCTCGCACCGTTCATGTAAGAACCGGTAACACGGTGTCAAAGTGGTGTCTTGAGAACTGTGTTTTCTGGAAATTATTGCGGCTGAATCCTGTGCACATTTCGAGTCTTTGAGTGTTCACAGTGCACCTCAACCGATCATTGCCACGGAATTAGCCACCCGCGAAAACCGAGGACGGTAGAAGACATTAGGAGTCAACATCTACAGGGAAATAGCGGAATCTTAAGGTACCTTATACAACTTAAAGAACAACGACACCATCGTTGCAATTAACGTTTGAAGCCAGCATTTGTCACAGTACCTGCGGAAACAGTTCAGCCGACTCCTCCTTCCCTGTCTGCGCTTCTCCCGAGGACGACGAAACAAGTCGCATTTTCGTTGGAGGGGGAATCTATGTAGCGATGCTACACTCATTATTATTATATCATCTGGGTATCAAAATTAATGCGTTTCCAAGGTTTCCTGCAAATTCGTTCCTACACAAAATTATCAATCGCGGCCCAAAATTCATATAGTTAAGTTCCTACATTTAGTTGTAAATTTTCATTTTTAATATACAAGTTTATTGTTAACTTGTCTTCTTAATTAACCTTGCACCCCACAAACTACTGTAATGCTTGGCAGTAGGAGTTGGGTAGGGACCCTTAAGATCAGCAACACAAGTGCGAATTGTGACAGTTCCCGTCATAATCCAAGAGAATGCGCTTCCGTCGCTCTCGCGTGTAGCTTCATCCTCGTGTTCTTGAAAGGCTGCGTTTGGCGATAGATGGGGATCCGAGAATCGGAAAACCAATCTACTACGATCATAGCACATAAATGCTGTTAGTACGAGTGGTATATCTCTTACGGGATACTTTCACCCCCCCCCCCTCTCTCTCTCTCTCTCTCTCTCTCTCTCGAGGATTTAGGCCCCATTGCACCTCTGGGGGGTACCTAAGTCCTCGATAAAAATAAAGAGCTACCTATATTATTGGTTTTATAAAACAGTTGTTGTTGCATGTTTTCCACCAATTAACCCCAAAATTGAAATGGCGCTTAGCAGCCAATACCGCCCCAAAATAAATTTTACAGGAAGTGGAAGGGTGTCCTGAACATTAGGACTACAGAAGAAAGTGGGACACTTTTACCCCTTTGGAAAGAATTAGGCCAGCTATCGGAATAATGTGGAATGCGCACACTTGTTTTTCTGAAACGGAATACCAGAGAGTTCTCTGAGGCACCAGCTCTTGTGACACTCTATAAGACTCTCGTGCAGCCAACTCTGGAGTATGCATCAGTGATTTGGAGTCCATATTATGAGTCCCATATTGTGCAAATTGAACGCGTCTTCAGGGCTTTCCTCCGTTACCTGGCATATAAGCTCTCCATTCCTCGTGAGAATTTGGACTACCAACTACTCGCTCGTCGCTTCAGCTTGATGTCTCCACGTGACCGTCGCCTGTGTGCGGATGTTACATTCCTTCATGGTTTGCTGTCGGGTCGGATTGATGCCCCTGATCTCTTGGCTCAGGTTGGCTTTCTCGTACCTCGCCTCTCTTCCCGTTCTGTCACGCCTTTTGCCATCCCCTTTTCTTCCACAAATTACTTATATCACCGCCCACTGAGCCGCCTTCCTCGCCAAGCGAACCTCCTCTCATCATCACCTCCCTTCATCGACATTCTTTCTTCGCCCATCTCAACCATCAAATCTCAACTTTTCCGCCACCTCTGCTTGGATACCCCTCAATAACTTATTTTGCCAATCTGTGTCTTTGGTGAAGCAGTGTGACTCTCTACTGTGGTTCCATTTCATATATTTATAATTAACTAGCCGCTCCGGCTCGCTACGCTCGCCTCCACGTCCAGCCGGGGGGCAAGCCCCCCGGACCCCCCATTAAGTTGCTCGCTTCGCTCGCAAGTGTGGCGTGTAGGGAATATTGCTCGCTTCGCTCGCAAAGTCTGGCATGTAGGATATGTTGCTCGCTTCGCTCGCAAATTCTGGCATGTAGAAAATGTTGCTCGCTTCGCTCGCAAAGTATGGCATTTAGGGGATGTTGCTCGGTTCGCTCGCAAACGGTAGATCTCTAAGGGTAGGTTTAACTTCTGTAGGGGATGCTGCTCGGTTCGCTCGCAAACGGTAGATCTCTAAGGGTAGGTTTAACTTCTGTAGGAGATGCTGCTCGCTTCGCTCACTTGAGGAAGTTATACTGCCCCCGGACCCCCATTAAATTGCTCGCTTCGCTCGCAAAATGTGGCATGTAGGGAATTTTACTCGCTTTGCTCGCAAACGGTAGATCCCTAAGGGAAGGTTTAACTTCTGTAGGGGATGCTGCTCGCTACGCTCGCTTGAGGAAGTTATACTGCCCACCCAACTTGGCAGACGTTTTTTTCTGTTGGAAATTCTTACAAACAAATTAAATCTCATAAAACTACGTGGAACCACGAAAAGTTAATTAGGGGATGTTGCTCGCTTCGCTCGCAAGGTATACATGCGATGTATTTCAATTGAAACATGTAGGGGATGTTGCTCGCTTCGCTCGCAAACGGTAGATCTCTAAGGATAGGTTTAACTTCTGTAGGGGATGATGCTCGCTTGAGGAAGTTATACTGCCCACCCAACTTGGCAGACGTTTTTTTCTGTTGGAAATGACTATCAAACGCGGCACATTATGTGGAACCACGAAAAGTATAGTTATGAGAACACTTCAGTACTAACAGTACAGTCAGATGTTGAATGTTTGTAAGTATTTATTTTCCAGTTCTATTTTTCTAAAGGTATACCTGTGTAGGAAAAAACCGGTATTTATTACGTTGAAATGAGTCATCGACTCCCTTCAAGACTTAACTGCGTAGGCTAAGTGCGTCGAACCATTGTCCCTTTCAGGTAAGCAACGTTGTGTAACGGCGGCCCGGGTCGATTAAAAATGTAATTTTAACGATTCGCCTCGCTTCCGCTCGCGATTTGACCAACTTAACGTCACTTTTTTCGATATCCGACTTCGGATTCAGATTCGGCGGACCCACAGCTGTATTTCGCCCGCGAAAACCGTTCCGAAAAACGTACCTTTATGGGGTATATTTTAATCGGAAAAAACCAAGTTTTTCGGCGGACTTTTCGAGAAAACGGGTCCGTACTCTCGCATTTTTTTAACGCATTTCCCGATACTTTTTTCGCGATCCGATCGAGCCGTCGCCTTCCTCGTAGGAAAACCTACGAAACCCGTATTTTTCCGGAATTGTCAACGGCCGTTTAGAGGGGTAGGGGAAGCGGAGAAGTCCAAAAAGCGCACATTAATTCTTACTTCGACCCCCCTCCCGCCCTACGGCCCATGGTTCGGGTGGGATTAGAAAATTTTAAATTCGCTTATACACCCTATCGGAAAATCCCAAAAAGATCCCCCCACTCGTAGATCCGGCCCACTCAGCCGTTTGGCCGTGCATAGACACGACAGACAGACAGACAGACAGACAGACAAACAGACGGAGTTTCATTCTTATAAATAATAGAGATTTAGGTACTACCTGTTCACTTTTCTTTTTTTCTCTCTCTTGTAATTGGGTTCGTCCCGTATCTTCTAAATAAATAAATAAATAAATAAATGTGCGTATAAGCGTCCCCAAACCAAGTATGGTTACCCTAAAAGTCTGAAACTACATAAAATACAGTTTTTTCGAAATCAGATTGTTTTGTGGTAGTCTCCATGTTTTCTATGTATTCTAAGTGTGGTAAGGAGTGCTATACCACCTTTGAGAGATAGGCGTGCGTATAATACGGCATTGGAATAACTAAAAACTGGAAAATATGAGATGGGGAGTAAATAGCAATTCAAAAATAGGAACAATGAGGTTTTATTGTTTTTTGAATTTTTTTGTTATGTGGAAATAAATAGGCGAGATCAGTTCATTTAGTGGATGAGGGTGGTAGCGGCAAGAGGAGCAGCCCTGAGTCCAAGGGGAGATGCAAGACCAAGAGGGGCAGCCCTGAGTCCAATAGGAGAAGCAAGACCAAGAGGGGCAGCTCTGAGTCCAAGAGGAGAAGCAAGACCAAGAGGGGCAGCGTGGATGGCGGGAGCGGCAAGGACAGGGGCGGCCTTGATGACGGGGGCAGCCTTGACGACGGCGGCACCGGATTTGCTGACAACAGCGTTGAATCCGTTGACGGGGTCGGCGGTGTAGTCGACGGTTCTTATGGAACCATCAGGTTCGACGAGGGAGTACTGGCCCTGGACGACGTCGCCGTCGCGGGATTCGTGCTGGGATTTGGAGTCTCCGGTGAGAGCGTCCTGGATGTCGTAGGCGTAGCTGTACTGGGGGTGGGGGTCGTACTCGTCGGCGACGACGGTCTTGGCGATGGCGGGGGCGGCGAGGCCGATGGCGCGGGGAGCGAGACCGATGGCGGGGGCGGCGAGGCCCAACCTGGCTCCTGGGGCCAGAACGGCGGGTCCGACGAGGCCGGCGCTAGCCACGGCAGCAACGGCAGCAAAAACAACCAACTAAAACAAAATAAAAAATATTTCAAATAGTACTCACCATAAAAATTCAAACGAATAATTCAACATAATTCATTTCGACACTTCACAATCACTGGAATTCACTTTAACACCGAAATCACTCCGTACCTTGTAGGCCATGTTTGAGGATAAAACTGACTTTGGCTCACTCGACTCGATCTTTTATACAGACCAGAACGCCCCCCTTGTCCGCTGTCTCATGCAATACTTGCGATTCCAAAGTAAGCTCTACACCCTTCACAAGACGAGCACTAGTCGATGGAGTAGTTAACTTAATATTTAACTGAATATAATGAAATGAAAATTTTCATTGTATTCAACATAATATTAAGTTAAAATTATGAAAGTATTCTGTCAAAAATTCGATAAGTTTTCAGTGGGCTGTTGAGTAAATTCTTATTCCGAAATTCGAATTATTTCGTCATTTACTTTCCTTCTCATTCTACTTGATAGTGTTCTAACTACGGCAAACATCAGAATCTGAAATTTATGTGATTGAGAAGGAAATGATATCAAGATTAACTTTAGAACAATCATCAAGTAGTTTTGGGCTGACAATGTTTTTGGAATCATATGGAGATGATGACAGGAATGGAAACCCAAGATAATTTAAAATAATTTTCATGTCTATCGAACCGTAGGTATGGTGGACCGGGGGTTGATGGTAGTATGGTGGTAGGTGTAGTGGTTTTGAGGACCGTTCACTGTGGAATGGACGTTCAGATGAGTAAAATTTTTTTATTTTAATTACATACTACTACACACATGCTTACTCATGTGTGTTGGAATATGTAATTGTTATGAAACGACCAACAAATAAAGGAATGTGAATTTGTTGATATCTACACTATTATAAAGATAAAATTTTTTGTAGGGCTGTTGAGAGTCGATTTTGGGGGGAAAATACTCAGAATGTCATGCCAACGTTTCGTTCTATTTGTAGAACTCCTTCAGGGCTAAAAGAATATATGATACAATCGATTGAAATAACTGAAACATTGGTGCTATAAATCTCAGCTGTATCTACATAAAAATATTGACATACTATTGAGGAAAAATATTGAGGTACTGCAAATCTTAGCTATATCTGCATAAAAATATTGACAGTTTTAAAAGAGCCCTGCAAGAGCCCTACACCAAATTTCATCTTTACATAGCGATCAAAAACTAAGTCACATTATACTATTATATATACAAATCTAATTAAATAATGATCTGGTGCCTGTGTGTGTGTAAAACGTAAAAACTACTAGACCCATTAAGCAGAAATTGTTCAGGGACATCCTTAGGGTCCTCGGTTAAAACATAGGCTATACTACGATCCTCCAGACTTACCTACTCCTTCCTCGAGGTCTCGGCTTTCCCTAACGACGTCGCCCGGGTATACAACTTTGTAATTATAAGGAACTAGAGGCCTGTTAGGGCTTGGAAAGCCCTGATCTAGTCCGTATAACAGTAGCACCTAACAGGAACTCAGCACATTATAGTAACGATATAATCGGTCCGCGAAGTTCTTCACAATTTCAAAGATCGTTCAGAAATAACTCTTCTAGATGTTAGTAACTATACTACGTTTATTACTTACCTTGGCAACTGTTGTTATTGCCACAGCCTAATAAACAGAGAGTCTCCCTATCAAATTTCAACTTCCTACAGTGAACAGGAAAAAACTTAGCTCACTCAGCTGATCAGAAAAGACCCCATCACTTCACTCGTCTCTTAATGTCCCAGAGAGTCTACCTATCAAATTTCAACTTCCTACAGTAAACAGGAAAGAATTTAGCTCACTCAGCTGATCAGAAAAGACCCCATCACTACGTTTCTTACTTACCGACACTTTTGCAACAAACTTGGGGCCTTGCTGATTCGGAATTATATATAAAGACCGTTAGGAATTATATAAAGTCCGCTAAGTTCTTCACTTTCACTTTCTTCGTTTAGAAATAACTCTCCTAGATGTTCGTAACTACACTACGTTTCTTACTTACCGTGAATTGATGGCAACTGTTGTTACCGCCACAGCCTAATAAACAACTCTCGTTGATAAGGACCGCCTAGAACACGATCAAGGCGGGTATAGAGACGAACGGCGACACTTTTGCAACAAACTTGGGGCCGTGCTGATTCAAATGAGCAGTCTAACACTAAAATCGGACCGCGAAGCTCTTCACAATTTCAAAGACCGTTCGGAATTATATATAAAGATAACCTGACACGCGTTGAATTTCCCCCGTCAAATGAGGATGGGGTGGATTCACAGGGAAAGAAATTTCGATTACAAATTCAACGATGCCTAAACAATTTTGGTGGGTTAAACCGAGCAGTTTTTATTCTTTAAGATATATATATCCAATAATGTATATTCAAATCGCCTTATAAACTGCAGCGACGTGTAACTGCTCCGAACTTGTACTCCGATGCGATGAGTTACGTATGCTTGCAGAGAATCCTGAGTACATAAATATTATGGTGCGCACTAGTGCTGGTGTTATTGTAAGTTGGAACGCTTTGGTCAATATGGCATTGAGTTGGCATTAAGAATGCAAGATTTTTGTTAAATGTAAGATGAATCATACCACCAACTAGTGCAGACGGTAAACAGTACCTACCCGATATTATGAACGGGACTTTCATTTGGATACAATTCGATGAAAGTCGAGTTCGAATCGTGAACAAAACATGATTATACATCAGAGTAGGCCGTGTGATTTCAGATTGGTCACTGAATGAGTGTGGGGCAGGTAAGTGGGCCCAGTGCCCAAAACATGTCTGATTTCATTATTTAGTAGCTGTGCCTTTCGCTTCGCTCGCTCGTCCAAAACATGAATGCAGATCACAGTGCACCATCAGATAAAATTGTAATCAATTATTGTGGCAGTACTGCCCGGGAAATTCAGGCAGTTGCTATACCTACTATCCCCAAAAAATTAATTTAAAAAGTAAAAACAAAAATGATAAATAAAAAAAGTCCAGTCATGCAGCATGACCCCATGAGCGAATTTTTGAATAGTGAACTCATCAGTTGTGATTATTTTTTATTTTTTTTATTTTTTATTATTATTATTTTTTTTTTTTATTTTATTTTTTTTTTAACAAGCACCTACTACCTACGTTTTAAACAGCATGGTTCTAGGATTGGTTATACAGGGATACTTCCATAAGAGTAGTTCAATCTGAATTTGGACGTTTCATGCAAATATTACCGATTTTTACAACTAGCGAACGGCATTATTTTGATTTTTGACCGATTTTTCAACTTTGAAATTTTTGAAAACTTGATGCATATTCTTATAGGAAATTTTACGCTGATTCTGAATATACCACATGTTAGTATGCTGAAAAAATTATTTCGCACAACAAATCGCAAAAAACAGGCTATTTTGAAATTGTTGACTACATTTTTGAAAATTTCAACCCGAAGATGTAATCCGATCATGCTGGCCAACGATGCACGCATGGCACGCTTGGCAGGGGGTCACGGTGGGTGGTGAGGGGGGTGAGCGGGGGGTGGCGTGAGAGGAGGCGCCGCGGCACCTTGTGGTGGGTACGGCGTTCCTTCGAGACATGAATATACGTTTTTTTCTAGGTCATATTTGTGTGTTAATACCAATGCTTTTCCTACGCATATTTAATAACATATCCTCTCGACTTTTCGTAAGTACTTAGATAATGGTATTATTAAGGCAATAACTATTTGAATAGATAGGAGCTCAAATCGAGAAATATAAACATGCGTATGTAATTATAGAAGTATAGGTTGTAGCAACTCGAAATAGAACACGCCGAGGAGTCTGGACGGGCCTTTTGACGTACGCAAGCCAACTAAAACTACGATCATACTCAATTGAAAAAATAATAAGCCTTTGTGGATTAATTTGCAGCGTTTTGGTTTATTATTTCCAATAATAAGCCTATATATGATCGTGTAGCAAAAAATTTGTATAACCCCCCCTCAAACTTTGTCACTTTACGTTTCAAGGTGCTTAGAATCCAAATTTGAAATGTCCGTCCGCCGTTCGGGCCATAAAAGGCCTTAGAATTGACTTAAAAAATTTGTTCTTTCGCACATAGACTCCACCTTGGGTCTAGTTGGTCCTAACTTCTCGCCAGCTCGATCGCTCCACACCCATGGGTGCTATGAGCCAAAAGTAGGTGAAAAAGTGTCTTTTTTTTGTGTATATTTCAAGTTGTATAGAAATTGGTGATTTATGAGTGAAAAGAAAATGTTAGCTATTAATTTTATGGAAAAAAAAGTATTCTAAATGATACTCTTCTATTCAAGAAGAGATTTTGGATTTTACGCTATTTTTTGCAATTTTATAGATTTTTTAAAACAAAATTTAATGAAGTTCATGTTTTTAGCACAATTTCGTACATAAATTGTTGAATGTTCTATTTCATAGTTGATAAACTTCATTTGACCAATCGTATGCTAAAAAATATCAATTTGAAGATTCTTAGCCATTTTCAGTGATTTTGTCAGCACATTTTTTGAAATTTGACCAATTAAATGATATCAATATACAGTATAGGTAAGTAACACTTTTATGTGTCGGAAAGATGGCTTGTTAATAAATTGTTATGTTTATCAACTATATTAAAAAGCGTAAAATTGTGAGATTCCGCTGCTGTAATGGATTGAACCCATTTGTGAGGTCCGAAGCTCCGAGTTCGATACTAAATATACTATAAGCGGCGTTTAATAATTATGGACCAGAGATCTACGTAGAAGGACTGTCTAATACATAAATAATAAACCTTATGTGTAATAATTTGCAGCGTTTTTATTACATATTCATGGTGATAATGGAAATTTCTATGTTTCTAAATTTTGATTAAAATAAATATAACGCAATAATCGCTAAACCATTCATATTTACTCGGAGTCAAGTGTCTTCCGGGAGTAATGAGGACATTTTGTGTAGGGGAGTAAACTGTCCAAAACTGTTGAAGGGTCTGCAGATTAACACCATTCCTTACACCATAGGAATAAAAATCGTCGACAGTCCGATGAAAACGATGAAGGTAGGACTAAAAATCAAGGACCAGATAAAAACATCGCCAACAGCCACATAGAATACATAAATCCACACACATAATACACACATCATCGACATTGCGTTACATGTCATGTAATCATGAGTAGGATCGTCCTAGCATGACACCATCCACTGTCGTCTACCATATTATGTGGTCCTTACAATGCATTGTGTCTTCGCATCAAGATTTTCCCCCGACTGCCACATAGAATACACAAACCCACACACGTAACACACACACTTCATCATCGTCATTGCGTCACATGCCCTGTAATCATGAGTAGGATCGTCCTAGCATGACACCACTCACTGCCGCCTAACATATTATGTGCTCCTCACAATGCATTGTGTCTTCGCATCAAGATTTTCCCCCGACTGCCACATAGAATACACAAATCCACACACATAACACACACATCATCATCGACATTGTGTTACATGTCCTGTAATCATGAGTAGGATCGTCCAAGCATGACACCATCACTGTCGTCTACCATATTATATGCTCCTCAAAATGCACTGTGTCTTCACAAACATAATACAGTCTTCGCATCAAGATTTCCCCCCACGTAGTCAACCGCAATCGCCCACACCTTCAATCTCCCGTCACAATGCATCTCTGTAGAGCTTTCGGAAAGACAGAATCAACAGATTAATTGCTCATTTTCCCCATGATCGATATTGTTCTGTACGGCGAACCTTGCGTTCTTCAGCGATCGTCACACAAAGCACTTTCTGGGCTAAACCTCTCAAGACTGAGTAACGTAAGAAGGTTCGCTTTTGTGTTTCAAATGAGCTTCTCATTCATTAGCGGTCTTTCTGGTCAATGAGGTTCCCGCTTTGTGGGGGTTGACCTTCAAAACAACTTGGGAACTGGTTGGTCGGAAAACCTGTGGCCACGTCATATTCTACATTTTCCGAATTAGTTATATTCTAATTAGTTATGCGAATAAATAACCGATTAATCTAATAATTCGATATTTTGAACTATTTATTTACGATAATTTAAACGCCACCACATTTGCCGATTAATCAAAGTTTGCAACCGACTGCTCGATTTTTGATGGAAGCTTTTACTGATAGAGGTAACTGCCTGCTGTAAACGTCACTGCTGAGTTAATTTAAGGTTACTTCTTACGTTTGCTCTCGTGGACATAATATATAACTTATCTATGAACAAATACTGTGACAGAACGATTTATTTCCGAAAGAGCGCGGTCTACCTTTCGTCTCAGCGTTGGGTTGATCGACGCTTTTTCTCGCGTTCTCGAGCTGCTGCGGTTCGAGATGTAGCCTCACCCGTTAGATCGGGAAGGATATTCTTCAAACGCTGCACATTATGGGCCAGTAGGGAAAGGGGCTCTCACACCTCTCCTATGTTTATTAATCACACAGATTTCGGCCCAGATTCGGCTAGTCCATTCGATTGAGAAAAACGCTGCAAATTATTTCACAAAGGTTAATTATTTTTTCAATTGAGTTTGATCGTAGTTTTAGTTGGCTTGCGTACGTCATAAGGCCCGTCCAGACTCTTCGGCGTGTCCTATTTCGAGTTGCCACAACCTATACTTCTATAATTATATACGCATATTTATACTTCTCGATTGAGCTCCTATCTATTCAAATAGTTATTGCCTTAATAATATCATTATCTAAGTACGTACGAAAAGTCGAGAGGATATGTTATTAAATATGCATAGGAAAAGCATTGGTATTAACACACAAATATGACCTAGAAAAAAACATATATTCATGCCTCGAAGGAACGCCGTACCCACCTCATGGTGCCGCGGTGTATTATATGGGTATAACACGTAAAAGTAACAAATTTCCATTCTCCTACACCCCTCTGCTACGCCCCTGGTCACTCCAACCACCACAAGGTGCCGCGGCGCCTCCTCTCACTCCACCCCCCGCTCACCCCCCTCACTACCCACCGTAACCCCCTGCCAAGCGTGCCAGGCGTGCATCTAACACGTCTAACACTCAAACCCCGAAAAAGACAATTTTTCGCCCGTTTTTGGCCTATAACATCTATGCGAGTAAAGCGATCGGGATGGTTAAACGTTACGACCAACTAGACCTCAAATGGAGTCTATGTGCGAAAGAACGGGTTCTTAAAGTAAATTCTTAGTCCTTTTATGGCCCGGACGGCGAACGGCGAACGGCGGAGGGCGGACGGACATTTCAAATTTGGGTTCTACGCACCTTGAAACGTAAAGTAACAAAGTTTGAGGGGGAGTTATCCAAATTTTTTGCCACTCGATCACATAGGCTTATTATTGGAAATAATAAACCAAAAATTGATAACTATTTCCTGACAGAACTCCTTAAATATTTGGCTATTAAACTGTAGGCCATTGTCCGACCAAATTCATGGGGGATTCCAAATCGGCAAAATAACTGTTTCAAATGGTGGATCACTGTTTCGGAAGTAGTGGAGGTTGTGGGAAGCAATTTTAGCCTTCGAGAAAAATAGTCTTGAACAATTAGGTAGTGTTTCCTTTTCAGTTCCATCATATCCATACCCAGGAAAGACCATGGTGATGATGGAAACTCAATTGGTAAAAGAGGCTCTTTCCTATTTTTACGATTTTGGATACAAACATAACACCCAGAAACGTGGTAAGGCACAGTTCAAGACGGTCCTTGAAGTTCTGCATCACTCTTTGCACCATATCTTCCGGTATTTCCGCGATTTCTCGTCTTATTGACTGCTTCAATGCTTGAATGGTTCGTGGTTTGTCCACGTACACTTTAGATTTCAGGTGGCCCCAAAGAAAAAAGTCACAGGGGGTGAGGTCTGGGGAACGCGGAGGCCAGGGAACATCCCCATGCCGGGAGATCACGAGTCCGGGAAAAATCGTTAGCAAAAAGCCACCTGAAATCTAAAGTGTACGTGGACAAACCACGAACCATTCAAGCATTGAAGCAGTCAATAAGACGAGAAATCGCGGAAATACCGGAAGATATGGTGCAAAGAGTGATGCAGAACTTCAAGGACCGTCTTGAACTGTGCGTTACCAAACAGGGTCGTCATTTGAATGACATAATTTTTAAAACTTGATAATTTTTTTCCGATTTTTCGATTGTGAATAAAACTTACTGATTTTCTCTACACGTTCTGCTTATTTTTTAACTCTTTCTATTAACTTCGATTCTCTTCTTGCTTGCTTGAGACAAAATTTCAGATCGATTTTTAACCCATTTCCCGATATCCAATCGATCTGAAATTTTGCACACGAGTTCATGCTGGCGTACATTTTAATCTATCAAATTTTCGCGAAGAAAAAGTTA
The DNA here is from genome assembly GCA_030762985.1 of Adelphocoris suturalis. Lineage (NCBI taxonomy): Eukaryota > Metazoa > Arthropoda > Insecta > Hemiptera > Miridae > Adelphocoris > Adelphocoris suturalis. The sequence goes on along the minus strand of CM061041.1, from coordinate 17,558,274 downwards.
GTTATACGATAAATTTTCGAAAATTTGAAATTTAATATGGGACACCTTACAAGTGTTGTGTATTGTAGGGAGGAGGAGGAGGAGGAGGGAGGAGGAGGAGGGAGGAGGTGGAGGGAGGAGGATGAGGGAGGAGGAGGAGGAGGGAAAGAGAGGAGGGGGGGAGTGAGGGAGGAGGTGGAGGAGGAGTGAGGGAGGAGGAGGAGGATGAGGGAGGAGGAGGAGAAGGAGGGAGGAGGAGGATGAGGAGGAGGAGGAGGGAGGAGAAGGATACTATTGAACGTCTGCATAAAATGACAACGAATCCAGGGTCAATAAAATATTAAATGATTTTCCTTGTCAATTTAATTTAAGTTATTATCAATGTGATTTTGAAACAATGTGATTTTGTTTCAATTTACTGTTGCCAAGAAACTACCAAATATTGAAACAACAATAAGATTAACTGAGAACATGAGAAAAAGAAAGAGTTACATTAAAAACTTGTTTTTATGGGTTCATTTTTTTTTTAATCCCTATGATCGAATTTGTGAATGTTACAGGATTTTAAAATGTGTCCGTTTATTACGGACCACCCTGTATAAACAGTATTACTGTGGATCAATCTTGGTTCCTTTTGATGTATTACCTAGTAGCTCTTTTACTTTAGAAAAAGTACAACTTTTTACTTTGAAAATTCAAGAAAAACTATATTTTTCTAATTAGCAGCACTTGTTTTTTACTTTATAACATTTGCCGAAACGCGTGAATTTAATTATCCTAAATTAGGTGGCAAATCCTGCGAAATTGTCCCTGCAGGGGCGAGGGGAGGGAAGATGAAAAAACTCCAGTCCTTTCTTCCCCTGTGAGAGAGCGTCAGTTTAATTAATGGTACCGGTTTCGGTCAGTGGTCACAGACCTTCCTCAGCAACAAACCCAGAAAGCTCTGAGCACCCTAGGATATAAAATATAACAGGCATAAGCGTCAACTAAAGGAAACAGCGCATCAAGGCTAACTAAAAATAGAAGAAAAGTTCAATACCATACCTTGAACATCATCAACTATAGAGAATTCATAGAAAAAAAAAAAAAAAAAAAATCCTCCGTCAAAACTACAGTGAGGAGAGAGGCAACAGTGCCACAACCTCACAGCGCCTGGAAACAAAAGAAAGGGAGAACCCCACACGAGTACAACAATAGCCACTATCTAGAGAAAGCTAGGGAAGGAACATAGACTATAATTTAAATCAACAATAAGAGTAACAATCAAGAAAAAGACGATTGAGCTCTTGTGAGATGATGATCTCCTAATAGAAACTCGCGAGTAAACATTCACTTTATTATAGAAATGATCACGACGATTGAGCTCTTGTGAGATGATTATCTCCTAATAAAAACTCGCGAGTAAACATTCACTTTATTATAGAGAGAGGCTAAAGAGGCTACATACGAAATTACAGCTTCCTATAGTGTAAATGTAAAGTATAGAAATTACCTATTAAAATGATTTAACCACCGCTTCACAAATCAAACCGTTCTCGCAATATTCGGATCACCTGCTATGAATCACATAATCGAAACACCAGCTCAATGAAATCATCAGAAATTAACAAGCGGTTGCAATCATGTTCACAATATCAATATCTGAGAATGATCACCTGTGTGTAAACAATTATTCATATAACCATGCTCATAACTCAGCTTGTTGGCCACTCACTTCGCAGTAGTTAATATAGTATGGTTGGATAAATCGAGAGCTTTCGAACGAATGGTCAACAAATTTTGTTGGATGAAAAATGACGAAGTATCATACCCCTAGCAACGACTCGGTTGTAAGCGGAAATCATCACAATTATTGGCGCTACTTTCATCTCACTTTATAGTCTCACTTTTCGGCGGGGCATCCATCGCTAAAACATGATTCCATGTAAAAACGATGTTCCTTGGGTAACAATAACTAAAAAACAATATCTTTCAACAAAAGCTTCAGTCTAAGTAATTTGAAAGGGGGGAAAAACAAAAGGTGAAGCAAATTGCAATTTAAAAAAATGAGCTCTCAAAAAAGGGGTTGAACAACAAAACAATATAAAGCAACAGGTGGGGACACTCAAGAGAAAGAAAAAGAGAGATCTAAACAACCTAGGAAGGGACCAATATGGAACATTCATGGATTTCATTCCACCAACTCCATGATCCATTGGGGGACCAGAGAATTTAGTTTCGGGATTTAGGGACGTGAATTTAGTTTCAATATTGAAGTATCCGAACTGTAATTTAGAGAAATCTTGCATTTGCGACAGGTTTCCGTGTTCTGCACTCTTGAAGGTCGTTTCCGTCTTCCAAGGTCGAAAGAGTACAAGGCGCCAGCGACTCTCAAGAATGGAACCCTCGACGCGACCCAACTTCATAAAACATTCAACTGGGGTCACCGCATAAACGGCGATTAATGACGGGTGCGTCTGCCCAGTTGGACAATCGTCGGTCGACGCTTCCCTTGCATTCAAATCAGGCGACGTCCACCTGTAGTGGGGCCGACGTTGACCAACGCGAAGCGCTATATAAACCCCGGACGCCCACCGGTCAAGCATCGTCTTCTGCCGAAGTGTTCATCCCAACTACAACAATGAGCTGCAAGGTAAAGTGAAGTGACAGTGATTCTTCTAGTGCCTCGAATTTGACATAGCGATTTCAGTAAACCAAATTATAAAAGTGCAAAGCCTGGCAAATGAATTTAAATTTCATGGAATAGCGTAGCATAAAAACTAGTGATGCTAATGCTTTATAAATTCGGTTTAATGCAGTCTGCTGAATGAATGATTTGCTTAATGAGCTTAGTTTTGATAAAAAGCTTCAAGTAAAAAACAGATTACAACTCAGCGTGTACAAATTTTTAAAAATTAAGTTTTTGAATATTGTTTTGTATAACTCATAAATTGAAAAGGCCTTTAAATATGGAAAAGTCCCAAATTCGTCTAAGTCAACGGTTCTTACGTGACCCAGGAGTCCTGTAATTCGATCTTGATGATCTCTGCGAAAAACAATTCTCAAAATATGGATTCAGACAAGTTTCTAAACTTAAACTTGATTCAAAATTGATGATAATAATGAAAATTCACATGAAAAGTAACTGAATTGTGGCTTAGAAAATGTATCAAAACACAAAAGGTGGGTACAGCTTTCGTACAAGTACGCAACCATGAGGGACATTTTATGTCTTTGCGCCCCCTCATAAAAACTTCATAAAAATTTTGTTAAACATAAACACAGTCCGAGCTTCATCTCCAAGACTAGTACATCTCCAAGAGATAATTCGTTTATCGGTTGTTTGGTCTTGAAATTATGTCTTTACTTATATAAAGCTTGCGATCGTGTTCACACTATAAATGATTGAGAATGATCACCTGTGTGTAAACAATTATTTAAACAATCACGCTTATACCGCAGCTTGTCGGCCACGCACTCCGCAGTGGTTAACGTAATATGGTTAGGTAAATTGAGAGCTATCCAACGAGTGGTGAACGATTTTTGTACGATGATATTTGGCGAAGTTAAAGTTCCCCTAGCAACGAATCGGTTGAACGTGAAAATCATTAGAAATCTTTCATAACGCTTTCTTCGTCTCACCGAACGTCACACTTTTTGAGTTATGTGCCATAGTAAAGACATAAAATGTCAAAAACAAATTATATCTTGCTAAAACCATGTAGAAGGACTACAGAATAAGTTTCATTTGATACGAATTTCGTCGCAGTTTTCGAAATTACTCTTAATTTGACTTCCTTACGGATATTCAGTGCTCGTATGCATGAAAGGCGATTATCATGCATACAACTTTCATTTTTCTATCAAGCTAAGAAGCTATTACTTTCTCTTCATTTGATACAATGCTTCATCAATAGTTACGTTTCTGCAGGTGGTAGTTTAAGACTAGGTGGTTTTTTCGATTGATTTTTGTTGTTTAAGACGATTGCCATGCACATGATATTCATTTTTCTATCATGCTAAGAAGCGCTCTTCTCTTCATTTGTTACCAAGCTTCATCAATAGTTACGTTTCTGCAGGTGGTCGTTTAAGACTAGATTTTTTTTTCGATTGATTGTTGTTGTTTAAGACGATTGTCATGCATACGACATTCATTTTTCTATCATGTTCAGAAGCTCTCTTCTCTTCATTTGATACCAAGCTTCATAAATAGTTACGTTTCTACAGGTAGTCGTTTAAGACTAGATGGTTTTTTCGATTGATTGTTGTTGTTTAAGACGATTGTCATGCATAAGACATTCATTTTTCTATCATGCTTAGAAGCACTCTTCTCTTCATTTGATACCAAGCTTCATGAATAGTTACGTTTCTGCAGGTGGTCGTTTAAGACTAGATGGTTTTTTCGATTGATTGTTGTTGTTTAAGACGATTGTCATGCATACGACATTCATTTTTCTATCATGCTTAGAAGCTCTCTTCTCTTCATTTGATACCAAGCTTCATCAATAGTTACGTTTCTGCAGGTGGTCGTTTAAGACTAGATGGTTAATACTATTGTAATGCATTTTTAGTTTGAAAAAAACTAGCAATTGAGTTGTTTAATGTTTATTGTTGTAGTTGTTCGTTATTGCTGCCTGCATGGCTGTCGCACACGGAGCCGTTCTCGCCCCACGATTGGCCCCAGTCGTCGCCGCCCCTGCCGTCGCCGCCCCCGCCGTCCTCGCCCGCGTCTCCGAGTACGACCCCCTGCCCCAGTACAGCTTCGCCTACGACGTCCAGGACGCCCTCACCGGCGACTCCAAATCCCAGCAGGAGTCGAGGAACGGCGACCTCGTCCAGGGCTCCTACTCCCTCGTTGAGCCCGACGGTTCCATCAGGACCGTCGACTACACCGCGGACGCCGTCAACGGTTTCAACGCCGTCGTTCACAAGGACGTTGGAGTCGTTCGCGCCGCCGTCGCCGCTCCCCTCGTCGCCGCACCTGCCGTTGGCGTCGCCCGTTTCGCCGCCCCCGCCGCCCCACTCGTCGCCGCTCCTGCTGCCCCCTACTTCGCCGCTCCCGCAAGGCTCTCAGCTCCTGCTGCTGCCAGTTTGGCCGCTCAACCCCTCGCTTACATCCGTTAATCTGAACCTGTAAATTTACATAAAAAATACAACATCAATTTGAAGACACTCAGTTATTGCTAATTAATCCATTGTCCCTTTTATATACATCCTGCAAAATTATTGATCTTGAGCAAAACAATTATTTTTTCAATCAGGCTCATTGTTATGTACTTGATTTAGCATTATTTATTGACAGGATTGAGAAAGAAAAAAGTATTTTTTAATTGTTTCTACCCCCTTCTATTCGATTTTTAAAAAAATTATTCTATATCCATCAAGATACAAAGGTATGGTTAGGTACTAACTATGTAAACAAGAAAGTTTCCAAAAACATTTTTTGTTCAACATCAAATAGGTAGGAAAAGTTAATATTACCATGAGATTCATTAGCTCGCGTTGGGAAATGAGTTGCTGTTAGTTCATTCTGTTAATATTATCTTAGTAATACTCTTAAGCTCTAGTCAGTTTTTTTGTTATAGCATAATGTAACATAAAGCACACTTCCCTATAGTTTATTAAGGTAGATATTTTTTAAGGTAATCATTTTTGTTTTTTGCTCAACATTGGTTTCATCCATATAATAGAATACGTCGCATAGAATAGAACATATCGCGGTGTAAACCAACCTACATGGTAACCTTCAGAACAACTTTAACGATATAGGTTTCGTAAATTAATTGTACGTCTGCTTTCTGTTCATCAACAGACTTGATCGCCTGCATTTTGCATTAAATTGAATTTATAAATTAAACATTTCAAGCAAGTCCAATCAAGGATTGATTCATTTGGATCCATTGATTAAAGCACTACAAAGCAATGGTGTCTAGGTTACACATTTGTTTCAATACTGATTTCCACGTATATTTTCTACACAAGCGCGCTACACACATTTCAGTGGGTAAGAATCGAAAATCAAGGACTTATGTTCTATACTAGTAACTAATAATTGATCCCAAAATTGTTGCTTTACAAAGTTATATGTGTATATAATGGTACACAAGTATTTTTGCAGTTTAATTTTGTCAATATAGTTTTGTTAAAAAGCATCTTTGGACAATTCATAGTTGTATGGAAACCAAATGAACTAATTTTCACGAAAAAGCCACATCTGATTTTTTTCTATGAAGATAGGATTTACTTCTCAGTGAATAAGAATCATCAGATTTAGTCTGAGCATATATTTCAATAGAATTGGCCTCTTAGGATGATTTACTTAATTACTGGGACATACATTGTTGGACTTTTGAGGACGTATTTCGGTCATTCGTGAGGCATCTGTGAGCTCACCTGAAGGTTTGCCAGGGCGATTCTTCTGCCGGTCAGGCGTCGGCGTCGTACGTGACCTGCGTGGCTGACGTCGGCCTTGGAGACCTCGCCCGCGCAATCCGACGACCGAAGACGCCTCGAGAATCTCATAACGGAGGACCCGCTCGCAACACCTTCGTCACCATTGTCTTATTGGCCAATCACTACTGTTTGGGCTGCCTAATACGGCGAAACCTTCTTTTAACGGACGCCTCTTCATTGAGGAAAAACCTCCTTTCGGTGGATATCCCTAGGAACGCCGCACCGAGGAAAATTTCAAATACTAGGGTCTTATTATAGTTTTTCTAAACTTAGCACTTTGTTTCAAACCAACACAAAAAAAGCGGAGAATCCGGCGACCGAATTAGAGCGGACCAAATAGACCCGAAAACGAGGGAGAAATTACTTAGAAATTAAGAACGATAATATAAATTGGTCAACTATGTAGTAGCGGCGCTAGGCACATTAGAGATCACAAAGCTCCTATCAGTGGCTCTGGAAGTTTAAGCATGGAACATGCTTTAGCCTTGGACTAACTAGCGAAAAACGTTACGCGAGTGTGTCACAAAGCATGTTTTAGCCTTGGAGACTAACTATCGAAAAATGTTACGCGGATGTCACGAAATTTTTGACATTGAAAATGTCTTAATCGACGGGTTAACCGGAAATTTTGTTACGGAAATTTTGTTACGCAAAGAAAAAAACGTCACGCAATTTATAAAATCGTTGAAACTGAAATGAAAAATATAACTGAATTGTGGCTTAGAGAATGTATCAAAACACTAACGGTGGGTACAGCTTTCGTACAAGTACGCAACCACGAGGGATTTTATGCCTTTGCGCCCCCTCCCGCACCCACACCACTTACCACGTACCTCGTGCTTTATTATTATTATTTTTTTAATTTTTGTTTTAAATTTATAAATGAGTAACAGAAAATTACAATACAAATGTTATGTCTTTACTTAGGTATATAAAGCTTGCAATCGTGTTCACAATATAAATGATTGAGAATGATCACCTGAGTGTAAACAATTATTTAAACAATCGCGCTCATACCGCAGTTTGTCGGCCACGTACTCCGCAGTGGTTAACGTAATATGGTTAGGTAAATCGAGAGCTATCCAACGAGTGGTGAACGATTTTTGTACGATGATAACTGGCGAACTTAAAGTTCCGTAGCAACGAATCGGTTGTACGTGAAAATCATTAGAAATTTTTTATAACGCTTTCTTCGTCACACCGTAACGTCACACTTTTTGAGTTATGTGCCATAGTAAAGACATAAAATGTCAAAATGAGCCATTTAGGGTGAAGGGACCAGTGTTTGACCTCTCACCAAAATAATTAAATAATAAGGCATAAACGTCTTTTACGGGCTTGATCCTTTTGAATTTTGAGACAAATCACCTTCTCAGTGAAGTATAAAGGAAAAGGTTTCAGTCGGGTTTTTGTGAAATCTGGAGAAGGTTACCCAACAAAACCTCGTGTTCTCATTTCTTTGGTGCTGTTTCTTGTGATTTCGCTAACGAGGTAAGTATTTTATATTGCTTTACCATGTCCCCCACATTTTCAAATTCGATTGTCCCCATGGTTTTTCTCAATCAGTTTTTTTGTGTAGATTGCATTTATACTACCATTTTTTGGAAATAATCAAAGAATACATGTAAAAATGCAAATGTCAATTACTAGTTCCCAAACTCCTCTCAGTGATTGACAGTGCTGTCAATATGGATCTCTGTACGCTCTTGTCATTTGTTCTTTGTTCTTTATATTTATATAAACACATAGCAACTCACAAGCTGCTAGTTTACTATTAGAAGCGTATTGTACCTACGGTATCGAGAAAACATTGTAGGTACCTATTTCGTGATGATGCATATGGTGATATTTTCAACTTTGCCTTTATAAATACTCATATTAATTTTATTTTTAGATTAATAAAACTAGTTCAAATGGTCAATTTATTTATAAAATTTTGAAATAAATGTTTTGTTGACACACGGAATCATTCGTTGCAGAAGAACTGCTATGTCAATCATAGGGGGTCAATCACAGGTGCAACAAAAAATTTGGGTGTCAAATACTGGGTCAAAAAATTGATTTCGAAAAATCAAATTTACAATGTTTTGTGGTTTGAATTAGTGTTTTTCTAATACTGAGCAGTTTGATTACATCCTGATGCAGCAATAGATGAAAGATTAAGTTTGAAAACATAACTGAATTGCTTGTGAAAGCCAAAATTTCTCTTAAGGTATCAAACACTGGCCCCTCCACCCTAGGTGGATACCCTTGGGAACGCCGCACTGACGAAAATATGAGCCATTTAGGTGGGAAAAATTAGCTTCCTCACACATTGTAACGTGGACTTATAGAATTAGTTGAAGATCACAAATTTAACAGCCGACGGTCTGTTTGTACTGCAATGTTCTTGAAACTATAATTTTCGTGGTTCCACATAATCTATATATATTGGATAGCCCTTCCACGCAGATAAAAGTGGCCTATCTTTATTATTATCCTTTATTGTTTGCAATGTGTGCATGCGCACAGACTGCTATTTATGTGACGGCAATGACAGTTATAGGAGACCAGTGGCGCAGTTTGAGGAGGGGCAGGGTGGGCAGAGCCCCTCCATCAATCATAGAGGATGCAGAATTTTGTTTTATGGATACAATTGAAATTAATGATCGTAACCTTCTATTTTCAGTACCTACACCTTCAATTGGATAATGTAATTCGTAAAAACAATATACTATTATACGAATCTGCTTGCCTAGAAACTTTAGACGGTTTTAGAAATAAAGAAACTCTTATTAGGTTCATTTGTGTGAGGGCAAAATGGCGTGGATATTATAGAGCCTCACGGAGAGGAATAAAAAACACCTAGTCAACGAAACGGAAATGTGGATACTACAAACTGAAATCAAGTCGACCCCAACTACCTTTAGGGGCGAGCCCATATGCGATTTTTCCCTAGAAAAATATCCATAGCTCAGTATCCACAAAAATCCCCCTAGAACTTCCCCTACTTTTCACTGCCTACCTGATAACGCTTGGATCTTCGATCCAAAACAGTTTCCCTAATGAAATTCTTTAATTAATTTTTGATTGTTCGTATACCTTACATATCGTACCATTTACGTATTAAATCCCAGCTAAAATACAATAAATAGAAGACTACAGTGGTGATTGAAATAGTTTAATAGAAAAGATTAAAATATTCTATTGTAGCAATATTTATATTCTAACCTATAACTAGAATATTGGTGGTTTGAGTTTGTTTAGATTTTGTTTTGTTCCTCGCTATCGGTTCCATGCCTCGTATTTTATTTCGCGTACCACTTATATAATACAATTGTGTGAAATTGTCCAGATATGATTTTGCAGGCAGTAAGTCTTGTGTAATAGTATATACTAGGCCTCTATTCGTATTTATTGTAGTTTTTAATGTTCGGATTAGTTAATATTGTGTTATATTTTCTTCTATATAGTATTATGCTTTAGTAATCAATATGTAGGTTTGTGAATGCTTTAGTAATCAATGTAAGTGTACGTGATTTAAAATCATGACAAAAAGCCATTGAACTGGCATATGAACGTTTGGCAGTTTATTATACAGTATTCGTATATTCAACAAGTACCTATTAAAAATTAACACTAAAACGATAAAATAAAATGAAATTCTCAACTTTTTCCCCTCCATAAGAAATGGCTTAGCTACGCCATTGTAGGAGACCGTCTAGAAACTATCCCAAACAAAATCCTATGAAATTCATCAAAATCGTTCCATTAGTCTCGGAGTTTTGCCTGTGTCAATCGATATTAGTTTCGCTCATGCGCAGTGGTTATTACTCTACCAATCGCGATATAATTTATAGGGCATTCTTCTAGAACACATACCCAATGGCCTATCGAGTTTGAACGAAATTGGGCCAACATATGATGAGAAATCGACGGTTTGAGAACTTCAAGTTTGCGCATGCGCACAGGGTTCTGTTGACTCGACGGTATTGAAAGTTATAGGAGACTGACTGGGAGCTAACCCGCGCAATTCCCGTAAATTTCATCGAGATCGGACTGAAACTTGGTATAGTTTTAGGCGTAACAAGGATTTACCACAGACAGACAGACAGACGGACACGGAAGCGAAATCGATCAGCAAGCTCTGAAACGAAAAAAGCAAGTGGAAACTTTGATTTCAGAGGATTTTTTAAAATTTAACTTCAATCACGAACACAAAGCTTTGCTACCTTCAGTAGTGAGGAAGTACAACATCGTGATGTTTACTTCCCCAACAGAGAGGAAAGTCGAAAGCATTGTACTTCTAACAAACATCTCAGATGGAAACTGGTACAGATTAGTAACATTAAATCCACTTCAGCCTGTGATCGAATTCATATAATTATTTTCTTAGGCTATTGGCCAGTTTTACTTTCCGAACGTCACTTTCAAAGCATTTCAGGATTCGTTTCCGTCTCAGACCAAATACACTTACTGATGTACTACTTCCTAACCTTTTGGCCGATTTTACTTCCCAAACAGAGAGGGAAAGTGAAATGTATTGTACTTTTAGAAAACATCTCTTTCAATTAATTGCATTCATAAGTATCTAACGAATTAAATGTGATAAGAATTCGTTCGAATAACAAAGACCTTTCGGCAACATACCCTAAGCTGATTCTGGCGTATTTTTGTTCGACATTTTAATGTAATTTTGAATATTACAAGCATTTTCTGCGATTTTATGCGTTTTCCGAGATTTTGGTTTTCTGGTACGGCTTAAAAATGTTCAAAATAGGATTTCTACATGGAATGGCGGATATGGTGCAAGGCTGACAATAATGCGCACTTCTTAGATCATTTAGGGGGAAGAATGGACGATAGACTAAGTCGAGAAACGATCCCCGATAGTTTTCAACTAGAAATAATCGCACCTCAATAGGACTTCATTCTGGATAATAAAACTGCACAACAAGCATGAGAATGATGATGATGAGGATCAAAAAGATCGCCCATTTTGGTTTAACAGAACCCTAACAAATCGGTACTCAAATTCAAGCTTCCTGAGTAGTGTAAAAACCTTTGTTTCCCAAACATTCGAACCATATTCGTTTAAATTGCAAATGTGTGTAAAAAAACTTGGTCAGACTTGGTTAGATAAGAAAACAAGGGTGGAAGAGAGGGATTTTCGCGATTTTCTCCGCCCGCCTCCTACTTCCAAAGTGCGGGCAGTAGAAATCTCGCCAAGGAGGTGGGCAGTATAAATTTCGCCAGGGAGGTGGGCAGTATAAATCTCGCCAAGAAGGTGGGCAGTATAAATCTCGCCAAGAAGGTGGGCAGTATAAATTTTGCCAGGGAGCTGGGCAGTATAAATCTCGCCAAGGAGGTGAGAAGTGTAAATCTTTCCAATGGGGTGGGCAGTATAAATGTGCCAAGGAGGTGGGCAGTATAAATCTGAAAAGGAGGTGGGCTGTATAAATCTTGCCAAGGAGTGGGCAGTATAAATCTCGTCAATGGGGTGGGCAGTATAAATCTCGCCAAGGAGGTGGGCAGTATAAATCGTCAGGCGTCAGAGCGGAATGGTTGGCCTGCCTTGGGGCGTTTCGTTAGGCTGCAATGGCTGGGGTAAAGCCTGCAGGGGATGACCCCCTAGTTGGTTACATACAATATTGCCTCAGCGGCGTTCTCTGTGGCCAAGTAGTTTAAGACGAGATCTGAAGCCGTTAGGAAGCAGGTAGTCCAGGTGCCAGGGCCGAAAATAGGTAGTCATTTGATGAGAAGGTTTGAATTAGATTGAAAATTTAGTCCGTTTTGAGTGAAAAAATCATTATCTGCCATCTCAAAATTGGTGGAATACAAAATGGCGGCCTCATAAGGATGGCTTAATTTGCCCATTTAAAAGTTTTTCTATAATAATTCCTAAACCGTACATGTTACAGAAATTTTTACACGGAGCAAAGTTATAGAGCACAAAACAGCAAAACAATTCAATCTTAAAACTCTGAATTATCTCTTAAAATAAGCGAATTACAAACAATTGAAAATCATGGTAATTTTGGGCGAGTTCGCTCCTCCCTCCGTCTAGAATTTTGCCCTTCAAAATCACCTAGAGGCGTTGATATTGGACTGATTACAGTCTACTAAAGCTCATTCTATTCAAGATTGAATACTTTCAAAAGTTTGTATCGAGCAGATATTAGCTGAGACCTTTCCCCATTGACTTGGAGCCAAACTTATGAACTTTATGTCAATTTACACATAAATTTCGCAAAAACGTATTTCAATCAGACCACTTGGTTAAGTTAATGGAACTTGGTTTATTCTTTCATACTTGTTTCAAGTTCTAATTACTTGTTCATATACATTATAGTTTAATGTTCTTAATCAATTCAAGTTCTCATAGAAATTCGTTTCAAAGTAAATCCCTTCCACTGATCCTGGGATGTGCCTAGATTTTATCTTGAATTGTTACAGTCTTACAAGATAGCGTTTCGTATTTTCATGGAGGAATTTTCAAAATATTTAACTAGATATCTAATTCAAGATACTTTACACAAAACAAAATAAAAATAAGTTGCTAATCAAATCACTTTTACAGATCCAGGAGGATATGCCTACATTATATCTTGAATGGTCAATGTTACAAAATAAGTTGGCAATTTAAAATCTTTGAATTACTACGTTTGTAGTGGTAAAATTGTTCCATTCTAGACTAGAATAGACAACCTTTAGAATCATAACTAAAAGTTAAGGGTTTATATGTGAATAACTATCTTAATCTACTCAATTTACTGGTAGCAATTAGTAAGGTGAAGGCGACGAGGTGCGCGGGAGGAGGCGCGAAGGCCGGAGCCGGTGAGGTGAAGGTCGGACACTGGCCTTGCGCTTCGAGAGGACGGAACGTGAACTAGAAACAAGGGGCTCGCTTAGATTAAAACCCGCATAACATGTAAGTCGTGTAGGTCTCATTTCTCGGAATCCCGCAAAAGTCACGTCCCCCTCCATCGCTACTACACTGGCCAGGCATAGATTGGAGACTATAATATTCCACTTGAGTGAAATTCCTCATATAAGTTTGATATTATTTTCTTCACACTCTGGGGGGATGAAGAGAAGTTATGTAAACATCCTGAGTTTTCATGGGCCGCCCCAGTACATGATTCTCATATAGAGGGGATTTCCCCTCTTCCATTATGGAATTCAAAATATCCAGAGTTTTTTGCACAACTAGACTTAAATTGAGATCGAACAAAAAAATAATCTCGAAAATTGGTTGAGAATTGTGGCCTGGGCTGCGTCGAAAAAAATTTGTCACACACAAACACACACTTCTTTAAATTTATTTATTGATTTTTTTAAATAGAAAACTCCCTTCAAATGCGGAGGAGGCACACCATTAACTTGACAGACTAAGTAAATAAACAGAAGTGAAGAGGACGCCCAGGTTTACTCGACGCCAGCTCTAGGGATGAGGGAAGTTGCAGAAGGATGAGGAGGAAGAATGGGATGAAAGGAAGTGCCCCTATAAAATGACCACCAGTTCAATTAAGATCTCCTCAGGAAGCGGGTGGTGATACCACGGAGCACTCTCGCTGAGATGCCCAAATCGAGTAACTCCGTGGCGCTTTTCCGGCACCACACCTCGCGCCATGACATGGTCGCAGCCATTACCCTGATGTTGTTGGGCGCCACTCCTTTTAGCTCGGGAATCGCTTGCCGTAGATCATTTCTGGCATACTTATTTATCTTAGCCCGCGAGGTCTGCTTCATGTCCACGTTGCCACTGACAATCTGGACATCCTGGATTATAGCAGACCCATAGGGCTTGACAGCAACGATATCCGGCTTCTTTCCCCGGTCAATCGGCATGTGATATTTCTCTCCCATTCGACATCCCAACCACTGGACGACAAAGCGCGGCAACCGCATCGTATGGTATAATGCGAACACCGTGAGTACGAAGACACTTCTGCTCCACATGATTTCCACTGTCCTGCGACTACTTGATCACCTCACCTCACAGCAGAGCGAACTTCACGATCCAACTCAAGCAACCTCTCTGCAGTAAACCTACCAAAGACTAGCCTATAGGTTAGCTTTGGCAGTAAGTACGTGCAGAGGAGGCGCATCTTCTGCTGTGGATTAAATGGAGCCTTGGTGATACGAGCTAGTGCTCTACCAAGATCCGACGGCTTGCAGCAATGGTGGCCAAGCCCATGAAGTCAACTCCAAGGTACCGCCAAACCTCCAGCACGGATCGGGTGGGGATGAGTGACTGTCCTATGACAAAACATTCTTCATCCACCGCCTTCACCTGATGGTGGTGACCCGACGGGTCCATGGAGACTGACCTATACTTATCTGCGTTAACCACCAAACCACACCTGGCTAGCTGCTCAGCAAAGGCATCGAGGGCGATCTGAAAGTCCTCACGTTTGGCGAGTAGGACACACACACACACACACACACACACACACACACACACACACACACACACACACACACACACACACACACACACACACACACACACACACACAGACATACACCTTTTTTTTGGTTCACGGATTCGGTCTTAGAATGGTCTGAAACGGATTTTTATGCTGTTATTTTTTTTCTCTTATGCTTGGGTTGTCCCCCACACCCCTGGATCAATTTCAATAAACGTCCCTTTTATTAACGAAGCCTTTCCTTAGCTTCAAATGGGTGTCCTGAAAAAGTTGTTTGAGAGCCTAAACATACTATGCCCTTCAAAATTTCATTCGAAAACACCAATATTTTAGCAAATAAATTTAAAAAACTACGTACGTTTAAGTAGATTTTACGCTTACTACATTTTATCTTATATAAAAAGAGAATTGCGTAACAAATTGATAAGTATTTGAGTAAGGAAAATAACGACCAAAAATAACAATCGGGTCCTCAATTAAAGTGACCCAGCTTCTTAAAAGTCGTACATATTCGAATGATTTGATTATTATAGCATATTATTTGATTACAAAGGTAGTGCGAAGGCTGGTGATTTGTGGGTTTTGAGATCATGTTGACAAAACTTTTTTCGAATTCTGCCAATAACAGTCCTCTGAAGAATCGCGATATTCGGGAAATGACCCAGACACAGGTCAAGAGGTTAATTAACCTGGAGCCCAAGAAGGCCAGACCTCTCCCTCCAGAGACAATTCAATTTACATCACTTATGAGCTGCTCCTACTTGAGTACCTGTCCCACTAGTTATACTGTTCCTAACCAAATTACCACACCTTACCTTCTCAGCTTACCATAGCTATATACCCACTTACCGTAACTATCACTTATACCATTAACGAAACGATCGTTAACCCTCTTCGCCCACTGTTCATTAGGATTAACATGGATCATATTAATTGATCAACATTCTCAATAGGCTATTTAGTATCCATGTGTTTTGTAATCCACGTATTCATTATCGAGAACACTAAACCTTCCCTGAAGGTTATTGACACATTTCTGCGACGTTAACGTTGTTTTATTCACGTTTCTCCACCATTTTAAGCTCAAATGAGAGGCCCCTCCTACAATCTATCTATACATATAATAATGTAAAAATGTTGTGTGTTAGTACGAGTATGTATGTTTGTTGTTTATACAAATCCAAACCGTTTGACAGATTTCTACCAAATTAGGTACAGATATTCTTTAGGTACTGGAGACAGGAAATGGATGGAATAAAACAGGAAAAACGTGGTTTTTTTCAACAAATTTTGTCGACGCTGCCCAAGCTACAAATATCGACCGATTTTCGTGATTCTTATTTTGTTCCATCACTAATTCAATATAGTTTTGGAACTTCTATCAGGAGTTTCAAATATCATAATGGAAGGGGGTAAATGGAGGGGGTAATTGTAATAAATCATGATGTTTTAACTGTTATAAATAGTCGGATTTTCGTGGACACTCCCCTTTCAATTATGAATGTGGTCTAGTTTTGGAAAATATGTCAGAGTTTCAAATTTCATGCTGGAAGTACTGTGATGGAAATTGACTGTCGGTGTAGGGGGCTAATGAAGAGGAAAGGGAATTTTGAGAAGTCATGATATTTTTGTTTTTTCTCTTTTTTTACCTATCACCAAAATTATATACAATCCATCCATAGGGACTTACCTGTAATGAATGTATTACTTACCCATGTGTTTCATTTAAAAAAATAAATATTAAAAATGAAAATAAATGAATTAAATAACTCGGCGCTCCGCGCCTCGCCAGGGGGCAAGCCCCCTGGACCCCCGGTTACCTCTATTTACATACTTCGGACGAAATTATTGAAACACAGAATGTGTTTGCGTTGTCGCGCAACCAAGTGACAACCAAACAAGCGTCATTGTTTACTATTCATTTATAACATCAATTTATATAGTTATAGTATGAAACTACGAAAAAAAATACGAAATAAATTTGTGATAAATCAAGAGCGATTTATCAAGTAAATGTCCTAAAGAGGCTACATACGAAATTACAGCTTCCTAGAGTGTAAAGTATAGAAATTAGCTTTAAAAGCCACTCATCTGATCCGGACCCTGGACATCGTCAAGTAAATGTCCTAAAGAGGCTACATACGAAATTACAGCTTCCTAGAGTGTAAAGCATAGAAATTAGCTTTAAGAGCCACACATCTGATCCGGACCCTGAGCATCGTCAAGTAAATGTCCTAAAGAGGCTACATACGAAATTACAGCTTCCTAGAGTGTAAAGTATAGAAATTAGCTTTAAGAGCCACACATCTGATCCGGACCCTGAGCATCGTCAAGTAAATGTCCTTAAGAGGCTACAATTGAAATTACAGCTTCCTAGAGTGTAAAGTATAGAAATTACCTATTCAAATTATTTAACCTCCGCTTCACAAATCAAACCGTTTTCGTAATACTCAGATCACCTGCTATGAATCAAATCATCGAAACACAAGCTCAATGAAATCATCAGAAATTAACAAGCGGTTGCAATCATGTTCACAATATCAATTATTGAGAATGATCACCTGTGTGTAAACCATTATTTATATAACCATGCTCATAACTCAGTTTGTTGGACACGCACTTCGCAGTAGTTAACATATTGTTGGATAAATCGAGAGCTTTCGAACGAATGGTCAACGAATTTTGTGGGATGAAAAACGACGAAGTACCATATCCCTAGCAACGACTCGGTTGTACGTGAAAATCATCCGTCACACATTTCGTTACCATCCCGCGTTCCATTTTCGGCTAGTTAGTCCATGGCTAAAACACATTCTGTGTTAAAATAAATTAATTCATCGTAAAACGATTTCTCCATGTTTTTTTTTTCAAAAACTATGCCAATATTGTCTGTGGTTTAGGAACCAGAGACATTTATGAGATTGTTTTTCTAGAAAGAAACGCGTTGCTGTGGGTCGGTTCCCTTTTGCTGACCAAATAACCAGTTGGTAGTTATATCTCCTTTTGCGTCTGTCTGTATGAGAAAGTTTTCTTGTCACATTCAGAACCCTAATATTTCCACCTGATTTTCTTAAATTTGAATCGGAGTTGTGAGTAACGTTCGGCGGTACTATTAAAACAGCTTCATAGGTAAACACGTCAAGTCAGTGATGAATCAACGGTAAGACGCTTGCCGAGCCTTCAAAAAGTGAGTGGTCAGAACTTAGGGGTCGCAGTAAGTAAGTAAGGGTGGGAGACACCCTCCCTATTCCTCATATATAAGCTCAGATCTGCGAGAAACCGATCACATTTGTCGTCAGACATGGCATACAAGGTGAGTTATTTGACCTGTGTGATCTTAGCTGTGGAATCCAACGTGTTGATATGACTATTAGTGTGAAATCTGTGATCCGATTCACATCTTCTGTTCATTCTTCCATCTTATTACCTAAATACCTAAATGTGACAATGTTTCTTCATTCACACTACCGACTAGTTGCTACTACATTACACCAACGCAACGGCTGCTGATGTCCCATTAACCAAGCCAACGGACTTTATCAAGTTCACTCAGTAACTTATTCATTATTTAAAATTAAAATAAAATTTGTAACCAAAATAAGGTGCAGTGATGATAACTGACTACCTTAATCGAGTATGATATCTAATAACATTTGAGTAACCCGTTATTTCTTATTGCGTTTCAGTTTAGATCTTTTATCAAGATCCAATCATTTAGAGATTGGATTGAGTTGAACTAATGAAATACGCAACTAAATCAGAACATTAGCATGGTGGTTGATATTCCAAGTAGGATTTGAAAGTACTTCTTAAAAACATTCAACTATTTTCTGTATCAATTTTATAATTAAATTTTAACCAATGCGTTGTTGTATTCATTTTTTGTTTTGAAATTCCAATATTCTGTTATAAATAGAAATTATTGTACAAATTACTTTTTTGATCACGTCTTTTCATGTTTTTATTATTATTATAATTATCATTAATATATATATATATATATATATATATATATATATATATATATATATATTTTTTTTTTTTTAAAGACAATACACAAGTAATTTATTATTTCCTCATAAATCATTAAATATTATACCAAACTTAAATATTTTGGAAGTAAGTTTCCTATGGTATACATACGTACATCTACATACATGGTGTTCATATGTTGCAGTTCGTCGTCCTCGCCGCTCTCGTGGCCGTCGCCAATGCTGGAGTCATCGCCGGCCCAGCTGTTGTGGCTCCTGGTGCTCCCCTCTCAGCCAGGCTTGCCTCCCCATACGGCTATGCCGCACACGCCGCCCCCCTCTCCTACGCCGCCCCCGCCTACGCTAAAGTAGCAGCTCCTCTTGCCTACGCCGCCCCCGCCTACGCTAAAGTAGCTGCTCCTCTCGCCTACGCTGCCCCCGCCCTCCACAAGACCGTTGTTGCTGACGAGTACGATCCCCATCCCCAGTACAGCTACGCCTATGACATCCAGGACGCTCTCACCGGAGATTCCAAGTCCCAACACGAATCCCGTGATGGAGATGTCGTCCAGGGACAATACTCTCTTGTTGAGCCTGATGGTTCCGTCAGGACCGTCGACTACACCGCTGACCCCGTCAATGGATTCAACGCCGTCGTCCACAAATCTGGTGCTGCCGTCGTCAAGGCCGCCCCCGTCGTCGCTAAAGTCGCCGCCCCCGTTGCCTACGCTGCTCACGCTGCTCCCCTCGCCTATGCTGCCCCCGTCGCCAAGGTCGCCGCTCCCCTCGCCTACCACGCCCCAATCGCCCATGCTGCTTACGCCGCTCCCGCTTACTACCATTAAGTAGTTTCTGCTATTGTGTACATAAAAATCGTTATTTATTTAATAAAACAAAAAAATTTTTTTTTACTGCAATACGTATTTTTCACTTTGCAACCCAAGTTCCTTCTGTTATGATAATCAAAATCTCCTTCAAAATTAGCATATACAGGCCGTTTTCAATGCATTCCGTAATGTTGATGAGTGCAATACTTGATAAAATAGCTATATAGACTAACTCAAGTATGTATATTTGTATATTGTATATTCTCTTTCTTCAGTGGCTAAATGAGCTCTTTCCCCTTCCTCTCTTCTATCAAAGATTCGTATGGCAAGATTCGCGATACAATGGCAAGATTCGCGATACAATGGCAAGATGGCAGGAAATGTGGACTGTAGATCAGAGAGGGGAGGGGGGGGGGGGTATGGCTAGATAGAAAATATGGAGAAGTAAACTTTTTCCTGACTCAGTTCCTTTCTGGTCATGGGCTGTTTTATGCATATCTCTATAAAATGGAAAAAGTAGACTCTCCAATATGTCCATACGGCCAGGAAATAGACGATGATGTGCTCCACACTTTCTTTGCATGCAAGCGATGGGCTACAGAAAGAAGAAGGCTGCAGGATGCTTTGGAATTACCACCTCAATACGTGACACCGAAGGTGGTAGTAGCCAAAATGATTGAACGAGAGCAAAAATGGAATTTTATAGCTGCCTACGTTGAAGACATCCTCCAGAAAAATATCATCTTGGAACGGCAGAGACAGTGGAGGAGGGAGCACATGGATAGAGAGGACTGAAGAAATTTCTCAACGACTCGGCCTGAAGTAATGTGTTAAACAGTTCCAGGCTGAGTTTCAACGTGGGAAAAGAAAGGTGAGGTTTTAGTAGGTTTGAATCTCACATAACCCGGAGTGCGGTCCCTCTTGGGTATCTTACGAGATCCAATTACCACCTTAGGATCTTAAGGATTTCCTCACCTGCCTACGTTAAAAAAAGTATGTATATTTGATTCGTACCTAAGTAAATGTAGGTTCCATTTAGTATCGGTAAAAAGTCATTTTTTTATAAACATTTCGTGGAACAAGTCCTTTGATTGATTAGATGAATATAGATTCACTCTTTGGGTCGTAATTAAAGTACCAAAATATCCTAGGAGATTCGACCTTTACAACAAACGATCCACTCAATTTCAACAGGCAGCACAATTATCATAATAAAGAAGGCAATTTCTGGATTACTTCTTCCAGGTATTTATTTGACAATAAACAGACCCAAACTTTCAGCAGAATTCATAATACATTATGGCTAACGCTTTTTGGCTCAAGGGGCTGTCTGCCGGAAAATAAATTTATGCAAGTTTTAAAATGTACGGCATAATCTAATTTCCGGTTCCATTATGAAAGCAGACATTCTAGAGATGAGAGGGAACTCCACGTGGGCATCAACTGGAAGCCACCGCTCCATGAATGGAATGTGGTAATCACTATTCTAACTCAGACGCCAGAACACTCTTTTCTAACGCCAATCATTTAAAGCTCTTCAGCCATAAGGTTTTTTTGCAGCCCAATATAGCTTTGTTATTTTCGATCACTTGGTTCCGTCAATGAAACCCTCAAGTCAAGTACAGTAACAAAGGTGGCAATTTGGAATGGCTGATAATGGAATGGCTCACTCTAATATCTCCCTGAAGTTTTTCCATATTCGTTCAACCTCAACCAGATATCCATAGTGTTCAGCAAAGCATCAAACTCATCCGTCAATGATCCTAGTTATCTAACCCAGAACTTCTCAAAGACTGAGCACACCACACGGAAATGGAGGTCATCCTCCAGAACTCGCATATCATAAAGGACGTAGGCTCTCTCGAAGAAATGGTGGGTTGTACACTGCCTGGTTCAGTCAGTTCGTGAATATTTAGTGGCCCGTAGCTTGTTCCCAAACCAATTTTATTGCAGGTGTTAAAGTTCGATGGTTTAACATTTCGAATCTTCGGTAATTTAAAACTCACTTTCCAAGTAACATAGCATCAAAATTATCATTAACATACCTTTCGGAAGAGTCCGTCATCATTTGCTAATCGAGTACCGGGTGCCTCCGGTACTCAACTTGCTAGTGACGTCGGACTCCTCCGAAAAGTAGTGAAAATGATAATTTTACTACTAATAGTGGAAATAACCCTTTAGATTCAATAATAAGATCAAAAATCCAATTCCAGGTTAGATGATTCCTGGATCTAATCCTGAACTCGATTGGCGACACCTCATTAGCCGTTTCCACTGTTCGGGATCTTAGAGTGCTTCTAGATTGCCAGCTTGCCTTCTCAGGTCATAGTTCAGCTATATCAATCAGGGCAGTGAGAATGCTGGGCTACATAAAGCGGAATTCAGGGGATTTCGACAGTATACAGGCAATTGTCACCCTTTATAACGCCTTAGTTCTTCCAGTTCTGGAATATGTCCCAGTGATCTGGTCTCCACACTACAGGTGCCACATTAACCAATTGGAAAGAATCCACCAAAAATTCCTCCGGTACGTGGCATTTAAGCTGTATATTACCCAGGATTCAGTGAACTACTCTACCTAGAATGGGCACTGCCGAACAATCAGCCTCCGCGACTGAAGATTCTTCTTCAATTCTGTTATCAGTCATATCGATTTCTGCAGGCGGGACTGACCTAAGTCTGACCTGAGTAGCCCATATTGGGGAATAATTTTCCACCTATGTAAGGGTTAAGTCTAACTTAACTACTTAGTAGTATCAACATGATTTCTGTTGTATTTATCCCTATCGATGTATGTTACATAATGTGATAATTAGATATTTGTCTGACATATCCTTCTTCCATATAAGCTTCTGACCGGCTTCGTGGATTTACCTTCGCTATTGGCTCAGATGAGTTTCCTCATTCCTCGTCCAAGTTCTCGCTCGAACAGCCTTATCTGGATACCATTCTCGGCCACCAACTATCTCCAGCAGCGCCCTCTATCAAGATTGCCAAGACTATCCAACTATGTTATTGATCAGACTCCTGTAATTGACTTTTTTACTTTTTTAATCAATCTGTTCTATTATACGTCGTATTACCCTAAATTAGATCTGCCAAAATCCCGATTAGCCAGCAAGTTTGCCTTTTATAATTGTGGTGTATAGTTTTAATCCGTGTGTGTGGGTGTATGTGTGTGCGTATTTATAACTAGTTCATCTCTAATTTACCTCATTCCGTGAACAATTTATTCATTCAAACTATTATAATCTTGTTTAAATTTACATTGTATTGAGCTTGTCCGTTTAATAAAAAATAAATAAATAAATAAAATTAAATTCTCATGACTGAGCATACTGCCAGGAAGTTATTGCCTCCACAACCTGTTTAATATTTTCGCCGGGTAATTCCGGAACTCCGCTTATTGAAATATCATTTATAAGTTCCCGCTGATTGATCTCATTGAACTTTTGATCCAGATAGGCAACTTTCCGTTCAAGATAATCAGTTTTCTCGATGAGCACTGCATTGTCCGCTTTCAACTTCTCAATGGTAGTTTTTGCCGTGTCCATTATTACTGTGAAATCATCAAATTTCTTGGAGAAGAACTCCATAGATTTTTCAAATGACTTATTTTGCTTAGTAAATGATTTCAATTCATTGGAGAGTTTTTTCATATCAGGGGCGTCAACGTCATTAGCATTATCACCATCTTCGGATTCCGATTCAGCGGATTCCGGTGTGACGGGATCGGGTTCTGCAACTGATTTTCTTTTACAGGAACCGCAGCACCTCGATTGCTTCTTTTTACCCATCTTCGTGTATTTCTCACGAGTCATATTAGCACATATAAAATGCAGGCAAGATTGACATGATCGACACCGTAATTGCTCATTCAAATCGATGAGATCGTTACAACTTTTACATTTCACCTTTCCTTTCCCCATGTTTACACTCACAAAGGGCACTTTTTCTTTCGAACAACGCGATAAGAAAGCTCCGAACGCTGGAAGATACTCTCCAGGGGTTGCATATTATAAAGCATTGAAATCTCTGGAAATGTCGTAGGTATATTAGATTCGATGAGGTAGATGAATGCGTATGTATTTGAATGTTCAATGATGGATGGTGGTTAAAAGAGAAAAGTAGCGAGAAAAATTGAATTATTCACCTGTGAATCCGAAGTGACAGATTGGAACTTTCGGAGGAGAAGAGGCAGAATTTGCTCTCAGGTCACTCCGGCAGTAGGCTTTTCCTAAACAACTTGCTTCCTAGCCGATTTTATCGAAGTTGATTATTCAAAATTTTAAATCTATGTCTGCCTTCGAGTGTACCTTCCCCAAGCCCTAAAATTCCAATTCCAGATTCAAACGGGCCAGGAATCTAACCTTGAGCCCTCCAAGGACAAGCACACCGCCAGCGTTCAGAAAACATCCTTCATTAAGAACTCGCATATTACAAAGAAGTGGATCATCCGCATCGCCTCTCTACCGCACATAGTTGAGTGGAAAAACTATAATTCGTCAGAGCTCATAGCTAATGCAACATATAAAATATAATATATGTAAATTCAGTGCTGTGTAGTGCTGATACGACGTCAACTTTTCCAGCGCTGAACATGATGAGGAGTCAAGCTCAACTTCAATGGTTCTGGTGCATTTGATCGCTGCCAAATCTCTCACTGCGCATACGCAAACAAAAACTTTTCTTACCAATCAGATTTTTTTAAACACAGAATGTGTTTTAGCCATGGACTAACTAGCCGAAAATGGAACGCGGGATGGGAACGAAATGTGTGACGGGAAGCGAGAGGTCGTGGGTTCGAATCCCGGCCAGGCCTGAAATTTTTTTTTTTTTTTTTTTTTTTTTTTTTTCGTGAGACGAAGGTTGTGGGTTTGAATCCCAGCCAGGCTTGATTTTTTAACAACGCAATTTTCATAGTTTCATACTATAACTATATAAATTGATGTTATAAATGAATAGTAAACAATGACGCTTGTTTGGTTGTCACTTGGTTGCGCGACAACGCAAACACATTCTGTGTTTCAATAATTTCGTCCGAAGTATGTAAATAGAGGTAACCGGGGGTCCAGGGGGCTTGCCCCCTGGCGAGGCGCGGAGCGCCGAGTTTTTTTTTAGATGTTTGCAATATTTTCCTACCCTACTACTGGTGAAGTAAAAAGATTTTCGCAGTAGATTGATTTTTGAAAGTACCATCATATCAATTTATGACCATTTATTGGCTATCAATGATAAATTACTCGTATTCAAAAAATTGATGAAAATCGAATTAATTACAATGGAATTAAGTTCGCTCGAATTAAGATAAACGTGTCCTAATCACCTGAACAACTCTTTGTTCAATGTTTTATCAATCGAATGGGCAATCGTTGGATGTTTTCGTTTGTCGTGGATTGGACTCGTTGTTATGTTGAATTAGTCGAATGGACTAATGACGGACTTGCTATTTATTAAAACCAGTGGTTTTTTCTTTAAATTAGGTCGTACGGTGTAGTAGAAAAGGGCTAATTCTAGACTTGAGAAAGGAATACAACTAAAATTGGGAGGTAAAAAACTTTGTTGTTTTAATAAATTACAGGATTTATTTACACATTGGAGGAACTATTTAGTGGTAGTAGGCAGGAGCAGCATAAGCAGCATGAGCGACGGGAGCGGCGTAAGCAGCATGGGCGACTGGGGCGTGGTAGGCGAGGGGAGCAGCGACCTTGGCGACGGGGGCAGCATAGGCGAGGGGAGCAGCGTGAGCAGCGTAGGCAACGGGGGCGGCGACTTTAGCGACGACGGGGGCGGCCTTGACGACGGCAGCACCAGATTTGTGGACGACGGCGTTGAATCCGTTGACGGGGTCAGCAGTGTAGTCGACGGTCCTGACGGAACCATCAGGCTCAACAAGGGAGTATTGTCCCTGGACGACATCACCATCACGGGATTCGTGTTGGGACTTGGAATCTCCAGTGAGAGCGTCCTGGATGTCATAGGCGTAGCTGTATTGGGGATGAGGGTCGTATTCGTCGGCGACGACGGTCTTGTGGAGGGCGGGGGCAGCGTAGGCGAGGGGAGCGGCGACCTTGGCGACGGGGGCGGCGTAGGCGAGGGGGGCAGCTACCTTAGCGTAGGCGGGGGCGGCGTAGGCGAGGGGGGTGGCGTGTGCGGCATAGCCGTATGGGGAGGCGAGCCTGGCTGAGAGGGGAGCACCAGGAGCCACAACAGCTGGGGCGCCGATGACTCCAGCCTTGGCGACGGCCACGAGGGCGGCGAGGACGACACACTAAAACAGCAGGTCATTCAAATGAGAGATGTTCTACATTATGGGACAAATTTGGTTGCCATTATTAATTAATATGATCGTACATTGATATATATAAACATTTGTTTTGGAATGAAAGTGACTTCGCTCGTCCTTAAACTTGAAATGACTAATTGGGAGTAAGGAGTATTGGAATGTAGCCCATTACGTAGGAATTCTAGATTATTTTTTCTCACAAATTCACACAGGAAGAAGCAAAATATCAAAATTATAAATTTACGGCCCATTTCTTCCTTAAAACTAATAAAATCAACTTTACTAGGTACCAAAGAATAAGAGGTAGTCCCGAAATTCCAGCTCACCATCAAGAATTTTTCATGAAAAGAGAACAATATAGGTAATTGAAACTTTTGGGGTTTGGTTCTGAATTAAAGCTATAAGTCGGCATGAATCAATTGTTCAGTTTTATACGAAACTAATGAATTTATCCAGACAAATAAATATAGATTTTTTCCTAGTTACTGTTGAGTTTATGGTATGATCAATCAGAATATAAAATGTATATTGAAAAACAGCTGTGACATTTCTAAGTTCCGTAGGTACTATTAGGTAACATGGCGCCTGGATCATAATTGAGAGATTTTAAAATTTTTTTTTTTAATTTTAGTACAGCGCAGATCTGAAGCATTTGAGCGTTAAATTGAGTTTTAGAAAAACGTTACATTTGGGAGAATGGTAATTTGAATCATAGATATAGGAACATCAGTTTGATGAGAAAAGAAGTGACTCAAATAGGTACACGTATTCACTCAACAACGATCAATAATTCAACTTAGATATCGTAGGAGTTCGTCAGAGGTCAAGAAGCTCACCTTGAATGCCATGTCTGTACCGAGTAGACGAATGTGGTTCGTTTACCGCAAATCTGAGTTTATATATTACGGTGGCTAGGGAGGGTGTCTCCCACCCCTTACGAGGCCTGTACGACCCCTAAGTCGGAACCACTCACTTTCTGAAGGCTTTACCGTGGATTCGTCAATGATCTGACGTACCTGTCTCGGTAGCGACTTTAAAGTGTGGTTCATCTTACGTTTGGTGGTGCAACAACCCACCTTTTTTACACTCTGGAACTATTTAAACGGTAACACACTTGGTTTGTTAAGTAGAATCAGACCACATCATTTTCCACAAGTGGAATGGCTCCAAATGTTCTAAATTACATCTGTTTTTAGCGAATTTTCGAAGAAAATTAAGCTATTGCTCTCGCCTCAAAATTTGTAGAATGTGAACTTTCGAAAAAATTGTATGCAGAAATCCGTTTCAAGCAATTCTGAATCATATTCTGAAGTTTAACGCATTTTTAGCGAATTTTCTTAGAAAATAAAGCTATTGCAATGGCTCCAAAAATTTTAAAATAAAAATTTTCAAAAATTTTCTTCATCGAAATCTGTTTTGAGGCATTCTGAAATGATTCCTGGATTTTAACGCTTTTTTATATGTATATATATATATATATATATATATATATGTATATATACATATATATAGGTATATATATATGTATGTATATATGTATATATGTATATATCTATATATATATATATATATATATATATATATATATATATATATATATATATATATATATATATATATATATATATATATATATGTATATATATATATATATATATATGTAGTGGATTTATATAGGTTTGACTTGACGTTGGTAGACCAAGTCGGACATTTATATCCCGGTTATGCGGGTTGGTTTCTAGGCCACCCCCGCGAGGAATGCGGGCGGAGCCGCCAAGGTCAACTGATTTCGCGGGCTGGAAGGGTGGATAGTCCGTGTCGCAGCCGCGCGGAGCGCTAGGCTCGTGTACCAAGTGCTGGGTTCGATCAGTTTCGTACTGAGCCGTTTTGTAATATTCCGGCCTTAGATTTACATCTGAAAGGGGAATATATTGAGCTTGGTTGAGGTACTGAAAAGTATCCTCTGCTTTTTGTGCATTTGGAGTGTATTTGACACTCGGATCGACCGTGTAAGCCTGCGTCGGATATCGTGGGTAGTCGGACAGCTTGGTCGAATCGTAAAGATCGGCTTCAGAGCGAGTCTGAAAGGTTTGCTCGATCTTTTGTGTAGGTGAGTCTTGTTCGAAAGTTTCTCGAACGAATACGTCGGGCGAGAAGGCGATCCGGACGTGAGGGTCGCGCCTTGCGCTGATGTTTGGTTCAGTGGACTCACCGTGTGGCCGGTAGGGCGCACTACGTTGGTCACTCGGCCCGGCCTTGCCGCCTTCCTCCTTCCCTTGCAAGGGGAAGTAAGAAGGCTGACGTTCCATCGAAATGATCGAGTTTTGGCTCGTTTCGATGCCTCTACGTGTGAAAAATAGAGGGTTTTGGAAGTGGACTCGCTTGCCGGAGCGTCTTTCCAATGCTCAGACGGCAGGGTCCTACCTCGCAGTCTTGAAAAAGACTTCCGTAGACGGTAAATTAGAGCGGAGGAGCTGAGTAATTTACCGGCGTGCCCCAGCGGTCGACTACGAGCTTAAGGCTATGTAATCCGGGTGACACGGCTCGGAACGTCCCTCGGGCGTACTGTCTAAAGAGAATATCGATAGAAGTACCGGGTGGCGTCCTAACAGATGAACTACGTTGGGCAATGAGCAGGATGAATAATCACTGGACTCGTAGATGCCAATGCGAAATCTGTGTGGAGAGAAGGTCTGGCTTGTAGAAAGCAGTAGGAAGCCGTTCTTGAGATGAACTCGTAATGCAGAAGGTTCGTCAGCGTAGAGCGTGTAGAATTCTTCGTACTTCGGAGGTGTCGTCGTCGAGAGCGGAGAGTGGAATGAATTTCGGAGGGCTCCCAGCGGGGTATTTATAGGGAGGTGGCCGCCTCCTGCCGCCTCCTGGTTGGTCCGCTTAATTTCATAAATTCGACTGTGCAATCTCATTGGTTCGCACAGTGTTTTCTCAGTATCTGTGCGTATGATAGCTGAGTTGGTTTTTCGAGGTGGTTTCCCTGCGTCCGTTGCTTTGACGGGGTCCCCGGGGGTGGCTGAACGACCTTGAGTTTTCCTGCTTGAGGTTTCTCATTCAAGGCGACTTGTTTCGAACTTTTTGTCGCATCTATCTCGCCCAGTAAATGTTTGGGGAGGTCGCCTTGCGTGTTCTCATTCAAGGCGACTTGTCTCGAGATGTTTGTCATATCTCTCTCGCCCAGTAAATGTTTGGGGAGGTCGCCTTGCGTGTTAATCTTTAATATTTCACTTTTGGGAGAGAATTTAGTATTTTCTCTCTGGTGAAATATTTTGTTTGACGGAGTTGTACCTCGACGTCTTGTAAATATTTTTGTGGTGTGCCTACCTCTTTTTGGTAGCCCTGAAAAGGGCTGTTGAAAAGAGGTGGTGGATTTCACCACAGGGGCCCCCCCAAGACGTCGTGTTATCAACGACGACGCCGATGGGGGAGAACTGGGAGGTCTACCCGGAACTCTCCGTAGGAGAACCTCGCCAGTTGGGGCGGAGGCGGAGGTGCAGGCCTCGCGTCCCGTCCCTGTGGTGCGCCCCGGCCTCGCCGGTTTCGACGAGCGTCGCGGGGCGGCCTTGGCCGGCCCGAGCTCTGCCGACGGGAACCAAACCCGCGAGGGTTTGGCCCGCGGCCGCGGCTGGGCTGTTGCGGAGGAGCCCGGGAGGTGCTGGGCTCTGACCACCCCGCGGTGCTCATCTCCTCCCAGCGAGGAACCGGTACGTCGCCCGAGGAAATCCACTGCCTGGGGGGTGCTGGTAGCTGGTGAGCGGGCGGAGGCGTAGGCAGTGGCTGGGTGGGTGGAGCTGGTGGCTGGTAGGGCTGGGGCCTTGTCCAGACCACCTCCGTGGGAGCGTTTGTCGTGGTCCCCGTCTCCCGTTTTGGCGAAGGCGGTAGTGGGCTGAGCGGAGCTGGTAGAGTTTCCTCGGCAAGGAGGAACTCTTCGACTTCGTCTGTAAGCATGTTTGCTGGAGTAGAAGCTGCCATGGTTGAGATTGTTATGGTCTCTGGCTGTGGGTCGTTCCATATTTATACTTCCCACTGCTCCTACCCGAGAAAAATGGGCGTGGCTTGTTTCGAGCGCAGTTACCCACTTTCCGTCAAATTTGGTAGATGGGACGCGCCCTCTGGCGGATTTTCGGGGAGTTTTCTCCTTACTTCCTGTCTGATTTTGTAACAGAGATTGTCCTTGCGATACAGCTTCTTCCGAGTGTAGAGTATAAGCTGGCTTGATTTGCTGTTTGGGAACTTTCTTAGTATGTTCGCCAATTTGCACTGTAACCGAAAACTTATCTCTTTTAACTACTTTGAACGGTCCCGTGTAAGGACATTGGAGAGAGGTGAGCTGTGTGGGCACTCTGATATAGACATGAGTACATGTATCCAAATTTTTGGGCATGTTCACGGCATATTTCGTGTTATTATGTTTAATATGCGTAGGTCGGAAGAAAAGAGGTTCCGAAAGGTTCGTAGAAGTTACGAAAATGTCTCCTGGGAGTGGTACGTCAATCCCGTAAACCTTTTGGAAAGGCGTAGTTTCAGTCGCCGGGTCTACTGCCGTACGCATGGCGAGTAGAACTTTGGGAAGTGCATCGAGCCAATTTTCGTTTTGAGCTTTGAGAGCTTCTTTCAAAGATCTGTTTCTGCGTTCTACCATACCGTTTGTTGATGGTTTGTATGGTAACGTGTGAGTATGTTTTACTCCGAGACGTTCCATAATGGAATTGAACAGATCTGATTCAAATTGGGTGCCCTGATCACTTGTGATGTATTTAGGTACGCCTTTTGAAGCTACCCAAATATTGATAAAGGCATTTGTGATTGTGGTTGTTTCGATGTTGTTGAGAGGGACTGCCTCTAGCCAACCCGTTGCTCTATCAACCATCATCAAAATGTAACGTTTCCCTCCTTTTGCTAAAGGTAAAGGTCCGGTAATATCCACGTGTACGTGTGAAAATTTGTTTGCCGTTTCAAATTCGGAGTAAGGGAGCTTCACGGAGCGCGTGATTTTTGCTCGTTGGCAAGTTTCGCACGCTCGGACCCAGTTTGAGACATCTGCACGTAGTCCGTGCCAAAAATATCGTTGTTTAACTTTATACACTGTAGAGTGTATACCTGGGTGTCCCAAATTGTGAATTTGGCTTATTATTTCTTCCCTTATTTCGTTTGGAATATAAGGTCTAGGGTGTCCTAGGTCTAGGTTACACCAAATTTCTCCTTGAGAGAATTCAACTCGTGTGAGTTTCAATTTGTCCTCCGCGGTAGGGGGAGAGCGAATTTGTGAATTTGAAATGTGCAGTAGAAGATTGCATTCTATTGCAGCCGTAATTTTCGAAATTTCAGCTATGGGTGGACCCTCGTCCGTCTGTGTTGAAATCGATTTCGTTTGAATTTCAACCGGATCGAAGGGTCTGGAGAGTGCGTCGGCGACGACGTTGTTCTCTCCTGAAATATGACGAATGTCACTCGTCATTTGAGAGATGTATGTGAGCCATCTTAATCTCATTTTAGAAAAATGAGCATTCTTTTTAAGCATCGTGCCTAGCAGAGGCTTGTGATCCGAACAAATATGGAAGGATCTGCCGTCCAAGTCGTTGTGCCAGTGAATGCACGCTTGGTAAACGGCGAACATTTCCTTGTCGAAAGATGCTTTGTTCTTCCATTGTTCTGGAATCTCTTTGCTGAAAAATCCCAATGGTTGGTACGATTTCGAGCCATGTTTGTCTGTAATTTCTTGTTCTAGCGCCGCTCCGATGTGTGTGTCGGACGCGTCACAGACTAATCTCCACTCCGCTGTAGGGTGTGGGTGAGCAATGTTATGCAATGTTGCTTTGATCATTGCTTGCTTTAAGCTGTTAAAAGCTTTTTCTCTCTCTGATGTCCATTCGATAGGTGTTCTGTCATTTTTTTTGTTTGACTGAATGGAGTCATACAGAGGTTGTGCCGTGTGAGCGAATTTGCTCGAGCATGCTCGGTAGAAACCACACATACCTAGGAATCTGCGTAGACTTCGTACGTCCACTGGCCTAGGAAATTGTTCTATGGCTTCTATTTTGTCTCGTTTAGGAATTATTCCTTCCTTCGAGATAGTGAAACCTAGGAAATCGACGGTAGGTTTCGAAAAAATGCATTTATCAAAACCTACTCGAAGTCCGTGTTCCCCTAGTTTGTCAAAAATTTGTTGGAGGTGGTTCATGTGTTCGTTATAATTCTTCGAAGCCACCAGGATGTCATCTAGATATACAAATGCGAAATCAAATTTTCGCATGATGCTGTCCATGTATCTTTGCCATGTTTGAGCCGCTCCGGCCAAACCCATGCTCATTTTCTTAAACTCATAAAGACCGAAAGGTGTAATAATCGCAGTTTTATGAGCGTCATCTGGGTGCATCGGGATATGATAATACGCTGATTTTAAATCTATTGTTGAATAGATTTGCGTATCATGTAAATTCGCTTGGAACGAGCGAATGTGAGGAGGAGGGTAGGCGTCTTTCTTCGTTTTCGCGTTGAGGAAACGGTAATCGCCGGTGATTCTCCATGACCCGTCTTTTTTTGGCACACAGTGTAACGGAGATGCCCATTCGGAATCCGATGGTGCAATTATGCCTTCTGAAAGCATTTCGTCAAAAGTCTTTTTGACTTGAGCCCGTTTTTCTCCTGCCATGGGTCTCGCTCGGAAGTGTACTGGAGTTCCTTCCGTGGTTATACGGTGGTAAACCCCGTTGTTCTTCCATTTACCATGAATTTTGCTCATTTTATCATTGTATTTGTTAATGATAGAGCGAATGTTTTCGTCCTCCGTGATTTGCACGTCCTCTGGTTGAGGTGTATTGTCACGGTGAGGGATAGTAGCTGCAATTTGTTCGTCAGTGAACTTTTTGTTCATGACTGCAGCTATTTTTTGATCGGCATAGCACTTCATTTTATCTTTATAAATGTACTTGTGTTTGACCCGTATTCCGATATCCCAAGATTCGAGGAATGGGATACCTAGGATCGCTAGATCAACTTTCGTGATCATAAACTCGGTGGTCATGTCCCCGAGGCCGATGTTAATTGTTGTGTCAGCTCGCCCTAGTGTATCTATAGGGGCTCCGTTAGCTGCTGTGAGCTTAACGTTGGACTTGAGAATTTTCAAGCCCAATTTTTTTGTGACATTGTGGGGCAGAATGTTCACTTCTGCTCCCGTGTCAATGAGAAATTCAGTGCCATTTAGTTTGCACTTGAAAAAAAGCCTTTTATACTCAGTAGACTGCCGGCGTATAGGCTCAGATACGCTGGCAGTTATTCGTTTTCCGAACTCTCTGTGTCGGAGGTTGGAATGGTACTTTCTTGTACCGACTGCTGAGTATTTTCGGTAGAAACCCGGGTTTTAGGCTGGCTTATAGTCGCAGCCTTTTTGCTAGTTTTGGAAGCAGTGTTTGTCTTCCAAGTGCAGTGTTCTGGGTCTGCACATTTGCGAGTTTTGTTACCGAAACGTACGTGGTTTCGACAGACGTAGGCCATCGGTTTGTGAGGCTTACTCTCCACTGGTTGAGGTTTGAACTCAGCTTGTTTCGAGAGGGCCTTTTTGAAACCAGTATTTATGGGTTTCGGAGTAGATTCAACTCCTCGTATGTTCAGAGAAGTATTCTCTGCTCTGTACGCGTGTAGCGTATCAGCTAGGTCGAGCCGGGAGGTCGTGGTAGGCTGAGCTGCGACCATACCTCGTGCTTCGATGGGAAGAGTCTCAATCCACTTTTGAGTGATTAGAGCTTCCGAAAAGTACCCAACAGCTTTCGAGTACATCTCGTGGTACTTGGTGCTGGGTTTTTTGGTGAGAGATGCGGGGTCCTCGAGTGCGAGGAGCCTGTCCTGTAAAGACAACCCATATTCTCGTAGGAGGCGCTGTTTGGCCTCTTCGTAGGGTGCGTGAGGCGCCGTGAGGTAAGCTGAGTCGATAGCTTCCCTCATTTCTTCTGGTACCCACTTGTATATAGCTGAGAAGCATTCGTTTTGCGTTCTCATGTGTTTTCTCACGCAGTATTGATCGAACTCGGCGAGTGCACGATCAATATTCTTCTTTTGGAAGACTGGTTTTTGATAATCTCCCATCTCCTCTAAAAGTGCTTGAAAGCCACTGTTTGTAGAGGGATGTTGCGTGAGATGTGGGGCGTAGAGGCCCGGCGGGGGTCGCACGCCCGCAGTGGTTCCCTGAAATCCACTAGCTTCATAAGAGGGAACGAAATGCTCCGTGTTGAGCCTGTTCAAAGGCGGGGTCACCATTTGTAGTGGATTTATATAGGTTTGACTTGACGTTGGTAGACCAAGTCGGACATTTATATCCCGGTTATGCGGGTTGGTTTCTAGGCCACCCCCGCGAGGAATGCGGGCGGAGCCGCCAAGGTCAACTGATTTCGCGGGCTGGAAGGGTGGATAGTCCGTGTCGCAGCCGCGCGGAGCGCTAGGCTCGTGTACCAAGTGCTGGGTTCGATCAGTTTCGTACTGAGCCGTTTTGTAATATTCCGGCCTTAGATTTACATCTGAAAGGGGAATATATTGAGCTTGGTTGAGGTACTGAAAAGTATCCTCTGCTTTTTGTGCATTTGGAGTGTATTTGACACTCGGATCGACCGTGTAAGCCTGCGTCGGATATCGTGGGTAGTCGGACAGCTTGGTCGAATCGTAAAGATCGGCTTCAGAGCGAGTCTGAAAGGTTTGCTCGATCTTTTGTGTAGGTGAGTCTTGTTCGAAAGTTTCTCGAACGAATACGTCGGGCGAGAAGGCGATCCGGACGTGAGGGTCGCGCCTTGCGCTGATGTTTGGTTCAGTGGACTCACCGTGTGGCCGGTAGGGCGCACTACGTTGGTCACTCGGCCCGGCCTTGCCGCCTTCCTCCTTCCCTTGCAAGGGGAAGTAAGAAGGCTGACGTTCCATCGAAATGATCGAGTTTTGGCTCGTTTCGATGCCTCTACGTGTGAAAAATAGAGGGTTTTGGAAGTGGACTCGCTTGCCGGAGCGTCTTTCCAATGCTCAGACGGCAGGGTCCTACCTCGCAGTCTTGAAAAAGACTTCCGTAGACGGTAAATTAGAGCGGAGGAGCTGAGTAATTTACCGGCGTGCCCCAGCGGTCGACTACGAGCTTAAGGCTATGTAATCCGGGTGACACGGCTCGGAACGTCCCTCGGGCGTACTGTCTAAAGAGAATATCGATAGAAGTACCGGGTGGCGTCCTAACAGATGAACTACGTTGGGCAATGAGCAGGATGAATAATCACTGGACTCGTAGATGCCAATGCGAAATCTGTGTGGAGAGAAGGTCTGGCTTGTAGAAAGCAGTAGGAAGCCGTTCTTGAGATGAACTCGTAATGCAGAAGGTTCGTCAGCGTAGAGCGTGTAGAATTCTTCGTACTTCGGAGGTGTCGTCGTCGAGAGCGGAGAGTGGAATGAATTTCGGAGGGCTCCCAGCGGGGTATTTATAGGGAGGTGGCCGCCTCCTGCCGCCTCCTGGTTGGTCCGCTTAATTTCATAAATTCGACTGTGCAATCTCATTGGTTCGCACAGTGTTTTCTCAGTATCTGTGCGTATGATAGCTGAGTTGGTTTTTCGAGGTGGTTTCCCTGCGTCCGTTGCTTTGACGGGGTCCCCGGGGGTGGCTGAACGACCTTGAGTTTTCCTGCTTGAGGTTTCTCATTCAAGGCGACTTGTTTCGAACTTTTTGTCGCATCTATCTCGCCCAGTAAATGTTTGGGGAGGTCGCCTTGCGTGTTCTCATTCAAGGCGACTTGTCTCGAGATGTTTGTCATATCTCTCTCGCCCAGTAAATGTTTGGGGAGGTCGCCTTGCGTGTTAATCTTTAATATTTCACTTTTGGGAGAGAATTTAGTATTTTCTCTCTGGTGAAATATTTTGTTTGACGGAGTTGTACCTCGACGTCTTGTAAATATTTTTGTGGTGTGCCTACCTCTTTTTGGTAGCCCTGAAAAGGGCTGTTGAAAAGAGGTGGTGGATTTCACCACAATATATATATATATATGTATGTGTCATTCCAGACGATAACTCTCGATAGAATTGAGATAAAAACTTCGTTCTTTCGCCAAAAAATCAAGCATTTCAAAAGAAAGGATGAGTTCGTTGGACAACAATTTTTGAGCACACTTAATTGGTCAAATTGCGAAAAATGTACCCAAAAAATCACTAAAAATGAACCCATAAAAACAAGTTTTTAATGTAACTCTTTCTTTTTCTCATGTTCTCAGTTAATTTTATTGTTGTTTCAATATTTGGTAGTTTCTTGGCAACAGTAAATTGAAACAAAATCACATTGTTTCAAAATCACATTGATAATAACTTAAATTAAATTGACAAGGAAAATCATTTAATATTTCACTGACCCTGGATTCGTTGTCATTTTATGCAGACGTTCAATAGTATCCTTCTCCTCCCTCCTCCTCCTCCTCCGTCACTCCTCCTCTCTCCTTCTCCTCCTCCTCCTCCTCATCCTCCTCCTCACTCACTCCTCCTCCCTCCTCCTCTTCCCTCATCCTCCTCCTCCTCCCTCACTCCTCCTCCTCCCTCATCCTCCTCCTCCCTCATCCTCCTCCCTCCACCTCCTCCCTCCACCTCCTCCCTCCTCCTCCTCCTCCTCCTCCTCCTCCCTACAATACACAACACTTGTAAGGTGTCTTAATTAAATTTTAAATTTTCGAAAATTTATAGTATAACTAACTTTTTCTTCGAGAAAATTTGATAGATTAAAATGTAAGCCAGCATGAACTCGTGTGCAAAATTTCAGATCGATTGGATATTGGGAAGTGGGTTAAAAATCGATCTGAAATTTTGTCTCAAGCAAGCAAGCAAGCAAGAAGAGAATCGAAGTTAATAGAAAGAGTTAAAAAAATGGCTAAAAACGGCCAAAAATCGTTAAATTTCTATTTTTTTGCAGAATTTTAGTCAAAACTAAATTTTCAACGATTAACTTGGACATTAAAAATTTTTGCTCAAAACTATAATGAAAAACGTACTTAAATGTCATTAAAATTTGCTAAAATATCTATAAAAACCGCAAAAAAAGTTAAAAATCAAAAATCCCTTTTGAATCAGTGGAATTTTATTTAGAATGAGTTTTTTGCCATAAAATTGGTTTTTAACCATTTCTGTCAACTAAAATTGCTCCAATTTCAATGCAATTTAACATACTATAGTACGATAGATAGTTTATGAAAATTCGCTCATACGATCATGCTGCATGACTGGAACTTTTTAATGTATGTATGTATGTATGTATGTATGTATGTGTCATTCCAGACGATAACTGTCCGTAGAATTGTGCTAGAAACTTCAAACAAATTTTAAAATGTTAAGGACACAAAACGAAAGTTCAAGTTCGTAGGCCAGCATGATCGGATTACATCTTTGGGTTGAAATTTTCAAAAATGTAGTCAAAAATTTCAAAACAGCCTGTTATTTGCGATTTGTTGTGCGAACTAATTTTTTCAGCATACTAACATGTGGTATATTCGGAATCAGCGTAAAATTTCCTATAAGAATAGGTATCAAGTTTTCAAAAATTTCAAAGTTGAAAAATCAGTCAAAAATCGAAATAATACCGTTCGCTAGTTGTAAAAATCGGTAATATTTGCATGAAACATTGTTTTGAATAGCAGGTTATTATTTAAAATACTTGTGTTTGCCATAAATTTAATAGTTGAGAATTTCATGGCACTTAAAAAGCTTTAATTTGAAAACAATTCAACATTATTCGATACGATAATTTTCGAAAATTCGCTCATACGATCATGCTGCATGACTGGAACTTTTTTGTAATACGAGAACCCCATTTTATCGAATCTTTAAAAGATGTTACCACCAACAACTCTGAAAATAAAATTTTCCCTCTTGAGGTATTATAAAAAGATTGTAATAAGTTTATATATAAATATATCTAATATATAAAATTCTCGTGTCACAGTTTTTGTTGCCATACTCCTCCGAAACGGCTTGACCGATTTTGATGAAATTTTTTGTGCTTATCCGGTATCTATGAGAATCGGCCAACATCTATTTTTCATCCCCCAAATGTTAGGGGTAGTCCACCCCTAAATTTTTTTTTTTTTTTTTTTGACAAAATGTTTAATTTCTATTTTAATTAACGTCTGCCAAGTTGGGTGGGCAGTATAACTTCCTCAAGCGAGCGAAGCGAGCAGCATCCCCCACAGAAGTTAAACCTACCCTTAGAGATCTACCGTTTGCGAGCGAAGCGAGCAACACCCCCTACATGTTTCAATTGTAATACATTGCATGTATACAGCCACACTTTGCGAGCGAAGCGAGCAACATTCCCTACATACCACACTTTGCGTGCGAAGCGAGCAACATTCCCTATATGCCACACTTTGCGAGCGAAGCGAGCAATTTAATGGGGGGTCCGGGGGGCTTGCCCCCCGGCTGGACGTGGAGGCGAGCGGAGCGAGCTGGAGCGGCTAGTATATATATATATATATATATATATATATATATATATATATATATATATATATATATATATATATATATATGTTGATTGGGGGGTTATGTGGACGCGTATGAGAGACGGTGTCATTCTTCTTGATTTCTTACTAACACGTCCGTTCGACCGACTGGTATTCTCACGATACTCATTAGTACTGAAGACACTAAGATTAGACACATGAACACACTTTGATTCGCCCTGCACATCCCATAAGTACATCCTGGCCAAGCTAAATTGACTGCTTCGACGCTCCAATCATAATGGCCTACGCAAGGCGTAAGAAGCATCTGCTTACAACTTCCTCCGTAAGAATTCAGTTCAGGCAATCAAGCGGTTAGGCCTAACCGTAGGCGCTCTCAATTTGCATTCTTTCAACAATTTGATTTGAAACACAAGGCATCGACATATATATATAATCCTTTTTTTAAATAAAACTTCCCTCAATGGCGGAAGATGTACTCCATACACCGTAGGATGCTGTGTCTCCTTCGCCTTTGTGTAGATACGGTCGCATATGTATGTCACGTCAGACGTTGCTTATCTCTCCTTATAAGTATATAAGATGAAAAATCCGTTGCTTCACCAAAAAATTGATCACTGCGGAAAAAATAAGTTTATTTAATAATTATATTTAAGCACAAGCGCTCAAATTTCAAATATCGTCCTGAAAAACACAATTTTAAATTGTTTAAAACCGTTAAATTTATAATTTTTATCAGAATATAACATACCTAAAGTATTTATTAACTCTAAATGGAACGTCTTGGGATTTGAGGACAACATTTCTATGAAAATTTTGCCAAAATTTCATTAAAGTGTGCTCAAACCCGATAAATACTGCAAGAACTTTTTAAAGATCATGAAATTAGTTTCAACAGCGGAACATTAATTGTTAAAAAAGTGTTTTGCCACTAAGCAATTCAATATACCAAGAACAGGGCCAAATATTACTGAAAGTCCCCGAAGAAGGCGAAAGTCTCGATACGTGATCCCAAATAGACCTCTTTTTAGTTTTAAAAAACTAGTTTTTTAAAGTTAAATTTTAGTTAATTTAGTTAAATTTTTAGTTTAAAAAAGTGGTTTATAGCCTTATGACTGTTCCAGATGACACTTCCTGAACCACACACATCCATTCTTTTTTTTTTCTCTCTCTTCATTAGTATTGTTGCCGATACATCAGCGATGCATGAGTGCGGATTTGAAGTAGAAGTTAAGTTAAAAAAATGGACGGTAGACCTGCGGTTCTACTGTCAGATCTTTTAATAATGATTAATTTTACATATTATTAGTTCATTATGGTTACTTAGCAATATTAGTTTATAACTGAGCGTAATAAATCAGCTTTCCTTGACACTACAGAGGCTTAGGGATTATGCGATGCTGTGTTCAAAAGTCCAGTCAAGCAGCATGCCCCATGAGCGAATTTTTGAAGAAATCGTCGACATTTCAGTCGATATTGACGGCCGAGCGGAGCGAGGCCATGGGTCTGCGTGCTAGTACGTACATAAGTAGAACTTCTTCATAATTTCATGACTGATATTTTCTAAGCCACAGTCAGTATTAAAGCTACATTAAGTCCTAAAACAGTTGAGTGTAAAACATTAAAGAGAGCGACCGAGAGAATCGGAGGACGGAATATTTCACAGAGTTAACTCGTCAGTTGTGATTACAATTTTTTTTTTTTAAACAAGCACCTACTACCTACGTTTTAAACAGCATGGTTCTAGGATTGGTTATACAGAGATACTTCCATTAGAGTAGTTCAATCTGAATTTGGACAATGTTTCATGCGAATATTATCGATTTTTACAACTAGCGAACGGCATTATTTCGATTTTTTGACTGATTTTCAACTTTGAAATTTTTGAAAACTTGATACATATTCTTATAGGAAATTTTACGCTGATTCCGAATATACCACATGTGAGTGTGCTGAAAAAATTATTTCGCACAACAAATCGCAAAAAACAGGCTATTTTGATATTTTTGACTACATTTTTGAAAATGTCAACCAAAAGATGTAATCCGATCATGCTGGCCAACGAACTTGTACTTTCGTTTTGTGTCTTCAATATTTTAAAATTTGTTTGAAGTTTCTAGCACAATTCTACGGACAGTTATCGTCTGGAATGACACATACATACATACATACATACATATATACATATATACATACATACATACATACATACATACATACATACATACATACATACATACATACATACATAAAAAAATGCGTTTAACTTCAGAATATGATTCAGAATAGCCTGAAACGGATTTCTGCATAAAATGTTTTCAAAAATTCACATTCTACAAATTTTGAGGAGAGAGCAATAGCTTAATTTTCTTCAAAAATTCGCTAAAAAACAGTAAACTATTACACAAAGTTATTATTTTTGTGTTTGATAGCCCTTCTACGCTGATCAGTGGTCTATAATAATTATTAAACTCCGATTATATCAGCGTACAAGATCATCGTAGTTTATTGGGAAATTTTTATTATGTTCCACCAGTTATGGTTTGCTCCCATGTTGCTGATTATTTTCCTACCGAAATTCTAGCCCATAGGAAAAGAGAACGGTTAACTTACAGTGAGCCGTACGTCGGGTGGTTTTATTAGATTTTTCGGGATGATATCTATAAATTACAACCAGAAAAACTACCCTTATTCTCAAAGTGTTTGAGGTCTCGATTTTTTAATATTCCTACCGTTGAATTCTTCTCATAGGTTTGAGCAAAATTGATGCAGATGTTTCTGGCGCGTCCAAGGCCGATGTCAAATCATTAAGTTTAGTCCAGTAGTTACGGAAACAAGCTTTGGACGGTGAAAGGACGATTTTGACATGGATATGTCTTTGCTCTGGGGGGTCAACCAAAAATTTCCGTGACGCAAAATTGGTGTCACAATTTCAGTGTTTTTCACGTACAACCCAGTCGTTGCTAGGGGAATGGAACTTCCGCAGTTTTCATCGCACAGAAATCGTTCGCCACTCGTTGGAAAGCGCTTGATTTATGTGATAAATGTTCACATCTCAAGCTACCAATTTCCCCCTCCTTACGTACCTGGCTACATTCCTAAACTAAGTTGATTGGACTATAAACAATTTTAATAAGCCGGTTACAATATTCTTAACGTAAAGCAATAGCATCATTTACTCCACTCCATAGGAAACATTTTCATCCCCTAACAACAGTCGACTGTTAACAACAACTCATTGCGTCTGTACTGGAGAAATAACTTTAATTTATAGTATGCTTTTTGTGCCTCCAAGAATGATAACATAAATTCTTAATCCCACATTTCGTCGCCTACAGTCCAAAGTTAAAGCATTTGTTTACAACTCTCGAGGACGACCGTTATGAAATCCCCAATCGAAGACATATCCATGTAACATGGTATCTGCTTGTAAAGCATTTTTAATTCGAGTTTTGGAATCTAAGTATCCTACTGATACGTAAACCAATAAATTTTGAAGAGGATAACAAGTTTTTTGACATTTTATGTCTTTGCTATGGCACATAAACTAAAAAAAGTCACGGAAAATTGCTCACGCAAATATTTTGATGATTTCCACTTACAACCGAGTCGTAGCTAGGGAACTGGTACTTCGTCGTTTTTCATCCCACAAACTTCGTTGGCCATTCGTTCGAAAGCTCTCGATTTATCCAACCATATTATGTTAACTACTGCGAAGTGCGTGGCCAACAAGCTGAGTTATGAGCATGGTTATATGAATAATTGTTTACACACAGGTGATCATTCTCAATTATTGATATTGTGAACATGATTGCAACCGTTTGTTAATTTCTGATGATTTCATTGAGCTGGTGTTTCGATGATTTGATTTATAGCAGGTGATCCAAATATTGCGAGAACGGTTTGATTTGTGAAGCGGTGGCTAAATCATTTTAATAGGTAATTTTTATACTTTACACATTTCTTTAGGACATAAACTTGACGATGCCCAGGGTCCGGATCAGATGAGTGGCTCTTAAAGCTAATTTCTATGTTTTACACTCTAGGAAGCTGTGATTTCGTATGTAGTCTCTTTAGCACATTTACGTGACGATGCCCAGAGTCCGAATCAGCTGAGTGGCTCTTAGAGCTTGTATACGAGTGCAACACATACTTGTCTTCAACTAAAGACATTAAATGTCCCAATGTGTTGCAGTCTCATATGCAAGCGTTTAACTTCATGTAGAATGATTCTTCTTGACAGCAAATTTTTTTAAAGTTTATGTGCCATAGCAAAGACATAAAATGTCAATACATTGTTATCACAACCTAGAACAAGTCGGAAACTTAACTGATGGAGAACAAGATGATTTTAAAATTGATTGAGTCGGTAACGCGACAGGTGAACTCTTTGATATAACGAATTAAAGCTTAGGATCGAGACCTGTAGTTTTCCATCAATCAGTGTTAGCAGAGTCATTCATCTCCAGTAACTCATACCTGACACTCAGCTCTATTATATAAATCCGCATTAAAAATAATTGAACTATTTGAGTTACCTGGTTCGGTGATCTTGGGTTAGGTGTATCCAACTACCGAATTTAAAAGCATAGAGATCTGCAATCCATCGGAGGCACAGTGTTTAGAATGGATGTTTAGCGCGGTTGAATTCGAATTCGTAAAGTTTTTGCAATGAGGATTTTATAACTGGCTCTTTGTCGATTTATTTAAATATGGCAAACACTAATTACATAGGTTGTTGTTCAACATTACGTAGGTAGTAATATATACGAATAAACGCAATTCACAGCATTGGTAGGAGAAACAATTATGACGATGTATCAATCAAATATTGAAATAAAATGAAATAAACACTTCTGGTTTCACATGCAGATATCATTATTGAAAGTACATAGGTCTTGCGTCGACGATTCAGGCAAGTCAGTTGGAAGTCAGGCATTTATTATTGTTGAATAATTATAATGAACCATAATTAGAAAATTAATCGATCTGGTCGATTCCGTCTCGAGGTGCGTTGATAGTTTCAGGGTCAAGCTCCATAACGAATCCTCATTGAAATCTAGTAATAAAATCCTCATTACACCTACTTTACTAATTACTAAACATCCATTCTAACCCACTGTGCGTCTGATGGATTGTTGATCTCATATGCTTTTAAATCCGATGGTCGGATGCACCTAACCCAAGATCACCGAACCAGGGAACTCATATAGTTCAATTATTTTTAAAGTGGATTTATATAGTTGGTGATATGAAAAAAGGGCGAATTCCACGTTT
This sequence comes from Adelphocoris suturalis, assembly GCA_030762985.1. Classification (NCBI taxonomy): domain Eukaryota; kingdom Metazoa; phylum Arthropoda; class Insecta; order Hemiptera; family Miridae; genus Adelphocoris; species Adelphocoris suturalis. The sequence continues at coordinate 17,514,621 of CM061041.1, read as the reverse complement.
TTCGGAAAATGCCTTTTTTTCACCAAAGATCGCCCAAGACCAAGACCCACGACCCCAAGACCTTTTTTTTCGCTTTCTTGGTCGCCCAAGACCAAGTTTGGTTTACCTTGAAAATACAATCGCTAGGACTTTGCCAAAACATGATCTTTGGTGAAAAAAAGTCATTTTCCGAAAAACTTGGAATTCGCCCTTTTTTAATATCACTAACGATATTAGAGCTGAGCGAATGACTCTGCTGCCTGGAGATTAATGACTCTGCTACCACTGATTGATGGAAAACTACAGGTCTCGATCCTCCGCTTGAATTCGTTATATCAAACAGTTCAACTGTTAGGTTACCGACTCAATAAAATTCAAAATCATCTGGTTCACCGTTAGTTATGTTTCTGAGTTGCACTAGGTAGTGATAACAATTATTATCAGGTATCGTGGCCTCGAACGCTAAAATACTCCTACGATTTCAATTTACGATGAAATCCCATGGCTAATTTAATCAATTTTCGCTCATATAACTAAGCTGATACGCTTACTGATTGATTCTCTAAACTCATTATTTAGACTGATTGTTGTTCTTTACTAAAGACTATGAAATGCATTGACGGGTATAGAGCTAGGTGATAAACAACAAAAGTTGGAGGTAAAAAACGTTGTTTTTTTTCAATAAATTACAGAGTGTATGTACACATTGGAGGAACTATTTAGTGGTAGTAGGCAGGAGCAGCATAAGCAGCATGAGCGACGGGAGCGGCATAGGCAGCATGGGCGACTGGGGCGTGGTAGGCGAGGGGAGCGGCGACCTTGGCGACGGGGGCAGCATAGGCGAGGGGAGCAGCGTGAGCGGCGTAGGCAACGGGGGCGGCGACTTTAGCGACGACGGGGGCGGCCTTGACGACGGCAGCGCCAGATTTGTGGACGACGGCGTTGAATCCGTTGACGGGGTCAGCAGTGTAGTCAACAGTCCTGACGGAACCGTCAGGCTCAACAAGGGAGTAGGAGCCCTGGACGACGTCTCCATCGCGGGATTCGTGCTGGGATTTAGAATCTCCGGTGAGAGCGTCCTGGATGTCGTAGGCGTAGCTGTACTGGGGATGGGGGTCGTACTCGTCAGCAACGACGGTCTTGTGAAGGGCGGGGGCGGCGTAAGCCAGAGGAGCGGCTACCTTAGCGTAGGCGGGGGCGGCAGCGTATGCGAGGGGGGCGGCATGAGCAGCATAGCCGAGGGGAGCGGCAGCAGCATAACCGTAAGGAGAGGCCAACCTGGCACCAGGAGCCAAAACAGCTGGGGCGCCGATGGCTCCAGCCTTGGCGACGGCCACGAAAGCGGCGAGGACGACAAACTGCGTCATAAAAAAATATGTTAGTAAGTTCACAAAATATAGGAAATATAAATTAGCTGAAAACGCTTTTCTAGCTTAGAAGCATGTAACTATTAGGGTTGGTTTATAGCAACTTTGTAGTAATTTAGAAGAGTCAATTGCGAGTCAATCGCAATATTTTCTAGTAAGTATTGAATAAAAGCAATGATCATAAAACATGAAACCTAAACCCAACCAAAAACTTCAATGGCGGATATTAAATCGTAAAAATACTCACTGATCAAGAAACTTTTGCATGGTCTCACAATTGATCATATATTATTTTGGCTCGTCAGATGGACGATCTAAGTTGTCGATACCTCATGAATTGATGAGTTCGAATAGTTGGAAATACATTTTTTGCAATATGGTTCTTACCATATTAAATAAAAAATGTTAAAGCAAATTTTTAAAGCTGTAGAGTTTCAAATCTAATAAGCTAACAGAATCATTTACGATTTCCCACTGATCACCACGTTGGTATAAAAAATAATCGATCGCTCCAAAAAAAAGTGGTGAATATTTTGAAGCAGACTAAAAAAATGCAACTGTAGAAATCTCTAACATCATCGGAAGAAGAATCAACCATCGTATCGAATTCAATTAACAATTTTATTAAAATTTCTTTGGCGAGCATAACACGAAATTTTCTAGATAAAATTTTTTGATAAATTTGGACTTCTTATATCAAGTTGCAAGAACATCTTTTTTTAAAGCATGATTTTCAATTTTTTTTAAACCTCTTCTAAATTACCAAAATTGTTAGTGAGAAACACTAGACGTAGCAGGAAAAGGTTAGCATTAACTAATTTTGTTCGTTTATTAAAATTTGCTATCGGTTTTAAATTTAGGTAGTTCGTTGATGTTAATGATTCTGGAATATATGATAATTTTTATTCAACTGGAGATTTATTTAAATCTAGGAGGAAGGATACAATCCAAAGTTTGGATGAAAATTTCTAGAAAACAGAAAAATAAGTAGGCCGAAACTCCGTTTCCAAATTGAATCTAAAATGCTGCCGTATTTTTTATAAAACGATTACTTAACTTTCATATATTTTTATACAACCAAAATTTTGTTCCAAACGCACAGAAAAAAAAGATTGGGAGGAATTGAATAAAATCACCAAAACTTTAAGCTCAAAGGGTCCGCTAAAAAGATTAGATATCCCATTATTTGTCATTTTCTTTTTCTGTTGATCGAAAGTGAAATTCAAGGACTGTTGCCATGGTTATATTACATGAAATTTCTGTACTAATGAATAAATGTTTTCAGTATTTTTAGGATTGAAAAGTTGAAAGGATACACTAATTAAGATTTATGCTGGAATTTGGAAGAAGAAACACAGACTGCTTTCAGTTTTTTGCGAGTGTTTTCGGAAGATACGATGCCCCCTTCCTCAGGCTCTGTAATTTATTTCCACAGTATGAAATACACTATAATAGAACATGACTTCTGAAAAAATCCTCCACAGGATGTGGTAGAAGTCATGTTCTATTATAGTGTATTTCATACTGTGGAAATAAATTAGAGGGCCTGAGGAAGGGGGCATCGCATATCCCGAAAGCGCTCGCAAAAATCTGAAAGCAGCCTGTGTTTCTTCTTCCGAATTCCAGTATAAGATGATCCATACAGAAAATCTAGACAACAATTAAGATTTATTTGTCGAAGAAGGAGGGGATTGTAACTGGAGCGATTATTTGACGTGTTACAGTAGGTAGGTACAAAATTCTAGAAACGAGAAAGGGTTTCAAGTAATATGGTGAGATCCGATGTTAGTGGAATGGATTACAAAGTTAAGGCGGCAATGGATTCGAAGAAATCCGCGCAACACGTGAAACGCCGCTTAGAGTTCGAAATCGAAAGCGAAGGCAGTAGCTTACCTTGAATGCCATGTCTGTTGACGAATGTACCTCAAACACCGGCGATCTGGGCTTATATACGGGGGCCGAGGGAGGGTGTCTCCCACCCCTAATGGTCTTCACGACCCCTAAGTCGAGGTTTCACGGGCGGGTCCGAATTCTAGAAAATCGCTCCACTTTAAGAGTTTCGTGTAGTGTAGGTACGTGATAGGCGGGGCGGGGTGCTCGAAACAGCGGGCTATTCCGATTTGCACGAACTCAATTCCCGATGGTTTCAGAATTCAGATTCCGAAGAGAAAATGCAACGATGTATGGCACTCAACTTAAATTCGGTTTTATTCGGGTTGCCGTTTGTGGGGTATCACTCCAGTAACTCTTGTGGAAATATACCACACAAATTTGAACTAGATTTAGAACGCAGAACTATTAAAATTGAGGGACAAGTAGAATGATATTAAATTGGAATAAAACTCGGCGCTCCGCGCCTCGCCAGGGGGCAAGCCCCCTGGACCCCCGGTTACCTCTATTTACATACTTCGGACGAAATTATTGAAACACAGAATGCGTCATTGTTTACTATTCATTTATAACATCAATTTATATAGTTATAGTATGAAACTACGAAAATTGCGTTGTCGCGCAACCAAGTGACAACCAAACAAGCGTCATTGTTTACTATTCATTTATAACATCAATTTATATAGTTATAGTATGAAACTACGAACAAAAATACGAAATAAATTCTGATAAATCAAGAGCTTTCCAAAGAATGGTGAACGATTTCTGTGCGATTAAAATGGCGGAAATTCCATTTCCCTACCAACGGCTCGGTTGTACGTGAAAATCATCCGTCACACATTTCGTTCCCATCCCGCGTTCCATTTTCGGCTAGTTAGTCCATGGCTAAAACACATTCTGTGTTAATAGATTTTTAAATTAGGACAAATTACTCGAACGAGATCTGAGAAGTGAACAATTTTTTATTGTTTGAATATTTCTAGTTAACAGTATGGCGACATGGTCACTGGTTGTAATTAAATTATGAAATCAAAAACTGAAGAATCAAATAATAAATATTGATTCATCTTGCTGTAGGTAGGCCCCCACACCATTTATCGAAAGTGAATCAGGAAATGCATTGGCTAGGGGTAGATGATTGGTTGATATGTCGGTTTTTGAAAAGTTACAGTCTATTGTACTTGAACAACGTTTTGGTATATTTTTTGAATTTTTAAATTCCATACCTGAACAATAGTGGTGTTTTCCACACAAAAAATGCTCTGCTGCACAATTCCGAAAATGTCACTTATCCCCCTTTTCTCCTGTAGTCTTCATATTCCCGTGTTTTGTTAAACTATCTATTTTTTGTAGTGTGCGCAGATTGCGTGGAGCTCTGGCGTAAATGTGTAAACCGCCCATATCTGGGTATTGTGTAAACAGTAAGTTGTGCTTAGAGGAATTTGCATGAGGTCCAGATCGTGCTCAGGCTGGAAGACTCGGATCGGTCGTGAGAGCTGGTCACGGCACATTCCGCAGTCAACCGCTTAAAAATGCAAGTGACGTTTGCGTCTTTCCGCCGGTTTCTTCTCGTTAAATTTTCTGCAGTTCGGAAGATGTTTTAATTCGAGCTTGGTCGATGACGTGGGAGTTCCTGTAGGAGCCAGGAGGCTCCGAGTTCTGCTATTGTTTTTTTTTCTCCGTTTTTTTCCTCTTTGATAAGTGCTTGTTATTATTATGTACGTATTTGTATTAATCCACCCTCGACCTTTCGACGCTCTGCCTTCGCTTCTACGCTCCGCTCGGATCACTCGTCGCTACTATCCCCGCTATCAGTTAGTAACAACCAAATTCCCGTGCCATCAAGACCTAATCGCTAATTCTGCCTTCTGGTCAACTTAGATCCAGGCTTTTGCGGATCAGACGTCTCCACTGTTATTTGTCGAAATAACCTGTAAGTATGTATATTACACTAGGGTGGTTCAAAAAAAAAAAAGAAAAAATTTCTGGGATTTCTTGTCCCCATTGCGTTTTTGCTTCCTCGGTATGTCAGGATGACCCTCCTAAATTTTTAGCAAAAAATATTAATCCTAACCACTTTACCTGGGTCGATTTTTATCAGTTATCGACCGCTATCGTAAACCAACCTCTAAATTGGTGCCGAGGTGATAATTTGAAGGACGCATTTCAATTTTTTGGGGTCAATTTATGGGTTTTAACATGCGCTGAACACGATGAACTTATTTATTTTTCGCTCCGTCCTCTAGTTATCCGGTAAACTGGCAGAGGGAACTGCTTGAAGATAAGTAAATTTCGAAAATTTCACCGAAAATGCTGTCGCCTGGTTAAGAATTGTACTAGAAACATGCTATTATGGTCGGAGAATATGCTTTGGCATGTTCTGAACATGATCCCGTTTTTTACTATATTTTCCTCCGATGATGGCTTCGTTTATCGTCCATAAACCTCAAATTAAGTGTAGGGTAATAGACAAATTCACCCTAATTTCACCTGAAATCATGTCGCGTTGATAATTTAAGGTCCCAAAATACCTTGTGCCGATAAAATTGGGTATTTTCCAGGATACTCGGTACAAAGCCGTTGGTAATTTGGCAAGGGCTTGAACCGGTATTGTACTTATTCGGCAAATATAGCGGCAAAATGGAGAAAATAGCTAAAATTTTCCCATTTTTCTGTAAAATTCCTTAGTTTCCATCGGTTTTTCGGGGTCAAATCGTATTTCTGGATTGTCTGAACTATGATTGGATGGTTAAATAACAAATGATGTAATATAATTGAAAATAATGTAATATAATTTCAGTTTCAATTGCTCGAGGGACAATCTGTAATTTGGTCGATAAGCTGAAAGAATCCATGACCGTGGGACATAAATCATAACATTTTAACGAGAATAACATATAATAAAAATGTACAAAAATAATAATTAACCTCGATAAAAATTGAAACATAAAAAAAAGTATTTCATACAGTCTTCAAAGTTTCAACTATATCCCGTTTACGGCAAGTTTTAGGAAATTTTTCCTTACAGATATCAATAAGGCTTGATAGTCAGGCTGACTATCCTCCAATCAGACAATTCAGAACTACGAATTTGACCCCGGGAAACCGATGGAAACTAAGGAATTTTACAGAAAAATGGGAAAAGTTTTAGCTATTTCTCCATTTTTCCGCTATATTTGGCGAATAAGTACAATACCGGTTCAAGCCCTTGCCAAATTACCAACGGCTTTGTACCGAGTATCCTGGAAAATACCCAATTTTATCGGCACAAGGTATTTTGGGACCTTAAATTATGAACGCGACATAATTTCCGGTGAAATTAGGGTGAATTTGTCTATTACCCTACACTTAATTTGAGGTTTATGGACGATAAACGAAGCCATCATCGGCGGAAAATATAGTAAAAAACGGGATCATGTTCAGAACATGCCAAAGCATATTCTCCGACCATAATAGCATGTTTCTAGTACAATTCTTAACCAGGCGACAGCATTTTCGGTGAAATTTTCGAAATTTACTAATCTTCAAGCAGTTCCCTCTGCCAGTTTACCGGATAACTAGTGGACGGAGCGAAAAATAAATAAGTTCATCGTGTTCAGCACATGCGAAAACCCATAAATTGACCCCAAAAAATTGAAATCCGTCCTTCAAATTATCACCTCGGCACCAATTTAGAGGTTGGTTTACGATAGCGGTCAATAACTGATAAAAATCGACCCAGGTAAAGTGGTTAGGATTAATATTTTTTGCTAAAAATTTAGGAGGGTCATCCTGACATACCGAGGAAGCAAAAACGCAATGGGGACAAGAAATCCCAGAACTTTTTTTTTTTTTGAACCACCCTAATATTACATTGCAAGCTTATGCAGTGATATACCTTCCGTACAAGTCAACATTCACTCGCGAAATATTGAAGTCAGGAGTCGCTGTCGTCTTCAGAAGGTGCATTTCGGGTGGACTGCAGGAAATCGCCATCTTTGCGGAATCAAGGTCGGATCGTTTCTATTTATTAAAGACTATTATTAAAATCTTCAGCTTCCACTGCATTATAAGAAAATAACTAATAGCTATAAGAGCCTTAACGAAATTACGTGTTATAATATTATTATAATAACACGCATTATAATAAATTTTTGTTTTCTCTCGTATTTCTACTAAATACTTCTTTATTATTTTGATCCACGCTCACACTTTTCGTCACTTGAGGTTTAGCTCTAACAGTTCCTGGTAACTAAAACCAGCCATCAGTAAATATTATTGGTTTGATTTGAAAGAAGTCCTTAGAAAAACGAGGTTCTTTATTTAACTTGCATGAGTTTTTTTTTTACATCATGAACATGAATTAGCTCCAAATTTTCGTCCGACACGGAAGAATGTCCCACTTATTTTCACTCACGACGGAGACGTTCTTTGGGAAATGCAACTCTCAGTTTTCATCCAGAGATGGATTATCATTCTTCGGAAAGATCTTAATTTATCTTACTTGATTTCATGCTTAGATCTTTCGTAGTTTAAACCGGTCCAAATATAAAAGAGCTGACAATCCTGAGAGTTGGTAGTAACCAGGCTTACTACTTGTTCATTGACTCAGGGAAAAATTGAGACAAAATTAAAAAAAGGTAATAGGGATAGCTGAATTTAGATGGTGATTGTGTATTTATGTGAATATGATTGGATTGTGTTCTTGGAGGTGTCTACTGGTTCTGTTTGGTTACGTAGTAAGACGAAAGGGTTAGATTCTCGCCCGTTCAACCTAGAAAGTTGAAATTAGATCGAGAGCCTGTATTTAACAGCGAGAGGTGAATGAAATAACGGGCTCAATCCTGATCAGCTGAACGTGCAAAATCCTCTCCTGTTCACTGAAGGAAGCTGAAATTCGACAGGGAGTACTTCTAAGACATCAAGAGAGGAATACAAAACCAGCCCCAGCCTAATCAGCTGATGAGATAGGTCATTTAAGTTAGCGGAACCAATATGGCGGAATGACAAAAAAATATACCCAAATTTCGAGCTATTTTCGAGTTGTCAATCCCCATTGAGTATGATTTTCGAGCTGCTTTCCTCTTCCGGAAAATCAATTTTCAATATTGGTGGCGCTAGGTTAATTAAGTAAGCGGCCAACTTTCCTAAAAATGGTCGAAAAATGTTCGTCCTTCCTCTGGAATGTCGAGCTAGTTGCGACCTAATTTCGAGTGGAAAGAAAAATTTTCCAGCTCAAAAACTTGATTTTTAAAACCGAAAAAACGAATTTTGGCCGCTAAGTTCATTAAGTAAGCGACCAACTTTCTTAAAAATGATCGATACAGTTTTGTTCTTTCTCTGGAATTTCGAGCTAATTACGAGCTAATTTCGAGTGGAAAGAAAAATTTTCCAGCTCAAAAACTTGATTTTTAAACCCAAAAAACGAATTTTGGAAGCACTGAAAATCAATTTTCAATGTTGGTGGCGCTAGGTTAATTAAGTAAGCGGCCAACTTTCTTAAAAATGGTCGACAAATTTTCGTTCTTCCTCTGGAATTTCCAGCTAATTACGAGCTGACAAGTCCCGTTGAGTATGATTATTGAGCTATTTTCCACTTCCGGAAAATCAATTTTCAATGTTGGTGGCGCTAGGTTAATTATATTTCCGGAAGTGGAAAATAGCTTGAAAATCATACTCAACGGGACTTGACAGCTCGTAATTAGCTCAAAATTTCAGAGAACGAACAAAAATTTATCGACCATATTTAAGAAAGTTGGTCGTTTACTTAACGGACTTGACGCCCTCTTATGGAAAATTGATTTTCCGAAAAGGGAAAACAGCCCGAAAAACATACTCAACGAGACTTGTCAGCTCGTAATTAGCTCGAAATTCCAGAGAAAGAACAAAAATGTATCGATCATTTTTAAGAAAGTCGGTCGCTTACTTAATGAACTTAGCGGCCAAAATTCGTTTTTTCGGTTTAAAAATCGAATTTTTGAGCTGGAAATTTTTTCTTTCCACTCGAAATTAGCTCGTAATTAGCTCGAAATTCCAGAGGAAGAACGAAAAATTTTCGACCATTTTTAGGAAAGTTGGCCGCTTACTTTATTAACCTAGCGCCACCAATATTGAAAATTGATTTTCCGGAAGAGGAAAGCAGCTCGAAAATCATACTCAACGGGGATTGACAACTCGAAAATAGCTCGAAATTTGGGTATATCTTTTGTCATTCCGCCATATTGGTTCCTCTAACTTAAATGACCTGGATGAGATGAATTCTGTTCCGTTCACCCTATAAAGTGTGCCATTTACGGCGCACAGTGTAGAGCCCATGTCAGTGCCAGGAACTCGTTCTTAATTTTGTGAAAAACCGCAATGAAATAAGTCCAACCGTTTCGGAGTTCATATTGAACAGAGAAATACATTAATGTATTTGTTTATATTAATCGTTCAACTTCAAAATGCCAATAAACGGCAGTTAATTGTGTAAGGGGAATAAAATGGCGAATGGACGTATTTTCCTCGACGTTACACGCTCGTAAACCAATAAAATATTTCATGAAATCAGAAGTTATTTCATTGCTATGGCGAAATCCAAACTTCACAAGGGCTCGTCTGCGGTATGCAAAGTGTACGCGTAACGCCTAACGGCGATTGGCGTAAGGTGCAGCTGAGGGAGCGCCTGACCTCACTAAACAGGAGCACTATTTCGAGGAAGTTGGTCATTATTTCACAGCCGTTGTATACCAAGATGTCCGATACAGCTTGCTACACTGAATCCGAGTGAATCAACTTAATCAGCCATGAAGAATGGTACCAAGAATTTGAGATTAATTTGCATAAAATATATACATGGAAATATATAGAGTATGACGTTTGACTTTGTCAACAACTAAATTAAAAAACGCCAAAATTTACTAAACGACTGTTTGATATTTCGGCTTGGCAGATAACTCGAATACCTTTGCATCATTCGCATCAAGCTATAAAAAGAAAATAAAGTTTGATAAGTAGGGTATGAAGTATAGCTTTCTCACTCATTTTCATATTGCAGTGAATCTAAGGGAAGTTATGAGCTATTTTATGACATGAAGTGAAAACCACGAAACGAATCTTGAAAACGAAATTGCTCAACACGTGTGAGTTGTAAGTTGTGTGAAATTCTAGCACATGAAAGTTCCCCATTGATTCTTAGAAGGTTCTCAACCCAAAGTGTTTACATCCTGTACTAAAGTATGGTATGTAGAGTACGTATAGAGTACAGTACAGTACATGTACAGTACAATGTACTACATGTTTTGACATGGATATGTATTTGCTCTGGGGGGTCAACCAAAAATTTCCATTATGCAAAATTTGTGTCACAATTTCAGTGTTTTTCACGTACAACCCAGCCGTTGCTAGGGGAATGGAACTTCCGCAGTTTTCGTCGCAGATAATTCGTTCGCCACTCGTTGGAAAGTGCGATAAATATTCACATCTCAAGCTATCAATTTCCCCCTGCTTACGTACCTGTCTACATTCCTAAACTAAGTTGATTGGACTATAAACAATTTCAATAAGCCGGTTACAATATTCTTAACGTAAAGCAATAGCATCATTTACTCCACTCCGAAGGAAACATTTTCATCCTCATGACAACTGTCGACTGTTAACAACAACACACTACAACATTGTAGTGGCTTCTCTCCACAGTGTTATTTTCAACATTTCTATAAGTAAACCGTTGTTTTGTTGGAATTAGTCGGGATGCGGCCCAGGGATTTGTTTAAAGTTAAAGGATTTGTTTACAAATCTCGAGGACAACCGTTATGAAATCCCCAATCAAAGACATATCCATGTAACATGGTATCTGCTTGTAAAGCAGATAGTGGAACTCGTTTACGAGTTGTTTAGTTAGGTACTTGAAGTTTGTTTCCCAATTCTTAATGAATTTATCATTATATTTGTCTCAAGAAAAGTCTTACTTGAGAAAACTTGTTTGCTCAAAATTTGTACTCGTAGTTACCAATTTGAATGTATTGATTATTTATAAATATGATAATTGATTATTATTAATGTTGAATATTATGTGAAAGAAGATGTAATAAAATTAATTAGATACGTTTATTAGTAGGTATAATTTGTCTCCTGATGTTTCATTTTTTCCATATACAGATTCATATTTTACGAAAATGCATCCTCTGTGGCCGATGAATTGGAGCTGACATTGCACCCTCTGACGCATTGCACAACGCCGTCCGGTTGAGAAGCGGTTTAAATTCTCAAAAAAGCCCGTGCATTCTCCACAGTAATGTTACTATGGAACGTTCTTGATACATCCTCGAAAAAATTATAATATCCCTTCTGCCTGTTTTTGAGAAAATCGTATTGTACTATTTTATTACATTTTGTATACTGCATAACGAAAACAAGGGTTTAAATGTTATCCGCGACTGACGTAGCCAAAGATCATTGGAAAAACAACCCCTCAGATTGGCAACAATGTTCACTAAAAAAACCTTAATTATAAAATATTATTCAACATTTTAGCCTGCTAAAAGTATTACAAGTAGGTTAGGCTGCATGTTGAAAAAAAAAAAAAAAAAAAAAAAAAAAAAAAAATCATCTCCCCTCAGTGTATTTTAATTGAACTCTGTTGCAATTTAATGAGAAATCTTCAAATACGAAAATGGAAAATACAATTTACTATTAAAAATACATCAAGGCTTTTTTTTTTTTTTTTTTTTTTTTTTTTTCCAAGAATCTTTCAAGGGGGATTCAGACTAAAACTGGGCAGATTGGAGTGCATAGAGTTGTTTAAACTTAAAAAATAGATATGGCCAAAAGCGCTTACATGTTCGATGGCTTACCTGATTTCCTATTACAACATCTTCAAGGAAAGAAAAAATAAATGTTTGTCCTCAATTTAATATATTTTGCATGGCAAATTGTGAATAAGTTCCACTTTGCGATCATTTTGAAAGTCAAAAGTTTAGGCCTAGGGATTTCGTATAGCACGTTCCTTTATTAGAGTCGATAGTTAACAAATTTTAAGAAAAGAAAATAGAAAATCAAGTAGGATCTCTAGACATTTCAGTTTACTTGATGTTTGGAAATAAACTCATATTCTCTATTCTTTTTCCATTCCTATAAAAGGAGGCACATACCGAATTCGTTGTTGATTATTCGGGTCTCAATCTCCTCAGTAGAATTTCATTCGGATTGCGACTTCTAATGCAACCAGTTTAGCAAGGACTGCGAGAATGCGGGGAAAGGCCGCTAGCTCGAGGCCCACCCTCAACGGCCCGCCCGCTTTCTTCTCCGTCCTTGACATTGGCATTGTTTCTCCTGTCTGGTGATTACCGAATACCCCATAAAGCTGAGACGAGTCCCACAGGCTCGTACCTCATTCAATAAATGGGTCGGGTCTATCGATATGCAAGTGAAGTTGTCGCATGCTGCCAAATTACAAGTTTGCCTTACTGAAATACCATGTTGGGGATTTCTGCCCCTCAGCTTGAATGGTGTTTACTTTTCCGAGAAAACTGATGGTAAAAGAAATATTTATGCAATCGGCTTGACAACAATTTTCGTCATTTGATTTTCGCGTTGGACATTCGATGCTCAGCAGCCTCCTCTAACTACATCCAACATCATAGCAAAACAGGTGTTCAAATGCAAGGTAATTGCGATGGACGCATAACAGGAAAAATGCATGCGAATGAATAATAGATGCAGTGCAGCATTTCTACCTGCCCATTTTCGATTAGCTGATCCCCACAAGCACCCTCCAGCAACAACTAACTAGTCATAGCGAACTAGGCATGCAAATGAAAGGTTTTCGCAGTAGGCACATTTAGGATAGATGCGGGCAAATGAAAGGTTCTTGCTGTGAACTTGAAACCGGAAAGATGCATGCAAGTGAAAGGTATGTACTTTACCTCGAGGGCACATATTAGGACTGATACTTGCAAATTTCTTTTGTTCACTATTTCAAGATAAACCCTACCTTTCGCTCCATCAGCTTTTCCCAGCGCCAAGCAACATGTCATAGTAAACCTTATAAACTCGCATCTTTCTTAAGCGCACAATTCATCGCCATTATCTATGTATTTCTCGTGGTGCGTGGTTGGATGTACAAGTAAGCATTCCTATAAGATATCCACCGAGGTGGGCAGGTGCATGCAGCCGTATTGTTTGCAATGTCTCGGTAATATTGTGGTGTTGGTTGCATCTTTTCATATTACGTGCTCACGCAAATATCTTTCTATGTAGTTACCTACAAATTCAGAAGATATGGTGGATGACAAATAGGAAATGTTGCATTTTTTGATAATTTTGCATCTTTTCGGTTATGTACTCACTGCAAGCACCCATCATATCTGCCACCTGCTGATCCAAGAAAAATGATGAGGATGGATACAAAATGTTGCATGCACCTTTCTTATTACGTGCCACCCCACCAAGAAAGATCAGATAGTATAGCAACAATTGTCACTAGTGAAGGCTAGAGGGGTCCACGGCCGGTGAGCAGTTAACGGGAAAGGTAGGTAGCCCTATTATTTCCCCTCATATCAACGTTGTAGGGATGTAGGGCTATTCGGCATCTATCTGAAATCATGGGCAGTAAACGGTTCTTGAAATACTAATTTTCTAGACCCTGGGTAGTCGAGACCACACTTGACACATACTTTTTGCTCTTCAACAGCAATGAACGAGATTCCAAATGATTATAGTTGTAGTCAATACTATTGCGACCTCAAAGACTGACAATAATAGCTCAAATTCTAAGGTTGAATTCCTTTGACCAGGAAAAACCTCGTTGCTCAAGATTTTGGGAAAGTGAACAAAATTGAAATAGACGACAAATGTCATTTGTAGTGGTTTCTTTATTTTTTCTCTCGAATGGCTCTAGAATAATGTCCAATCTTAATGGACATTTTAGGAATATTTCTGATCGATACCATAATGTGAGCATCAACACTGCTGAATGAATGAAAGCATTTGCACTTGTGGAACTCTTAAAGCATTGTAATTATAGGAAATTCTGCAATTTCCATTAGATTTCAACGATACTCTCCGCTATTGTAGATCATTTCATAGATTCAAAATAAAGATGCATAACTTCTACCGTTCACATCCATTATCGATTATTTTTTCAATAACACCGGTTGTGCGGATTGTGGCTATCTTGATCTCTTATGAATTTCATCATTCCGCGGCTGAAGACGGATCTAAACACTCTGTTTTTGCTTTTAAAATAATACGTTCACTGATGATACTTATAAATAGTATTTGTACACCCATGTTATGCTCCTGATTAACAATTTATCTTATAAATTAAAGCTTTTTAATAAATTACCTATACAAGCATAGTATGTAAGAGATCCTTCTTGGTAGACTGTTTTTCTCAACCATTTACATCGACAGTTGTGGGTAGCGATGACTATTGCTCTAAATCCAACTTCATCGCATTCCAACTTCATTGCATTTTCAATGAGAAGGCATAATATTCCTTTTCTTGAAACCTTAAAAATTCACGAGTCGCATCAATGCCATCTTTCATGTACTTGTCCTTCTATAATACAGGTGCCTCAAACGCGGTATTTGGGAGTAATAATGGATAAGTCCATTACATGGCTTCCGCATGTTGAATTTCTAACGAATAAATTAAGATGGCTCATTCCGATGTGTCTGGCGGTCAGAGGTTTTATGTCCCTTAAGACTATGAAACTTATGAACCTTGCACTCATCTAGTCTGTTATGTCTTACAGCATTGTAGTATGGGGTTCAGCTTACCGAGTGGTCTTGATCAGCTGTACAAGACCCAGACGTTATTGATAAAAATCTAGCTTCAGAAAAAAATCTAGAATGCCAACAAATGTAATATTCAGTGAGTTTCCGGTTCTGGATTTATAGAAAATTATCAGAAAAATCAATTAAATTTATATTTATAAGCAAAAAGGTAATTATGTTCGAGAGGATGGCATTACTCGGTTGGCGTCTGATTTTACTTTAAGATTACCATCACATTGACGACATTGGGTCAGAATTTTTTTACATATAATGGTGTTAAAATGTTTAACAAGCTTTCTGGTGACATTAAAACTTCAACCAGCTTATCCGTTTTCAAGAGTGCTTCACAAAAAAATTTACTCAGTGATCCTTAATATAAATACTTGTTTTTATCTATTAATCGTCTGTGTTCATTTACTTTTTTCTCTTTTTGGTATTTGATGACTACTTTTTAGTTCATGATAACCTATTTTATTTGAATGGTTTTAATTAGTTTTTTTTAATTTGTTAAATTAGTAATTTGCACAACTAATTACGGCTCCTCCCCCAGCACAAGTTCCACTTAACGGGGGTAGTAGCATGCTACTTCAAATATTTGTTTCTTCTTTTTGGCGATTATGTAAGTTTATAGTGTGCTTATGTTATCATGTATCAATTGTGAATAAATGCTAATTTAAAAAAACTCTATCCTCTCTTATTCATGGTCATTTCACTTCAAAATTCGCATGCTAATAAGTTTCTGGTATAAGGTATCTGAAAAAGTCCAGTCATTCAGCATGACCCCACGAGCGAATTTTTGAAGAAATCTTCGACATTTCAGTTGCTATTGATCGTGTAGAGAAATTTTAGTTTATGATTTTGATAGACAAACAATGTTTCATGCAAATATTACCGATTTTTACAACAGCAAACGGCATTATTTCAATTTTTGACTGATTTTTCAAATTTTTGAAATTTTTGACTACATTTTTGAAAATTTCAACCCGAAGATGTAATCCGATCATGCTGGCCAACGAACTTGAATTTTCGTTTTGTGTCCTTACATTTTAAAATTTGTTTGAAGTTTCTAGCACAATTCTACGGATAGTTATCGTCTGGAATGACACATACATATATATATACATACATACATACATACATAAAAAAATGCGTTAAACTTCAGAATATGATTCAGAATAGCCTGAAACAGATTTCTGGATACAATGTTTTCAAAAATTCACATTCTACAAATTTTGAGGCGAGAGCAGTAGGTAGCTTAATTTTCTTCAAAAATTCGCTAAAATCGCATAAATATTAGCGGTATTAAATTCACAAGTTCTCTTCACAGGATTCAATACTTCTGGACATCATTCGGTTTCTTTCGAAACCATGTTGAGAGGTTAGGCCTTGACGTCAACCGCAGTCTCGCGAAATTGAATCAGATAAGTCCATCACCTAAGGTCAAAATCGCGGGCGCCTATGCACATTCAACTGTTCTCGACCTTAACAGGTAGTGAGTAATTGATCGAACAATGGGATTGAAAGGTTTTGATAAGGTTGGGCTCCTGAAAAAATCTCTACCGAAAATTTTAAAACCGTAAACGTGGGCCGAGTATGGCGGGTTTTGTTATTAAGTAGGACGAGAATTCAAGCGTTGGTTAAGAAAGTAGGGGGCAGAGGTTGGTACCTTGGAAATACAAATTACGTGCCCCAATTATTATTGCTGCCTCACGTACATCGTACTCGTGATGGAGTTTGAAAAAGTTTTCCTATTCTGTAATCGAAATTTCCAGTTTACCATTCATATTTCACAACTCACTGGTCAAATTTCTTTTTTTCGCGCCCGTCTGTCGGTTTGCTACCTTCATTCCTGTTTTATCAATGACTGTACGTTTAAAATTGATGTCCGATTTCGACGAGGTTTCTAGAGGTGGAGAAGAGTCTGAAAAGGGACATAAGTAGGTTTTGAAAGCGAACGTAACTCCCGGCCTCAACATTAATGATTAAAATTATCTCCATCCATCTCCCTGTCAAGAAGACATCCCATCTCCCGATCAATTTATAAATTATTTTTTTGTTTAAATTTCAACTTCCAACTTGTGAATAAAGGTTTATATTCGAAATATCAAAAACATTTTTTTCCTTTCATCGTTTTTCTATCATTCATACAAAACAGATTATTTATATATATACACAGTGTCCCAAAATTCACCCCTTCCCCCCCCCCCCCCCCCCCCTTAACTTTTTTCCACAGTTTTTGAGATATCGGAATGAAATTCGGAGTGTGTTTTTGGGGTGACTTATTCTAAGAATTACGTGAATACATATCAGGAGAAAAATCTAAAAGTTTTTGATCAAGTTACCCAAAGGGTGGGGAGGGGGGGGGGGGGCATATTGGGTAGTGAAAACGCCAAGAGGAATGAAGAAGTGCGATTTTTTCAAAAAAAGAAGGTATTTTCAGAAAAAATGGCGTTTCTTCTTGGTTCATCAGCTCTAATCCGAGCACGGAATAAGATATTGAAATTCTGGTTTCACCATCGTGTTGAGCTCTAAAAAACATTTAGACTGAGGGATCACAAGGTAAACAAGGCTTCACACTACTTTTCTTACTTGCATTCATTTTACATGGATGATATCATGATGGATCACATCTTAGGGTGGAGTTGTTCTATTTTATTGTTTGATTTTCAAGTATAGGACTCCATTAGTTCAGAAGTTTCTTCAGGTGACTGCCAGTAAGAGACCGATGAACATCGATTGTTTGACTTCTTGAATTTACTTTCCGGGCGAGTAGGAAAGTGATAACTATCTTCTAACTTTCCCTGATTGCTTCGACTTTTGACTGGTTTCTTAGGATTTACCATATTTCAACTTTTAGCCGGATTCGTCTCCAACAACAATTTTGGATTGGTATCCGAGTGGAAGGAAATTTAACACTCTTTTCAACTGTGTACTCATTTTTAGCGAATTTTTGAAGAAAATTAAGCTACTGCTCTCGCCTCAAAATTTGTAGACTGTGAATTTTTGAAAAAATTTTATGCAGAAATCCGTTGCAGGCTATTCTGAATCATATTCTGAAGTTTAACGCATTTTAGCGAATTTTCTTAGAAAATAAAGCTATTGCAATGGCTCCAAAAATTTTAAAATAAAAATTTTCAAAAATTTTCTTCATCGAAATCTGTTTTGAGGCATTCTGAAATTATTCCTGGATTTTAACGCTTTTTTATATGTATATATATATATATATATATATATATATATATATATATATATATATATATACATATATATATATATATATGTGTCATTCCAGACGATAACTCTCGATAGAATTGAGATAAAAACTTCATTCTTTCGCCAAAAAATCAAGCATTTCAAAAAAAAGGATGAGTTCGTTGGACAACACTTTTTGAGCACATTAAATCGGTCACATTTCAAAAAACGTACTTAAAAAATCACTAAAAAAAGGCAAAAAACCACTAAAAATTAACAAATTTCTATTTTTTAGCAGAATGCTACTCGAAAAAAATTGATCGAACATGAACTAGGACATTTAAAAATTTAAGCACAAAATTTTACTGAAAAATGTACTTAAATTTCATTAAAATAAGCTAAAAATCGATAGGAGTACTTGAAAAAATTGTAAAAATCCACAAAATCGTTTGTTCATTGGAATATTACTGACAAAAAGTTAATTTGCTATAAAATGTATAATATAATTTTTATTTGTCCCCAAAGTGCTCAAATTTCAACAGAATTTAACATAAATGTAATACGATCGTTTATGAAAATTCGCTCATACGATCATGCTGCATGACTGGAACTTTTTTAATGTATGTATGTATGTATGTATATTTGTATGTATGTGTCATTCCAGACGATAACAGTCCGTAGAATTGTGCTAGAAACTTCAAACAAATTTTAAATTGTTAACTACACAAAACGAAAGTTCAAGTTCGTTGGCCAGCATGATCGGATTACATCTTCGGGTTGAAATTTTCAAAAATGTAGTCAAAAATGTCAAAATAGCCTGTTTTTTGCGATTTGTTGAGCGAAATAATTTTTTCAGCATACTAACATGTGGTATATTCGGGATCAACGTGAAATTTCCTATAAGAATATGTATCAAGTTTTCAAAAATTTCAAATTTGAAAAATCAGTCAAAAATCGAAATAATGCCGTTCGCTAGTTGTAAAAATCGGTCAATAGCGACTGAAATGTCGAAGATTTCTTCAAAAATTCGCTCATGGGGTCATGCTGCATGACTGGACTTTTTTATTTTCACTCTCATTCAAGGGAGTTATAGTTATTTTAAAGATATCAGGCGGAAAACACAAAGAAAATCTTTACACTAAAATTACTCCCCGAAGCAAGGGGTTTTCCAAAATTATCTTTGAGAAACTTTCTGTTGCAAATTAGTTGTAAAATCGATCCCTTATTAGCGTGACACCTGTTTCGGAGACACCCTGTACATAAATCTTGTTGCAAAAATAGATTTTTGGACGAATCGATATTTTTTCACATTTCTTAGAGGCTACCCCAATTATAGAAATATCCTGCTAAAAATTCTGGCCCATTTCAAGGTCACTTTAAATTGAGCTGCAGAATAAGTAACCCTGCAAATTTTCGCTCCGTGATTAACCATGGAAGGAAATTTAACGCTATTTTCAACTGTGTACTCATTGTTTGATTTTCACTCTCATTCATGGGAGTTATAGTTATTTTAAGGATATAAGGTGGAAAACACGAAGAGAATCTTTAAACTAAAATTACTCCCAGAAGCACGGGTTTTTTGAAAATTGGAAAATTATCTATGAGAAAATTTTTGTTGCAAATTAGTTGTAAAATCGATCCCTTATTTGTGTGACACCTGTTTCGGAGACACCCTGTGCATAAATCTTGTTAAGAAAATAAATTTTTTGAAGAATCGATACTTTTTCACATTTCTTAGAGGCTACCCCAATGATAGAAATATCCTGCTAAATACATTCTGGCCTATTTCAAGGTCACTTTAAATTGAACTGCAGAATAAGTAACCCTGCAAATTTTCGCTCCGTGATTATCCACTCAAAAGGTGACAAGAGCCTCTGATTGACAGTGACAATACACGGGAATTGAGCTGGGAGAGACTCGAACGGCGGGGCGAAATAACGTAAGGCAACAGGCGAGCTCTCGACTTTTCGAGCCAACGTCGGATCGGCCGAGCTTGCGAAACCCCGGCCTACTTACCCCCTTGATAAATGCTTACTCAGCCGCGATGTGCCACACCCCTTAATGATCGCCCCCGCCGCGGACTTGCTTCCAAAGGGGCATAAATTTCGCTGGGAGCCGTTTTTTCGCGGAGACCCCGAGTCTCCTGGCTTTTGTGTATTGTTTGCTCACATTCTAAGTGGTAAGGGGAGAGGTCTTGATCTCTTTTGCATGCATATCTTTATACCGGACCAGCGAGAAATGTAATTCTAGGTGAATCTCTTAAACTCTCGGATGTTGCGACATGTGATCCGTTGAGCGAGTTTAGTTCAGGGCCGCAGTTGAACAGTCCGTGTAGGCAGTCACAAAACCAACGCCTCAGGACCACTTAGGTATGTTTTAGAGACCTGCATTATTCGACGCAACAGGAAAAAATTTTGCCATGCCCATTTTTGCACCACTGTGCGTCTGAACTTACGGTAAATCTTTCTACGTAATGAAAACTTAACATAGGGCAAATTACTACACAAAGGTTCATTTCATATTATTTGATAGATAAGCCTTCTATCACGACTATGCTTTCTTCTTAGCTTACTGAGATAGCCACACCAACATGGATAGAATAACCCAAAATCTATTGAACCTTGAAGTCGTGTTCCGGACTTGCTTCCAAAGGGGCATACATTTCGCTGGAAGCCGTTTTCCGCGGAGACCCCGAGTCTCCCGGCTTTTGTGTATTGTTTGCTCACATTCTAGGTGGTAACGGTCTTGATCTCTTTTGCATGCATATCTTTATACCGAAACAGAGAGAAATATAATTCTAGGTGAATCTCTTAAACTCTCGGATGTTGCGACATGTGATCCGTTGAGCGTGTTTCGTTCAGGGCCGCAGTTGAACAGTCCGTGTAGGCAGTCACAAAACCAACGCCTCAGGACTTATGTCTTAGAGACCTGCATTATTCGACGCAACAGGAAAAATTTGTGCCATGCCAATTTTCGCACCACTGTGCGTCTGAACTTACGGTAAATCTTTCTACGTAATGAAAACTTAACATAGGGCAAATTACTACACAAAGGTTCACCATGTTATTAGATAGAAAAGCCTTCAATCACGACTACGTTTTCTTCTAAGGTTACTGAGAAGAAAAAAACCGGGTGTGCTAAAAACCACACGGGAGAAGTGTAAACTTCTATGGCGATTTTCTGCTAAATATAATAAATATAAAATATATTATGGAAATGGTTTTGGTTGCCGAAAAAATCTTGTAAAGACCAATTTCAAAGTACACAAAATTTTTATTCAAACATTATTAAACTACATTACTTTCCACTCTGTTTGGATGTTGGGTAAGTAAAAACGCTGCAAATTATTTCACAAAGGTTTATTATTTTTTCAATTGAGTATGATCGTAGTTTTAGTTGGCTTGCGTACGTCATAAGGCCCGTCCAGACTCCTCGGCGTGTCCTACTTCGAGTTGCCACAACCTATACTTCTATAATTATATACGCATGTTTATATTTCTCGATTTGAGCTCCTATCTATTCAAATAGTTATTGCCTTAATAATATCATTATCTAAGTACGTACGAAAAGTCGAGAGGATATGTTATTAAATATGCGTAGGAAAAGCTTTGGTATTAACACACAAATATGACTTTGAAAAAAACATACTCAAGCCTCGAACGAACGCCGGCGCCGTACCCACCACAAGCCGCGGCGCCGGCGCCTCCTCTCACTCCACCTCCTCCCCCCCCCCCCC
Source organism: Adelphocoris suturalis (assembly GCA_030762985.1). Lineage (NCBI taxonomy): Eukaryota > Metazoa > Arthropoda > Insecta > Hemiptera > Miridae > Adelphocoris > Adelphocoris suturalis. Next base: position 17,492,718 of record CM061041.1, on the reverse strand, counting down.
CGCCACCCACCGTGACCCCCTGCCAAGCGTGCCAGGCGTGCTCGCGTCGAAAAAGACACGTTTTTGCCCGTTTTTGGCCCATAGCATCTATGCGAGTAAAGCGATCGGGATGGTTAAACGTTAGGACCAACTAGACCCCCAATGGAGTCTATGTGCGAAAGAACGGGTTTTTTAAGTCAATTCTTAGGCCTTTTATGGCCCGGACGGCGGACGGCGAACGGCGGACGGCGAACGGCGGACGGACATTTCAAATTTGGATTCTACGTACCTTGAAACGTAAAGTGACAAAGTTTGAGGGGGGGTTATAAAAATTTTTTGCTACACGATCACATAGGCTTATTATTGGAAATAATAAACCAAAATGGACATTACTTTCCACTCTGTTGGGATGTTGGGAAAGTAAAATTGAAGTAAAATTGGACATTACTTTCCACTCAGTTGGGATGTTGGGAAAGTAAAATTGGACATTACTTTTCACTCTGTTGGGATGTTGGGAAAGTATAAGTGAACATTACTTTTCACTCTGTTGGGATGTTGGGAAAGTAAAAGTGGACATTACTTTTCACTCTGTTGGGATGTTGGGAAAGTAAAAGTGGACAGGCTCCATCCCTGGACCCTCGGTAACTTTCCGCCTTGAGCCTTCGGCTAAAATGCTAAAACATGGAACATGCTTTCTTCCCGCTAATTCGTAAAATATAAAAACAGCGTGACGGAAAAAAACGTGACGGTAAAATCGTATTCACACCCCACTAAATTTTTCGACCTATAGAAGTTTACACTTCAAAAAAATATCCTCCAAAATCTCCTCTTGGAATCCAAAAGTCGTGTTTAGGAGTCTTTAGGCTAAGCGCCTTGTGATCACAAGAAAAAAACCACCATCACATTACTCATGATTTCTCAGTTTGTTTTGTATTTGAGAACATTTTGTGAGACGTCCCTCTGAAGCTACATTTTAGAAGCAAGACTTCGTAAATAAGAGTAATGCCTATTAGAATCGATCCAGGGGAATGCTGGACAACCCAAGCATAAGAACAGAAATAAAATGACTGAACACAAACCCGTTTCAGACCAGCCTAAGACCGAATCCATGAGGGAAAAAAGTAGCACATAGCTTCCTTGTTTTCGATAATGCAGGTGATGGAAATGTGATAGTTCCCCCTTCCAAGGAGTGAGGCGATAAACCTACTTCACCTGAAGGATATCTTGAAAGTTGAATAGCCCAGGAACAATTCCCCCCAGATCTAACATTTGCAAGTTGAATCGAGAAGGAGGAACTACTCCTATCCATCAAACGTAACATTCCCTGACAATTTCATCAAAAATGGGATAAAAACTGTGAAAAGTAAGGTCGTTATTAGGGTTTCACGTTGACGCATACACAGTAGCTATTAATGATAAAATCATGTTGAAATTGAAATGGGATGATCAAATTGTCTTCTTCCATCTTCCAAATTTGAGCGAGATCGAACGACCAAGGTGTGAAAAAATAGATATGAGCATGCGCAGAGTTAAGTATTGATTTGGCAAGAATGAAACCAAGGGGGAGGGAGATGTACTACCTAAACTGCACAAGCACTGAAAATTTCAACAAAATGGGATAACAACTGTGAAAATTGAGCTTGTTACGAGTATTTCACATTTGCGTATGCGCTGGAGCTACTAATGATGCGATCATCTTGAAATTGATATGGAATGCTCAAATTGTTTTCTTCTAACTATCCCCCAAATTTGAGCGATATCAGATGACTAGGGCGTGAGAAAATGATTCCTGGTGGAATAAATGTTCGCGCATGCGCAGAGTGAAGTGTTGAGTTGGGAACAATGAAACTGCGATAAGCTACAATCTAGCCGGCACATTCCCTTAAAGTTTCATCCAAATGGAATGAAAAATGTGAAAATTTAGTTTATGCAAGAAAAATGTTGTTGACAAATGTGGAAATTCAGCTTGGTACATGGATTTGCGGACACAAGACAGAAAGACACACACACACATACACGAAACCAAAGATGGTTTCCGCAGATGGCACCTGATTACTCTGAAAGTAGCTTCGGAGTTCATCGTTGTGTTGACGATGTATATTTTTTTCACTCACTTGTGAAGCGAAAACGGTTTCGGTAGTACCCATTCAACTCATTTCAGTAAAATAAAAAAAAAAAAAAAAAAATTACCTACCTATTATTTCAAATGATTTTTTGTGGTATCGGTTCCATGTCATTTCATCCCCTAATAATCTTTCCCCACAGTGATTGATCGAACATGATGCTGAGATTAGTTCATCACTGGCCAATCTGATATTTTGGAGGCTGGGTTGTATCATTCAAGTGACTACTAGGTCTATGTTTGCCTCTGGTGTTATTCACGGATCTACTGTTGTGTACTTTTAGTATTTTAAAATGTCCATTTTTTTTTTACGCTTGCAAATAGGAGTTGGATTGTGTTTTACTTATGTGCCTTTATTATTGGCCGGTGTTTTTTTTTTTTTTTTTTTCTTTTACAGGAAGACCAGGAGAATAAGTCTATGAAAAGTAAGCTTTCAGGGTTATTAATGCAAGCATTGGATAAGCACACAATGCTGCTGAAACTTGAGTTGAGGTTCTTCGGAACTGTAAGTTTATAATAACAAGGAGCTATTTGGAGCAGTTGACAAAGCTGTGAAGCTCATTTCGGTCCAATACAACTAACAATCCTGGAATGTTTATTGTTGCCTCTTTGGAATTGGAACACCTACTTACTAAGACAAGGTGCTGTGCCATCCCGATCAACAGAGTGACCTCTGCTATTTATTCCCAATTAAAGGATATCAACTGTATTCCATAGTAAAGAAATTAATCAGGAAAGGTCTAATTAGTGATTATTATGAGTCTTTATTAATATTATTATATATTCTTTCTGTGAACCATACTACTGCTACACTTTTTTCGGATTATGTTGAAATACCTATACGTCATTATTGCTGTACGGTCACTGACGCCCTGACGCATCCTAGAGTTTAACACCTGTTCAAACATATCAATAAATGAATAAATAACAAATAAGTAAATAAATAAACGTATATTTTTTTCTGTGTGTGTGTGTGTTTGGTTTATTCATAAATGTGTTATCCGGACGATAACTCTCCTTAGGATTGAAATAAAAATCCTGTTCTTGCTCCCACAAATAAAGCTATCCAATGATCGTCGGTTAGCATTTTTCGAGCACATAATATATATATATATATATATATATATATATATATATATATATATATATATATATATATATATATATATGACACAATTTTGTGCTCACTACTACTCCTCCGAAACCACTGGTCCGATTTGGACCAAATTTTGATATGATGTGTTACTATGTCGGAACTTGTGCCTCACTGACTTAGGTGAGGATCAGCCTACCACGAGCCATGATATCAATCATAATGATGGCAAAACCGTGCTCAAATCTCTCCTATTCACCGTAGGACTTCCAAATTTGATAGGGAGCCTCTCTGGGATAACAAATACGAGCCAAGTTAGGGGAATCATCCTGATCAGCTCTCCTGTTTACCGTAGGACCTTGCAAATCTGATCAGCTGAGTGTGCTAAAACTTATGTCACCTGATTACAACAAAATTTGATAGAAAGCCTCTCTAGGACATCAAGGACGAATGAAATTATAGGCTCCACCCTGAGTACTATCTGATCGATTCGAAAAGTGGATTCTGCTTACGCAAACTGCGTTTTTTTCTGACATGGCTTTTGGCTGGGAGTCAAGGAATTTTTCGCTTCACTTTTTCTCCACACAAAATGCAACGCTCCGTTTCTAGATTATTATTAACTCGAAAAGTGAAGGCTAGGTAGAAATCAATGAGGTGCTGAGTAATGTCCATTTTTACTTTCCCAGCACCCCAACAGAGTGGAAAATAATGTCCACTTTTACTTTCCCAACATCCCAACAGGGTGGAAAGTAATGTTCACTTTTACTTTCCCAACATCCCTACAGAGTGGAAAGTAATGTCCATTTTTACTCTCTCAAAATCCCAACAGGGTGGAAAGTAATGTCCATTTTTTACTTTCCCAACATCCCAACAGAGTGTAAAGCAATGTCTACAACTTGGATATATCCATGATCTATTGTTTTTCCCCTCAAGGGAGAAATTTATTTTGAAATAAGATTTAGACGTTGGGGCCAGAGTAAAGCCTCTTCCTGAAAATGGCACGAAACCATTCTAGAACACATGATGAACAAAGCCAAAGTCTGACGCAGCATCATAACTGAGAAGTTATTAAAAGGTTCAAGGTCAATTTTAGATAGAATATACTTTAATTTTCAAACATAATAATATGGAGAATATAGAAAGAAGAAATCTATAGATTTAGACGTAAGTTTTCAATACGATGGTTTAAGAAAATACGCACATTCGATCAAGCTGCATGACTGGAACTTTTCATTATTCTCAAAATTACTTTTCACTGACATTCATCGTTATTCCCTATGGCCCTTTATTGGCTAATAAAAGCGCGTTCTTACTCCTCAGGCGAAGAAAAACAATAACGATGTGTTTCATGAGAGCAATGATCTTGTAGGCTTTCAGTTCACTCCTAGACCTGACTAAAAGACTATATCGAACTCGTTGGAGGAAAAAAAAAGTCATTATCCGATACAACTCCAACAGCTGCGGAGCCCCGCCTGAATGCCTGGGTAATGGTATCGCTAGGTCAGTAAGGCATTCACCTTGGCGGGGCATAGGAAGGATTTCATCAGAGGCGATACAGGTCGAAACAAAGTTGTCGCCCGGGAACTCGTTCTTCGGCGTGTCCAAGGACGTTTCCCCCTGGGCTTGCGGGGTTGGATCCCTTGAAGCCGCAATGTCATGAACACTGACCCACCTCCGGTCCAGCGGGCGGTTCCGATTTTTATCCACTTGTATACTCCCAGATTATTACGTGACGACGACATTTTAACCCGCGAGAGCTGACATGAGAGGATTTTACTAACGTTAATCAGTTTTCTATTAAGGAAATCTATTTATAACAACTTAAAGGGAAATCAAACATGAACGTGAATATGGGTGTGGCCTGTAGTAAGTTATTTAGTGAGCGTAACACATAGGTACAAAAAGGGTATTTCAAATTTTTTTCTTATGGAAGAAGATTCCATCTAAGAAGTTTGGCATCAATCGCACTCATGCTGAGTAATTTTCTTTCTACGATTTTTCAAAGTTTCGCACACTGTGGACCTCAAAGCAGCCTTCCGCCTGGGCGGGACCCCCCCGCTCAGTGTACCAGACACTACGTACACAACACGTCCCTCTGTGCGCGCCTCTGCCGACCTGAATTTGAACTAGCGTCAACTAGCGATGGAAATAAGCTCTCTTATGGGTAGCTAAGTTCTGTGATTATTCATTGGTTGCAGACGTCCCTCCGTGGTGTAGCGGGTAGCGTATCAGACATATAGAATGAAGGACCCCAAGCTTGCAACTAAATTTTTATCCATTCGAATTCAACCTCCGAAACATATTTTCAAACGTCATTACTTACTATAAATGTTTTAAATCATACTTTGAAACGTTATTTTGACCTATTCGTCCAACTAATCTGTATTTTACGAAGGGATTGACTACTTGATATTATGTATTTTTGAGATGCGAGCTTGCGAGCATCCAGTTCACCGAAGTACACAAATCATTCTAATCTATTTGTTCAACTAATATATATTTTAGCAGTGTACTCAATGTTGAGAGCCCAGTGTGGCGGCACCAGTGCAGCAAGCTGAATAATCATGGAAAGAAAATAGGTACTCAACGTAGGAGAGTGTTGATGGTATCGAATTTCTTAGAATATGATACAATTTCATTTAAAAATATAAAATAAAAACGTGGGTAACGCGTCGTTGGACAACATTGATATATTTTATACCCCAAAAAGACGCTCAGCGTCGTAAATATACCAAGTCATACAATGCATGATATCATCCGATTTGGGACAAACCAATGGTCGAATCGCCGCCAACTAGTGCAGTACATTCATTTTCTCACTCTTTTGACTGCATCTGGGAATGAGTTGCTTCTTGAAGTCAGAAGACGGCTTACCTACTGGTTTTCTTCTGTCACTGCCTAAATTTTTCTCCTTTTCATACTAGGAACTTGAAATTCGGTAGGGAGCCTCTCTGCTACATCAAGATACGAATAAAATGATGGGATTTTTCCTGATCAGCTGAGTGAGCTAAATTCTATCCTTTTCACCCTAGAATGTTGAAATGGGTCAGGGAGCCTCTAATGCTACCGACCCCGTAGGTAAAATCGCGTAGTAGTTATTTTCGAGCATTAAACCAAATATGATAAATATTTGTCGTAAATATAACGAGAAAACCAAAAATGATTTTTTTTCACATTTGAGTCATTCAATGTAGAATATAAAGAAGGATTGTGATCACTCTCGGGTAATGAACAATATCTCCACACAATCAGAAAGTAAATACGTACATACTTTTGCATTTCTATTCTATCCCTGCATCGGTCTGTGTGTCTGCTAGTCCTTGAAACGGACAAAACAATAGCTCATTATTCGATTTCGGTGAAATTCTCAGTTTCGTAAGGGTTAATACCCAGACGATATCTTACGGATTTCACAGCTACCGGATAATAGGTAACCCCTATGCTAGCCCAAGCATAAAACACCTGTTGATCAGGGCTGCCACATCTCCAAGTCGGGCCCGGGACCAGATTCTGGCCACGGGCCTCCCCCCCCCCCCCCCCCCTTTTTTTTTTGTCGCGCCACTTTTACTAGAGATGGCTATGATAATTGTTTAAAAAAAAACTATTAAACCTTCTCTAACCAAACGAAAAATCATTTATACTTCCTACCAAGGTTCAGTGTTTGAATAAGAACATTTGAGGGGCTGAACTCTTACTACTTCACTACGTTTTATTCAACATTTAATCAAAAGTAAAGTGTAACTTAAGAATTGAAAATTCAAGTATTCATACTCTAGTAATTACCAACCAATTACAAAACCATAAAATGCCATAAATTACCGTGAAACAAAAATTCTATATCCAATCAGTCATAGGATTTTTATTTTAAGTACTTTAAATACAATTGTTTGTGAATAGAGGACGCATTCAGAGAAGTTCCAATTTACTCACTCCTCAATTGGACGATTGTGGCAGAAATTATGATTGACTAAATTTCATATAATCATAAATCAACACATACAATTATCTTTATTTTAATGTTATGGACGGATTAAAAAGGAAAGTCTCTGTATACAAGATGGCTGAAGGAATTAATTGAAACAATGATTAAATGTTTGAAAGAATACATTTATTAATTTTGGAAAAAAAAAAAAATCTACAAAAATATAATTGTTTTATATTGTGTAGGTACAATATTTTATATTGTGTACAATATTTTATATTGTGTACAATATTTTATATTGTGTACAATATTTTATATTGTATGGTAGCGGTTGTGGTGATGCGGCGATGGGGGGCGGGGCGTGGAGAGCAAGCCACGGAGTACAGTCTCCCACTCCCACGCGAAGGATAGCGTTCTTTGTGGTACCTACTGGTAAAGACGGTAAAGGGTAAAGAGTAATATTTTGGGCCATCGCAATCATCGCAACTGTTTAAGAGAAACAGTCTGGTGTAGTAAATCAAATGTAATCTGATCAGGGCTCGTCAAGTGAAATACACTCTGTTTTATGTAGGCCTAAAAATTCTAAAATACTTTATTTACTAAATACAGGACCGGACCGCCCCCCCCCCTGGGCCCGGGCCTGGGGCAACAGTACCCACTTCCCCCCCCCCCCCAATGTGGCGGCCCTGCTGTTGATACATCAACTTTATCATCATCTGTTAGTTAGTTGTCGTCCGATGCAATGATATCCTCTGAGGTGGCGTGGGAAAGAAATTAGCTTCAGAGCCACAGCTCAGCCAAATTCCTCCATACCCAGTAATTGATTCTAGATGTACCAAAGGAGCTCCATTTCAGGTTTCGGTACCATAAATCGCAATTAAGAAACAGATCGATACGGCTCAGAGGTCCCTCAGCTGATCAGTGCGCCTGCATGCATTTATACTGAATTGGAGATATCACATTGGAGGTCCATATAAAATTGCAGAGCCGCACGCTGTCAATAATTCATTTATGTTGATATATGCATATTGATATATACACAGGGAAAATTAATATTTCTAATTCATACGTCTACACTTTTCTAGTCCTCATAAGTATAACGACGCTTCCTTCACTAGTCAATTCATACTGACAGTAGTTAATAAACTCGTTTTCGCGAAGTCATAATTCCAATGGAGTTTATAGCAGCTAATTTTCCCATTGCAATAATGGAATCATCTAATCATCTGGTACTTAAAAGGAATGTTTTATGTGTTCCGATATTTCTCGCTAATGTTCATTAATAGAACTTATGGATTGATTTGATATCGCCAATTCAAAGAGGTCATTACCAGCTCTACGTTCTAGCGTCTACATGTCTTTTTTTTTTAAACACAGGATGTTTTGAAATGGATATGTCTTTGCTCTGGGGAGTCAACCAAAAATTTCCGTGACGCGAAATTTGTGTCACAATTTCAGTGTTTTTCACGTACAACCCAGCCGTTGCTAGGGGAATGGAACTTCCGCAGTTTTCATCGCACAGAAATCGTTCGCCACTCGTTGGAAAGCGCTTGATTTAAATGATAAATGTTCACATCTCAAGCTACCAATTTCCCCCTCCTTACGTACCTGGCTACATTCCTAAACTAAGTTGATTGGACTATAAACAATTTTAATAAGCCGATTACAATATTCTTAACGTAAAGCAATAGCATCATTTACTCTACTCCATAGTAAACATTTTCCTCCTCTTGACAACAGTCGACTGTTAAGAACAACTCATTGTAGTGGCTTCTCTCCACAGTTATTTTCAACATTTCTATAAGTAAACCGTTGTTTTGTTGGAATTAGTCGGGATGCGGCCCAGGGATTTGTTTAAAGTTAAAGGATTTGTTTACAACTCTCGAGGACAACCGTTATGAAATCCCCAATCAAAGACATATCTATGTAACATGGTATCTGCTTGTAAAGCAGATAGTGGAACTCGTTTACGAGTTTGGTTTTTTAGCCTCGGCATCTCCAACCGAAAACGAAACGTTAATGTGTAACTAAAATGCAACAATTCCTGATGATTTCCGCTTACAACCGAGTCGTAGATATGGAAATTGTACTTCGACATTATTCATCCCACAAAATTCGTTGACCATTCATTAGAAAGATCTCGATTTATCCAATATTATGTTAACTACTGCGGAGTGCGTGGCCAACGAACTGAGTTATGAGCATGGTTATTTGAATAATTGTTTACATACAGGTAATCATTCTCAATAATTGATATTGTGAACATAATTGCAACCGCTTGTTAATTTCTGGTGATTTCAATAAAACAACTTGACATAGTAGTGATAAGATACACCGCAAAATCTGAGTCATTCTTATATGCGGGTTTCACGGGTTTATGTGAAACGCGTGAGCTAAAACACATCCTGTGATTCAATAATTTCATTCGAAGTATGTAAATACAGGTAACCGGGGGGGTCCCTCTGGGGAGGCGCGGAGCGCCGATTTTTTTTTTTTTTTTTTTTTTTTTTTTTTTTGAAGTTCTATCCCTTACGTAAAGCGAACGGAATAATTTACAGCGTTCTGGTTGGTTTCAATCGATTCTTTGGGATAATAATTATCAACGTCAGCCCAAAAATCATTAATGTTACGTTGCGATTTCTCAAAATTTCGATTTTCAACATTTCAGCCCTTTATTGTTGGCTGATAAAAATTGATGCTGATGTTACTTCGACATCCTCGGTCGATGTCCAATGATTTTCGAGGCGAATTTCATGGTTTGGTCCAGTAGTTTCGGGGAAGAGCTTCGGACGGAAGACGGTCGGTTTTTAATAAACTTAAACCAACAAATTTTGAGGGGGTTACATTTTTTTTAAATACACAGATTCATAAATTATAAGCATACATATAGATTCGTAGTAAACATACATCATAAACACATCCATAATAACGTAACAAAATTTATTGTAGACTAGCTTGTACAAGAACATGGCGTCTATGAATCCACGACCGATCCACACTCTCACAAGGCGATGAATGCATCAAATTCTATCCAGGGAGATCTCGATCTATATTCAAGAACGTGTAGAAATATTCGCTAGTGCTTCATATTTCTTTGATAATAGCGATTTCTAGTAAAGATTAATTTGTGGTCAGCAAGTTTTGTTGGTAGCAACTGTTCTCTTTAAAAAAAGAGGGGTACATTTGGACCCCACCAAACCTTTTGTGTATTTCTGGCTCACCGTACCACTTGAAGGTTAAGTCAACTTCGTTCCTTCTAGAGTGTTACGAAAAAATCCTGTATCGACCACGTTTACTTTCAGTTTCCGTATCGTGTTTCCGCTCGTGGAAACCGGTTACAAGATGAGCTTTCAACTACTGAGGCAACTTGATAAATGTTCCACATTCCTTGAATGACTTGGACGCGATCTAGTAGTTTTCTAGGTGTTTGGGAAACGAGTCCTGAACAACTTCTTTACCAATTAGCCTTAATTTGTTTGATTAGGCGAAGCATCACAGGTAGTCGTATGAAGTTACGAATTGGTTACGAGTTGTATAATGCGTTGCACCCCTCGGACTCCATTGCTGCTGAGAAGGTACTTCAACACAAAGCGAAATTGTTAGAAATTTGGGAATGTTTATTAGAAATTTGTCAATATACGAATGTGATACAGAAGTAGCGTGAAACGTCAAAATCGGTCAATTAAGAAACAGAAAAAAAAGATATTTGATGTCATTTACGTTTGCGCAAGCGCAGAATGAACTGATGAGTTGAGAACAATGAAATACGTCTGGACCATCTGCAACCCAAACCGCGCGTTCACTGACAATATCATCAAAATCGGTTGAAAACTGTGGGAATTAAGCTTATTACCAGGATTTCATATTGGCGCATGCGTAGTAGCTATTAATAATAAAATTATGTTGAAATTGATATGGGATGACCAAATTGTCACCCTCTTACTATAATCCAAATTTGAGCGATATCGGACGACGAGGGCGTGAGAAAATTATGCTTGGTAGAATTTACGTTTGCGCATTTGCAGAGAAGTATTGAGTCAAGAACGATGAAACTGATAGAGGATCGTTCACTCCTTAGCCCACACATTCCCAGAAAATTGCATCTAAATCGGATGAAAACTATGGAAATTAGGCTTGTTACAAGGCTTTACGGACACACGAGAGACACACACACACACACACACAGACACACACATAGGCAGACAGACAGACACGGAACCAAAGTTGTTCAGAATGGTCTAAAAAGTAAAATGGGAGTGGAAATTTTGATTCTGGAGACCAAAAATTTTTATCATTATTTAATAATGATTAACAGGACGTTTCCATTTGTTTTTGTCACGTCACGAGCATCACGTCACGGTGGGGTTTTCTATTGATTTTCACGTACAACTAGGGATGTGTAACTCCCTTAGTTTTCATGGCAGGAAAATCGTTAGCCACTTTTTGGAATGCTCTCATTTTATCACAGCATCTCATAATCCCTAAGCCTCTGTAGTGTCAAGGAAAGCTGATTTATTACGCTTAGTTATAAACTAATATTGCTAAATAACCATATTGAACTAATAATGTGTAAAATTAATCATTATTAAATGTTCTGACTGTAGACCCGTAGGTCTTTTCTCCCGAAAGTGAAAACTACGCTTCCGCTACCTATAGGTTTCAATATTGAGAACTCAATCACGTCACCTATATTTTGTGCAGTATATAAAAGCATAACAACTACTGCAAAACTTTTTTTTTAATCATTATTATTTTGTAACTTACTTGAGTCTTCTTTCACCGAGTTATTTAACGAAGATTGGCCAAACTCCAATAAAAATAATCTCGAGGATCAAACCTTGGAGTACACAAAACTCGTTTATATAAAGTTTGGAATAAAGGAGATTCCCCAATAGAGTTTAGAGACATTTTCCAATAAAATTCGGTAAAGAGTCAGCCAATGTTATGACCTACCCTACAAGGGATTGCTATTGATCTTCCTAATATAACGTGCTACTCCATCTATTATACGTTATTTGCCAATCATTCTATTTCATTTTGACATGGATATGTCTTTTGGCTGGGGGTCAAGGAATTTTACGCGACACTTTTTTTTTCTCCACACAAAATGCAACGCTCCGGCACTTTAGATTATTATTAACACGAAAAGTGAAGGCTAAGTAGAAATCAATGGGGTACTACCGCAATGTACTTCTTTCCCAACATCCTAACAGAGTGGAAAGTAATGTCCATTTTTACGTTCCCAACATCCCAACAGAGTGGAAAGTAATGTCCATTTTTACTTTCCCAACATTCCAACAGAGTGTAAAGTAATGTCTACAACTTTGACATATCCATGATCTATTGTTTTTCCCCTAAAGGGAGAAATTTATATATGGGTCATCCTCATAGAAAAGTATGATTTGTATTAAAATTTATCAATTTGATTGTAAAAACCATTTCAAACTTACCGATCCGACGGAAACTGTGAGAGACAATGAAAGCTTCGTTCTCAGTGCGCGTTCAGACAGTTCTCGAAGTCATCAGAACTGGGACGGGAAATCCCGGGGCGTTCCGGAACTTGTGGAACCGCGTTCTTCACAACGAACGATTTCAGAACATGGAAGTGGAATAACCTGTGTTGTAGTTTGAAACCTCACTCAACTCGTGTTACCTTTTGGTGCTCATTTTCAGAATATGTTTAGTGCCCGTGAATATATTACTTATTACGCCCGTGAATATTACTTAACCATTACCCCACGGCTGAGGAATATACTAAAAAAAATTTGAATTTCTTGGATTTAGACGAGATCCAACTATAACTTCAATCTCGTCCTCATTGTCTACAAACCATGAAACTCCATCGTCGATACTATCGCTTTCCGAACTTGACGAGCTAGTTGACATTTCGATTATAGAATAGGTATTATACTAACGTATAGAGACTAAAGTATGATTAAGTATGATTTCGATGAAGAAGAAGAGAGTTGTTTACTCCACGAGATCCGAAAAATTGTGAAATGCGCAACCGTTAACTAGGTACGTCCTTGCGTTCGAGTTCTGACAGTTCCGAAAAAAACGGGGACTATCAGAACCGTTCGGAACTGGGTTCGCAAAACACTGCGAACGCCGAACTTGGCGTTCTTGGCTTTCTGGAACTGGGCGTTCTGGGACTGCGAACGACAAAACTCGACTGCGTTTGCCCAGAACCGTTCCGAACTCGCAGAACGCACACTGAGAACGAAGCTAATGAGTTTGAGGACTTTCATAACTGTCATATTCCCGAGTCGAAATTTACATCGAACCTCGATGTCGACCGAGTTCTCTAAGTGTCGGATCTTCCTCGGGCATCTTCGAGGGATATTTAAGGAATCAAATATAAATTCAATAGCCAAATTGCGTGAATTTATTCTACATAGGTAAATCAAACCTATAAATCAACTTTTACTGTGAATCAAACAAACAGCTGTTCGTATGCGGCCATATGGCTCGATATCATTGTTATTACGGCTAACGGAGATTAGCAACTGTAACTGGCCGGATTTTGGGAGGTTAAGCTCGAGCCGCCTCAGTACGGGTTTGAACTCGTACAGCGCTCTGGAGAAAGACATTGAGCTATAATCTTCATTATTTTCCATTGTTCTCGAAATTAAACTGGTTTAGTTGGTGAAAGTCGATCTTGAGCATACTAATCGTGAACTCATTATTAGCAGTATTTTACATTACTTTTTCAGAACCCAATTGCATCGAAATTATTTAAAGGTTCCAAAAAACAAATAATCTTCTTTATATTCTAGTCCGATCAATAATTTACCACTTTTCGGCTAAAATAAGACAGCAGGCTCAAGGCTCTCCTACTATTACTTTAGTCAAGGCAGCTTCCCTTGCTATCTTATACAAATAAGTAGAATTTTCGCTGTTAACGTTAAATGAGGCATAAATTAAGTGGAATGTAGAAACCTGGGGAAGTAGGGCAACTCCCTCACGGCCACCAAGGACCTCAAGCTATATTTAACCACCCTCTTGAGACTGACGTACGATTTTTACCTGATGCTTTCGATCAAATTACGCTAATCAAGCTAATGCCCGTCGACATTCGAAACTGGTTGACTTCATAAGAATATGTTTTATTCCATAACTAGCTGTTTCACCCGTGCGTTGCACAGGTTGACTTGAACATTATCAAATAGCCTGTGACCCAAGGTGAAGTAATTCTGATGGATTCGCCCACTCAGATCCCAAGTTGGTTCAGTGACGTTCAAAAAGCTTTAACATCCTCTCCTCCCCACTGGGTCAGATTTCAAAAATTTGAAAAAAGTAGTCTTTGACTTGAATTAGAGTAATCCAAACATATTCGACAATCAAATCCCCAGTTCGTTCAGTGATAACAAAGATACCCCATTTCCCCCCCCCCCCTTTCCTTAAAACACCCCATTCTATGGGTTGGAGCTGAAATGTTTCAAGTAGCCTGTAGTTTAGAATACTCCAAACATATTCAGCAACTCAGATCCCCAGTTCGTTCAGTGACGTTCGAAACGCTTTAGTGTTATTGCACACACACCGATTTTGGACGGCCAGTTTTATTCTGGCCGTCCGAATTCCAATAGTGAACCATTGGATGGAACGGGACTTGGCACACACGCCGACCGTAACATAATACCGGTAAAATATCAGGGAGCAGCCGTCCCCTGCCACTGCAGACCGCCGGTACCGGGAAGACCCGACCCCACAGTGGCGAACATAACTAAATACACGCTTGCACACTAACTATTATTTACCGACCGATTTCAGCAGTTCTACTCGTAACTACGCATCTTCTATTCCATTTGAGTGCTCTCGTGATATGTGACTAGTTTTGTGATTTCGGACTACCAATTCATTTATTTTTTTTTATTTATTTATTTTTTTTTTTTCCTCATGGAGTTCGCCGAAAAATTCAATTGACATTCTAAAGAAGTTGAAAAACTTTGAACCATCACGCCTCAGTTCTTCAAAAAGAGTGTAGAATGTTCCACTGTGTTCCCTTCTTTGATTAATAGGATGAATCCACCACTTGCGCATAATCCTACGGCGCTTAATGAAGCGGTACAATAACCACATAGCAATTACACGTTTAGGATTCATTGTTGTTCAAGAATCTCGCGTCACAAACACCAAGCAACTGATTGTTCTGCCGATGAAAATCCGATGTGTTTGCAATCACCTGCTACCGATAAAATATCGGCCGATTTTTTACCGACCGTCCAAAATCGGTGTGTGTGCAACTGACCTTAACTCCCTCATCCCCTCCCCCTTCGTTGTGGGACAGATTTGAAAATTTTGAAAAAAGTAGTCTTTGACTTGAATTGGAGTAATCCAAATATACTCGACTATCAAATCCCCAGTTTGTTCGGTGATGACAAAGATACCCCATTCCCCCCTCCTCCCCTTAAACACCCCCTATAGGGCAGATTTGAAATTTGAAACCTTTTAAACCTTCTCTGGACTTCCACAAACAATTTAAGACCAAAATTAACCAAAATCGTTCCAGCTGTTCTCTCTCGAGTTTTAGCGAGACTAACGAACAGCAATTGATTTATATATATATATATATATATATATATATATATATATATATATATATATAGAAGATTTTATATTAGGAGGCTTGAGCTGTACAAATTTATTCTCAAAGGTTCCCTCGCTAATTCGAAGTTTATTTATTTTTTATTGATGAACTAAGTATTTATTTAGGCCATGGGTGTGGATTTGTTCAAAGTTTTAGCAAATTTTCTAAAAAATTAGGCTATTGCAAAAATGTCAATTTTTGAAAATATAAGACAATAACTCTCCTTAGGGTTGAGATAAAAACTCAGTTGTTTTGCCCAAAATCCAGCATTTCAAATGAAAGAATGAGTTCGTTAGCCAACACTTTTTGAGCCAACAATTTCCAAGCACTCAAAAAGCTCAAATTTCAAAACAATTTAACATTATACAATACCATTATTTACGAAAATTCGTTTATACGATCATGCTGCATGACTGGAACATTTCCTACTTGAACGAAAATCTCAAACTAAGATTTCTTATGCATTAATCAAATTTGTGGGATTGTACAGGCTATCTTCATAGTCTGAATGCATGTTTGTTCTTTATGTGAATCTACACCATTAATCCAAATGCGATGGTTGTTCTGATGGTGACTTGTGTTGCACAGGCTCACGACAGTTCCTGTCTCAGAACGGGCGAATGGAACCCACCTCAACTAGTCTACAGCATAATCATTTAGCTCTGATGATAAACCATTTCCTATCTGACTCCACGATACCCGAACAATGAGATGGTTTTATGCGTATAAGTCACGTGTGACTATATTAAAAGTAAGGATAAATAATAAACAAGTAAATCATCAGCCTGTCTTCTTTGTTAAGCTTTAAAAGACACTCCCGAATTTGCTTAATAATAACGACGTGATGTCAATGCTCGATATAACCATCAGAAGTTCATCTCATCCTTATTCTCATATAGTCAAAGGAATGTGCTTGGTCATTGGACGTAACCATCTCAAGCTAGTAGAAATATATTTTTTTCGTATTATATTATTATAAAATATTATGCTGTTCATATTAAATTATTTTGGGATAGAAAATTCACAATACAGGAGAAAAAAAACCGTATTAAACCGCCATATGTGCCTCTATTACCTTATAATAATGAAAGAATTCTCCAGTAAAGCCTATTATGATTTTGGGAGAGGAAAAGTTGAAGGCCAATACGTGAATACGGGGTGTTGATGGAGATGAGGATGAGGATGCCTTCAGGGATTGGCCTTGCTCCGAGGCATCCTCACGAGCCACCTTCCTCCAACGCCTCCTCACGCACGCTCTAAGCTGAAAGGTACCGTGTTTAGGATCATAGATGCTATGACAAGACTTTTCAAACTTGTTATAATTTTAACTGTGAACGTTTCTCCCTTACAGGTTTATCCTCAATTGTTATGTGTTTCAGCGCGAAAAACACTTTTTCTGGACAATTGTGGTGAACTCACCACTTACCACCGACAATTTTCAGGGCCACCAAAATTGAGTTCACACGACGAAACAAGATAACTCGCGGGAAGAAATATATAATTACATAACCGCCGAGTCGATAAACAAGTCAGAAGGTAAAAAGTGTCAAGCTAAACGCTCACTGCACGAGCGAGGCTAGGCAGGCCGTCGATCTGCCGGCAACAACGGTACTTTTTCGTACCTCTCACAAGACCCCTTTCAGGGATCAAGCCCGTACAATCACATGTCCAACGTGGCTAGAGATAGTCCACTGGGAATACCAACTCCCTTTAAGACATGCATAAATCCACTACAACAATATCACACAGTTGTATTATATAAGTTGCGAAATAAAATACGAGACAGGAAACCGATAGCGAGAAACAAAACAAACTCAAACCACCAATATTCTAGTTATAGTTTAGAATATAGATATTGCTACAATAGAATATTTTAATATTTTCTATTAAACTATATCAATCATCATTGTAGTCTTCTATTTGTTGTATTTTTGCTTTATTTTAACTGGGATTTAATACGTAGGTAAATGGTATGATATGTATGGTATACTTAAAATCAAAAATCAATTAATGAAGTTTATTAGGGAAACTGTTTTGCTTTATCAGGTAGGCAGTGAAAAGTAGGGGAAGTTCTAGGGGAATTTTTGTGGAAACTAAGCTATGGATATTTTTCTAGGCAAAAATTGCATATGGGCTAGTCCCAGAAGGTACCTAGTGGGGAACGACTTGATTTCAGTTTGTAGTATCCACATTTCCGTTTCGTTGACTAGGTGTTTTTTAAGACTCTCCGTGGCTCTTTGTGTCTATAATATCCACGCCATTTTGCCCTCACACAAATGAACCTAATAAGAATTTCTTTATTTCTAAGACCGTCTAAATTTTATAGGCAAGCAGATTTGTATAATAGTATAATGTTTTTTGCGAATTACATTATCTAATTGAAGGTGTAGGTACTGAAAATAGAAGATTACAATTTTTAATTTTAATTGTATCCATAAAACGAAATTCTGCATCCTCTATGATTCATGGAGGGGCTCTGTCCACCCTGCCCCTTCTCCAACTACGCCACTGATACAAGGATAAATTACCATCAATTTCCGAGCTTCCAAAATGTGGGACCACTGCTAACCTATTGTTTCTTACAATTATAATAAACGTTATTTGTGACGAAATTACCTATGTGTAAACAAATTTCGGATTATTGTTTTGAACATTGTTTAATGTTGAATTTTACTGTGAAATATTTTTACTCCATGATGAAAGTTTTACATTAATTAACATTTTAAATACATTGCTCTGTCATTTGGTTACTGCGATATTATTCTCGAAATCACTATACGAATTAGTTGAAACCGCAAATGCAATATTAAAGTGTAATCAATTACGTGAAATATGATTATATATTTTTCCACGTTAATAATATTCTCAACTCATATAATATAATAATATAATATTATTATTATATAATCTATATTATATAATATTATTTACTATTATTATATAAATATTACGAAAATTCGCTAAAAGGTTCCTATTAGCCAACCAGTATCGCACCATTATACATATTTTGCCCAATAAATTTCCCATAAAGCTTAAGTGTCAACATCTGATAGTTTTGCCTGACATTAAAATTATTCATTGTCCTCTCTCAATTGTTCCCGATTTTTATTCCTGCTGTGAAAACGATAGCCGTTTTTTCTGATGTCTCCAAATGGTACAATTCTAGAACCGAGTGTTCTAAATCATAGCCCAAATTACCATCTAACAGCCTTCTAATATAAATTCATTTATTTGAAGTGGTAAGCTGGAAATTGTTATAAAAACAACTCTTATACAGGGTGTCCCAAAAGTAAACCCCCCCCCCCCCCCCCCCCACATTTTCCCACAATTTGACATGGATATGTCTTTGCTCTGGGGGGTCAACCAAAAATTTCCGTCACGCGAAATTTGTATCACAATTTCAGTGTTTTTCACGTACAACCCAGCCGTTGCTAGGGAAATGGAACTTCCGCAGTTTTCATCGCACAAAAATCGTTCGCCACTCGTTGGAAAGCGCTTGATTTATGTGATAAATGTTCACATCTCAAGCTACCAATTTCCCCCTCCTTACGTACCTAGCTACATTCCAAAACTAAGATGATTGGACTATAAACAATTTTAATGAGCCGGTTACAATATTCTTAACGTATAGCAATAGCATCATACACAGTATACATCATACATAGTATAGCATCATTTACACCACTCCATAGGAAACATTTCCATCCTCTTGACAACAGTTGAGGACAATCAAAGACATATCCATATAACATGGTATCTGCTTGTAAAACGGATAGTGGAACTCGTTTACGAGTTTTGGCTTTTTTTAAATATCGAAGTGAAACTTGGGTGCGTTTTCGAGGTGCGCGATACTAAGTTTTAAGCAAATAAAAATCAGGGGAAAAAACCAAAGTTTTTGGACTAACATAAGGGGGAAAGCCTTTTTTTCCCTCGAAGGACCTCGAAAACAATTTTTCCATTTTTTGCTGTATGATTTCTCATTTTAAAGATTTTTGTGTGTTTAACACGATGGTGAAACCAGAATTGCGATACCTCATTCCGTTCCCGGATTAGAGCTGATGAACCAAAAAGCGCAATTGTGCTTCCTCACTACCAAAGTTAGGGAAGTTTTTATTTTCGTGAAAGAAGTCGAAAACAAATTTTTCCTGTAAAATTCAAATTTACACTTGCTTTTTGTGTTTCAGGGCTTCCTCATAAATTTCGGTTTCTTGTCAGTACGTCTGGCTGCTGATATCTGTCTGTCTGTGGTGTGTCCTTGTCACGCCCAAAACTGTACCAAGTTTCAATCCGATTTCGATGAAATTTTCGGGGATTGTGCGGGTTAGCTCCTAGACGGTCTCCTATAATTTTCAAAGCCATCAAATCAACAGTAGCTTCTACGCATGAGCAACGTGACTTTCTCGTAACGTCGATTTCTCATCATTCGTTCAAGCTCGGTAGGCAGTTGGGTATATGCTCAAGGTAAATCTCCTATAAATTATATCGCGATTGGTGGAGTAATAACGATGTATAAAACTAATATCGATTGACACGGGCAAAATTCCGAGTTTAATGGAACGATCTTCAGGGATTATGTAGTTTAGCTCGTAGACAGTCCCCTATAAATTTGATTGCAGTTGGATAAATAGTAGTCCCTGCCCATGCGCAGACGTAAATTTCCTGTAACGCCGATTTCTTATCATATATATTGGTTCGATTGTTCAAACTAGAGGGATTGTCGGGTCCAGGATGATGCCCTCTGTATTTAATCATATTTGCCTTAATAAAAGATGTCTGTTGCGCATTCGCGAAACCAATAGGTATTGGATGACCATCCGAGAATAATGATTTGATAATGATTTTGATGAAATATTCAATTATTGTGTGGGTTACCCTGTAGACAATTTTCGCACATGCAAACATTAATTTTAGCCCTAATTTGCATTCGAGCAGGTATACACATGAATTAGATCTGGTATATTTTGCATTCAATTATTTCGACTCGTACTTCAAAAAATTCTGTAGGCCCGCGTTACAATATTAGAGGAAGCAGATGTATTTTGCAGATTTTGAGATGGATGTCTTTGCTCGGAGTGTCAACCAAAAATTGTGGACATCTCAAAAATTGTTAATGTTCACATCTCAAGCTACCGATTTCCCCCTCCTTACGTACCTGGCTACATTCCTAAACTAAGTTGATTGGACTATAAACAATTTTAATAAGCCGGTTACAATATTATATAAAAACCAACTATTTTATGAGTTTTTTAAAACCATCCGTCCTCTCTGCCGCACCATGTATTAGTTATAGTTATTATGGTATTTATGTATCCTTGTGTTTGTGAGTCTTTGTACACAGTGTTCTCCCCTCTACTTTGACTATGTCATTATTCATGTGATATCGTGTTGAAATATAATATCCGAATCCCGGCTCGGTGCTGAAGCCGTACGATTTTCAGTTCGTTGCTTTTGTATTAATCATTTATTATGAAATAAAACATTTTCAAAATTCAAATTCAATGGTCCAGATCTCTATTTTGGTTAATTATTTCCAATAATAAGCCTATGTGATCGTGTAGGAAAAATTTCTATAACCCCCCCTCAAACTTTGTCACTTTACGTTTCAAGGTGCGTAGAATCCAAATTTGAAATGTCCGTCCGCCGTTCGCCGTCCGCCGTCCGCAGTCCGCCGTTCGCCGTCCGGGCCATGCAAGGCTTAAGAATTGACTTAAAAAACCCGTTCTTTCGCACATAGACTCCATTTGGGGTCTAGTTGGTCCTAACGTTTAACCATCCCGATCGCTTTACTCGCATAGATGCTATGGGCCAAAAACGGGCGAAAAAGTGTCTTTTTCGACGCGCGCACGCCTGGCACGCTTGGCAGGGGGTCACGGTGGGTGGTGAGGGGTGGCGAGCGGGGGGGTGGAGTGAGAGGAGGCGCCGGCGCCGCGGCACCTTGTGGTGGATACGGCGCCAGCGTTCCTTCGAGGCATGAATATGTTTTTTTTCAAGGTCATATTTGTGTGTTAATACCAAAGCTTTTCCTACGCATATTTAATAATATATCCTCTCTACTTTTCGTACGTACTTAGATAATGATATTATTAAGGCAATAACTATTTGAATAGATAGGAGCTCAAATCGAGAAATATAAACATGCGTATATAATTATAGAAGTATAGGTTGTGGCAACTCGAAGTAGGACACGCCGAGGAGTCTGGACGGGCCTTATGACGTACGCTAGCCAACTAAAACTACGATCATACTCAATTGAAAAAATAATAAACCTTTGTGAAATAATTTGCAGCGTTTATTACTAATATGAAACTAATAACTAGAGATGAGTCGATACCAAAATTTATCGATTCCCGATACCGATACCTAAAAAATCGATTCCCGATTCTTGATGCCGGTACCATCGGCGCACAATACCTAACTTACCTGTTGGTAAAAAACAAAAATTCCTCTTGAACTAGTAATATATTCAAATTTTTTTGTACAACATATTACTTATACTTACAAAAAATTGATCCCAATATATTTGCAAATGAGGTCATTTTTAAATAAAAACAAAACATGGATAATAAAACCTTAATTCTCCATCTGTTCTACTTAAGGTTTTTGCTTAAAAATATATTTTCATTCAAGGCTTTAGTTAATTTGATTTGTGCAAATACAAAATTTGATATTTTGAAGTTATACTTCTTTGCGCCCGTTAGACACTTTGGGATGGGATGTTGGTCGAGAAACCGCGTCACGCTGAATTTTAAGAACTATCGGATTTAAGAACAAATTTTTAAGAACTATCGATTAATCGAGGAGGAGGAGGAGGAGGAGGGAGGAGGAGGAGGGAGGAGGAGGAGGAGGAGGAGGAGGAGGGAGGAGGAGGAGGGAGGCGGAGGAGGAGGAGTGAGGGAGGAGGAGGAGGAGGAGGAGGAGGAGTTAGACCCTTTGGGATGGGATGTTGGTCGAGAAACCGCGTCACGCTGAAAAGTAAGAAAAGTAAGAACAAATTTTTAAGAACTATCGATTCATAATATATAAATTATAATTAATAAATTATAATAAATTTATAGATTATTATTATAAATTTATAAATATTATAATTATAAATTTATTATAAATTTATAAATTTATAATTATTATAAATTTATAATTATTATAAATTATAAATTTATAATTTTTAAGAACAAATTTTTAAGAACAAATTTTTAAGAACTATCGATTCATAATATATAAATTATAATTAATAAATTATAATAAATTTATATATTATTATTATAAATTTATAAATATTATAATTATAAATTTATTATAAATTATTATAAATTTATAAATTTATAATTATTATAAATTATAAATTTATAATTTATAAATTATTATTCATAATTTATTTATTAATTATAAATTATGGCCACAGAAGTATAACTTCCACCGTGTGGTCCGACGCACACCGATTTTTTTTTTTTTATTATCTATCAAGTATCAATTAATAGGCAACTTTTATTGCCTAGGATTGATTTCTTTCTGAATAAAACAAGTTAAGCAGACTGACTTGGTTTTTTAGTTTTTCGTCGGTAACTGTAAGGTATTGCCAAATAAGACAGGCTCTAGGCTTTTATACTTGGAAAACATAGCTTTGTCTAATTCTTCTGTTGTCACAAACAAAATAACACAAGCCTACTTGTAAACAAAGTTATAATTGTAAGTTGTGTTCTGGACAATTCATGTTTCGCAACTGCTAACTTCACACTACGGTTGCACGGTACAACCATCTTCGTTGTTAGATGGTTGCAATAGTACCGTAGTGTAATAAAACGCCCATCACTGGGAGGTATCGGTATCGGCTTTAGGCGATCGATTCTCGATACCGATACCAATGCCTAAGAATCGGTGGTATCGAGAATCGGTATCGGGAATCGACTCATCCCCACTTTTAATATAGTCACACGTGACTTAAGGTGGCCGTCCAGTAGGTCGACAGAGCGGCGCGGCGCGGCGAAACGCGACGCGACGACAAAATCTTGAGGTTCGTCCTCTATGGGGCGGATTTCATTTTTCGATCCGTCATTTCCATGATTTATTGAGCGATGAAAGGAAATTCGTCCAATATTTCAGGATGTCTCTAGAAACGCGTGATAAAACGCCCATCACCGGGCGGTATCGGTATCGGCTTTAGGCGATCGATTCTCGATACCGATACCAATGTCTAAGAATCGGTGGTATCGAGAATCGGTATCGGGAATCGACTCATCCCTACTAATAACTAATAACTTTATGAAGCCATACGACTAAACACATTCCATAAACCACCTTGCATCGAACCACAGCTAGTTATTTATAGACTACAAAAACCTTGGATGTATTTGAAACGCCAACAAATGTGGGTTTGGTCACTAAGGATAAGAATTCAAAACCTACTTTTTATTTCTTCGTAGAGTATAAGGTAAATAATAACGACGGGTCTGCGGTTTTGTCCCCTTCTGCCTTATTTGGCTCGTCAGCAATCTCGCCGTATCTAAAGTTTTTTTTTTTTCCATTTTATTTCGAATGTCACGGTGATCGACAAGTCCTGCGAATAACTCAGAGGAATCGTAAATTTCCCTCCATTTGTTGCAAAGCGCCATCGCCCGATAAGGCGAGTTGATCAACGCCCCCAGGAGCGCCACTTGGCAGGCTCAGGTGAACTCTTGCCACACGCTTTTTTCACCCCCATTCATCAGAACACATGTTATACCCAACTGTTCAATGTCCTCGAACCTTTGTCGACTGACCCGCAGAGTGAGTGAAATTTGATTGGTCGAAGAATTGTCAATGCGGCGTCATAAAATTGAAATAGCACCTGTTTGATTCGAGAGATCCGGTGGATTGTGAAAGCGACATCCGTGTGAAAACCCGTAGAAAAGCGCCACCCTTTCCTAGATCTCCTTAGCAACAACAACTCCTACAATTTTTCGGTTTATTATTTTCAATAATATTGGTTTATTATTTTCAATAATAAGCCTATGTGATCGTATTGCAAAAAATTTTTATAACCCCCCCTCAAACTTTGACATTTTACGTTTCAAAGTGCGTATAATCCAAATTTGTAATGTCCGTCCGCCATCCGCCGTTCGCCGTCTGGGCCATAAAAAGCCTTAGAATTGACTTAAAAAATCCGTTCTTTCGCACATAGACTCCACATGGGGTCTAGTTGGGCCTAACTTCTCGCCAGCTCGATCGCTCCACACCCATGGATGCTATGAGCCAAAATAGGTGAAAAAGTGTCTTTTTCGAGAATTTGAGTGTTAGACTGACGTACGTGCGCACGCCTGGCTCGCTTAGTGGAATGATGAAAACATTGGCAGAGGGTCATGAGGGGGGAGGGGGAGGAAGCGCGGCGCCTTGTAGGGGCAAAGCGGCACGTCACCAGGGGCGTAGCAGAACGGCGCCAGGGGCGTAGGATAACATATATATATTACATGTTTATATTAATATGAACATGCGTATATAATTATAGAATTATAAGTTGTGGCAACTCGAAATAGGACACGCCGAGGAGTCTGGACGGGCCTTATGACGTACACAAGCCAACTGAAACTACGATCATACTCAATTGAAAAAATAATAAACCTTTGTGAAATAATTTGCAGCGTTTTTTTAACAGTTTGCGACGCCCGAGGCAGTCGGACGAAAAGTCCCAACCTGGAATGGTTGTTTACTTTACTTACTACTTACAATTTATTTATTTTTATTTTTTCGATTCGAACCACAGATTTTGATCTTATATTTGTCCAACTAATCTATATTGTGCTGAAAGAAATGATTTGGGATATTTTAGCGTGGAACGCGCTCTTTCCTTGATCTAACAAGTGAAAAATGTCACAAAAGTGAGCAACAGTAGTAGGTGTTGCCTGATAAAATGTGTTTTAAAAATAATAAAAGAGGTTGCTCTTCAACTATGAATGACAAAGAAGCAACAGCATACAACAAGGTGATACAGCTACAAGACAATCTGGTGCTGAACCATCTATTTTAGGGGATAGAAGTGAAAGTTAACTGTTTTCATGACAAAGCCCGTAGTGGGCGTCGGAATAAATCGTGAGCCCACAATCGGAGACTTGGATCAGAGCCCAGAGGCGTCAAGGCTGTCAAGAGATTTGGAACGAAATGCATTAATATTGACCCGGAATCGCGCAATCAGGTCCACCGAAACTCGCGGAGGCCAGCGGTATGATTTAATGACCCAGAATCTACTGATACACAATCATTATCACGCCTGAATGATTACCCAAGTCAACACATTCGCCTTTCGTTTTATGATACCCTGGGATTACTTATGTTGTCATAGGGTAGATGATTGGGGAAACGAAATGATCGCTGGATATTTTTTTAACTCTCATCAGTTTAATTGAAGAGAGTAAGACTGATCTTGGTGTTATTGTTATAATTAGGTAAGCACCTACTCATGGTCTGAACATAGTTTCAGCAATAAAATCTTTTTTTTTTTTTTTTTTTTTTTTTTCTTTATTGGCGCAGTTTTCATAACATTCAGCCATAAATATTAACATTTCATGTAATATGTAACGGTTCATGAAGTAATTGAAGTAATTGTTCAATATTTATACACAATGCACACGCGGTAGGTTCTAAGGTAACACATGGTACTAAATTAGTACATAATATGTTATAATACACACACACATATATATATATATATATATATATATATATATATATATATATATTAATTTTATAGACAAATATATATTATTTTGTAGATAAATAGGCATTTACTTATTTATAGATAATTTGTATTTATATTATAATTTTCGATTTCATAAGGAAGTCATACAGTGCTTCCCAAACTTTATAATTTTTTATTGCTAGCAGTGATTGGTAGTTGAAAGGGTTAACAACTAGTGTGTGTATGGCCCTGAACATTATTTCCCTTTCCACTTGATGAATGGGGCATGTCATGATAATATGCTCTATATTTCCGCTAGGATGTCCACAGTCACACTCTGGTTCGTCTCTTCTTCCGATTCGGTGTAAATATTCCGGACAAATGGCATGGTTTGACCTTAGTCGACAAAATATTCTAATGAAACGTTTAGGTTTGTTTATAATCCTATACCATGGAACAATATCCATTCTGGGGTTCAATTGTTTGTAAAATTGACCCTTTGGTCCAGTCTTATACTGTTCCTGCCAGCACTCCATAATTGATCGTTTCGAAATGGCATAATATTCTTGCTTTGTCAATCTAACATTTAAAGCTATGCCCTCTCGAGCTGCAGTCTTCGCTGCTTGATCCGCACGCTCGTTATACCGCAACCCTACATGGGACTTCACCCACAGGAAATGCACTCTGATCCCTTTGTCCCTACATTTTCCAACTAGTTTCACCGCTTCAACCACTAGATGATTTTTAAATTTCGATAGGTAAGGGTTGGACATGGTCTGTAAAATACTGAGGGAATCTGAACAAATAATGGCGTTCGTATTGGGCGGCTCCTCGAAGGACAGGATGTGGTTGAGAGCCTGGATAATTCCAATTACCTCTGCAGTGTAACTGCTAGCTTCTTCAGGTAGCTTATGCAATGTTGTTTCATTTGTATGGACATCAATTACTGCCGCTCCGACTTGCTCTCGCATTTTGGACCCATCAGTGAACATTAACCACCCGTTGTGCCATTTGCGCGCAACGAATTCTGTGAAGTTCTCATTCACTGCAATTCCACCATCAGGTGGTCGGAAGTGATGAACCCGAATCGGTGTGAACAGTACTGGGAAGTCTACCGTAAAAACAGACGTGGTGCTACCACGGGAGAGGTTTCCACACTTCGGGGACAAATTTACGAAACTCGTTACTAAAGGGGGTGTAACTTTAGTGATCCATGAATTACTAAAGACTACGTGATGAGCCAACTCTGTAATTGCCCGTAATGGTAAGCCATCATTTGACATCTGTCGTATGATATATTTGTCCGCAAGGTATTGTCGCCTGAGGTTCAAAGGCATTTCCTGTGTTTCTGCCAGTAGTACATCAATTGGTGTTGAATCCAGATATCCTATGCATCTTCTAATACATTTGTATTGAATAGTTGAAAGTACCTTCAGATTAGTTTTTGCTGCTTGGCCGTAAAACATGCAACCATAATCCATGATAGCTCGAATGGTGGCACGATAAAACATCATGGCCGTGATTGGATCGGCTCCCCAGTTGTTGCTATTAATAATTTTCAATACATTAATGTACTTCTCGCATTTACCAACCACGTAAGATATATGTGCCTTCCACGTCAGCGTTTTGTCGATCCATAAACCTAGAAACTTAAATATCTTTTCGACTTTGAAAGAGTGACCGGCTAAAACAATATTTGAATCCAAAGCCAACCTTCTTTTTCTTGTGTAAGGTACGAGTACAGATTTCTCGATCGAAATTTCCAATCCCTTCTGTTTGCACCATTCTATGAACCGAAAAATAAAACTTTCCATTATTTCTAGGCCGACTTCTATAGTGTTACACTCCGTGAAAACACATATATCGTCTGCAAACTGGATTATAGTCATTCCAGCTGGAACAATAGTCTCAATATCAGAAACATATATAGCATATAACAGAGGAGATAAAATCCCTCCCTGAGCAATACCTTTTGAACAATATCGGGGCCCCATGTACTGGTCACCAATACGCAAATACAGTTTTCGTCCGTTCGATAAATTAATGATATTTTTAGTTAAACGTAGGGAAATTCCCATTGCTCTCATAGTGCCAGCCAATATTTTCAGGCTAACATTGTCGTAAGCTGAAGCTATGTCGAAAAACATAGCTAGTGTTATTGATCGAGTTGTTAGTGATTTATGAATACTGCTGACTAGAATAGACATTCCATCAATTGTGCATTTATTTTTCCTGAAACCGAATTGGGAAGCTGGCAATTTATCATGGTGTTCCATCCACCATTCTAGTCTGTTTTTTATCAGTCTTTCGTATGTCTTTAGTAGACATGAGCATAACGATATTAACCTGTATGATGTGCTCTTATTCGGTGTTTTACCTGGCTTCAACAACGGAACCAAAATATAGTTCTTCCACTGTTCTGGACTCTCCCCACTCTCCCATATTCGGTTATACAGTTCAAGAAGTTTATGTTTGAAACTGACAGGCAATTTTTCGAGAATCGGGTATATGATATGATCGCATCCAGGAGAAGTATTCACTCCAGTTTTTATCGCCGCCATCAACTCAGAAAGACTGAAGTGTTCATCGAGATCGGATTGGTTCTCACCTATTTCAGTTGGTATATTTACAACTTCCTCCACATATGGAGGCGCATACTTGTCAAACATATGTTCGGCCCATTCCCCACCTGTCATTGGTTGCATATTTTCAACTCGCCTATTTTTCAACTTTTTAATTTGTTGCCAAATATCTTTCAGTGGGGTCAAACGATTCAAATTTTCGCAGTAATCCCGCCAGGACTTCTTTTTGCTTTCGAAAACAATCTTCTTAAAAAGTTTATCTGCCTGTGAATATGCTAAAAATTTTTCGTTAGATGCTAAATCATTTTTGTAAATTCTGAAAGCTTCCGTTCTTCCTTCAAAAGCCTCCTTACATTTGTCATTCCACCATATAACCGATTTTTCAAAAGCTCTCGTTGATTTGAATAGTGGGAAGCATTCGTCACAAGTTTCCACTATTTGATTGACAAATGATTCATAATCATTGGCCGGTGCGATTTGGTTCAATCTGCTGCTAAATTCCTCCCAATCCGTCCTCGATGTGTTCCATTTTCTTGTAGTGGGTGTTGCTCGTGCAGGAATTTCCCACCTGTCTGACTCAAAAATTATTGGATAATGGTTGGAGCCCAATGGGTCATCGTGAACAAGCCATGAAAAATCAGAAGCTATCTCTGGGGACATCACCGTTATGTCCACGGCTGAATCATTGACACTATTCCTATTTCTTATCAAAGTTGGAGACCCATCATTCAAATATACTAAATTTGAGTCTGTTAATGATTCAACAAGATTTGCCACTTTAGAATCAGTCCATGACGAACCGAAGCAAACATTGTGCACATTGAAGTCACCCCCAATTATTTTGGGGTTCGGTATAGAAGCAAAAAAACTGTTCCATTGGCCAACAGATATGGGATGCGAATCGTCGTTATATATTGCTATTATATTTATTTCATAATTTCTTTGAAAATTTACCCTTGTCCCCACGCACTGCACTCCATTAATTTTGAAAATAGAGTCAGTTATATCACTATAGTTTAATGAATTTCTGATTAACAATGCGGCACCCCCGTATCCATCGTCTCTATCCGCTCTCAAAATATTAAAATCTATGAATATTGGATTCCGAGAATTCTCCAGCCATGTTTCAGATATGATGCCTATTGATATTGATTCTATCATCATAAATTGTTGCAATACATCTTTTTTTGAAATTATTGAGCGTGAATTCCACTGCAAACATTTAAGTTTTCCAATATTATTCATTTACATTCTTAAATTATAATTGTTAATACTATTATTTTTGGATATATTTATTTTCATTTTTATTTCCTATGACTCCCCTATCCTGTCCGTTAAAATTTCCCTCAACAGCATTTCGTCTACATCGCACTTTACATGTTCTTTTATTCCTCTTAAACTTAACACTGACATAATAATATTAATTATTTCTTCTTTAGAATACCTGTTATCCACATTAATCAAGGAGTTTGGCGTATCTTTTTCTTTTGTCGTTGGCGAGCGATGCGGGTTCGAATGTATAAGTCCTCCAGGTAGATTTTTCTGAACATACTCTCGGGTCATCTCTCGTGTGGCCTTCTCCATTTCTCCAGTCGGTGTAATAACTTCCCGTGATCTCTTCAGACTTCTAGGGGCCGTTTTGTAGTTTCTTTGCTGAATGGTGTCCGATTTCAAGGGCGGAAATTCGTTACGATCAAAGACTGATGGTGCATTGTTAGCACGAGCTGCATAGGACTCACCGGTAACGATAGTTTTTGCATCGTAATATGATACATTTTGAAAACTCATAACACTTTTAATATTGGTCTCTTTTTGAAATTCAGGACATAATTTTTTATCGGATGCATTGTGTTGGAGATGACAGTGAATACATTTCATATCCTTTGCAGGGCACGAGTCAATTTTATGTTGAGAGTCCCCACACTTTGCACATCTAGGTGCTCCTTTACACTGGTCCTGGTAATGTCCATACCTCCAACAGTTCCTGCATTGGATTACCCTCTGCACAAATGGTTTGACCTCGCATCGTACAAACAGAATAGTAACAAAAGCTGGGATACGCTGTCCTCTAACAGTTACTGCTACTGACTGAGTAGGTACGTAGGTATGTTGACCGCTCTTGTCAGTCACTTTCCTATTCATCCTCTTGACATCCAGGATACATAAATCTCCATCGGAAATATCGCCTTTTAGATGAGCTTTAATTTCATCTTCACTCAAATCAGTATCCACTCCTTTTACTATAAATTTCCGCTTAACTAAATGTGATGGCACGGTAGCTTGAAAACCAGCCTCCTTTAAAATATCCGATTCTAATAACTTATTTGCTGACATATAATTATCCAAGTCTATTTTCAATCGGTTGCGCCCAGTTTTGTTAATAGATACGATATGTCGGGATATCAATGGATGTTTGTCGTGGAACAGCTTTCCTAATGTCATAGGGTGTAATCGAGAAATACCAGATTCGTTGGCATTGTTACTCTCCACCAGAACGCAAAAAGGGCCGGGATCCGAGTAACGGTATCTTACGATTGTCTGAGATATTATATTAACACCATCTTTATTTAGACTTATATTTTTTCTTATTGAGTCATTATTTCCGTTATCTTTCGGTTGGTGAACGTTTGCGCTCTCTATCTCCTCTGAATCCTGTTCCATCACGGTGATATCGGGCGGAATGTTATCGAGCAGATCCTTTCCACTCATATTGACAAAGGATTAAGGAGTCAAATGGTCAATCGATACGGAGTGTAAGTTTCGATAAGGTCTATCACTAGTGCGAATATGATTGACTCACCAGTTATAGAAGGAGGTGTTGTATTGTAAACAAGCGCCGGAGATCCGTTCGCAACGAAAGCTCGAGCAAGACTGAAATCTTTGAAAAATTCTTCTAGCTTTGACATTTATGATATGAATTCTAAAATTATGAAAGGTGTTCTCGGCAATGTTTTAACTCCAATAACATTTTTGATAAATGATAGTATCATGAACGGCGAGTTCCCTAATGCACTAAAGGTATCCATAGTAACTCCACTTTTTAAGAAAGGTGATAAAGACATAGTGGAAAATCATAGACCAATAGTCAGACTACCCGTTCTATCTAAAATTTTTGAAAAGGTTTTAAAAGCTCAAATCACACAACATTTTGAGGTAAATTGCTTATTCAGCGAAAATCAGTTTGGCTTTCGGAGTGGAAAGTCGACGGTTGACGCGATTCTTCAACTGATGGACTGTATTTTGGATGGATTTGACTCAAAAAAAATTTGCTTGCTCTCTTGGATATCGCAAAATGTTTTGACTGCATATCGCATGATCTTTGATAGCTAAGTTTGGGAATTGTAAGTTCTGTGCTAGCGCCATCTCCTTGATGAAGTCCTACCTTAGCCACTTTTTGGGATGGGCAGCCACCTTGGCTGACATTTTCTTTTAAAAAATAAGAATGATAAGTGATGTCAACTTATACCGATATGAATGACAATTGTGATGTACCTACATTGTACTTCCACAAATATAATTTCTCTCTCTCTCTCTCTCTCTCTCTCTCTCTCTCTCTCTCTCTCTCTCTCTCTCTCTCTCTCTCTCTCTCTCTCTCTCTCTCTCTCTCTCTTTCTATCATCGTCAGAGAATTGTTTGATCGGATGTGTGTTATTAAACTGTGAATCGAGTACATTGACAAATGTGCAGACTTACTATACGCCAGAGATTAACCCGGACAGTCAAGGATTTTCGGGGCTGTGTGCCGAAGAATGTCCGCTATTGAATAGTATTAGTGATTTTTGGGTCTGAATGCAAGTAGAGTGAGGAATTTAATTGTCGAATGTGGAATTCAATAAAGAAGAATGCAATATCTCCTTCCATCTAAAAATTGAATGTCGCGTTGAAGGAGTCTTGCCGGCTACCACCCATGCGCCGGTGTACTGTTCAAATAATTCTCACAAAACCTAATACTAGTCAAAAGCGCCGGTGGTTTGAACTACAAAATGATAGAAACACTACTAAAAGCGTCGATTATGATGGTAGTTAGCTTTAATGACGGTGAAAAAAGTACCCTTAGAGACACATTCTTCAATATTGTTCACTAACTGTGAATCGTCTGATGTAAGTAAGTATTCTTTATTGATAAACAGACGAAGCTATTGGAACCAACCAACAGTACCAAGAGTAAAAAACAAACATAAAACAACAACAAATATTACAAACAAACAACATAACAAACATAAAAAACAACTTTTCTACTATAATAAAAGTAAATAAACATAAAAAGCAACTTCTCTACTATAATAAAAGTAAAACTTGCACTCATTGTGTGTACTTATTTATGAGGTAAACCAAATCATTGAAAAGTTAAATTAAGAAAGAAAAGGTATGATAATGGAGTGGTATAATAATGGAAATAGAAATAAAACCAATATATTGGTTCCTAAAGGCTAAGTTGTCCAGGAACTAAGAAAACTAAGGTCAAAGTCAGACGCAAAGGGATTGTTAAATTGAAGAGTCGAGAGAATAAGAGAAATCAATATAACGTTGAGCACAATTAACTACACCATTAGTGAAATCGTATTAACAAATAATAATACCGGAAAAAAGGAAGGAGCTGCTTTTGTACATTAAAACAATAATAGAATTAGTAATAAATCAAATTGAAAACCAAAAGTAGTAAACGAATTGCATTTCGCTTTAAAGTAACTGAAAACTTTTCAGCCTCGATTTAAAGTTGTTATTATATGGTATATTTAGAAAAAATTCATATAGAGCTCTCGTGAATAAAATTAGAGAACCTGTAATAAGGAAACGTTAAGAGCTAGGAATAGACATGCATATAGAGGGCGCAAGGTATGAAAACTGATTGAAAAAAAAAAAAAAAGAAAAATGTTATGAGGTTGCTACGGACAGTAGCAAAACTTAAAACATACTTTTGTACATTAAAACAATAATAGAAATAGTAATAAATTAAATTGAAAACAGAACCAAAAGTAATAAACGGATTGCATATCGCTTTAAAGTAACTGAAAACTTTTCAGTCTCGATTTAAAGTTGTTATCATATGATATATTTAGAAAAAATTCATATAGAGCTCTCTTGAATAAAATTAGAGAGCCTGTAATAAGAAAACGTAAAGAGCTAGGAATAGACATGAATATAGAGGGCGCAAGGTATGAAAACTGATTGAAAAAAAAAAAAAAAAAAAAAAAAAACTCGGCGCTCCGCGCCTCGCCAGGGGGCAAGCCCCCTGGACCCCCGGTTACCTCTATTTACATACTTCGGACGAAATTATTGAAACACAGAATGTGTTTGCGTTGTCGCGCAACCAAGTGACAACCAAACAAGCGTCATTGTTTACTATTCATTTATAACATCAATTTATATAGTTATAGTATGAAACTACGAAAATTGCGTTGTCGCGCAACCAAGTGACAACCAAACAAGCGTCATTGTTTACTATTCATTTATAACATCAATTTATATAGTTATAGTATGAAACTACGAAAAAAATACGAAATAAATTCGTGATAAATCAAGAGCTTTCCAACGAATGGTGAACGATTTCTGCGCGATTAAAATGGCGGAAATTCCATTTCCCTACCAACGGCTCGGTTGTACGTGAAAATCATCCGTCACACATTTCGTTCCCATCCCGCGTTCCATTTTCGGCTAGTTAGTCCATGGCTAAAACACATTCTGTGTTTAAAATGTTATGAGGTTGCTACGGACAGCTCTAGTGTGAGGGCCTACTAGGTATTTCCACGATGTCAGCTGGAATCTTATCACAGTGTCTGAGGAGAAGAGACTCAACGCACAAATACCTGCGCTCACGTATCCTAAGATCACAGTAAGTGGATCACACACTCATTTGGTACGGATGTCTTGCAATAATTCTAACTACAGTGTTGAAAGTTTTCTCTAAATTACAAAGATGGGATCTATATTCTTCTCCATACGTAGGAAGACAATAAATTAAGAGGGTATGAACAAAAGCGTAGCACACCTGCATGAAGACCATACCCAAAAATGTCCCCACCCCACCAAAGACGAAGAAGGATCTTCGAACCCTCGACACCAGTTTGTCAATGTGATAGGACCGCCTTAATTGCTAATCAAGGCGCACTCCTAAGTAGGTGTGATACGTCATGAACTCGCTTAAGTACAGGACGAGAGCGATTTTTGTTGTTAGTAGCAGTTATCCACATACGCCCTTATCTCATCTCTACAGGCCTAACCCGTGATATGATGGGAAACGTAATAAGTTTGTTTGTTCTCATCATCAAACCATTATTTCGAAACTATCCAACCGTAACTGAGAAATCTATTGTCCTGATCCACAACTGCTTCTACCTACCTCTCACACCAAGCCTTTCAAGTTTACCCAAGTCTAGCACAGTAGTTCAAACTTATGCTCCGTGGACCACCAGTGGTCCGCAAAGTTCCGTAAAGTGGTCCACAGAAAGTTTTGGAAAACCTAATGCCCTTCATTAAAATATATGTCGATGGGAGTGGAAAACGAGTCAGTAGGTTGATATCGACCTATTTGCGATTAGTTTTTGAACAGCTATGTTAACCAAGAATCGACCAAGAAAATATTAATCGTGTATCATGTATTCCAGTGGATGAAATTTATCAAAAGAAAGCTCAGCTATTAAAAGCGAAGCATCAAGTAATCTCGTTAGGACAAAGTTCTTAGAAAAAAGAGTTACGATAAAGTGTGTCCAATTTGGTTTGGGAAAATGCAATTTTCGAAGAAACACAATGGACAAGTTGTCAATTGACTGTCGATTGATGACCTGAATTTCTTTTCCCTCAAAGTCCTTCTGTTTCAAAACAATGCAACATAATATAGTAGGTATGATGGTTTACGGAAATTCGCTCATACGATCTTGCTGCAAGACTGGAACTTTTTTCACAACCTTTCCAACCATTCAGTTTCGACCAGTGTCCCACTCCACGGAGAAACTCATCTAAATGTCTCGAGTTGACATTTTCGATGAATTTTGTTTTGATGAGTTCGTAGGGTTCCACTATTCAGTAGGCCATTAACTTTTGAATTTATTTATTTTATTAAGTTATTTATTTTGCTTCCGAGACTGCAAGGCAGCGGAAGCTTTTTTTCACTTTCGAAATGGAAAAAAAATTTTTGCTCCAAAATCAAAATTTCCACTCGCATTTTGCGTTTCAGAGCCTCCTGAACAAATTTGGTTCCGTGTCTGTCTGTCTGTCTGTCTGTCCGTCCGTCCACATTTCCTTGTAACAGCCATAACTTCCACAATTTTGAACCGTTTTTAACCAAATTTTGAGGGATCGTGCGGGTTAAGCTCTAGATGGTCCCCTATCAACTTCATTATGATCGAACCAACGGTAGCTTCTGCGCAGGCGCTAACGTGAATTCCTTGTGACGGTCATAACTCGGTCAATGTTGAACGGATTTCGGTCAGATTTTCAGGGATGATGTGGGTAAAATCCCTTTAGGTCCCATAAGACAATCGTCATAATTGCATTAGCGGTACGCTCTGCGCATGCGTGAACGAAATATTCTTGTTACGGTCCTTGCAACAGCCGTAATTTCCACAATTTTGTTCAAATTTTTAGGGATTGTGCGGGTATAGCTCTACATGGTGCCCTATCAGTTCAGTCATGATCGAATCAACGGTAGGTTCTGCGCAGGCGAAAACAAAATTTTTTTGTTTTGGTCAATGGCAATTGTGAACGGATTTCGGTCAGATTTTCAGGGATGATGCGGGCAAGGTTTCTTGAGGTCCCGTATCACATTCTTCGCGATCATCATCAGCGGTACGGTAGGCGCATGCGCGAAAGTGATGTTTTTGTTACGGTCACAGCTTAGTTAATTTTATCGGATTTTGTTGAATTTTCAGAGAACCGGTCGTTTCTAGTTTTCTGGAATTTAATGGTGACGTACTGTGAAGGTCACGAGGAAGCTCATGTGCCATTTCCTTGGCAGTGTATTTCAACTTGGTATCAGGAAGCCCAAAAATTCTTTTCAAGTTTTATTTCGATATCTTACAACTAGTGGGAATAATTGGGAAGGGGGTTGCTTTTTGGACTCCCTGTATAATGAATGGAGATATTCGAACGCAACTACCCTAAAATGATATAATTTTATGAAGTTGATTGAATAGATTAAAAAAAGATATTTAAAAACGCTGATTCGTACGAATGTACGTTCTAATGAGTTTTTTCCCCGCGATGAAATTTTCTTATCTTCTGATACAGGCGAAAAGAGCAAAGAAGAGGTTTTCTGGAGAAGGCTCGGCCAATGTGACATAATAAAAAAGGTTCACTTTCCTCCAGTGACCTAGACAAGGGGGAGTGACGGAGCAAGGACGCCCAGGCCACGCCTTCCCACCTCATCCATGGACGCTGAGCTGTAGCCCACTTGGAAATGCCATCCCATCTTCCAGGGTCACTGACAGTTTCGAAGCTTCGAGCCTCCTTTTGCCCTTTTCATGTTCTTAATTAGGGTACTTGAATCCAGAAATTTTCAGACATATTCGAAAAATTGCTGTACTCTCGGAACGTAACTCACTCTAGTACTTTCTACAAATAAATTGAGCCGTTATGGACAGACTGCGGAATGTGCTGTTGTTGAAGTTCCTATAGAAATCGTACAGCTAGCTGTGGCATATGCACTTTGAAGAACTATCCCAGAATCCAGGGTCTGACAGTTTGGAACCTACGGGCCTCCTTTTGCCCTTTTCATGTTCATATTGGGAAAAATCGTTCCAGAAAGTTGTAGGAATATTCGACACGTTGCACCACTTTGCAGAACGGACTACAAATAAATTGCGCCATTATTGATAGTCTGTGAAATGTGCAGTTATTAACGTTTCCATGGGAATTGCAAGACTTGCAGTTGCATCTTGTGATCCGTTACTGAGTTGGCGTACTTTGAAATGAATCCCATATTGCAGGGACTCAGACATTTTCGAAGCTTCGGGCTTCCTTTTCCCCTTTTTATGTTATTAAGAATTAAGGTAAATGGATAAAGAAAGTTATATAAATATTGAACAGGTTGCAGCACTTGGAGAAAAGCATTTAATCGCGTTTGTTTCAGTATAAACTATCTAGCCACTATTGCCACTCTATAATGTGCAGTAATTATAGTTTCTAAGAAAAGTCGAGAAATCAAGGGGTACAGTTTCTCTACCGCCTGTACGCTCAACCCAATAGTTTTGATATACGCCCTGTGGATCCGTTGAAACTGTCTAGAGTATTTTTATCATTTAATATGATTAACGGACGTTTCCATTTGTTTTCGTCACGTCACGAGCGTCAAGTCACGGTGGGGTTTTCTATTGATTTTCACGTACAACCAATGCGTTACTAGGGAAGTGTTACTCCCTTAGCTTTCATAGCAGGAAAATCGTTAGCCACTTTTTGGAATGCTCTCACTTTATCACAGTATCTCATAATCCCTAAGCCTCTGTAGTGTCAAAGAAAGCTGATTTATTACGCTCAGTTATAAACTAATATTGCTAAGTTACCGTAATGAACTAATAATCTGCACAATTAATCATTATTAAATGATCTGACTGTAGAACCGTAGGTCTAGGTACCGTCCGTTTTTTCGTCACAACATTTTTTCAACAGTTGATGTTCGGACATGGATACGTCCTTTACGAAAGGATCAACAAAAATTTGTGTCACGTTTTTCACACACAAAAATTACAAACAAACAAAACACTCCAGATCTTCAAGTACAACCGTTCCGTTGCTATAAAAGGGTAACTCCGTTAGTTTTCATCCCAAGAAAAATGTTCACCACTTGTTAGAAAGCTCTCAATTTACCTTATAACGTCACGCCATCGAATTTCACCTCCCTCACAACCTGTTTAATAAAGCATGTCATCAATTTGCCATGTACATTTAAATTATGGCGAGGGGACGTCAACGGGATTAAGAAGCGTATTTATCTTTCCTCGGACTAGGTATTACTTCGTACTCAGCGAGAAGATTAAGCAGCTACCTACTGATAAAGTTATAAGTTATGGATTCCGCGATCCATTCTGGTCAGCTGAGAGAGATGAATTCTCCCCTTTTCACCATAGGAGTGTGAAATTTGGTAGGGAACTGGTTTGGCGTAACGGGATGATTGCGGGAAGGAAGATCCAGTGCGGAGATGGTTATTTGAACCTGGGGTCGCTAGGTCGCATAGGTGTCTATCTGGAGACTGATTCCTGATTTGCCCCCCTCCTACCTCCAGGTGGAACATGCAATTCCTTTGTTGATGACCGTATTCGTCTCTCGCCATCGTAACCTCCTAGAAAAGCGCGTGGTTTCCCGTTACTATTTTATCTTCGCAAAACCCCTTCAGAATCGCCGTCCAAGTTAATCCAGATTTTCCGCGTTTTTCATTGTAGCCGCGTTAGGAACCCTTTCCAATTTCCCATACCTTTCCTCTGATCTTTCCTATCAATTTATTAGCTGTGCGGCATCCTCACTTCAGAGCGTTGGATCATCAAACCATCTACCGGTAAGTCCCATTTCCTGGGTTCTCCCTGCTTTCCTATAAAATACAGACCACCACATCTAAATATCAAATATCGTTAAACCAGGAACCTTTCTAGGACGTTAAATGTCGAATGAAACAATGAACTCCATCCGGGTCAGCTGCTTTAGCAAAGTTCTCTCATTTTCATGCAAGGATGTTAAAATTGGGTATGGGGAATCTCTCTGGGACAAGAAACGAATAATATGACGGGCCTTTTCCTAATCAGCTGAATTAGCTAAATTCTCTCTTATCACCGTAGGAACGTGATATTTTGTAGAGAGCCCATCTGGGATATTACGAAACGAATGAAATGACGAGCTCTCTCCTGATCAGCTGAGTGAGCAATATCCTCTCCTATTTACCCTAAGAATTTTGTATTTTAAAGACACCTTCTCTAAGACATCAAATGACGAATAAAACGACGGGCCTTTTTCTAATCAGCTGAGTGAGCTACATTCTCTCTTATCACCCTAGAAACTTGAAATTTTGTAAAGAACTCCTCTGGGGCATTACGAAACGAATGAAATGACGGGCTCTATCCTGATCAGCTGAGTGAGATAAATCCTTTCCTGTTCACCCAAAGAATTTAGAATTTTATTGGCAGCCTCTCTAAGACATCAAGAGACTAATAAAATGACGGGCCTTTTCCTGGTAAGCCGTGTGAGCTGAATTCTCCCATATTCAGCTTACAAGAAATTTAAATTTGCCAGGGCGTCTTTCTTGAAAAACAACAGTCAAATAAATGGCGGACCCCATTCTGAACGTCTGATTAAGCTCTATTCTCTCTTTGTCACCACTAGGACGTTGTAATTTGGTAGGAGCCTCTCCTGGAAAAGACGGAAAACGCTGCAAATTATTACACAAAGGTTTATTATTTCTTTATTAGATAGCCGTTCTACGCAGAACACTGGTCCGTAATTATTAAGCCCCGTTTATACCTAGCATAAACGGGGCTTCGCGCTTCGCAATTGGGTTCACTGCATTACAGCACCAGGACCCCATAATTTTTCGCTTCATAGTAAAGTTGAGGAACAAAATGATCAATGACTAAGTCATCTTCCCATCAAGTAGAAGGGTTGCATACACTGCATATTGTTCTGAAACTATGTTGGTTTTTTGCACATTAATTACAATTAATGTATTTTAGTAGGTTAATTAGAAAAAATAGCCGTTCAACGTAGAGCGTTGCGGGTGGTTTGAAACTATTTTTCCAGAAGGGATTATAGGGGATTATAAGAGATTGGGATTATATTTATCATTGACAAGCAAAACATGGAGAAATTAATATAATTTAATTAATCATAAATACACATTATTTGACACTTTAAACGTAACAGGAGCTGAAATCTAAGTATAATAGTAGATCACAAGTATAAATCTACATTGGTCGAGGTACCCACGAATCGAAATTAATGAGATAAAATAAGACCCTTAACTAAGATTCACTGATCACCTGTAGGTGACAAAAGTTACGATAAACTTAATAATAAAAATAAACATTTTTGTAAAAAAACAAAAACTTTTTTTGTTGGTCACAGAAAGTGACCAGAAGGAAAAAAATTGTGCTTCCGCCACCGGGAAACGAACCGCACAGTGGGGCGAAAACGCAAAAAACCGCTTATAAGTCGAATTTTTGAAAGACGATATTTGGTTCAATTGATGATAGAAAATGGATAGTTTGGCATCAATACCATGGCCAAACGGCTGTTGATTATAAGACCGTAGAGATTTTTGTTCAATCATGGAAAAACATGTGAAACGTTGTAAGATTTTTGATGAAATGTAAAATGGAAAACAATTTATTTTTAATACCTATATATTTTTCTTTGAGATGGTCCAAGTATATTTTTGTTAACTCATACTATAGTAGCAGTACAAATAATCAGTTGGCAGTATCGGAATAATTTTTTTCTCAAGTTTGAAACTTTACTTAAGCAAATGTATAGTGTCAATTATTTTTCAATTCGCTGTACAGTTTTTGCGTATCCTTGCGCACCTTAATTTCTACGATTTACAGTTGCCTTCAACTCTCTAGAAACACCTCCGATAATAGCTTGCTGCATCCACCTGCAACCTTGGACTCCAAAGACATATTTATCTTTAATAATACGCTTTCGAGACATATAACATTTTTGTGAACTGCTACCATCTACCGTTTACTTGATCCTACCCCATGTTTAGATGAGTTCCTTACCACTACCTACTGACTGTATGTCAGAGGAGGCGAAAGAGGCAAGAAACGAAGATTTCCGGAGGTACAGGTTGAACAATGCTCGAAAATGTTCTCGTTCGGCAACCAACGAAGATATAGTACGAACTAAATCACTCGCGACGAAGTTGTGGAAACCCATTTCAATACGGAAGTTAGTGAAAAACGTTGCCCATTTCCACGAAAAATTATTTTCGTGGAAATAGACAACGTTTTGGTTTATTATTTCCAATAATAAGCCTATGTGATCGTATAGCAAAAAATTTTTATAACCCCCCCTCAAACTTTGTCACTTTACGTTTCAAGGTGCGTAGAATCCAAATTTGAAATGTCCGTCCGCCGTCCGCCGTTCGCCGTCCGCCGTCCGCCGTTCGCCGTCCGCCGTCCGGGCCATAAAAGGCCTAAGAATTGACTTAAAAAACCCGTCCTTTCGCACATAGACTCCATTTGGGGTCTAGTTGGTCCTAACGTTTAACCATCCCGATCGCTTTACTCGCATAGATGCTATGGGCCAAAAACGGGCGAAAAAGTGTCATTTCAAGGCTTTGTTAGACTTACGCACGCACGCACGCCTGGCACGCTTGGCAGGGGGTCACGGTGGGTGGTGAGGGTGGGTGAGCGGGGGGTGGAGTGAGAGGAGGCGCCGGCGCCGCGGCACCTTGTGGTGGGTACGGCGCCGGCGTTCCTTCGAGACATGAATATATGTTTTTTTCAAGGTCATATTTGTGTGTTAATACCAAAGCTTTTCCTACGCATATTTAATAACATATCCTCTCGACTTTTCGTACGTACTTAGATAATGATACTATTAAGGCAATAACTATTTGAATAGATAGGAGCTCAAATCGAGAAATATAAACATGCGTATATCTATACTATTAATAAGAATGAAACTCCGTCTGTCTGTTTGTTTGTTTGTCGTGTCTATGCACGGCCAAACGGCTGAGTGGGGGGAGTGTACGAGTGGGCTGATCTTCTTGGGATTTTCCGATAGGGGGAGCGAGCAAATTTAAAATTTTCTAATCCCACCCTCACCATGGGCCGTAGGGCGGGAGGGGGGTCGAAGTAAGAATTAATGTGCGCTTTTTGGACTTCCCCGCATCCTCTACCCCTCTAAACGGCCGTCGACAATTCCGGAAAAATACCGGTTTCGTAGGTTTTTGAACGAGGAAGACGACGGCGCGATCGGATCGCGAAAAAAGTATCGGGAAATGCGTCAAAAAAATGCGAGAGTACGGACCCGTTTTCTCGAAAAGTCCGCCGAAAAACTTGGTTTTTTCCAATTAAAATATACCCCATAAAGGTACGTTTTTCGGAACGGTTTTCGCGGGCGAAATACAGCTTTGGGTCCGCCGAATCTAAATCCGAAATCGGATATCGAAAAAAGTGACGAGAACTCGGTAAAATTTCGAGCAGAAGCGAGCAAAGCGATTAAAATGATTCTGCCGTGGACGAGAGAAGGCTCAAGAATTGACGTGAAGGGTTCGATGTCACAACATTGCGGGGCGAGCAGGTATGCCTACATAGGTACCTACCTTGCGAGCGAAGCGAGAGCCATTTCAAATAATAAATACGGACTTTGTCCTACACATATACAGGTATACCTTGCGAGCGA
This sequence comes from Adelphocoris suturalis, assembly GCA_030762985.1. NCBI lineage: Eukaryota > Metazoa > Arthropoda > Insecta > Hemiptera > Miridae > Adelphocoris > Adelphocoris suturalis. The sequence goes on along the minus strand of CM061041.1, from coordinate 17,449,460 downwards.
AGCGAGCAACATCCCCGAATAAACTTTTCGTGGTTCCACGTAGTTTTATAAGATTTAATTTGTTTGTAATAATTCCCAACTGAAAAAAATGTCTGCCAAGTTGGGTGGGCAGTATAACTTCCTCAAGCGAGCGAAGCGAGCAGCATTCCCTACAGAAGTTAAACCTACCCTTAGAGATCTACCATTTGCGAGCGAAGCGAGCAGCATCCCCTACAGAAGTTAAACCTACCCTTAGAGATCTACCGTTTGCGAGCGAACCGAGCAAGATCCCCTAAATGCCATACTTTGCGAGCGAAGCGAGCAACATTTTCTACATGCCAGACTTTGCGAGCGAAGCGAGCAACATATCCTACATGCCAGACTTTGCTAGCGAAGCGAGCAATATTCCCTACATGCCACACGTTGCGAGCGAAGCGAGCAACTTAATGGGGGGTCCGGGGGGCTTGCCCCCCGGCTGGACGTGGAGGCGAGCGTAGCGAGCCGGAGCGGCTAGTAATTATAGAAGTATAGGTTGTGGCAACTCGAAATGGGACACGCCGAGGAGTCTGGACGGGCCTTATGACGTACGCAAGCCAACTAAAACTACGATCATACTCAATTGAAAAAATAATAAACCTTTGTGAAATAATTTGCAGCGTTTTTCACTAACTTCCGTTGTGAAGATATAGTAAATAACCTGCTCATCTCTTCCGATCCCTTGCTCTCCTCCTTAAGAATGGAATGGCAATGATCAGGTTTACCAGCTTTAGAAGAGGCAGCTAAGCTCCTTCTCTCTCCCGATAATGATGTGGATAAAATCCAACCATACAACGAAGAACCCGTGGGATAACAGCAAGTTACATGGATCATTGTGAATACATTTAATTTTTAACTTTAATTTAAATTTAATTTGAATTTATTAGTAAAGAATGTTTAAAATTTCAATCACTTGTTAAAGAAACTTCTGAAGATTTCTGGCCACATGGCATACTAAGAAATAATTTTGTTTGCAAATATTTCACGGTATTGCCCTAATTTTTGAACTTTCAGCCCAAAGAAGACGTCGAACTGATCCAAAAATGATTTCATTGGATTCAGCATTGAAAAATACTGATAATAAAACAACTGGTTTTTTCGGATATCGATTTAGACAGTTGATTTTGAATTCGCGTGTTCGCCCCACTGTGAACCGTCGCGACGCCGCACAGTGGGCTGAAATGGCATATTTTGTTCAAAAACCTGATTTCAAGGTAATCTGTCAAAATTGAAATGCATTCCCATGGTTTTTTAATTTTTTTAATCGAATAAGACTAGTTTCAGAACAATGCGCACAGTCGTTTTCAAGATACTTCAGTTTTGAGGCAATTTCAGAGACCGTGCTGAACTGAAAAAGTGAAATAATCAAAGTTTTACTTGTAAATCACTCATTCCGTTTTTCCGGTTTCGAAAACTTGATACAGTATTCATCAATTAATATTAGTTTATTTTTTTAATTATTGTTGTTGCTGTCTTAGAAATTGAGAAGGGTAAATGAGAGAAAAGTTGAAACGGGAACACATCCTTTCATATTGCTGTATTTTGTCAATAGTATAGCAAATGGTGCGTGGTAAAATAACATTAAAATTTAATATGAAAGAAAGAAACGAAAATTATGCTTCTTTCAAAATAAAGATTATCCGACACTCGAAAAGAAATCAACTTTCTAAAATTAAAGAACAAAATAATATCTTACGTAAAATTTTCTTTTTTTTTTACAATATCAATCCCAATGCAGTATCACTGAGCGGAAGCTGTTTGTTCTTTGGTATTGGCCTCATACTTGTCATAAAGGTCATAAAGACCTCATAAAGGTCATAGACATTATCAGTCCAAAGAGTGTTTACTTATTCGCAAGCTAACAATTGTTTGTTTACTCTTAAATGAACTGTGAAAAGAGTCGGCGGAAGTCGGCGATGAAACTGATGGAGAATGCACTTTAATACCTTACCTTTCTTAATATTTCACTGTCTCAATAAATGCCGGTAACACTTTTTTTTCCGGCCCTTCTCATTAATAAAAAGAGCTAGTTTAAAAAGGAACCCATAAAAACAAGTTTTTAATTAACTCTTTCTTTTTCTCATGTTCTCGGTTAATTTTATTGTTGTTTCAATATTTGTTAGTTTCTTGGCAACAGTAAATTGAAACAAAATCACATTGTTTCAAAATCACATTATTAATAACTTAAATTAAATTGACAAGGAAAATCATTTAATATTTTATTGACCCTGGATTCGTTGTCATTTTATGCAGACGTTCAATAGTATATAGTATATTTAGTGGGATATAAGATAAGACATGTATTCATTGTTGAACATTCAAATTTGGTAGTCTTTCTAATTTACCATCATATTGAACAGGTAATTTAAACATTGAGTGGAGAGTTCGTATATTTAGTATATATAGTATATTTAGTGGGATATATATATATATAAGACTCCTGTCTTAACATAGTTTCAAAAAGTCCCGCCACACGCGCTTTTTAGTACATAGCCACAGCCATTATAATCACAACTCCCCCAACCACTTCCCCCTTCCAGCCATCACTGTTTTAACGGTTTTTAGTTCTGGCCCAAGCCAAGCCATACCTATGTAATTCGAATCTTGCTAAAGTGTTGAATGTTTTCACATTTGAAACTAATATTATATTCTTTTACTTGGTGAAAGACCTTCCACCACGTCCAAACCAATATTGTAAGTACCTACTTGAAAAAAACCTAGTTTATATGTAAAATTTAAACCATAGATGATAAGAAAAACTAATAAGACTGTCCCATTCAAAATCACACCTTTCTAGCATTTACTGTATACCTACTTCTTGTTCCATTTAGATTATACCTATTTCTTGTTCGTTTTAGGTACCACATGATTAGGACCCAGCCCTTGGGTAGAAACGTTGTGGATAATTATGATTAAAACATGATTTAAAAAACCACTCAAGTCTAGTTTGGTCAAACTCAACCTCCAATTATATATATATATATATAAACACTTGTAAGGTTTCCCATATTAAATTTCAAGTTTTCGAAAATTTATAGTATAACTAACTTTTTCTTCGCGAAAATTTGATAAATTAAAATGTACGCCAGCATGAACTCGTGTGCAGAATTTCAGATCGATTGGATATCGGGATGTGGGTTAAAAAGTCGATCTGAAATTTTGTCTCAAGAAAGAAAACAAGAGCTCAAGAAGAGAATCGAAGTTAAAAGAAAGAGTTAAAATACGTGATTTTTCAGCTTAAATTACGAAAACTGTAAATTTCTCGTATAATTAATATTTAAAAAATATATATAACCCCCATTAACCGTTTAATAATAAGTTCATTTAATAGTAATTTAATTGTTAAAATATTTAATACACCATATTACGATCATAGGTATAGGTATCATAAGTACCTACTGACATGACGCAGTCGTGCGAAACTGCCTGAAAAAAGGCCACTATTAACCTAAGTCGTTGGAATATTTGAAAATCTACTACTTACAACTAATCACTAGGTATCTAGCTATGACAAAAATAACAAACCAGCTGGATTGAAAATATATATATTTTTTTTTTGGGGGGTTTTTGAACACTTCAGCCCACTGTGCGCCGCCGCCTTCAGCTGTTGGTGAGCCAAACACGTTATCAAATGAGTTACCGGATCACCTGTGATATAAACATTAGAAGATCTATCTGTGTAATAGATAGCCGGTTTGTAGAATTTCTTCATTTTTGTCAGCCTTAGGGCCCGTTTATCAAATACAGCGGTAACTTCCTGACAAACCTCAGGCAGTTACCTAGAGGTTACCGCAACCTATCGAACAAATTTGGTAGGGCGTTTATCAATCGACTTTATGCCCTCAGGTAGCTACCTACAGATAGTTAACTGCTCAGATAACTTCGTCTGTGGGAAAAAGGGGTACCACTACTACAACAATGATTTCCCCACAAAACAACGTTACAACACTGGTATTTTTAGTTCCTTGTGACTTCCATGGGTAAAAAGTAGATAGGTATAGCACAACAGAACAACACTCCTGTCTTTTCGGTTTCATGTTTCATCTCTGATGCCAAGGGATCTCGATTGTTCCTACATTATTAGGTAGATAGGTAGGAACTAGAATAGAATCTGAGTGTAAGGAGAAGCTTTGTGATCAGCGATATGGAATAGTTTTTTCTATCACTGCGGGATTCTAATTTCCTTTCAATCAACTTGAGCACAAACATCGTCGTATCTTTCTATAGTCGGAAACGGGTTTGAAAATCGACTTCATCGACTAAGTTAAAATAATCGGGACGTGGACGAACCGTATAAGGTCTTCGTTTGTATTCTACGATTTCCTAATCCGAAAAATCGGAATCAATCAAGTCAACTTCGTTGTACATTATGACTTAATGTAATATGACTTTATATTATTATAAAAGTATATATCATATCATTATTTGATATGATTTTATCATTACTTTTGGAGTCTAAATGGTTACCGCTTCTGATTTCACTCTTCAATTTATTTATCTTGACTATAGTAGGGATGACTGTCGAAGACAAATATATCGATATTATGTTTTGCACTAACTATCGTTACACTCCGATAGAATGGTGAATCTCAGTAGAAGGGCGACTTTCAGCTTCTAGTTTTCAGTAAAAGGCGAAGGCTCAGAACTTCTTTTTTCAAGATACATTCGTTCTTCTGATGTAAACTATTAGTGATGCATTGTTTTTAGAGGTCAGTTCTCATTTTCAAGCCTAAATTGCAAAATTTGATACATCCACGGTACTAACAATGCTGCCATAGTACTACACGTTATAACCTCTCTACAAAACGTTATCCACCAGATAATTCGCTAACTGAGGGAGATGAGTCTCAGGTAAGGACACCAAGCAGATAGCGGTATCTCGAAGGTAAATGTGAGTTGATAAACAGCCAACGAGAAGTTATCCGAGGCAGCTAGTTACCTAGAGTTTGCCTGGGCTTTATCTGTGATTGATAAACGGCCCCTAATTCTGCTTACCCACAGAAGACAGTGAATGATCTTGTTCTCATCCATACTATAGTTTGCGATCGGATCAGAAGACGATTATTATAGTCACCTTCTGTTCCGATTTGTATAATTTTCTGTATTTGCGATCAGACCAGAATACAGTACTATCAGAAGACGTTTTAATAGCGTAAGTTTTAGTTTAAACAATCTATTGTCAGTCTGTAATGTGCTGTATTTAAAGATCCGGACGGAATCCCAGAAATCTGCGCAAGTGATTCATGGTCACTAACAGTAACGAAGCGTTTGGCCTTCTTTTTCCTTTATATTGTTTTCACAGAGTGAATAGTTCCAAAAACTTGTGGCAATGGGCAGATAGAAGCACTATTGGAAGAGAATTAACTGGCTCGCGTAGTGGTAATCAGTCGGTTCATATTCTAGTGGATAACTTCAGGGAAATATAGGAATATTCTACAGAAAGCAGATTATTAGAGGGAGATGAGCTCAAAAATTTTGTGAATTCCAGAATTAAAGAGTGGAAATTTCCTTCAACTCACGTCGACATGTCGATTTCCAGCACGCAGGTTGAAAATCGGAGTGGATATCAAGCGATTGTGATGAGAACAAACGAACAAACTATGGAAACCGAGGTCGGGTATTAAGCGAGCAGTGCTGGCGTGTATCTGAGGGGTGCCGAAAGGCCGTGAGCCGCTTAGAAATTTACTGACGGAGTTTCCGGTACCCGCCTCCTCGGCCTTCAGCCTGCCCTCTAGCGTCCAATATCCGATCGGACGCTAAACCTACAGCAATAAGTGTTATCCTTTGGTCACTGCCGAGATGACCGGTTCGGCACTTCCTCGTCGTTATTCGATAACGAGATCAGAGGACGACGCTCTGCCTTGACGCCCGTCACAGGGTTATAAGTTCAAGTACCTCACGATACTACCCGGAGGGCACTCGCAAATTGAACAAGGCTCGTTGATCGACAGATGTTGTTAAGAGACAAAATGAAACGTCGATTTTGACCGACAAAATCACGTTTTTTGTCGTTCAAACGCCATTTCCTCCCAAAACTTCCATATAAATTTTTTTTTTAATAGTAAACCGTTGAAAAGCTGACAGGTTGAGAAAGTTTTTCCCGGAGAATGCATGCTGAAAAACTTCCATACTGGAGAGCAGAAAAACGCAGAAAAATCGACAATTTTCACATTTTTTTCAAATGTTAAACTTTGGCCATTTTTTTCGCTAACTAGAACTGATTAAAAAAAAAAAAAAAAAAAACGTAAACGAGTTCCACTATCTTCTTTACAAGCAGATACCCAGATACCATGTTACATGGATATGTCTTTGATTGGGGATTTCATAACGGTTGCCCTCGAGAGTTGTAAACAAATCCTTTAACTTTGGACTGTATACATGCTAGAAATAGAAAATGTTGAAAATCGCTACAATGAGTTGTTGTTAACAGTCGACTGTTGTCAAGGCGATGAAAATGTTTCCTATGGAGTGGAGTAAATGATGCTATTGCTTTACGTTAAGAATATTGTAACCGGCTTATTAAAATTGTTCATAGTCCAATCAACTTAGTTTAGGAATGTAGCCAGGTACGTAAGGAGGGGGAAATTGGTAGCTTGAGATGTGAACATTTATCACATAAATCAAGCGCTTTCCAACGAGTGGCGAACGATTTCTGTGCGATGAAAACTGCGGAAGTTCCATTCCCCTAGCAACGGTTGGGTTGAACGTGAACATCATTAGAAATTGTGACAAATTTTTGCGTGACGAAAATTTTTGGTTGACCCCCCAGAGCAAAGACATATCCATGTCAAAACGGACGGTAGACCTACGGATCTACAGTCAGATCATTTAATAATGATTAATTTTACACATTATTAGTTCATTATGGTTACTTAGCAATATTAGTTTATAACTTAGCGCAATAAATCAGCTTTCCTTGACACTACAAAGGCTTAGGGATTATGAGATGCTGTGATAAAATGAGAGCATTCCAAAAAGTGGCTAATGATTTTCCTGCTATGAAAACTAAGGGAGTTACACTTCCCTAGTAACGCATTGGTTGAACGTGAAAATCAATAGAAAACCCCATCGTGACGTGACGCTCGTGACGTGACGAAAACAAATGGAAACGTCCTGTTAATCATTATTAAATGATAAAAAGATTTTAGCGCAAATTTTACTAACATGGTAATCAAGGTTAGATGCTGCTGTACATTGATTTGAATAAACACGATCAATCAGCCAATTTTGACTGGTTAAAGTCCTTAATAAGAGAAAGCTATGTGCTTGTGTGCAGGATAATATCCTTCGGCTTGGTACAATGATGACATAAATTTGAATGGCCATAATTTCTCAGCCTGTCACTACCCCAGGTAATCAAAAACTGACGTTTCTACAGAAGTCAAAGCGAGATCAGCAGCTGTCATCGGGTGCTGCTGGTCTATATTCTCATACCACTTAGTTTTAAAATGAGAATAGCGAAAGTGAGCTTATATAATGGTGGATCACCCAGTTGTCACGCATGGACTTGAGACGCAGATCCTTATTGAAGAAAGAGTGAATTACTTGATTGACTCGGACCTAAAAGCCCGAACGCTGGAGATTTTGTTCCAAAGAGAAACTCAGATCGTCGTTCAGAAACCAAATATTGGAGAATTTTGTATTTATCTTATTGGTATTTCTCGTAAACACGAAAACAAGCTGTTAGAGTGAGGACGACGATTGCTAACCTTTTTGCATCGATTTTTCGAAACCTTTTCGCAAGCACAAGAGAAAGAGAACTCTTATAGAGACGTTAACGTGACTCTTGTAGTGAATCATTGCTCAAAACTCTAGAAAATTGCTCAAAACTTGATAATTTCCAAAATTTAACGTGAAGTAAGAAACAACGACCACTTACCTCTACATCATATAAAAAACGATTCAGCCGTGAAGAACACGAATCTTTAAAACGTGTAAAATGGACCTTGAAATCTTGAGAATGAAAAAGCTGAAATCTTCGATAAAACGTTAACTGCTTTTCCAGAACTAAATCATGTATTTCCTAAATTTTCGTCTTCCCCCAATTATAGTGCAACACTTTAATTTGAAACGAAAAACCTCCATTTGAAATTTGCACCAATCATTTGTTCAATGTGCTCCATTTGCTCAATTTGAAACCTCCAAATCGACGTGTAAAACCTCCAGTTTGACGTGAAAATGCTATATTAGAAGAGACCTATGAGTTAGAGTTACTATGTTCTGAATTCCCTTCTGTTTGTTCGGGAGCGTACCCACTCAATCATGAGAGGCAACGATGTTCATCAATATCCCACCAGAGGCAATAATAATTTATGCCCACCTGCTGCTCGACTTAAGACAACGTCAAAAAGTGATCCGGTCCAGATGGGGACTCGCTTTTCAATTACCTACAGGTTCAAATTTAGACACTTCCAGTAAAAAAGTTCAGAAGTACTTTGAAGCGGGCCTTGATTGAGATTGAACTTCATGAAGCCTCTTTTTAATATGAATTGGAGGAAATATGTACCTGACTGAATTATGATATAAGTGTTACCTACAGATTATCGAACTATTTTTATTCCTGTCATGACTTAATAATCTGTATTTGTATTCTTATATTTATTTTGTATTTATATATTTTGGGTACCTGACGTTTGTATTGCTTCGTTTAGGCCCTTACACAGAAAACATACATCCAACTATCCATCCTAAAATTGGGAAAGCGGTGTGAGAAGAGGATTTTCATCTTCATTCCAACAGGTATTATCAAGCGAAGATTCGTAAGAAACACCCGATTTGAGAGTTTTACCCATGTCCTTACTTGCATATGGGTTCCCTTCACTCATATTCACACTTCACAATGACGTGAACGCTGAGAAAACAAACATACTACAAATGATTAGTTGACGACATTCTCGTTTTTATGTAAAACCACAAACAATTTACGAGTTTTTGTTAATTTAAGTACGTTAATATTACGTATGTTAGTTTAGAATTGTTCTCTTTCATTCTTAATAGAATTAGGCGTTTTAGTAAAGCAGCTTTACGAGCAGGTCCTGAACTCCTATAGACTTTTTCAAGACTTAGTTCACTAGGAGATATTACAAGGATTAAATCTGACATAGCATTACCATCTTGTGCCTCCCATTCCTATATTTTCGCCTGATTTTCTGGATCATCCACAATTATGCTAGGCTTAGGAATACTACCATTTACGTACCCCCACAATCCATTCTTGCTCAGAATAGCCCTAGCTTGCATTCTCCAAGAATCATAATTGTCTCTTTTTAACGGTTCTATTCGATAACTTGCATTCATTTTTTCTTCACTGAACTTCTTTCTTCTCATCCATAGCAGCCCATAACCTCTAATAAATACGTACCTAGATAATATTCTCTTTATCTAACAGAGCTGTGCACAGTATATAATAATATTGAAAGAAGCATATATTGTGAATATCTAAATTATAACGTTTGGGGAAATTTGAGGTTGTTGTGTTCACAAGGAAACCATGTGATTGATTCGGTTCACCGTGCTAATAGAGTACACAATCTTTCACAATTTACGAGTTTTTGTTAGTTTAAATACATTTTTTATTTCACACGTCAATTTTACCGTCGTTTACTAATAACTTGTGTTTAGTGGTCTGCTAATGTAAGGTTAAGAACTGAATCGTGAAACACGACCCGTCTAGCCGGCGTTCAGTTCGCGACACATGCGAGGAGCCGGTCTGATATTACTCGCGTATTAAAACGCGGATCGCCTGATCGACGCCGGAAAAAATAATTTCTTTTTCGATAGCCTCCGACAAGACAAGATCAAGGGTACATGCGAAGAAGACTTAGGGGGGGCACGTAGGCACTTAGGGGAGGGAGGCACCCCTCTCAGCCGGGTATATAAGCCAAGATCAAAGCTTCCCAGGTACATTCATCGTCAGACATGGCATTCAAAGTAAGTTCACTCCTCTTCAATTTTAAAAATCACTCAGTTATTTCGGCTGATTCTTTGCATAATGATAAAATTCCGCAAACCATATACATATTTGGCCCTATTCCGAAAAAATTCCATCACCACGTCTTTAGATTATATAAGATTCTTTGCCCTCCACCTGTTTCAAATACTTCAATTCCAAACCTGTCGATCTTAACAAATCTAAACCCCCTATTTGACTATTGAACCATCTAGATAAATATTCATTTTGATTTTTATTATACGATTTCAGCCTTAATATCATGAGCGTAATAATTAGGACGTTCTTTCATTCAGGAGTAGTGAAAATTCGTGTTTCTTAAAATGAACTCGGTTGGTACTCAACTGTGGTTGAATGCATCTTCGCATAAAATTGTAAGCATTGCATCTTATTGTGCACCTCAGCATAAAATTGTAAAATTCCTCATTCTCATATGAATGTAGGGGATCTATCTGCGATTAGTATTTTTATTGATCTATTATTATTATTTTCATTATTTTTGGAATTTATTAAACCTGTGAGCACAATGGCTGATGTCAAGGGTTTTCACAGTATAAATGATTGCTATTGTCAGAAAACATTTACCAAATGCCGAGTATATTCTCGTATGTTAGTTAAAGTAATAATCCACCAAAATATTATATTATGTAATATTACATAGGTACTATTTTATGGGAGTGATTCGGTCATTCGAGCGGGAATAAAAACTGTGAATCGGTCTAACTCTTTAAAATCCTCAAAATTTCATTGATTTCATTGTTTTCCTCCAAAAACCACCAACGCCTGTATTTTCTCATCAAGAAAACCTCTACGAGATTTGAGAGATCGAATTGACCCTGAATTTGAAATAAAATAACTGGAACAATGGTGAGGAATATTAGTTGATTTACCTGCAAAAATATCCGATTGACATATGTTCTATTTATCTCAAAAAGAGGCTTCTTGAAATTCGAATAGATTTTATACTGATTATTTTTTTTTTCTGCTGAATATTTGAAGTGGGTATTTAACGACAAAATTTGGTTCTGGTTGACAATGTATAGGCATTCATATTTGTGTAACTGCGCCAAATTGCTCCAATATTAACTTGGGACAATTTTTTGTCACACTAGTTTTACAATTATTATAAACATTTTTTGGAGTTTTTTTTTGGTTTACAAAAGACTAATAAAGAATACTAATGAAAATAAAATTGTTTTTTTAGTTCGTCATCCTCGCCGCCTTCGTGGCCGTCGCCAAGGCTGGAGTCATCCCTGCTGGACCCGCCGTCGTGGCGCCTGGACCCGCCCTCTCCGCCAGGCTCGCCTCCCCCTATGGCTATGCTGCCGCCGCTCCCATCGGCTACGCCGCCGCCCCCGCTCTCGCCAAGACTGTCGTCTCCGACGAATACGACCCCCATCCCCAGTACAGCTACGCCTACGACATCCAGGACGCTTTGACCGGAGACTCCAAATCCCAGCACGAATCCCGCGAAGGAGACGTCGTCCAGGGCTCCTACTCGCTCGTTGAGCCTGATGGTTCCATCAGGACCGTCGACTACACCGCTGACCCCGTCAACGGATTCAACGCCGTCGTCCACAAATCCGCTGGAGCTGCCGTCGTCAAGGCTGCCCCCGTCGTCGCTAAGGTCGCTGCCCCCGTTGCTTACGCCGCCCCCATCGCTCATGCTGCCTACGCCGCTCCCATCGCTCATGCTGCCTATGCTTCCCCCATTGGCCACGCTACCGTCCTCCACCACTAAAAAGTTCCTCGCTGTGTTCAAATTGTAAATATAATTTATAAATACAAAAAATTATAAATCTACACTTGAGTTTTACAAGATCCTACCTTTCCAGCCAAAATCCTAAATTGAATTACTTTTTATTTCACGTTGGGCTGGTAATTCCAAAGACGAACCGCATACTTGAAGCGTATAAAGTACACATTTCTGGTAGTTTTTATTTTATATTGCACAATTTCAATAAAATATAGGCAGAAACATAAAATCTAGGACATGAGATTCATGCTATCAATGGCCAGTTATTTAATTAACGGAAATTCGATACCTTCTCCTTTTCTGCTTCACACGTTCTCAGAGATTACACTAAAATAGGAGTCAAAATCTAGAAGAAACTTAGTACCTACATCAAGCGTGAAACAAGTTCTTCTCAGAACGATGAGAATGGGGAACTTGGAAGCTCAAGACGTGTTGTTATGTTTAATAAATTCAAGACATATTAGAGCATCATTAGAAGACTTTTAAGTGGCGGAAACTGTTGAAGTTACTTATATATATTTTTATCGAACGGAACAGAGCATAACCCTGCGTTTCACTTTTGGTCGAAATGAAGGTTTTGAGCTTTTCTAGTCAGTATATTCGTTTGGTTTTCTGGTCATTAAACCGCTTCATTTAGAGTTGAGGGTGAGATATCACGTTACAATTAGTGGCCTGCCCCATCCATTACATGAGTGAACTTTCAGGTATAGTCATAAAATGGTCATCTGAAGGTGAGAAAAGGAGAATTGCGGAGGGATTCCGAAAAATGGGCTACTTACTTATACGATACTTTGAGGAAGGAAGGTTAAGATTGCCGACAGCGTGCCAGCGATTCAGTTTAATTACTGAAAAGTTCATGAACTCATCCCTACATTCACGGTTCTTGTTCTGAATTTGTTGTATTCTATTCACATTCTCCTGACCACGCTGGAACAAACCTGTTGTTGTGAAGATCACTTTGAGGTAATACCAATCGTTTATCGTGCAATAATATTTTAGCTTGTGCTATCGTGCTACAATTATACGGGGGTCGTATTGCACTTCTGAGATTAAGTGGGAAAAACGGTTTGCGTTGATTTTCGGGTACCTAACAACCAACTTAGCTGGTACCCTGCTCACCTTAAATTTTTGAGCTGGACCTCAATTCTACAGGAACCTCTTAATTTGAAAGAGAGGAGTACACTTCCACTACCTGCACCCCATTTGTTGAAACTCTGGAGTTTAGGCATCCGTTTGGTACATTTTGGGGAACATCAGGGTGGACCCAACTGGGAATTCTTCGAGTCGGGAAACGTCAGGAAATTTAGCAAAAACCACCAAATGTCAGGGATTTTTTTAAATGAAAACTGTGTAATAATTTACTGTGTTTTTATTAGAGAATTTTTGAAGAAAATTAAGCTATTGCTCTCGCCTCAAAATTTGTAGAATGTGAATTTTTGAAAATATTTTATGCAGAAATCCGTTTCAGGCTATTCTGAATCATATTCTGAAGTTTAACGCATTTTTTTATGTATGTATGTATGTATGTATATATGTATGTATATATGTATATATGTATGTATGTGTCATTCCAGACGATAACTGTCCGTAGAATTGTGCTAGAAACTTCAAACAAATTTTAAAATGTTAAGGACACAAGACAAAAGTTCAAGTTCGTTGGCCAGCATGATCGGATTACATCTTCGGGTTGAAATTTTCAAAAATGTAGTCAAAAATTTCAAAATAGCCCGTTTTTTGCGATTTGTTGTGCGAAATAATTTTTTCAGCATACTAACATGTGGTATATTCGGAATCAGCGTAAAATTTCCTTTAAAAACATGTATCAAGTTTTCAAAAATTTCAAAGTTGAAAAATCAGTCAAAAATCGAAATAATGCCGTTCGCTAGTTGTAAAAATCGGTAATATTTGCATGAAACATTGTCCAAATTCAGATTGAACTACTCTTATGGAAGTATCCCTGTATAACAAATCCTAGAACCATGCTGTTTAAAACGTAGGTAGTAGGTGCTTAAAAAAAAAAAAAAAAAAAAAAAAAAAAAAAAAAAAAAAAAAAATGTAATCACAACTGATGAGTTTACTCTGTGCATGTGTTGATAATTTGATTCCATGTTTGTCTATCAAAATCATAAACTAAAATTTCTCAACACGATCAATAGCGACTGAAATGTCGAAGATTTCTTCGAAAATTCGCTCATGGGGTCATGCTGCATGACTGTTTTTAGGTAGGTATATTCTAACTCCTAAACAATCAAACTTCAATAGCGTACTTTATCATACTACATATAATTTCATAGATGAGTTTACTAATGACAAAAATAAATGCCGAGTGGTGGGGATTGATTATTCATCTCTACTCTAAGGCCATTGTCTCTACTTTGCATATATCTACAATACGATATAAATACCAGTAACAACCCAACTAAGTGTGAATTCTTAAAAGTAATTAAATTGGACCGAAAATTCCTATTTTGAGGAAAGTTCGATCTTCAAGTAACTCAAAACGATCTGATATGTATTTGTCAGGAAGAAAATATGGAACAGACTATCTGAAAATCATAAAATTCATAGAAGTTGGTGATCTCGGAAACATGCAGCTTTTTAACTCTCCTGAAAATTTTTACTCTTTTCTCTTACAGGTTTTAGAATAGAATAGAATAGAATATCATTTTATTGACAGAAAGAAAAATAAATCACAGAAATGACAACTGTCTCATAAAAATTCTTTCTTCTGTCCACCAACCTACTAGGTTCTTACGAACTTGTGGCGGCTGGTGGAGCTAATCTCAGAGAAAAAACAAAACAAAAATCAACTAAATATCAAACACCTAGAGAGATCAAACAAACGTGAAAATATTAAATAAATTTATTCAATACATTTTTTAATTTTAATCAAAATCTCCTTCTTAAAGCTCCCTAAATTACCAAAATCGTCAGGGTTAATTTTACAGGCATAGAGGAAGCGCAATACCTTATAATGAGAATATTCTTTGCACGCTCAGTATTAAGTTTTGGGAGCTGTATGTTCGAAGACATTGCAGTACGTGAGTTAGAGATACGGCTTCTATGATCAGGATGGATACCCGTCTTATAGACGAATAGACAAGCTTGTAGCAGAAATACTTGCCTAACATTTAGCAACTCAAATTCATTGTGGAGCAAAACAGTTGAATATCTAGCATTCTTCCTGAGTATAATCCTAAGGATAGTATTATGTGCTACTTGCAAAAGACCTATTAAAGATTTACAGGCACTTCCCCACACTAAAATACCATATTTTAATAATGAATAAACCAGACCAAAGTAGATGGTTCTCAGCTGCACGACAGACAAAAAATTTCGAGCTTCACTAAACAAAAAAAAAAAAATAACTTTCTCAATTTATTAACTAACAACTTTATATGATAATTAAATTTCAAATGACAGTCAAATATAACGCCTAGATATCTACATTTATCAGACAACAACAAAGGACCACATTTACAAGATAATTTATTTTGAAAACATAAATATCGGTGAAATGACACTCCTGACACATTATAATTCTCACGTTTAGAAAATGAAAATCTAATCAATGACGTCTTGTCTACATTCAAACATAGACAATTAATATCCATCCAATGCTTCACAAGGAATAAATTATAATTCATTGAGTGAAGTAATCTGGAATGGTCCTTTCCATAGAATACTATGAATGGAAAATGGTTTTGGATCGTGACTGTCGATATTGTGGTGACTATAGCATTCGCTAGAAAACGAATTTTCTAAACGATATACTATATTATATAGACTTTCAGACATCATGTAGATAGACGATGTTGATATGTATAGATTCTCTTTATTGTATGTTTTTTCACAACTCATAAGGGTCATTATCCGAAACTGTGTAAATCATATTTCCCGTCACTTTTCCAACTCCATCATTAGTGCTACTTATTGGAGGAAAAGCACGATTATTCAGCTCTTGTTGTTCAACCAAATACGTTATATTATACGTTTAAAATCCATTTAGGAGGGGTATGTACATATAAAAATTAAACAGCTCGTATTTTCACTCCTTCATCGTGTTCGACCTTTAGGTAAGACGTAGCCGTACGGGTTAGGCGTTGCAATGAACCGTTTCTCATGCGATTAGCGAAGTACTTGGATGGGTGACCGCCCAGTTAATGGTCATACGTCCTAGTAATTTTCACGTTTCTGTACGGCGAACCCCTCTCCACTCAAGGGGTCGAGGCCATGAGTAGCTTTAAGCTTAATTAAGCGAAATCATCAGAACGAATTCTGATCTTCCATTTGTAGGACAGCTGATGATGTCCGCGACGCCCGAGGCAGTCGGACGAAAAGCCCCAACCTGGAATGGTTGTTTAGATTACCTTTTTTTAGGTGAGACGCTCAAAACTCCAATCTAATGAAAAAAACGCCTGCCGAGTTGGGTGAGCAGTATATGTAGCCTCCCCGCATATTGTAGCTTGGACTTGTAGAATTAGTGGAAGATCAATATACAAGTCGAAATGTTAGGCTGCTAAATAAAACAGTAGGTAATATGTGTACACTTGAATGAATGAATGAAATCTGATGATTTCTCGTAAACTACAAAAATTACATCATTAAAACTATATTTTGATTGGCATAATCGGATGTCTCTTTGTCCAATCTAAGTCTTGAACAGCCCAATCAACCAGCCCGGTATAACAGATGTATGCACCTGTTTGTTTACATTCCTTTGTCAACCGCACACTTTTCTCCATAACTGTCAGCTATCACTTTTTTTCACAAATATGATAATTACGTCCACATCTGGTGATAAAATTCAGAGCACAGTTACGATCCTATACTACGAATCCAAAAATATTAGAGACAGCTTGTAGTTTTGTTCCAACAACGCTTCGAGAGCGACTCCCGAGGCTCCTCCAGAGTTGCCGTGGGGTTAGCTCCATTGTCGCCTACTTTCATGTTTGTCGGAACACTTCGGGGAGAGATGTAGTAACAAACGTAGTGAAGAAGGTGAAAACATTTTAGAAAAGGTTAAGCGGATATGTAGTTTACCAAAGGGTAGCAGGTTATTTCAAAATGCGCATGCGTAGGGCTCGGAGCTCTCGATGAGACCCCATCAAAAGTGTGGGGCTGCTTGGGGGACTAAGATCTGTTGGAACACGGAGCTCTCAACCCCATAACCTTGTTGGAACGCAATTTCGAGCTCTGAGCTCCTCTAGGGCGCTCTTTTGCCCTTGTTAGAACAAAGCTATCAGCTTAATGTAGGTGAACTTCAAAGTTTAAGAATATGAGGGACTGTGGTCTAACTCAATATTCAAACCTGTTACATTTTACTTTTTTTTCTCGTTTCGTTAGCCAGTTGTTTAAATGATGAATCGGTTGAGTAGGGTACTAACAACAATATCGCATAACATATTCAATTAAAAACGAGTAATTAGTGAGATGGACAATTTTTGAAACAAGCGTAGAAAACATTTTACCGATTACCACTAAATTTAAACAATGGAGAAAGAACTGCAGCACGATTGAATTTTAATCGATAAACGGTTATCATATCTTGATTCTACAGATCATTTACTGTAAGAAACGTGCAGCATATAATTAAAATTCCCACTTCAGGAAGATATGGTTTTTTCCACGTTTGCAACACTGTGCGCCGTGCCGACGGGTGTGATATCCCCTTTTCCACGAAAAGTTGGGTAAAAATGAGTTTCACAAGAAATTGACGTTATTGGAAGTTCACGTTCGCCTGAGCGTACATGCTACTGGGGTCAGGATTTCTATGATGGATGAGAGTAGGTGGCCCAAGATTTGTTTTAGGGTATTGGAGAATATGCATAATTCTTCAACCAGTTCAACTGATCATAACAACTGGTATACCTGCATTTTTAACATGCTAGCTATCCTTGGCTCCCACGATATCCTAACAGCTGAGGACCCTCAAAATTTGAAATCGATCCTACCGTCACTAATCGAAAAACTCTACAACCATTTTTGGTGCCAGGAAATCAATCTTGTTTACAGTGCCAGATTTAATATGTTCTATAGCAGGATAGCGGACTATTCAGGTAGGCAGAAGTACTTGGGACTCATTCAAAAATTTCCAGATTGGGAGGGTGTTGTGCCAGTTGCGTCTGCCTTCAAAGTTTTTCGTAACTGTTTATTATAGAGGTACTTCTCATAAGTTTAGAAGCAAGAGCTTATGCAATATATGCAATATGAGAGAAGCTGACAGCCTCTGCCATTTTTGTCTACGTTGCCCGATCTTTGAACCGTACCGAAGGCAATTTATTGCGAAATACATCTGTGGGCTCCCAGTGGTTGAGGATGAGGATCGTCTGGCTAATTTGCTCGATTTTGGTGATGATAGGGAGAAAATGTTAAATTTATTTCATTTCGTTACTCGTGCACTAGCACTTCGATCAATTGCGCTCACCGAATAGGTGTCTGATATGTACAGCATTAGCATTGTATAGTGTACAACAGGATAGGCTTGTTGTGGATATTGTACGAGTACCACAGGTATAGCGTGGATGGTTATCTTTATATTAATTTCATATCGATGACCTCGTTTATTTTGCATGTACTTCATTAAGCTGTAATGCCCTGTTAACTAGATAAGGAAGAAGATATTTGACTTATTTCTTATCTATTATATATTTCTCCAATGATGATGTGTAAGTGGACCAGAACTCTTTGTAATTATCGTTGATTTAATACAATAAAAAACTTACTACTACTACTACTACTACTACATGCTACTGGGAAATTTATTGAGCCGAAATTCGCGCAATCGCCGAAAATTTCACCAAAATCTGACTGAAATTTGAAATAGTCTTGGGCGTGACATGAAATTGGAAGACACAAGTAGACAGACTGACATCGAGCAGACAGAAAGACACTTCCCTACCTGCAAGTGGCGAAGCAAAAATCATTAAGAAAGCTATTAAATGCAAAAACCAAGTGGGAGTTTTATTTTCAGTGGATAATCAATTATTCAATGTAACGCACGAATGGGTACATCGCTTCCGTACCTATGGCAACAGGAAGCAAAAAGCTGCAAACTCTTGAAATTAGAAATGTGAGATATTTTATGACCGTGAAGAGATCAAAAATGTGACCAAGCGATAGAAAATAAAATTCAAATTAGACATGACAATAACTACGAAAATATCATTACCTTAAAGTGGTTTTTTTGGCATCAGTTGATTCAATACGAATTTCGTCAGCTCGTTAGTTGGTTGCGGTCTAGAGATTTGTGATGAAGGTATGTCACTTAAGAATTTTTATTAGATACATATTTAGAAAATAAATGTACCCATATACATACTTTTACGATGGATATTTTAGCTCACTTGTTGATTGAATCACTTCGATTCTACCGGTAGGGGAATAATAGTTTCCACTTTCGGGAACTAAATACATTTTTTCTTGCTGAACTAAAATTTTCCTAATTTTGAACGCGTTAACGCATTTTAGTTTTAGACCACAGAACAAGTTGGTTCGTGTCTGTCTGCTCGTTTGTCTGTCTGTGTATCCGCACTTGGTTAGGCTGTAGGCCGACTTCAGTGAGGCCAACAGATGAAGAAACCCTGACATTGGTCATCGATTGATCCAAAAGCTGTTATTTTCCATTCTTAGATACCCCTTCTAATATAAAATTCATCTAACCCCCTTTCAATATAAAACAAAATGCGTTAAGCGTAAACCAAAATTTCGATCACATTTGTCTACAAAATTGTGAAATTTTTTGAGTAAAATTAGACGAGTCTTGCAAAAAAAATTATTATGATCCAATTCATGGTCTGCATATACTTTGTAGGATTCTGACGTCATGATAATATTAGTCAGTTTTTATACATGCTAAACATTTTTAACATTTTTAGGGAAATTTTGTAAAAAATGCAGCTGTTGCAATTTTTTGACAATTTTCTTCATTGAAATCCGTTTCGAGGCAATCTGAAACGATTCCTGAAGTGTGCTCTTTTTCATAGTTTATATATATATATATATATATATATATATATATATATATATATATATATTTTAAAATTTATTTATATGTATAAATATACTCGTATATGTGTCATTCCAGACGATAACTCTCCTTAGGATTGAGATAAAAATTCCGTTTTTGCGCCAAACAATCAAGCTTTTCAAGTGAAAGGATAAGTTTGATGGCCAGCACTTTTCCAGCACATTAAATTAATTACAATTCAAAAAATGTGCTAACAAAATCACTAAAAATGCCTAAAAAACAGCCACAAATTGTTAAATTTATAATTTTTAACAGATTTTTAGTCAAAAGAAAATTTTAACAAATAACTAGGACTTTATATAATTTTGGCACAAAATTATGCTCAAAAACGTGTTTAAATTTCATTAATATTTGCTGAAAAATCTATAAAAACTGCACACAAAAATCTAATAATTGAAATTTGAATTGCCAAATTTTATTCAGTATGAGGTGTTTGCCTTAAAATTGATTTTTAACAATACCTTATAACTCAAATTGTCCAAAGATCAATACAATTTATTATAATACGATATGCGGTAAAGAAAATTCGCTCATACGATCATGCTACATGACTCGAACTTTTTGTTTTCATCCCAATATTGTCCTGTTGTCCATCAAACCATGGAAATTTTGGATTTGGCATCGGAAAACTTCAGGTTCTTGTTTGATTCATTATTTTATTATCCGTGGATCCATTCTCATTAAATTAAGATTTCATATTCATTGGAGGGGGAGGGGGGTCGAATACCGTGGTATTTTCAATATATTTCCGTGAACCTTTCTCTGTAATAATTTACCAAAGTAAAGTAGTTCATTGTTTACTATGGTGAAGAGGGAGGTGTTGCTTGTTGCATATTCATGTTGGGATATGATGGACATAGTGTCAGGTTATAGCGGAGAGTAAAGAATGAATTAATGATATATTTGCCATTTTCATCGAAATCGTATAGAATTTATGCATACCGTCGACCCTGTATTGGATGCATTACTTACCAAAATCTTTGAACTTGATGAATAAATCATCTGTTCATGCACAATAATATTTTATTTCATAATATTTTCAAGTTTGGCTTTGCAAATCACCCATCATGAATGGTTTGAAATTGAATTTAATAATCGAAATCATCATAATATGAAACATATAATTTTGTTAACCAAATAAATAGGTTTTTGATTTCACAAGTTTGGGAAAAAGGGGGGTCCAGGCGGGAGGATGCTTCGACGTCATAGGTGCACGAAATTTGAAAAATAAATTGTAGAGAAAACTACTCATCCTAGGCGAGTGAAGCAGTGCGAATGGTATCTAATTTACGTGCTCAAATATCATACAGGGTGTCCCGTCTAAACGGGCCCATCGGGAAATTACAGCCTTACGGTGCGAGCTATCGAAAAATTGTACTGGACCTGTTTTATAGTATTTCATCTCAGCTTCACGATGCGGAAGTCCGATTTTCATTTTTCCATGTTTTAGGGTCTCAAATCATTGATTGAAACTGACGGTTTCCTCTTGACCCCCCTTTTTTATTGATTTTTTCGATTTTAGGTTGAATTTGGAACAGAAAATGCCTCGTTGAAATTTTCTTTTTGGAGCTTTGTTTCTGAGTTATTCCACTTTTTGCGGAAGTCCGATTTTTATTTTTCCATGTCTCAAATCATTGATTGGAACTTACGGTTACCTCTTGACCCCCCCTTTTTTATTGCTTTTTCCGATTCTGGGTTGAATTTGGAACAGAAAAGGCCTCCTTGAAATTTTCTTTTTGGAGCTTCGTTTCTGAGTTATTCCACTTTTTGCGAAATACAGAAAATCGCCGATTTCTTCCAGACATTCCAACACTTTCTTACTATTTTATCTTCAATTTTTGAGATGTTCACCACACTTTTGAAATCAGCATTAAACTATCTATCATCAGACCCCAGCGTCCATAATCAACAATCACCATCAGGGGGATGACATTACACTTGAACCGCTTACGATTTGAAAAAAGTTTTCCAAATCGTCGTTTGAAAAAAAAAAACCCCTCAAACTGTTCAGTACACACAGAATCACTGTTCAGAATACTATTACTCATTTATTAGAAGAACAACGCCGTACTCTGGACTAATGTAAGGTTCTTTAAATAATAAAGATCATAGTGTAGACTGAACAATAAGTATCTAGAAGCTGCTGTTTTCTTGACCCTTGAATACAGTTTGCAGGAGAAGGAGCAGAGGCTGCAGAAGGAGCAGGTGGCATTTTCGATTTATCACAACACAACTGACTGGAAGTCTCCTTGCGGTACATTTTTTTAAACTGTATTCTGAACAGTGATTCTGTGTGTACTGAACAGTTTGAGGGGTTTTTTTTTTTTTTTTTCAAACGACGATTTGGAAAACTTTTTTTAAATCGTAAGCGGTTCAAGTGTAATGTCATCCCCCTGATGGTGATTGTTGATTATGGACGCTGGGGTCTGATGATAGATGGTTTAATGCTGATTTCAAAAGTGTGGTGAACATCTCAAAAATTGAAGATAAAAATAGTAAGAAAGTGTTGGAATGTCTGAAAGAAATCGGCGATTTTCTGTATTTCGCAAATAGTGGAATAACTCAGAAACGAAGCCCCAAAAAGAAAATTTCAACGAGGCATTTTCTGATCCAAACTCAACCTAAAATCGAAAAAATCAATAAAAAAAAGTCCAGTCATGCAGCATGACCCCATGAGCGAATTTTTGAAGAATATTACCGATTTTTACAACCAGCGAACGGCATTATTTCGATTTTTGACTGATTTTTCAACTTTGAAATTTTTGAAAACTTGATACATATTCTTATAGGAAATTTTACGCTGATTCCGAATATACCACATGTTAGTATGCTGAAAAAATTATTTCGCACGACAAATCGCAAAAAACAGGCTATTTTGAAATTTTTGACTACATTTTTGAAAATTTCAACCCGAAGATGTAATCCGATCAAGCTGGCCAACGAACTTGAACTTTCGTTTTGTGCCCTTAACATTTTAAAATTTGTTTGAAGTTTCTAGCACAATTCTACGGACAGTTATCGTCTGGAATGACACATACATACATATATACATACATACATACATATATACATACATACATACATATATACATACATACATACATATATACATACATACATACATATATACATACATACATACATATATACATACATAAAAAATTGCGTTAAACTTCAGAATATGATTCAGAATAGCCTGAAACGGATTTCTGCATAATTTTTTTTCAAAAATTCACATTCTACAAATTTTGAGGCGAGAGCTATAGCTTAATTTTCTTCAAAAATTCGCTAAAAGGGGGGTCAAGAGGAAACCGTCAGTTTCAATCAATGATTTAAGACCCTAAAACATGGAAAAATGAAAATCTGACTTTCGCATCGTGAAGCTGAGTTGAAATGCTATAAAAAAGGTTCAGTTCAATTTTTCGAAAGCTCGCACCGTAAGGCTGTAATTTCCCGATGGGCCCGTTTAGATGGGACGCGCTGTATAATGGATGCACGGGGGGTAACGTTCATCAGCTACTTAAGTTTAGCTAACTGGTGAGTTTTTCAACGTCCGTACTCATTTTGTATTTTATAGGTCTCTTATTTGTTATTTAAATATGTTTTTATTCCTAGTTGTTCTGCCTGGTCAGTCTGGTGGTTGCTGCTTGTAGTGCCAGTCCACTAAAGTCATGGGAACGATGGCCGATCTCCACGAACAGTTACGCTCCTCCTAAAGTAAAAACATCGACCGTCATTTCCAACCTGCTGCATCACAGGAGCAGAGCTGCGGTGGTTCCCTCAGGACGTCGCAATCCCGACTATTTTTCTCCTGGAGATGGACGAAAAGTAGTCTATTACAGACACTACCCCTGGCCATATAATTACTTACCGTTGGGCGGCCGGTTTAATTACGGACCATAAGGCGTACCATATTTTTACGGACCATATTATGGTTATACCATAATTATTATTTACTAGTGGAAAAGCCCGTGTCACCACGGGATGCAAGTACAAACTTTAATTACGCAAATAAAAAAGCAAAATCTTTCTGTTTCAACTTAATTTTTATTTATTCAAGTTCACGCATTTTATGTTCGTCTTTTAAAATTAACAGCAAATGGGCATGTGGAAGGCCTCTTTTTTGAAATTCTATTACATAGTTTGAAATGCAGAGGCAAATGGATTTACCTCGTTTTTGCACTTTTTCTTGTTTTGTAATATGAAGGAATCTGATTTATAACTTGGTAGAATTATCTGCACCAGTTTTCTTCATGCCGGTCAGTTTAAAAAAAATTTGAAGAGAATCGGTGCAGGCGTTCACGCGTTATCACTTTGTATGTATCCTATTATTATAATAGATAGTAGAGACAGTAGACAGTGCATCATCTCGATTACACAATATTCAATGCGTTCATTCCTTTCATTCCAGTATTCCATAGTGAACGTTCACTATGAAACATCAATATTCATCAATGTCTGTATCCCTGACAGAGACACTCTGCTAGACAACATATTTGATTCGAAGCACACCTCACCCACACAGAACTTAAATAAACATAAATTAATTTTGGAATTCGTCATCAAGTCCAATATTTCTTATGGTCGTGATAGATCACTCTTAGCAATTGAATATATAGCATTTCCAAGCCAAATGAAACCTTTTCCAAGTCAAATGAAACCTTTTCCAAGTCAAATGAAACCTTTTCCAAGTCAAATGAAACCTTTTCCAAACCAAATGAAACCTTTTCCATATCAAATGAAACCTTTTCCAAACCAAATGAAACCTTTTCCAAACCAAATGAAACTTTTTCCAAATCAAATGAAACTTTTTCCAAACCAAATGAAACCTATTGAGAAAAAAGTCCAGTCATGCAGCATGACCCCATGGGCGAATTTTTGAAGAAATCTTCGACATTTCAGTCGCTACATAAGAGTAGTTCAATCTGAATTTGGATGTAATCCGATCATGCTGGCCAACGAACTTGAACTTTCGTTTTGCGTCCTTAACATTTTAAAATTTGTTTGAAGTTTCTAGCACAATTACCTATACGGACAGTTATCGTCTGGAATGACACATACATACATACATAAAAAAATGCGTTAAACTTCAGAATATGATTCACAATAGCCTGAAACGGATTTCTGCATAAAATTTTTTCAAAAATTCACATTCTAAAAATTTTGAGGCGAGAACAATAGCTTAATTTTCTTCAAAAATTCGCTAATGAGTGAACTGAGGTACACCTACCTAGATAGGTAGGTACCCTGCAAGTTGCAGGTAGATGCAATGGTACCTATCATAGAAAGACGTTGACAAAATGAAAATTCGATGAATTTCTGGCATAGGATTACCGAAGTGGATCTCACCTTAGTAGAATAGGAAACAAGTAAGTTTGACAAATTTCTGACTGTTGAATGTGAGTGGGTACCTACTTATCTAGGTACCTCAGTTCACTCATTTTCTCAATAGGTTTCATTTGGTTTGGAAAAAGTTTCATTTGATTTGGAAAAGGGTTTCATTTGGTTTGGAAAAGGTTTCATTTGGTTTGGAAAAGGTTTCATTTGGTATGGAAAAGGTTTCATTTGGTTTGGAAAAGGTTTCATTTGATATGGAAAAGGTTTCATTTGGTTTGGAAAAGGTTTCATTTGACTTGGAAAAGGTTTCATTTGACTTGGGAAAGGTTTCATTTGACTTGGAAAAGGTTTCATTTGGCTTGGAAATGCTATATATATTGGAATACATGCAAATGTTTTCTAATTACAGTGAAATATATCGATGGATCAAGACCACAACTAATTGGAGAAGGTAAAATCTTAAAATGCTGGGAAGAACTACCACCGCACTCTGACGAAAGAATAATATATTTTAGTATTCTTTTTCAGCCCATTGAAATCTAGATTGGTATAATTAATATTTGGATAATTCTATGATCCGATTATGATCTGATTAACCGATACCGCTCCTGACTTGAAATTTGTCGCATTCTGTTAACCAATCATGATCAAACGCTTCACAATGGCAAGTACCTATTATAATTTTCTAGTGTGATTTGACAGTCACAAAAACATCACTTAATGACACCATATAAAATTTGTCATTCTAGCATGGAACATACTTTAGTCTTGGACTAATTAGCGAAAAATGTTACGCGGATGTGTCATGAAACCTTGGACTAACTAACAAAAAACGTTACGCGGATGAGTCACGAAATTTTTGACATTTTATGTCTTTGCAATGGCACATAAACTTGCTCACGAAAATATTTTGATGATTTCCGCTTACAACCGAGTCGTTGCTAGGGAAATGGTACTTCGTCGTTTTTCATCCCACAAAATTCGTTGACCATTCGTTCGAAAGCTCTCGATTTATCCAACCATACTATATTAACTACTGCGAAGTGCGTGGCCAACAAGCTGAGTTATGAGCATGGTTATATGAATAATTGTTTACACTCAGGTGATCATTCTCAATTATTGATATTGTGAACATGATTGCAACCGCTTGTTAATTTCTGATGATTTCATTGAGCTGGTGTTTCGATGATTTGATTCATAGCAGGTGATCCAAATATTGCGAGAACGGCTTGATTTGTGAAGCGGTGGTTAAATCATTTTAATAGGTAATTTCTATGTTTTACACTCTAGGAACCTGTAATTTCGTATGTAGCATCTTTAGCACATTTACGTAGCGATGCCCAGGGTCCGGATCAGCTGAGTGGCTCTTAGAGCTTGCATACGAGTCTGCAACACATACTTGTCTTCAACTAAAGACATAAAATGTCCCAATGTGTTGCAGACTCGTATGCAAGCGTTTGAGTACCGACATTAAATTGGCCAAATTAAAAAAAAAGGGCTTAAAAAAATTTCTTTTGATTTTCACGTACAACCAAGCCGTTGCTGGGTAAATGAAACATGTTTATTTTTCATCGGATAAAAATCGTTCTCCACTCGTTGGAAAGCTCTCGATTTATCATGCATTTCTTTCGTACTTGTTTTTCTATTCAAGTCGTAGTTTTATATTTATTTATGTTATAAATGGATATAGTAAACAATACCCTCTTGATTCGCTCATAGGATCATCCTACATGACTGGAACTTTTTTCAATTTGTCATCCCTCTGATCTGGTTCAAATTTGAGTTTAGTTAGGAAATGATGATTAGTTATATAGATCGATTGAATTTGCTGCGCAACCACGAACCTAAATCTACATTCAGGCGAATTCCACTTCACTATTTCTCCCAACCATAGGAACAATGGAATCTTATAAGCTAATTTGAAACATTTTATTATCTATACGCTCAGGTTGCGATCCCATTATTCGTTAGTATGGTGTATTGCGCATTGAGTGTCAATTGTTTATACCACAAGTTTTTAGTACGGTAAGCAGGGTATTCGGTTTATCTCAATGAGATCTGTAAAGTAGCTATTACAACGTACGTAACCGACATTGCACAACTCCCTGCAGTTACTGATTGTTTGATCAACTTTCGGGTTTCATTGTCTCGCCTCCACCTCTTCATGCTTTTTATTGCCGCCTTAGTACCATATTCGGCAAAAAAAAAATTAAATGCAGAGGTTTATGTTTATCAAGAATTCACTTGGAGGTTTCCAGTTCGAGAGTTTGCAAGAGACTCTTAAATAACGTTCGTCAAAAGAGTCAACTCATTACCTATTAATCGAACAGTGCGGGAACTGGTTAACATGAAGGTAAGATACATAGTACGTGTACATGAAGATACTTACGTATAATCATAAACATTCTTGTTTTAGCGAATTTTTTAAGAAAATTAACTTATTGCTCTCGCCTCAAAATTTGTAGAATGTGAATTTTTGAAAAACTTTTATGCAGAAATCCGTTTCAGACTATTCTGAATCATATTCTGAAGTTTAACCCATTTTTTTATGTAGGTATGTACGTATGTATGTATGTATGTATATATGTATGTGTCATTCCAGACGATAACTGTCCGTAAAATTGTGCTAGAAACTTCAAACAAATTTTAAAATGTTAAGGACACAAAACGAAAGTTCAAATTCATTGGCCAGCATGATCGGATTAAAGGTTGAAATTTTCAAAAATGTAGTCAAAAATTTCAAAATAGCCTGTTTTTTGCGATTTGTTGTGCGAAATAATTTTTTCAGCATACTAACATGTGGTATATTCGGAATCAGCGTAAAATTTCCTATAAGAATATGTATCAAGTTTTCAAAAATTTCAAAGTTGAAAAATCAGTCTAAAATCGAAATAGTGCCGTTATGATACGATACTGTTAAGATTTCAACTGCCTTCAATACTGACCACATTGGACATTAAAATCTATGAATATTTACCTACATTTGTCTTTATATCTACAAGATTAGTTTAATAATAATAAAGTATGGGTACCTCCTAATTATTTTTAATAATTTGATTCCATGTTTGTCTATCAAAATCAAACTAAAATTTCTCTACACGATCAATAGCGACTGAAATGTCTAAGATTTCTTCAGAAATTCGCTCATGGGGTCATGCTGCATGACTGGACTTTTCTCTTATTTCTCTCATTCCACTGAATATAAGCACTGCGATTGTCAGTAAACACATATAAGCTTATCGCACATACTGATAAATCTAATAAAGTTAGCTATAAAATTCTTCCCCTCCCTTTACTTAATCTGGTTAGCTATAATCCTCTTCTTTTTTCTTACTTAATTGGTTGTACTTCCCGATTCTTTACTTTTTCTTGACCAATACGATTCAACCTCCCTTTGCCTGTGACTATAATATACAGGGTGTCTCGACTTAAGTAAGTAAAACTTCAGGGATCGATTCTACAAGTAATTTGCAACAAAAAGTGCCTCTTAGAGTTTTGTTTTTTAGATGCTTCGTTTTCGAGTTATTGACGATCCAAGATTTTTTTCGCGTTTTCGACCTTATCCCCTAAAAATGGCTGTGACCCCTTCATTCTTCGAATATTCTTAATGCTGAGGATACCATTGGAAAGAACGTTAAATGTCCTATCTTTTTTATGCCAAATCATAATTATTCAAGAGAGTTAAAAGACCGAAAAAAGAGGTCAAAGTACAAACTTTGTAAAATTCTAAAAATTTCGGGTTTTTTCAATCTGATTTCTCCCTACATAAAAAAAATTAACAGTCGTTTGCGAGTACAGCAAAAACTTCAACATCTCATCAACTTTCTAACGGTATAGCCAAAAAATTGATAAAAGTAACAACAAGGAGAAAAAACGGCTTTGAATTCGAAAAAACGTGGTATTTTTAACTAAAATCTATGGATTTCAGGAAAAAACGATCCCCCACAACTTTATGATTTAAATGTCGAATTCTACGTTAGTTTTCACGCTGAATCGAATGGTGACACTTGCAGACCTCTACGACTAACGAATGAGGGCGAAAGTGACCCCCACCCACATGGATGCATAGCAGCATTGAGTTTTTAAAGGGCCCTCCTCTGAGGTTCGACTTTTGCCCTTATTCATTAGTCGTAGAGGTCACCATTCGATTCAGCGTGAAAACTTACGTAGAATTCGACATTCAAATCATAAAGTTGTGGGGGATCATTTTTTCCTGAAATCCATAAATTTTCGTTAAAAATACCACGTTTTTTCGCATTCAAAGCCGTTTTTTCTCCTTGTTGTTACGTTTATCAATTTTTTGGCTATACCGTTGGAAAGCTGATGAAATGTTAGAGTTTTTACTGTACTTGCAAACGACTGTTCATTTTTTTTATGGAGGAAAAAATCAGATTGAAAAAACCCCAATTTTTAGAATTTTACAAAGTTTGTACTTTGACCTCTTTTTTCCGTCTCTTAACTATCTTGAAAAATTATGATTTGGCATCAAAAAGATAGGAAATTTAACGTTCTTTTCAATGGTATCCTCAGGTTTGAGAATACTCGAAGAATGAAGGAGTCACAGCCATTTTTAGGAGATAAGGTCGAAAACTCGAAAAAAATCTTGGATCGTCAATAACTCGAAAACGAAGCCTCTAAAAAACAAAACTCTAGGAGGCACTTTTTGTTGCAAATTACTTGTAGAATCGATCCCTGAAGTTTTACTTTCTTAAGTCGAGGCACCCTGTATAAGCTGTATCCTCTTTAATGTAGGTTCAGTTATTGTTTGTTACTGATAATGACCTAATCGTTGAAATCGGTTTAAAATCTTAACTTTTTTCGTTTGTGTAAACCTTTCTTCACTAACTTCCGTTTTAAAATGGGTTTCCACAACTTCGTCGCAAGTGATTTGGTTTTTGTTTTGTTCTATCAGAGAGCCAGGTATCCCTAAGTCATCGGTGCTATTGAATATATTCGTATAATTATGAGCAACATAGTGTGGCAATCACCGGTTAGTGAGAAAGGTACACAATACAACAAGTAGGTACGTACTTATTACATACTACATTATTTATAACCTACTAATGCAATTTTTCGTGCTATTATTTCCGAAATAAGCCTACGTGATTGTTTCAACGAAATTGTTATAACCTCCACACCACAAACCACAACCACAAATTTCGTAATTTTACGTTTCAAGGTACGTAAATCCAAATCTGCAATTTCCTTCCACCGTCTGGGCCTAAACCTAAAAATCGTCGACAAATCTACAATTTCGAACAAAGGACCCGATTGGAGCCTAATTTATTAGACCTACATCTAGCCAGTCCGATCTCTCAACATTCAAGGGAGATATGGGCGAAAAATGGAAATACAAATGGGAATTTTTGATGTTATTTATAGCATACGGATGGTCATGTGGGGTACTATCTTCGGAGTAATTTTGGACGTTGAGACATAAAGGACATGGGACGGATGGTCAAACAGATGGGAGGAAAGAACCTGAACCTCTTGCCCCCGCAAAATCTTGTAGCGAATTTTGAACAAAATCGCCTCAAAATTTGTAGAATGTGAATTTTTGAAAAAAATTTATGCAGAAATCCGTTTCAGACTATTCTGAATCATATTCTGAAGTTTAACGCATTTTTTTATGTATGTATGTATGTATGTATATATGTATGTATGTATGTATGTATGTATATATGTATGTGTCATTCCAGACGATAACTGTCCGTAGAATTGTGCTAGAAACTTCAAACAAATTTTAAAATGTTAAGGACACAAAACGAAAGTTCAAGTTCGTTGGCCAGCATGATCGGATTACATCTTCGGGTTGAAATTTTCAAAAATGTAGTCAAAAATTTCAAAATAGCCTGTTTTTTTCCAATTTGTTGTGCGAAATAATTTTTTCAGCATACTAACATGTGGTATATTCGGAATCAGCGTTAAATTTCCTATAAGAATATGTATCAAGTTTTCAAAAATTTCAAAGTTCAAAAATCGGTCAAAAATCGAAATACTTAATGCCGTTCGCTAGTTGTAAAAATCGGTAATATTTGCATGAAACATTGTCCAAATTCAGATTGAACTACTCTTATGGAAGTATCCCTGTATAAATCATAAACTAAAATTTCTCTACACGATCAATAGCGACAGAAATGTCGAAGATTTCTTCAAAAATTCGCTAATGGGGTCGTGCTGCATAACTGGACTTTTTTCATTATCACCTTATGCTTATTTAATGCCTTCCGAATCGAAGTTCAACCTTCTAATAGAAGAATCCAATATCCTAATCTGGAAACAGAAGCTTCGTTTTCAGTGTGTGTTCTGTGTTCGGAACGGTTCTGCGCAAGCACTGTCGAATTTTGTCGTTCGTAGTGCCATACGCCCAGTCCCGGAACGCCAAGAACGCTGAGTTCGGCGTTTGCAGTTCTTTTGCGAACCCAGTTCCGAACGGTTCTGACACTCCCCGTTTTTTTCGGAACTGTCAGAACTCGAACGCAAGGACGTAGTTAACGCATGAGCATTTCACTATTGTTCGGATCTCGTGGAGTAAACAACTCTCTTCTTCTTCATCGAAATCATACTTAATCATACTTTAGTCTCTATACGTTGGTATTAGTACCTATTCTACGATGGTGTTTGGTTTGAAAATGATGAGGGCAAGATTGAATTTTCGTCTACATCCACGAAACTAAAAATTTTTCGAGTATACTCCTCAGTCATCGTGGAATTTAATTTTTATTTTTATTTTATATTGCCGTGGGGTAGGTAATAGTTAATTCAAGGGCATAATAAGTAATATAATCAATCAATCAATCAAATCTATTTATTGCCTCAAGTTTTTCTTGTACAATACATTGTTATGAGTTGCCTCTTAAAATACAAACAAAAAAATACTTCAAAATTAATTAATTTTTTCAGTTCCTTGCTATATACAATTCCATCATTTACAGTTGAATCAATATGAAGCTTATAGTTACTTGAAATAAATCAAAACTTAATCACAACTAGAAATACAAATACGTATTATGAATTACGGTTCTAAAGTAAAACAATAATAACACTTCAATACAATCCCAAACATTTATTTCCACCTACACTCCATCTTTCTATTTTCAATAATCTCCTCAATATAAAAAAAAGCAATATACAAACACAAATCAAAGTCCGTTATGGTGTGAAATAAAGCATTATTCTTCTCACAGACCAGCTTCTTCAATAAGGTCACCCAAAAGCGTTCAAATTCTGGTAAATGTCAAGAGGAACTTTCCAAACATTTTGGTTTCATCCAATCCTTTACATTTAAGGATTCTAAGTATTTCGTATCTAGAGAGCCACCTATACCCAAAGTACTTAATCCTATACATTGCAAGCTGGGGACATTCACCTATTACGCGCTCTATGGTTTCATTTCTCTTTATATTGCATAAAACACACTTTTGAGTCTGGTCTACTTTCAGATATTTATTCTTGAAATTTAGTTGAAGTATACCATGGTGCGACAGTCTGACTTGAGCTATTAATTTTTTATATATTATCAGCATATCAATGCCAAGGTATACCTCTGCACTCATACCCCCCCTGTATTTCTTGGTATAGCGTGGAATGGGAAGAACGATTTATCCTTTCAATATCAATATATTCATATCTCATTTGAAAGCAACGGATAATGGCATTTCTTTTAGCGAATTTTTGAAGAAAATTAAGCTATTGCTCTCGCCTCAAAATTTGTAGAATGTGAATTTTTGAAAAAAATTTATGCAGAAATCCGTTTCAGACTATTCTGAATCATATTCTGAAGTTTAACGCATTTTTTTATGTATGTATGTATATATGTATGTGTATGTATGTATATATGTATGTGTCATTCCAGACGATAACGGTCCGTAGAATTGTGCTAGAAACTTCAAACAAATTTTAAAATGTTAAGGACACTAAACGAAAGTTCAAGTTCGTTGGCCAGCATGATCGGATTACATCTTCGGGTTGAAATTTGGAAATAAGTAGTCAAAAATTTCAAAATAGCCTGTTTTTTGCGATTTGTTGTGCGAAATAATTTTTTCAGCATACTAATATGTGGTATATTCGGAATCAGCGTAAAATTTCCTATAAGAATATGTATCAAGTTTTCAAAAATTTCAATGTTGAAAAATCAGTCCAAAATCAAAATAATGCCGTTCGCTAGTTGTAAAATTTCTCTACACGATCAATAGCGACTGAAATGTCGAAGATTTCTTCAAAAATTCGCTCATGGGGTCATGCTGCATGACTGGAATTTTTTGCTTTATTACGTCAGGATCTTGACTGCTCCAGACATCCTCAAACCCAATAGTAGCGAGGATTCTCCTTAGCTGAACCGCCCAATTATATTTTTCTATGCCCATGTAATGCGTAGCAACTAACTGTTTATAGCAGATTAAGGAGTACCACCTTCGGGCATCCTGATAATTTTTTCCCACCAGCCAATCACTCTATCAAAAATCACTACGCATAACCGAGGCCGACCAGTTTCGGAGCGTATTATATACCCAGGCGTATATTGGGAGAGCTGTAAAGTGCTTTTAATAAATCTCGATTGAATAACCCCTAATTCCTCCCAATATCTCATACTCCATACTTCTGAGGCATACATTAGTGTGGAACCCACCAGTGAATAATAAGTAATATATTCACGGGAACACTGAACATTTTCTGAAAAGGAGCACCAGAAGGTAACACGAGTTGAGTGAGGTTACAAACAACAACACAGGTTATTCCACTTCCATGTTCTGAAATCGTTCGCTGTGCAGAACGCGGTTCCACAAGTTCTGGAACACCCCGGGATTACCCGTCCCAGTTCTGATGAGTTCGAGAACTGTCTGAACGCACACTGAGAACGAAGCTAGAAACTCTTCTCCCCCTCCATATCTCTCTCTTCTCCCCCTCCCTCCCACCATTTCGCTCTTTCTCCCTCCCTCCTCTATCACCCCCCCCCCCTCTCTCTCTTCATCTCTCTCTATCTCTATATCTCACTCTATCTCTCCCCCTACCTATCACTATCTCTTTCTCTCTCCTCTCCCCTACCTCCCTCTCACCCACACTCTCTCACTCCCTCTTCCAGAAATACAACTTAGCGTATTATACAGGGTGTGTCCCATCTAAAGGGCCCATCGGGAAATTAAAGCCAGTGCGAGCTATCGAAAAATTGAACTGGACATTTTTTATAGTATTTCAACTCAGCTTCACGATGCGGAAGTCCGATTTTTATTTTTCCATGTTTTAGGGTCTCAAATCATACAGTCAAATCAACTTACGGTTTCCTCTTGACTCCCCTTTTTTATTGCTTTTTTCGATTCTAGGTTGAATTTGGAACAGAAAATGTCACCTTGAAATTTTCTTTTTGGGGCTTCATTTCAGAGTTATTCCACTTTTCGCGAAATACAGAAAATCACCGATTCCTTTTAAACATTACCAACACTTTTTTGCTATTTTTATCTTTAATTTTTGAGATGTTTACCACACTTTTGAAATCAGCATTAAACTATTTATCATCAGACCCCAGCGTCCATAATCAACAATCACCATCAGTGGAAAAACTATAGCATGGAAAAAAATAGCAAAAAAGTGTTGGTAATGTTTAAAAGGAATCGGTGATTTTCTGTGTTTCGCGAAAAGTGGAATAACTCAGAAACGAAGCCCCAAAAAGAAAATTTCAAGGTGACATTTTCTGTTCCAAATTCAACCTAGAATCGAAAAAAGCAATAAAAAAGGGAGGTCAAGATAAAACCGCAAGTTTCAATCCATGATTTGAGACCCTAAAACACGGAAAAATAAAAATCGGACTTCCGCATCGTGAAGCTGAGTTAAAATACTATAAAAAAGGTCCTGTTCAATTTTTCGATAGCTTGCACCGTAAGGCTGTAATTTCCCGATGGGCCCGTTTAGATGGGACACCCTGTATTAGAGTAAATTTTTGTAATTTTATTTTTATTTATTTTATTT
The DNA here is from genome assembly GCA_030762985.1 of Adelphocoris suturalis. Taxonomy (NCBI): domain Eukaryota; kingdom Metazoa; phylum Arthropoda; class Insecta; order Hemiptera; family Miridae; genus Adelphocoris; species Adelphocoris suturalis. Next base: position 17,414,411 of record CM061041.1, on the reverse strand, counting down.
TATTTTCTTCTTTTTTTCAGAATCTCGTCTTTGTTGCCTTGGTTCTCGTAGCTCTTACATCGATTGCCGAGTCCAGATACTTCTTAAAACACGCTGCCAGCAGAGCAGTGTTTATCCCTGCAAATACTTACCCTTACGGTTACCCGTACGGTTATCCAGTTGTTTATCCTTATTCCTCCTATCCTCACCCACCGCCAGTACAGATATATCCACTAGGTCCTCCGTACGCACCAGCGTCCGAGACACTGATTGCTTGATTGATCAAATTCAATCCTGCATCCAACACAAGATTTCGACATGGATTCCGACTCAGAACAGCCCAAGTTTGTATTAGTCTAAAAAAAAGTCATGTACAAATAATAATGATGCGTAATTATCTGTTCTTGAAATATGTTGTAATTTTTTCAAATAACTACATAATATCGCAACGAAGCCTCTTGAAAAATCGTATTTACTGATCAATAAATGTTCTGCCACTATTGTCTACGAATACATATACCTATAGAATTTATTATGGATTCAAAACCTCAACATAATTGTTGTACACAGATAAAATTAGGAAATAAAAATAATAGCATTAAATGGTATTAGACTTTGATTTTGGCAAATAGTTTTAATATTTTCTTCTTGTCAAAGAGTGTACATTCTATGTAGGATCTGCCTCAAGAAGGCAAATGGACTGTAGATGTTCCCAGTAACCAAACAGATAGGGAGTGAAAATGAAAATGTAAGAATAATGTATCCTATTTTATTCAAGGTTAATGTAGATAACCAACACGTATTTCAACGATTCAACAAAATAATAATAATTTAACAAGAAGTACTTGCTGCCTATCTACTGCGTGGCCAAGGAAAGGTGATGTAAGTAGATAAATAAGATTCAACCTTCACAGAAGGACACCGGTATGCTTGATAACAAATTTGGTTTACAATCTCCTTTTCTCAGAAAGTCTCAAATGATGACGAATGAACGATGCAGCCAATATCCGATGGGTGGAGATGAAAATGGATGGATGGTTTTATGATCAAGATCAAATGTTAAATGTTGCTTTGATGAGTGAACGAATAATGGTTTGTCTTACCACAATTTGTATTTCTAAGCTGGAACACTCCGGATACATGGAGGCTCCACGAGACCGGCAAACTGTTCCACACCAGGTAATATGGATTGCGGCGTACAGTGGGGCGAATGGCCAACCTAGGTGGAAAAAATTCAAGAGCCGTCCTGTCCTACAGGAAATTGTTTGCTGAGCACGAATATGACATTCTTTTGGACTAAAACAATGATACAAACAAAATAGCAATACAACAAACAAAATATTTATGTACTAGCGTTCCCCCCGCGCGCGTTACTGCGCCCAAATTAAATTTGTTTATTGATCGTAATTTTAAACTGTTATTAAGTCAATCGTGGGATCATTAGGGAAAAAACTGGATTCTAGATCCACTCAGCTGATCTGGGATCGGTCAGTTGTGTTCAGAAGTCCCTCAAGGGCCCACATACCAAATCTCAGAATCGTGGGATCATTAGGGAAAAAACTGGATTCTAGAGCCACTCAGCTGATCTGGGATCGGTCAGTTGTGTTCAGAAGTCCCTCAAGGGCCCACATACCAAATCTCAGAATCGTGGGATCATTATGGAAAAAACTGGATTCTAGAGCCACTCAGCCGATCTGGGATCGGTCAGTTGTGTTCAGAAGTCCCTCAAGGGGCTACATACCAAATCTCAGAATCGTGGGATCATTAGGGAAAAAACTGGATTCTAGAGCCACTCAGCTGATCTGGGATCGGTCAGTTGTGTTCAGAAGTCCCTCAAGGGGCTACATACCAAATCTCAGAATCGTGGGATCATTAGGGAATCTCCGCGTAACGCTCACCGCGTGACGCTCCCCGCGTGACGCTCCCCGCGTGTCGCTCCCCGCGTAACGCTCCCCGCGTGACGCTTTTTCATTTATGTGCCATAGTAAAGACATAAAATGTCAAAAAAAATGTAGTAGGCCGTCAAGAGGGTACCAGTACTTTCTGTTCAACTATTTAGTGGGGGCACTCATAAATCATAAATTAGTGGGGGATCGTTTTTTCCTAAAATCCATATATTTTCGTTAAAAATACAACATTTTTTCGCATTCAAAGCCGTTTTTTCTCCTGGTTGTTACGTTTATCAATTTTTTGGCTATACCGTTGGAAAGCTGATGAGATGTTAGAGTTTTTACTGTACTTGCAAACGACTGTTCATTTTTTTATGGAGGAAAAAACCAGATTGAAAAAACCCAAATTTTTAGAATTTTACAAAGTTTGTACTTTGACCTCTTTTTTCGGTCTCTTAACTATCTTGAAAAATTATGATTTGGCATCAAAAAGATAGGAAATTCAACGTTATTTTCAATGGTATCCTCAGGTTTGAGAATACTCGAAGAATGAAGGGGTCACAGCCATTTTTAGGAGATAAGGTCGAAAACACGAAAAAATCTTGGATCGTCAATAACTCGAAAACGAAGCCTCTAAAAAACAAAACTCTTCGAGGGATTTTTTGTTGCAAATTACTTGTAAAATCGATCCCTGAAGTTTTACTTACTTAAGTCGAGACACCCTGTATAAGCTGTATCCTCTTTAATGTAGGTTCAGTTATTGTTTGTTACTGATAATGACCTAATCGTTGAAATCGGTTTAACATCTTAACTTTTTTCGTTTGTGTAAACCTTTCTTCACTAACTTCCGTTTTAAAATGGGTTTCCACAACTTCGTCGCAAGTGATTTGGTTTTTGTTTTATTTTATCAGAGAGTCAGATATCCCTAAGTCATCGGTGCTATTGAATGTGTTTGTATAATTATGAGCAACATAGTGAGGCAATCACCGGTTAGTGAGAAAGGTACACAATTCAACAAGTAGGTACGTACTTATTACATACTACATTATTTATAACCTAATAATGCAATTTTTCGTGCTATTATTTCCGATAATAAGCCTACGTGATTGTTTCAACGAAATTGTTATAACCTCCCGCCTCGCAAATTTCGTAATTTTACGTTTCAAGGTACGTAAATCCAAATCTGCAATTTCCTTCCACCATCCGGGCCGTAAGTACACCTAAAAATCGTCGACAAATCTACAATTTCAAACAAAAGACCCGATTGGAACCTAATTTATTAGACCTACATCTAGCCAGTCCTATCTCTCAACATTCAAGGGAGATATGGGCGAAAAAGGAAAATACCAATGGAATTCTCGATGTTATTTATAGCATACGGATGGTCATGTGGGGTACTATCTTCGGAGTCATTTTGGACGTTGAGACATAAAGGACTTGGGACGGATGGTCAAACAAATGGGAGAAAAGAATCTGAATCTCTTGCCCCCGCGAAATCTTTCTTCATTACCACCTCATGCTTATTTAATGCCTTCCAAATCGAAGTTCAACCTTCTAATAGAAGAATCTAATATCCTATTCTGGAAACAGAAGCTTCGTTCTCAGTGTGTGTTCTGTGAGTTCGGAACGGTTCTGCGCAAGCACAGTCGAGTTTTGTCGTTCGTAGTGCCACTATTGAGAAGTCCCTCAAGGGGCTACATACCAAATCTCAGAATCGTGGGATCATTAGGGAATCTCCGCGTAACGCTCACCGCGTGACGCTCCCCGCGTGACGCTCCCCGCGTGTCGCTCCCCGCGTGACGCTCCCCGCGTGACGCTTTTTCATTTATGTGCCATAGTAAAGACATAAAATGTCAAAAAAAATGTAGTAGGCCGTCAAGAGGGTACCAGTACTTTCTGTTCAACTATTTCTACAACCACTAAAATTTCTAAAACCTGACACTGCACCCTTCTATGCCCTCTGGGTCAGAGCTCTTTGAACGGATTTGCACCAAACTTTACAGGAACAATCCTTGAATCATGCCTGATAATACCTGAAAGTTTCATTAAAATCTGTCGAGCGGTTTCGGAGTCTAAAGGCAATATACATATATACATACATACATCCTCTTTTATAGAGATAGATTCACAATATTAGTAACAATAAAACAAATTTCATCTCATAAGTTCATAAGTAAAACTGTATGAATAAAAACACCTAAAAATGCAACAAAAAAATAAAAATAAAAATTAACAAAACCTTAGTAATTCTGTACAATTTAATTGGAAAAAGAAAACTACAAAACAACAAACTAGATAAAATGGACGGGAAAACAGAACTCAACCTTCGTACGAATAAATAGAAAAAGTGAAACAAATAAAATTGGTGCCTCCATAAATTTGATCTTGGATCAATGAAGTTAATTTGAATAAAGCGAGTCATCAATCGCTTTGGGTATCGCTTTCAGTAGAATCATTTACTAGATGAGTGGGTATATTTAAATTACTGAGATTAGACGGAAAATCACTATTCAACAATGATACAACTTCTGGATTAAGAAGAGGTTTTCACTGCACAGAGAGAATGGTTTTTCGGGTCGACCAGGTCTGATACTTCCAGAGGATTGGACGTAGTTACAAATGAAAGTGAATTTCAAATCGTCACGATCAACCCAGCTCCAAAACTCGCTCCCCGTGGTATGATGATTTATGAAAGTGATCTTTAACTTTTGAGTACAAGAGTTTGATGTTATTTTTTACTTGTTTGACCGATTCTTCCTCTGGCTCAAGATCGTCGAATTTATCAATCAAAATATTGTACACCTTCGTGTGCGCCTCGCTTTTATTCTCAAGCCAAATCCTTACGAAATCTCTTCGCGAAATACTGCATTATTTCACTGAAAAAATTTAAAAAGCCGTTTGTGGTAAAATGCGGAAAAACCCCAAATACATTCAAAACAAGGAGAAACCCCCCTATTTACTGGGAAAAAAACCGTAATGGTACTTCGTGGTACCCTGTAACTTTTTTCTCAAAAACTAAAACCCTAGATGAAAATTCACTACTTAGTAGGTATTTTCAGTTTATGACATTGCTGTGACTGATCGGTTTGTTTTATTTTACTTTATTCTACTTACCATGGGGTTCCATAATGAAGAAGAAAAGAGAAACTACACCTTTCCACAAGAGAGACACCAGACAAATGCGCTCATTTCACTTTCCTTGTACGGGAGACAGCCTAACACTTGTTCAAACATTCGCGTTTCGTTCGACGGGGTGAACTTCGATCTGATTGTTTTCATCGAATGCTTGTAGATTTGAGATAAGTAACTATTTTCGTTCATTGAATCACACCTAGAGTGAACTATTGCGAAATTTATTTTTTTCCACCTAGATTGGCCATTCGCCCCACTGTGTTGAAAACTTCGCTGCTAAGTTCAAATGAGTGAAACTGTTTAACTGAATGGTGTCAGCGCCCAACGTGGATGCAAACGGATACGATATTTTAGAAAAACTCGGCGCTCCGCGCCTCGCCAGGGGGCAAGCCCCCTGGACCCCCGGTTACCTCTATTTACATACTTCGGACGAAATTATTGAAACACAGAATGTGTTTGCGTTGTCGCGCAACCAAGTGACAACCAAACAAGCGTCATTGTTTACTATTCATTTATAACATCAATTTATATAGTTATAGTATGAAACTACGAAAAAAAAAAACGAAATAAATTCGTGATAAATCAAGAGCGATTTATCAAGTAAATGTCCTAAAGAGGCTACATACGAAATTACAGCTTCCTAGAGTGTAAGGTATAGAAATTGGCTTTAAAAGCCACTCATCTGATCCGGACCCTGGACATCGTCAAGTAAATGTCCTAAAGAGGCTACATACGAAATTACAGCTTCCTAGAGTGTAAAGCATAGAAATTAGCTTTAAGAGCCACACATCTGATCCGGACCCTGAGCATCGTCAAGTAAATGTCCTAAAGAGGCTACATACGAAATTACAGCTTTCTAGAGTGTAAAGCATAGAAATTAGCTTTAAGAGCCACACATCTGATCCGGACCCTGAGCATCGTCAAGTAAATGTCCTAAAGAGGCTACAAACGAAATTACAGCTTCCTAGAGTGTAAAGTATAGAAATTACCTATTCAAATTATTTAACCTCCGCTTCACAAATCAAACCGTTTTCGTAATACTCAGATCACCTGCTATGAATCAAATCATCGAAACACAAGCTCAATGAAATCATCAGAAATTAACAAGCGGTTGCAATCATGTTCACAATATCAATTATTGAGAATGATCACCTGTGTGTAAACAATTATTTATATAACCATGCTCATAACTCAGTTTGTTGGACAAGCACTTCGCAGTAGTTAACATAATATTGTTGGATAAATCGAGAGCTTTCGAACGAATGGTCAACGAATTTTGTGGGATGAAAAACGACGAAGTACCATTTCCCTAGCAACGACTCGGTTGTACGTGAAAATCATCCGTCACACATTTCGTTACCATCCCGCGTTCCATTTTCGGCTAGTTAGTCCATGGCTAAAACACATTCTGTGTTAAAAGTTAGAAAAACTGTTGGCTTAATAATGGCTGATTTTAAACGATAAACTGAGTAGGTTCTCTTTCTCCAGGTAGGGATCATTGGTGTGAGCAGTGTAGTTCTCCAACACAGCTGATGAAAACACATTCACAGAACCTTCACACAACTCTTACTGGTTACCACAAAAGTTACATTTTTTACAAAATCTTAATTTATAACTCCCAAAATTAATAATAATAATACAAAAGAGATAAACTTAAGGTTAATTGGAAGTAAATAATAACAAATAGTTTCAAAGTGGATAATCAAGATCATTACACAGAAATTATGTTACGGTGTGTTGGCGGCACTGCGCAAGATAAATGAAAGAGAAATAGCTGATTGTTTTGATTGTCGATGCTCAACAAGTTATGTAGATTTATAAGTAGTTGCAAGCATGTAATTATTCAGCAGAAAATATGTGTATAATTTTGATGCAGACAATTTTCAGTATAATTTTGGATTTGAATAATTGAAGCTTTTCGTATTTTTTTATTTGTATAAATGTAGTTCACATGTATTATTTTGATGCTAATAAATAAATAAATAAATAAATAAATAAAATAAATAAATACCTATGTGAAAGGGTGTGGAAATAGAGTTCAGCTATGAGAAGTGCATTTGGTTTATTATTTCCAATAATAAGCCTATGTGATCGTGTAGCAAAAAATTTTTATAACCCCCCCTCAAACTTTGTCACTTTACGTTTCAAGGTGCGTAGAATCCAAATTTAAAATGTCCGTTCGCCGTCCGCCGTCCTCCGTCCGGGCCATAAAAGGCCTAAGAATTGACTTTAAAAAACCCGTTCTTTCGCACATAGACTCCATTTGGGGTCTAGTTGGTCCTAACGTTTAACCATCCCGATTGCTTTACTTGCATAGATGCTATGGGCCAAAAACGGGCGAAAAAGTGTCTTTTTCAAGGCTTTGAGTGTTAGACTTACTCACGGACGCACGCCTGGCACGCTTGGCAGGGGGTACGGTGGGTGGTGAGGGGGGTGAGCGGGGGGTGGAGTGAGAGGAGGCGCCGCGGCACCTTGTGGTGGGTACGGCGTTCCTTCGAGGCATGAATATATGTTTTTTTCTAGGTCATATTTGTGTGTTAATACCAATGCTTTTCCTACGCATATTTAATAACCTATCCTCTCGACTTTTCGTACGTACTTAGATAATGATATTATTAAGGCAATAATTATTTGAATAGATAGGAGCTCAAATCGAGAAATATAAACATGAGTATATAATTATAGAAGTAGGTATAGGTTGTGGCAACTCGAAATAGGACACGCCGAGGAGCCTGGACGGGCCTTATGACGTACGCAAGCCAACTAAAACTACGATCATACTCAATTGAAAAAATAATAAACCTTTGTGAAATAATTTGCAGCGTTTTTTTTTTTTTTTTTTTTCATAGGTGACATAATGTAGCAGATAAGCGGGATCAGCATGTTAAGCCAGCTGTCTGGTGCTTGAGTTTCTCAAATAAGTAGGTAATAACCAAAACTTAGTTTGTGGTAATGTGAGAATTCAAAACGGAAAAAAACGGCGTCACCAAAGAGTTTAACACATCCTATTATATTGAAATTTATTAGAAATCACTAGGAACTCACTTTGACTATTCTTGAATTCTGATCGTCGAGTCTGGTCAGATCGTGAGACAGAATTCAAATCAGCAGAGATCAGCCATTAGATCGTGTTTTTCGTGTTTCTAGAATTTCACATCAGCGCAATTTTGATTTTGGAGACAGCAATTTCCATCTCCCGAAACTAGTAGTAAGTTGTTTATTGTATTAAATCAATGATTATTACAAAGAGTTCAGGTCCACTTACACATTATCATTAGAAAAATATATAATAGATAAGAAATAAGTCAAATATCTTCTTCCTAATCTAGTTAACAGGGCATTACAGCTTAATGAAGTACATGCAAAATAAACGAGGTCATCGATATGAAATTAATATTAAGAATAACAGTCCGTTATGAATCCATAACATCCACGCTATACCTGTGGTACTCGTACAATATCCAAAACAAGCCTATCCTGTTGTACACTATACAATGCTAATGCTGTACATATCAGACACCTATTCGGTAAGCGCAATTGATCGAAGTGCTAGTGCACTAGTAACAAAATGAAATAAATTTAACATTTTCTCCCTATCATCACCAAAATCGAGCAAATTAGCCAGACGATCCTCATCCTCAACCACTGGGAGCCCACAGATGTATTTCGCAATGAATTGCCTTCGGTACGGTTCTAAGATCGGGCAACGTAGACAAAAATGGCAGAGGGTGTCAGCTTCTTTCATATTGCATATATTGCATAAGCTCTCGCTTCTGAACTTATGAGAAGTACCTCTATAATAAACAGTTACGAAAAACTTTGAAGACAGACGCAACTGGCACAACACCCTCTCAATCTGGACATCTTGAATGAGTCCCAAGTACTTCTGCCTACCTGAATAGTTCGCTATCCTCCTATAGAACATATTAAATCTGGCACTGTAATCAGATTGATGTCCTGGCACCAAAAATGGTTGTAGAGTTTTTCGATTAGTGACGGTAGGATCGATTTCAAATTTCGAGGGTCCTTAGGTGTTAGCATATCGTCCCGAAAGTGTAAACGATGCTTCCGCTACCTAAAGGCCGATTCGGAGGCAATAATCATTGAGATTAATTATTATGTCCCTTCCGAAGAGCAAAAGGGGAAAAAAAAAAACATTCTTATGGAATACAAAGCAATATAGTAATTACTTCAAAGTGTAGCTAACAAAAGGGTTAAAGTTGAGAAGTTGTATACCTACTATTCGTCTTCTATATCTAACTACAAAAGGTGTGCTTTAGACCTGCCCCCCATTTTCAAATTTTCAAAACAAGATTTCTCCACTTTTCTGATGGTTTATTATTTCCAATAATAAGCCTATGTGAACGTGTAGCAAAAAAATTTTATAATCCCCCTCAAACTTTGTCACTTCACGTTTCAAGGTGCGTAGAATCCAAATTCGAAATGTCCGTCCGCCGTTCGACGTTCGCCGTCCGCCGTCCGGGCCATAAAACGCCTCAGAATTTACTTTAAAAACCCGTTCTTTCGCACATAGACTCCATTTGGGGTCTAGTTGGTCCTAACGTTTAATCATCCCGATTGCTTTACTCGCATAGATGCTATGGGCCAAAAACGGGCGAAAAAGTCTTTTTCGAGACTTTGAGTGTTAGACGTGTTAGACGCATGCCTGGCACGCTTGGCGGGGGGTCACGGTGGTGAGGGTGGTGATCGGGGGGTGGAGTGAGAGGAGGCGCCGCGGCACCTTGCGGTGGCTGGAGTAACCAGGGGCGTAGCAGAGGGGTGTAGTAGGAGAATGGATATTTATTACTTTTACGTGTTATACCCATATAATTCACCGCGGCACCATGACTTGGGTACAGCGTTCCTTTGAGGCATGAATATATGTTTTTTTCTAGGTCATATTTGTGTGTTAATACCAATGTTTTTCCTACGCATATTTAATAACAAATCCTCTCGACTTTTCGTACGTACTTAGATAATGATATTATTAAGGCAATAACTATTTGAATAGATAGAAGCTCAAATCGAGAAATATAAACATGCGTTTATAATTGTAGAAGTAAGGTTGTGGCAACTCGAAAAAAACACGCCGAGGAGTTTGGACGGGTCTTATGACGTACGCAAGCCAACAACTACGATCAAACTCAATTGAAAAAATGATAAACCTTTGTAAAATAATTTGCAGCGTTTTTTTTTTTTTTTTAATTTTGAAAATATGTTTTGGAATCGGCAAAGTCCCTTCTTTCTCATCATTGACATTTGAAACATAATAAAATCCATTCACTTTACGTAATTGTGGTTTAGAAAAGCTGGGAGGCAGCACATGTTTTTGCCAAGACAAAAACTTTGGTCCAGCCCCCCCCCCCCCCCCCCCCGCGGGATTCGCGTTTTTCTCAAAATGATGTTTCCAGGAGACCAGATTTTGAAAAATCATATCTTTGGAACGAATGAAGATAGATAGATAGATTTTTTTTAAAAATACCAACGTTTTTAGAAGGATCTCAAGAATCCAAAAATGGCAATAACTCCATTTCGACATCCGTTACGATAAGGTCTCTTTTCCTAGGACGGGTGATAAATGGGTCATTCTCATTTCATTTTGCAGCTTTGGGGCGTTTGAGAACCTCAGTGACGTGAAATATGAAAGTGCTCGAAAATGAGATTAGATCGGCAAATTCTACTCATTGTACATTGCAGATTTGTGTTCCATAGATGAACAGTGAGTTTTTCATTGATGTATTTTTTTTGTATTAAAAAACAGGATATCCAACTCATGAGTGTTACCAGATTTCATAAATTGATTTCTGTAAAATAGATGATTTGGCAAAATCGTTGTCGGGGCTCAAGTAAGTACAAAAAAATCACGTTCAAAGGTAATATGCAGATTTCACGGAATTCATGTTGAAGGCAGTGTAATTGAGCTTAAATATCAGGAGTGTTACCCTATTAGTGTTACCGTAATATCAGGAGTGTTACCTATCCTTGGTCACACTCCTGAGAGGTAACATTCATGAGAATTTCCGATAAGAATGGCGTCACACAGGATGATGAAGTGACAAAACTAGGGGATGGCTACTGTTAGAAACCTGTCACCAAGCACTATGGTTGTTGATATAGGATTATTTTGTTTAAGCACCAACAACACTAGTAATTTGTGTAACACTCATGATTGAAAATATAAATACTCAACGTGTTTTTAGGCTTCTTTCGCTGTAAAAACTGCGGCAACTCCAAGCACTCCACTACAGTCTCACTTCTTCAACTGGACAATATAACCTTCACATCTGACTGTTTCCCGCCATTTTCCATCAGCTTTCTTGATCGCAAAAATGATAACACTCCTGAGGTTCCATTGAGAAGTGATATGGGGGACTGAATGAAAAACTAGTTTTTCAAGGGTTGGGGAAAATCTTACAAATGTAAATCCTTACTCTAAATAAAGAGGAACCAACTTACTGCAGCTAGTAACCCTGGCCAGTTCTAGATTGTCATTGTTTCGTAACTACCTACTTCTACTTAGGTGTTAGGTAGGAGGGGACAGTAACACTCATGAGTTTCCAGGATTTCAGGTTTCATTCGTCATCACTGTGTATTGGTTAAAGGGGATTTTGGGCAGTAAAATTATTACTTCGTTGATCTCCCTACTTATACTACCCTTTTTTCCCCAAAATCACTAGTTTTGGTCAAGAATTGTGAAATTCGTCGTCGGGGACATGAAAGCGGCAAATGAAATGAGAATGACCCAAATATTTTTATGAATCTTAAATTTATTTTAAATTGAATTTCGTTCCAATGAGATTAAATGTCGATGAGAGTGAAGTAGGCTATACGAGTAGCCCTACTCGGGTCCCCGTTCAATGAGAAAATTCAAGGAGGAGCTTCTGGCTCAGAAGGGGGTGGAGTCCGGGGCTCGCCGATTTCAAGGTATAAAAGCGCCGCTGCCTAAACCACTTTCATTCATTTCGTGAACATGGCTTTCAAGGTACGGCAAGACTTACCCACCTAAGAACCCCTAACGTATCCTACATCGTACACCGTATTACGTAGACATCAACTTCAGTGCTGTCAATTTGGTTTTTAAAAGTTCTTCTTCTCTTCCCTCGCAGATATTTACCGTTTTTAATTGAGTATTACCTTCGACTAAGACAAATAGCGATAAAAGTTTCATGCTTTCACATCTCCCCTAGTTACCATTACTTCATAAATGGAACAGGTGTCGAAAATTTCAAATGGTCCCAGTCGAACCTGTCTACCAAATTCTTTTTAATTAGGAAGTTGATTTATTTTTTCTTCTTACTAGTGAATGAATCCCAAGTTACTAACAAATACTTTTGAATAATTTGTAGTGGTCTCCAAAGCTTGAACCTAAAACACTGGATTATTACAAATTAAAATAATGTATACCATTATTTTATATACCTGCATAAATTGATTTTTAATTATATAATTATTTAAAACTATAAAATTTTGAACATTTGCAGTTTGTCGTTCTTGCCGCTTTCGTGGCCGTCGCCAAGGCTGGAGTCATCGGCGCCCCAGCTGTTTTGGCTCCTGGTGCCAGGTTGGCCTCTCCTTACGGTTATGCTGCTGCCGCTCCCCTCGGCTATGCTGCTCATGCTGCCCCCCTCGCCTACGCTGCTGCCCCCGCCTACGCTAAGGTAGCCGCTCCTCTGGCTTATGCCGCCCCCGCCCTTCACAAGACCGTCGTCGCCGACGAGTACGACCCCCATCCCCAGTACAGCTACGCCTACGACATCCAGGACGCTCTTACCGGAGACTCCAAATCCCAGCACGAATCCCGTGACGGAGACGTCGTCCAGGGACAGTACTCCCTCGTTGAGCCTGATGGTTCCGTCAGGACCGTCGACTACACCGCTGACCCCGTCAACGGATTCAACGCCGTCGTCCACAAATCCGGAGCTGCCGTCGTCAAGGCCGCCCCCGTCGTCGCTAAGGTCGCCGCTCCCGTTGCTTACGCTGCTGCCCCCGCCATCCACGCTGCTCCCCTCGGCTACGCTCGTTCCGCCTACGCCGCTCCCCTCGGCTACGCTCGTTCTGCTTACGCCGCCCCCCTCGCTCATGCCGCTTATGCTGCTCCCGCTCTCTACCACCACTAAGTTCCTCAAAAATTTGTACGTGTAAATAGTAATTTATACAAAAATATAAAAAATTAAAAACCTAACAGGATATGTTAATTTATTTATACCTACTTATCCACACTGAAAAAACGACTGCCAAGTTGCGTGTGGCACATAGCTTCCTCGTATTTGTAATATGAACATACCGATCACTGAAATGTTTTAAACTGCTTTAAATTCCCTCAAAATTTCATCAATATATGATGGCAACTGTGGAAATTGAGCTCCGTACAAGGATCACACATTTGCGCATGCTCAGTAGCGGCTATTGGTACGATTGAGTTGAAATGAATATGTAATGTTCAAATCTTCAAAAAATCGCCTACGCCGCTCCCCTTGTTCGTGCTGCTTATGCTGCTCCCGCTCTCTACCACCACTAAGTTCCTCAAAAATGTGTACGTGTAAATAGCAATTTATACAAAAAAATATAAAACTAAAAAACCCTAATAGAATATTTTTAGGTATTTAAACCTATGCGTACCCATTTTACCAACTGATCCTAATCTAATAGAATGAAGTTTTGTATTTTCATTACAAAACAACTGGAAGAAATAATTGATCGCGCAGAATTTTATGGTGGCTAACATACCTAGGAATCTAATTAAAATAACAGCATAACTCATGGAAGAACCCTAGGAAATTATCATATTGAAGTTTGAGCATATTTTTGGAGCAGATGCATATTTCGCACCCATCCTAGAATAAGGGTACAACTCAAAAATTGTCATTTTCGGCAAATCGCATCCAAAGTTTTCTTCCACACCATTGGCTACCCGTTCTTTGGACCACGATGAACATAATTTATCTTTGCGAAACTTGTTTCCTACATTATTACTCTAACGCCCCATGGTGAATAAATATTTTTTTTGACAGTGGGAAGGGAGTGGGGGGAACGGTTTTGTTGATTTTTTAAAGTTTTTTTGAGTTGTTCCAACTCAAACACTGAAATCTCACCAGTCAGGATCCAAAATGTTCAGAAAAGAAAGACACAAGTTAAAATTGTCCACACAAAAAGGAAACAACTCAAAACGAAACACAGACTATGTGAACTCATCTGAGTTGTGTCTTTCTTCCTAGGACGTGAATTGGTTACTCCCTCCATAGAAGAAAGACACACGCACTCTCTAGCGAAATTAGAGTGCCCTACACATATCTCCACCTTCTACAGACAAACTAGACCGTTTCTACTTCTCAGAACCACAACTAACTCAAAAATCGCGATTTTTGAGTTGCACCCTTATTCTAGGACGGGTGCGATTTTTTCCCGGACCATTATATGACCAAGTCCGCGGAAAAACCATAGAAGTGTGTGTGTTTTGACAAATTTTGTCGACGCTGCCCAGGCCACAATTCTCAACCGATTTTCGAGATTCTTTTCTTGTTCGATCCCTTGTTCAATTTAGTTGTGCAACAAACTCCGAAAAATTTTAATTTCATTATGGAAGAGGAGAAATGAAGGGAAAAAGCCGAAAAAACGTCTTTCTTTTCGACTAATTTTGTCGTTGCCACCCAGGCTACAATTGTTAACCGATTTTCGTGATTTTTATTTTGTATAAAACCGATTTTGTATATGCTGTTGTGGTGGGGGTGGAGGGGGTAATTGTTGATTCTTTCAAGCGCTGCTCAACCTGCAAATCTTAACCGATTGAGATGATTCTTATTTTGTTCAATTAATAATTCGACTTAGTTTCGGACCGTAAGTCAGGATTTTTTCAAGTTTCATCTTGGGAGGGAAGGATGGAGTGAGTGATAGTGATAAATGTTGATGTTTTAACTATTCTCGCCAGATTTTCTTGATTTATTTTGTGGTGGCTATTACATTAATTTAGTTTGTTGATTCGTTAATATTTACATTTCCCCTGTCTCCAATTTTGCACCTGTTGAAATACACGCAGACACTTTTCTAGTTCTCCAAGGAGCAGTCCACATCTTTTCTATATTAACAACCTTGTGGTGTGTCCCAGTATTTATGATAAGATCAGATCATATGATTGTTCAAGAGTTCCTAGTTACCCCAGTTCTCAAACTCATTATTCTTTCTATGGCGAATAAAGCCTTAAATCGCAAGGTTTTTCTTTACAATTTATTCGCCATAGAAATCTTTGTCAAAAAATGCATTTATAAAATTATTGATCGCATTTAAAAAATTGCATTTAAAAAATACAATTATAAAACCGATTTCGAAATGCTTAAAGACGAAATTTCCAAGGCCGTGGTGTGTAGTATTGACCATGATATTCCTTTCGTAGTCGAAACAGATGCGAGTGATTTCTCAATTTCGGGAGTCCTGTCACAATCAGGTCAACCTGTAGCTTTTTTTTTTCGAGAAAATTATCCGACTGTGAGCAGAAACATCCCTCTGTGGAAAAAGAGGCACTCGCCATCGTGGAAGCACTAAGGAAATGGAGGCATTTCCTTTTAGGGCGACACTTTTCAATTATAACAGATCAACGTTCCGTTTCATTCATGTTTAATAAAGCTCACAAGTCAAAAAACAAAAATGATCAAATACAACGTTGGAGGCTTGAGCTACCCTGTTACAATTTTGAAATTCTTTATCGACCAGGGAAAGAGAACCAAGTCGCCGACGCTTTTTCGAGGGTGTGCAGTGCACTCAACGCTGATAAATTACTCACCCTTCACAGTCAGTTATGCCATCCTGGAGTTGCGAGAATGGTTCATTGGGTGAGAACCCATAATCTCCCATTTTTGGTAGAAGAGGTCCGCAAAATTACCTTTTCTTGCCCTTCATGTGCTGAGATCAAGCCTAGATTTTTCAAAAACGTCTCAAGTCCCCTAATAAAGGCAATTCATCCCTTTGAACAACTGAGTATGGATTTTAAAGGACCATTACCGACCAATTCGCGCAATAAATATTTGCTTACTATCATAGACGAGTACCCCCGATTCCCGTTCGCCTACCCCTGCCCAAATATGAATTCAGCCACTGTAATCGAATGTTTGGTAGATTTATTTTCAATTTTCGGGCTACCCTCCTACGTCAACTCTGATCGGGGTACATCATTCATTTCCAACAAGCTCCGAACATTTCTGCACTCCAAAAGTATAGCTACGTCCACGTCAAGCCCATACAACCCGACTGGTAACGGTCAAATCGAGAGAGAGAATGGCACAATATGGCGCACCATTTTTTTACTCTAAAAAAAATAATATGGAAACTTGTGATTGGGAATTAGTACTCAAAGACGCCCTTCACTCGATTCGGTCCCTTTTATGCACGGCGACAAATGAGACCCAGCATGAACGGATGTTCTCACATCAAAGAAAATCGTCAAATGGAAGCACGCTGCCTTCATGGTTACTGCCATCTGGAAAAGTTTTTGTGAAGAAACATATTCGCAAAAGTAAATACGATCCTCTGGTGGAGGAAGTAGACCTGATTCATGTCAATCCTCAGTACGCAAGGGTGAGACACAGGGATGGCTGAGAAACTTCAGTTTCATTAAAACATCTAGCCCCAAAGGGGGAAACTGTGGTTGAAAATCATTTTCCTGACCTTACTCTCACCTCATCATCAGATCCTGATATCACTGCTGATCCTTTAGTATCATCACCAGACGGAGGTTTAGCAACAGAACCTGAAGAAACAATCACCTCTATTGATGTCATTGAGCCCCGACGGGGATCAACGAGACCCAAGAAACTCCCCAGCAAGTTCACGGACTTTGTTCTTTCATGAGGAGAAGAATGTGGTGTGTCCCAGTATTTATGATAAGATCATATGATTGTTCAAGAGTTCCTAGTTACCCCAGTTCCCAAAATCATTATTCTTTCTATGGCGAATAAAGCCTTAAATCGCAAGGTTTTTCTTTACAAACCTAACTCATATTTTATGAAATCAATAGGTATTACGCACACTGTTCACATTCATTCAACCTCACATCTACACTCACATTTGTAATTCGGCTATAGAGCACCATCACCCATAAACTGGTGACCTCTAATGGCAGAAGATGAACACCACGGTAGTCATTCCTGGGAGGATCCTGGAGGAGATCGTTCCAGAAATACATTTTAGGATCACCATAGCAAATTTGCACGTTGGCTTAGCACAATTTTGAGAGGACAGCGGTACCAATATGGTTCCATCGATTGGAGTCAGGATTTAGCGTCAGAGGCATACAGTGTGATACTGATCCGTATGGTATAGTTGTAACCACTTCGGACAGCGGTGTCTTGAATGGTTAGGTGCCATAACGGTTAAAAAATCATGTATTACTGTTGGAAGGGTGGGGGGAGGGTAAATTTAACCGGGGCGAATTACAAGTCCATGTCCAACCACGTATGGTTTTGGAAAACATTTAACCCCCCTCCCCCCCCCCCCCCCCCCCCCCCCCCCCCCTCAAAATTTGTTGGCTTACATTACAAGATGGGCTCAGAGTTAAAAACGCTGCTAAATTATTACACAATGGTTTATTATTTCTGTGTTAGATAGCCCTTCTACGCAAATCATTGGTCTATAGTAGTTAGTAAAGCCCGTATGTAATATACAGAGCCCTTCAAGTGCCATTTTGCCATGGCGCCATCCTTAAGTGCCATGTTTAGCCAATTTTTGGGTAAAAAGCCATTTTTTGCCAATTTCTGGGAAAATGCCACGTTTGTGCCATTTTTCGCCTAATTTTCTTGAAAATTTCTGAAAAAAAATTTGTTCCTGAAAAATTTGCAAAAATTTGAAAAAGTTGGGGTTTCCAGTATTTTTCTTTCTTTAAAGGCAAGCTAGCAAGGGCTTTTTCATGTGGGCAAGCTCACAAGTCAACGACCGGGAATTCCCTTCCGAGGATTAATGGCGCCATCCTTAAGTGCCATGTTTGGCCAATTTTTGGGTAAAAAGCAATTTTTTGCCAATTTCTGGGAAAATGCCACGTTTGTGCCATTTTTCGCCTGAATTTCTAGAAAATTAAAAAAAAAAAAAAAAAAAAAAAAAAAAAATCTGGAAAAATTCGCAAAAAGTTGGGGTTTTAAGTATTTTTTCAAAAAAGACAGGCTTACAAGGGCTTTTTCATGTGGGCAAGCTCACATTTCAACGACCGGGAATTCCCTTCCGAGGATTAAGGTCTCCAATGTCCGTGGATTACAGCAATTAGTGCTTGAAAAGGAAAGGGTCATTGCAATGTCATGGAAAAAAAGAAAAAAAGTTTGGATTTTGAAGAATAAATGCCATGTTTACCCAAAATAAAAGCCATGATTGGCCAAAACAAGGGCCATTTTGCCATGTTTTTTAGAGCCACGTTTGGCAAAAATAAATGCCATGTTGTGAAGGGCTCTGGTAATATATGATCAAAACATGGCGCATCGTGCCTCTTAGAAGAGTTCACACATTTACAGTTCCAAGACCCCGCAATTTTACGCTTCATAGTAAAGATGTTGAAAAAAAAAAAAAAAAAAAAAAACGGGAGAATGATGCTTCAAGTAATTTACTTGAGCACATACGCAGAATAGAGTTTTGATTTGAGAAATCTGAAATTATTAAGGTACAATCTACAGCCTAACCCACAAATTTCCAGACAATGTAATCAATATCTGATGAAAACTAGACCTTGTTCTTGGTGTACACTTGATGCAATCAGGTTGAAATCAACATGGAATAATTAAACCATTGTCCCCCCCCCCCCCCCACTATGCACGGACTTTGGGCGGGATTGGACAGCTAGGGCGAAAAAAAAAGAAACTTGAAGGAATTTACGTTTGCGCAAGCGCGAAATAGAGTAATGCTTTGACAAGTATGGAATTAATATCGGGTTACAGCCTAACCCGCACATTCCCTGAAAATTTCATCAAAACCAGATGAAACTGTTGAAATTAGGCTCGTTTAAAAAGGAATACATATTCGCACATGCGCAATAGCTATTAATGGTAGGATTATGTTGAAATTGCTGGGGAATGCTTCCATTAACCTCTCCCCTCCACCCACCTATCCTCCAAATTCGAGCGAGTTGTTGTTTTTAATCGATTCTGAGTGATTAAATTTATCATCGACTAGCGGAAACTTATTACTATTACTTAGAAAGTTTTCGAGATCTCGATTTTTTAAAAATGTTTAGCCCTTTAATACAACCCTTTCGGGTTGATAAAAATTAAAGCCGAGCTTCTAGGACCATCTAGACCGAGTCCGGCTAATTTTATAGCTACCCAGGTTTCTACTTATAATTATATTTTAGGGAACACTAATAAGGCCGTAGAGCCGAGGCCAAAAATTGGAGTTATTTCGGGAGAAGCTGATAAAATTATATTTTGAAAATATGAGGAAATCTTTGTTTGCCATCTCAAAACAGTTACAATAACGGTGAAATCACAAAGATGGCACCATGAATAGTTACTAAACCATAAGGACTTAGTTGGGGAAAAAAAACTAGTGATTTGAACCCAAGAAACTATCAACTATCTCCTAAAATAAGTGAGTTACGAAAAATGCAAAATTTCCGCGACGATTTGAGCACAACCTCATTCCCGTACGACCAATACATACCAAGGTCGCGAGAAAACAGCGAAAAACCAAATGCAGCGAAATTGTAATTTATTTTAGAAACGGTGGTTTTTGGTTCCGTTATATCAACATTGCTCCATTCGAGCTCCAATAGTCACAAATTCAATTTACTTTCAGAATGGTAATCGTTGCCGATCCGCTCAGGTGCACATTTTCCCCCACTAATTTTTAAAGCTTCATTTGAGCTTCATGAGCCTTATCAGACATGAAAACAAATTAAAGAATTGCAGCAGTCTTCTCTCTCTCTCTCTCTCTCTCTCTCTCTCTCTCTCTCTCTCTCTCTCTCTCTCTCTCTCTCTCTCTCTCTCTCTCTCACTCTTAGCGGTCTACATGCAAAATATGGGTACAACTTGAATGACATTTAAGAATGGTGATAGTGGCGGAACCGGTAGATGCATAGTTTAGAATCTGTAATCCTAATACTAGGCAATTGTTA
The DNA here is from genome assembly GCA_030762985.1 of Adelphocoris suturalis. Classification (NCBI taxonomy): domain Eukaryota; kingdom Metazoa; phylum Arthropoda; class Insecta; order Hemiptera; family Miridae; genus Adelphocoris; species Adelphocoris suturalis. Next base: position 17,394,332 of record CM061041.1, on the reverse strand, counting down.
TGTATTCCTGTATTACTATCTAGCGATCTTTGATGGAATTAAGAGCTTGATCGGCTACTCAATAGATCCGCTAGCAGCCCATTAGAAATTGCGCTTGAAAATTCGAAGGTGTTTTTCGATGTTCAAGCCCTTAGGGAAAACGAACCGTTTAACGTATCCCCCCCCCCCCCCCCGCGTACCCCGGACCGCGGATGGTTTTAATCGATTCTTTGGGATCACATTCATTATTGACAAGCAAAAAATCATTACTGTTACCTTGAAAGTCTTTATGATCTCGATTTTTGAATGTTTAGCCCTTTAATGCTATCCTTCAAGGTTGACACAAATTGAGCCCACCTTTTAGGACATCTAGACCCCAAATGCGATTTTCAACGCTAGTTTCATGATGTTTGGTCTATACATTTTTGAGAAAAGCCGCGGAAGGTGGACGGACTTTTTTCTTCGATTTTTGGATTTTTCGCATCTTGAAACGTAAACCAAAAATTGTTCAGGGGGGGGGGTTAACGTTTTTTTTTTTTTTTTTTTTTTTTTTGTTTTTTTTTTCTTGGTCGATTACAAAGGTTCTTTATTGAAAATAATAAACCAAAAATGAAAAGAGCGATGAAAAACAGCTCAAACCTTGGGATGAGCGGCGGTAGTTCATTTGGGTGCACACTCAATAAGGCAGGGGTATGTAACCACCTGAAGCGGGATACCAGGGAATTCACCGATCTCCCAGCTATGAATTTGCTGTGCACTTGCCAGGTTCGGCCATGCATGGAGTTCTGTACTTACACGAGTATGGTCTCCTATACCATGAATACCATGAATGCCAAGGAGTCTCTGGAAGGGGTTTAGAAGAAGTGTCTTCGATATTGAGCATATTAGAAGGGTCAGCATTGAGATTATTTTAGTGGTCAACAAGCATAGTTAAAATGTGATTCGCCGTCCCTGGAATGCCGACGACGAAAGACCGATGCTTTGGTCTGTAGGGGTCTGCTGTCAGGAGGGATAGATAGATAGAGCCTTCTTTCTCGTCTGTATCTGAATGTACCTACCAACGCCACAAGATGACCCCAGAATAGTACGTGCGTACGGCTGCCACAAATTAAAGATTTATTGCTTTCCAAGGAGTCTCTCGCGCGTCCCCGACCGTGAACGTACGAGTAATACTAGGGACACCACCACATAGATGCTAACCTGGCCACCAAACTCCAGGGTCATGAGACCCATCCTAGCGGCGTCATATCATAACTTGACACATTCATCCCACTCCAAATAAAACAAGTATAATAAACATGAGAGCTGTCCAAATGCTGCTCTAAAATCTCTATTATTATGGCAAGAGTTCCCAATAGTTTGGTTTTACTAGAACCTCTTTTGCACTCATTTTTGAAGTTACATTTTGTTGGGTTGGTCTATTGATATCGGATTGAGAATCATATAATAGAGAGTTCCTAAAGCGATAGAGAGATAGAGATGAGGCGCCTTATCGTGAACGGAAAACACTACTGCGCATGTGCGAGCAGATGAGGCACCTCATCACCAATAAGAAAAATGTAATTCACCTAAACATAAGACGCTTTATCCCGAACCAACCTATCTCATCTCTTCCTCCCTATCGCAACGTAACCTTACGCATCGATAACAGTGATGTTCGTCTTTTGTGTTGGTATTCATGATTCATGAAAATTATATTCATTTTCTTGTTCATACATTTTCAAAATCTGCCTACAACTCAACTACATAATTGACCGGTGTCCTTGGACAACAGCACGGTCACGCATAAAGTGATTCTAACTATACAGGGTAATTCCCTCGCAGATGCAAAAAAAAAAAAAAAAAAAATTTGGGTGAAACTACATTAAAAATGGAGTAAAATGCCGCCAACTGCATATTTTTATCTCAATCCGTACTCGAGATATGATTTTTTAAAGGTTTTTTCAGGAATACCTTATTTTTTCATTTTAAACTCGGATTTCTCCACTTTGCCTCATTTAATTTTAACTTTCAACCTCATTTTCGGTATCAGCATTAAATTTCCTACAAGAATAGTGTATTTGAATTCTTAAAAAGTACCATCCGAAGACCCTCACATCAGCTCAAACTTTGACAATTTTGAAAAAATAATATTTTTGAAAATCTTTAAAACTTTACTAGTCTTTTAAAAATAATCCTGGAAACTGGCAAATCTCATGAAAACTGCTTCATCTAATATGCTTTCCAACGGTATTATCAATTTTACTTTTACTTTGTTATTTACGGGAGAAAATAATGTTTTAATGTAAAAAAAAGGGTTTTTCAATGAAATTGTTGGTTTTCTCGAAAGTTGACCCTCCATGAACCAACGAGTATGGGGTCGGTTTCTATGTATTTTTTCTCGCTGGAACGAATGGAAACTCTTGCAGATCTCTCAACTACGTTATAATCGAGTTTTACACTTTAATTAACTAGTTTTACCCCATAACACACATACATTTAATCGTAACAAACAAACTAAACATTTGCGATTTTAAGTGTAAAACTCGGTTATAACGGAGATGGAGAGATCTAAATATGTTACCATTCGATACAGCGTAAAAAAATACATAGAAACCGACCCCATACTCGTAGGTTCATGGAGGGTCATCTTTCGAGAAAACCAACAATTTCATTGAAAAACCCACATTTTTTAACATTAATACATAATTTTCTCCACTAAATAACAACATAAAAGTACACTTGATTATACCGTTAGAAAGAGTATTAGACGAAGCAGTTTTCATGAGATTTGCCAGTTTCCAGGATTTGTTTTGGAAGAGTAGTAAAGTTTTAAAGATTTTCAGAAATTTTTTTTTTCAAAATCGTCAATGTTTGAGCTGATGTGAGGGCCTTTGGATGGTACTTTTTAAGAACCCAAGTACAATATTCTTATAGTAAATTTAATGTTGATTCCGAAAATGTGGTCAAAAGTTAAAATTAAATGAAGTTAAGTGGAGAAATTTGAGTTTAAAAGGAAAAAAACGCGGTTTTCCTGAAAAAACCTTTGAAAAATCATATCTCAAGAACGGATTGAGATAAAAATATGCAGTTGGCGGCATTTTACTCCATTTTTGATTTAGTTTCACCCAAATTTTTTTTTTTTTGCATCTGCGAGGGAATCACCCTGTATTACTTTCCAGTGACTAGGAATCGTTCGTAACAATTGCGTGTTAAGCTACCTACAAACCCGACAACAAGGTGGACGTTTTCCACGAAAGTTCTCTTTTATGACTTTGTCTGATGACAAATTATCTTTGGGCGAAGAGGTATTCCAAATAGTTTGTTCTTCAATTAGACTTCTCCAAGGCTGTCAAAAATCGAAGTAAAGTATTTTGATGTTCTTTTTTTTAGATTTCGATCACTTGTTCCAACTATTTGATGTTTAGGTAAAGGGTTGATTCACGCTGGACGGGTAGATGCCCATCCCAGCTTTGGGAGCTCTCTAAAGTTAATTCATCTTGATGAGTGAGAGGAGGCGCCGCGGCACCTTGCGGTGGGTTCGGCGTTCCTTCGAGGCATGAATATATGTTTTTTTCTAGGTCATATTTGTGTGTTAATACCAATGCTTTTCCTACGCATATTTAATAACCTATCTTCTCGACTTTTCGTACGTACTTAGATAATGATATTATTAAGGCAATAACTATTTGAATAGATAGGAGCTCAAATCGAGAAATATAAACATGCGTATATAATTATAGAAGTGTAGGTTGTGGCAACTCGCAATAGGACACGCCGAGGAGCCAGGACGGGTCTTATGACGTACGCAAGCCAACTAAAACCACGATCATACTCAATTGAAAAACTAATAAACCTTTGTGAAATAATTTGCAGCGTTTTTTTTCATATATGTCATTCTAGACGGTAACTCTCCTTAGGATTGAGATTAACAATTCCTCCCTTGCTGGGAAAAACATCTGAACACGGATATGACTTTTTTGCAGTAAGGGTGAAATTAAGTAAAGTCCCATAGAGTCTCCCTATCAATTTTCAACTTCCTAGGGTGAATAAGAGATAGTTTAGCTCACTCAGCTGATCGTGAATTAGCCAAGCATTTCAACTTCTTTCTAACTGAATTTTTAGTAGATACGTACCTCACTTTGGTGATCATACCAATAAAGAAATGTTCTGATTTTGATCAGAGATTAAGCAAAGATGAAGATCACAACTTTTGATTTCATCCTAGTAATTTTTAAAAGATAATATGTAATATAAAAATTTATGTGAAATAAACCAAGATTTTGAAATCAAAACATCGGTACAAACCTTGATCCACAGACTTGTTTGTCCCATGCGAAGTCGGTAAGCTCAGCATTTCGTTTCTTCTTCGCAATCCTTTACTATGATTTACTGTAGATTAGCAGAGAAATTAGCGTAGAAATTACCTGTAGGAGCCACCAGCTGATTCTGGCCACAATCTGCTTAAAGTGTAAGTCCTAAGGAGGCTACGTGCCAAATTTCAAGTCTCTACCACCAGAGACTTCACTTTTTCGTATCTCGCAAATCTGGGAATGACCCCCAGTCATAAGAGCCATGTCGAAAAAAGCTAAACCATTGCCGGAAGATACCCACACTGTCGATGTACGATATGACTGGACTACAATAATTCTTCTACGAAAGAAGATGATTTGCAGTGTATCAAATCTACGCCAAATGGAATATCAATCATTTTATACAGATTGCAGTAAGAATTAAAGAGGCTGACCGATACGAATAGCCCTCAACTGGGGTTGCGGTTGGCTAAGGAAATTCCGGCAAGAGCTTGCGGCAGAGGAGGGGTTGAGTCTGGCCCTCGCGGATTTCAAGGTATAAAAGCTCCACAGCTTCAACCACCTTTCATTCTCACAGTGAACATGGCTTTCAAGGTACGGTGCCACTTAGTAACTTCCCTTACTTTTACATCGTACATACATCCCATAACTCTACATCACTCATTGTATCACATTCCCGAACCAGGCAACGTCAAATGGATTATGTGTTTATTATCGTGACTTAATTGCTGCTACTTAAAATCTTAAATTCACTATGGTCTTTGTCTAATGTGAACAGATCTAAATTCGAAGCTATTGAGCCATGAGAATGGCAATTTATCACTTAAGTGGATTTGGTGAAGTCAAATTTCAGTTGGTATCTATCTTCACCGCTGCAACCAGTCTTTCATTACGTTTTAAAGCAGATATTTAAATTTCAAAGTAATTAAATTTCAAAACCAGTGAATAAAATTACAAAACAATTACGTTGTTTTATTTGTTTTTTTTTTAGTTTTTCTAAATTATTTATTTTATATACAAAATCACAACAATTCGTTATTACAAAATTATTTTAAAAATTACAAAAACTAGAAAACATATCTAAAACCATTCATTATACCTAAAACCATTACTATATGTTCGCAGTTAGTACCTACTTCTAAAACTAAACAAATGTAACTTTAGAAATATACCTAGGTACATGTATAAAATCAAAGATAATTTGAAATAATTAAGCTAATAATTAAAGCTAATAATTAGAAAAAACATAAAATAGCAGTGTAATTGAAAAGATCGATCCAGTGACTCTCCAATGAGTACATTATAGAAATCTTCGGACGCCATTGTGTGGATACAATTGGAATGGAAAATAAAAATCACACATCCAAAATAATGCCACAACTCTCTCAAAATTCTATCGATCCATTTTTTAAATTTCGTTCTATTAGTACTACATGTATTCTACTGCTTTATTATAGCCCTGAACATTTCCCTCTGACGAATCAATAATATTCAGGACTTTTACCTCAAAATTAAGTAATAAATTAATTATTTAATTAATAAATTAATGTTTATCTGAAATGTGTCATGTACAAAATTATTGCGAGTATTACTCCGTTTAATAATCTACAGATCAAAGCAAAAGTGACCTGCCAATTTACCTTCCTGCCAACTTAAGATGATATACTTTCTTTTTTTGTTCTCTTCTTATTTTGTATTATTGCTTCCGATCAAATACTTATTCTTTTTTACATTGTAATAGGGCTCGCCCGTTTGTAAAATAAATAAATAAATAAATAAATAAATAAATAAATAGATCATAATAATTTTTGATTTTTTCAGTTTGTAGTCCTCGCCGCTTTCGTGGCCGTCGCCAACGCTGGTGCCATCGGCGCCCCAGCTGTTTTGGCTCCTGGTGCCAGGTTGGCCTCTCCTTACGGTTATGCTGCTGCCGCTCCCCTCGGCTATGCTGCTCATGCCGCCCCCCTCGCATACGCTGCAGCCCCCGCCTACGCTAAGGTAGCCGCTCCTCTGGCTTATGCCGCCCCCGCCCTTCACAAGACCGTCGTCGCTGACGAGTACGACCCCCATCCCCAGTACAGCTACGCCTACGACATCCAGGACGCTCTTACCGGAGACTCCAAATCCCAGCACGAATCCCGTGACGGAGACGTCGTCCAAGGCCAGTACTCCCTCGTCGAACCTGATGGTTCCGTCAGGACCGTCGACTACACTGCTGACCCCGTCAACGGATTCAACGCCGTCGTCCACAAATCCGGAGCTGCCGTCGTCAAGGCCGCCCCCGTCGTCGCTAAGGTCGCCGCTCCCGTTGCTTACGCTGCTGCCCCCGCCATCCACGCTGCTCCCCTCGGCTACGCTCGTTCCGCCTACGCCGCTCCCCTCGGCTACGCTCGTTCTGCTTACGCCGCCCCCCTCGCTCATGCCGCTTATGCTGCTCCCGCTCTCTACCACCACTAAGTTCCTCAAAAATTTGTACGTGTAAATAGTAATTTATACAAAAATATAAAAAATCAAAAACCTAACTGGATATGTTAATTTATTTATACCTACTTATCCACAATGAAAAAACTACTGCCAAGTTGCGTGTGGCACATAGCTTCCTCGTATCTGTAATATGAACATACCGATCACTGATATGTTTTAAATTGCTGTAAATTCCCTGAAAATTGCATCAATATATATGATGACAACTGTGGAAATTGAGCTCCGTACAAGGATCACACATTTGCACATGCTCAGTAGCCGCTATTGGCATTGAAATGCGTATGTAATATTCAAATCTTCAAAAAATTGCCCAACTATTCTCCAAATTTGAGCGAGATCGGACGACTATGGCGTGAGGAAAGGATACGATGGAATTTACATTTGCGCCCTTTCCATGTGCGCCTCAAGTTATTTCAGACACTTCTTCTCCCACATTTCACCTATTGCTCTATACTTTCCATCTAGTCCCTTGACTTCAACTCTCTGAAACGTCTCAGAGTCCTCTTCAATACCTGCACCCGTTATGTATTTCACCTCAAATCCCAAGGACACATCTCTCCTTACGTAAATCGCCTCTTGGGTATGGATATCATTACTTACATAAATGTTCTTTCTTTGTGCATCATCTATAAAGCAACAAAGGGTTGCTTACACAATTTTGTCAATTCCCTTTTTCCACCGGGCAGTTCAGATCGAGCCAACAACACTGCTATTAAACGGCACTTTAGCATGCCCATGGCTAGGTCAGTTTCCATTGCAGGAGCGAAGCTATGGAATTCCCTTCCAGTTTCGGTGCGGTGTGCTCCCTCTTGGTGCGTTCAGGTCTGCTGTTGTGCGCCACTTCCCCACTGAGCATTAAACTCCTTCCTCTTTCTCTCTCTTTCTACTTTCGATATCTATCCCTTTCACTCTTCATATCTCCCTCTCTTCCCTTCTTCTCTTTCTCTCTTCCCCTTACTTGACAGTATTTTATTACATTTGAAAATTCTAGTTTTTTTTTTTTTTTTTTTTTTTTATCCCGTACTTATGTCTACTAATTTTCCTATATATAGGTATATAGTTCTTTATGACTTATCTTCCTTTAAATCTAAGTTGCCCTTCTGGCCTTCTGGCTTTAGTTTTAATTTACTTTGTTCCTTGTTTATCGCCTATTCTGACAAACTTGGCATGCGAGGTGGGACATATGTCCTATATGCCAATAAATTACATTACATTACATTACATGAGCAGAGTGGAGTATTTATTTGGGACCAATGTAACTTGTAGGGAATGATCTACACTGCAATCCGCACATTCTCTGAAAATTTCGTCAAAATCGGTTGAAAACTGTAAAAATTGATCCTGTTACAACGATTTGCGGATACACGACAGACAGACAGACGCTGAACGAAAATTGTTCAGAATGGTCTAAAACGTAAAATGAAAGTGGAAACTCCGATTTCGGAGACAAATAATCTTCCGAAAGTGAAAATAATGCGTCCACTACCTTTAGGTAGACTCTTGACATTGCAATACGGAAGTACGCTAAAAATCGGAAGACAACCGAACGACAATAACCAGTAGGGAGACAACCACAAAAACCTACTTTCAAGCAATCAGGCATAAATAAAAAGTTATTCTAAGTTTGCAAATTAGGTGATGATTGTATTGGGATTTTATTTTTTTCCTCTCTAGCCTCTAACACTCCGTAGACTGCGCGAGGGCTAAGCACGCCCATGATCAGGAAATGTTGTTTGTTTGCACGAGTACAACATGGAGGGCAATGAGCTCATGATTTGCCTTCCCCACGCCTACACAACTAACGAACTCACCAACTTCCCATGTAAGATACAACTCAATAACAAGTTACAGTTCTACGTGCTTGTTTCCTTTTTGGGCACAGATCTATTCGTTACTCATGCAGCTCTATTCTGATTTGAGTGTTTTTTTAAAATTAAGTTTACTTCATTGTATAACTGGAGGCCTGTTAGGCCTTGGAAAGCCCTAATCTAGTCCGTATAACAGTAGTACCTAACAGGAACTCAGCACGTTATAGTAACGATATATGTCCTACCTATTTGCGACGTTATGTGACCTGGTGCAAAGCTAAGGCGATGTTCTTCACAATTTCAAAGATCTTTCAGAAATAACTCTCCTAGATGTTAGTAATCCAGTAATGTTAGTAGTACACAACGTTTCTTACTTACCGTGGCAACTGTTGTTACTGCCACAGCCTAATAAACAGAGAGTCTCCCTATCAAATTTCAACTTCCTACAGTGAACAGGAAAGAATTTAGCTCACTCAGCTTATCAGAAAAGACCCCATCACTTCACTCGGCTCTTAATGTCCCAGAGAGTCTACCTATCAAATTTCAACTTCCTACAGTGAACAGGAAAGAATTTAGCTCACTCAGTTGATCAGAAAAGACCCCATCACTACGTTTCTTACTTACCGACACTTGAGGCTGTTCTGATTCGGAATATATAAAGACCTTACGGAATTATACATAAAGTCCGCTAAGGTCTTCAGTTTCAATTTCTTCGTTCAGAAGTAACGACACTACGTTTCTTATTTACCGTGAATTGATGGCAACTGTTGTTACCGCCACAGCCTAATAAACAACTCTCGTTGATAAGGAACGCCTAGAACACGATCAAGGCGGGTATAGAGACGAACGGCGACACTTTTGCAACAAACTTGGGGCCGTGCTGATTCAAATGAGCAGTCTAACACTAAAATCGGACCACGAAGTTCTTCACAATTTCAAAGACCGTTCGGAATTATATATAAAGAAAAGAAGATTTATGAAATCACAGTTGGGATCTGAAGGATTATTAATCTACATTAACGATGAGTAACCGGAATACCTAGCAACCGCTAAGATAGTTCAGTATCTATGACATTATTTGAGAATAACGGTTCACTTGCTTGTGTTAGTAGGCATTGGGAACAGGCCGGATTCCCGAACCTGGCGGTATGTCCAACTTATCTGAATTTTTACTAAGGGATTGAGTACTTGATGTTTTGTAATTTTTGATATTATTTTATGTCTTTGCAATGGCACATAAACTAAACTAAAAAAAAAAAAAAAAAAAGTCACGGAAATTGCTCACGAAAATATTCTGATGATTTCCGCTTACAACCGAGTCGTTGGTAGGGAAATGGTACTTTGTCGTTCTTCATCCCACAAAATTCGTTGACCATTCGTTCGTAAGCTCTCGATTTATCCAGCCATATTATGTTAACTACTGCGAAGTGCGTAGCCAACAAGCTGACTTATGAGCAAGGTTATTTGAATAGTTGTGTACACTCAGGTGATCATTCTCAACAATTGATATTGTGAACATGATTGCCACCGCTTGTTAGTTTCTGATGATTTCATTGAGCTGGTGTTTCGATGATTTGATCCATAGCAGGTGATCCGAATATCGCGAGAACGGTTTGATTTGTTAAGCGGTGGTTAAATCATTTTAACAGGTAATTTCTATACTTTACACTCTAGGAAGCTGTAATTTCATATGTAGCCTCTTTAGGATATTTACTTGACGATGTCCAGAGTCCGGATCAGCTGAGTGGCTCTTAGAGCTTGCATATGAGTCTGTAACACATACGAATCTGCAACTAAAGACATAAAATGTCCCAATGTGTGGCAGACTCGTATAAAAGCGTTTCAAATGATTATCGAATACAACCATATCGTTTTCTATTTACTAGGGGATTGACTACTGTTGTTCTGTAATTTTTAGATGCGAGCTTGCAAGCATCCAGACCACTAAACTATACACTTCAACTATTCTATAGTGAACCGAACCTACCTCCATACCGCCAGTTATGCAATAGTGATTCGAATCCAGCCTGCCCCCATTGTCTTGTTGCTTTAGTTTGTCTAAAATGCTATAGTGGCGACGATATATGGTTAAGAAGAGTAGGAAATTGTTAGGTTCTAGTTTTCCTAACATTAAATTATTCCCTCTGTAGGGTACTTATTTTTATTAGTCATAAAATTTTGGTTCTACTGTTTATTCATATATGGCCCCGAGACTTAGTGTCCCATCCAATACATAAACGACAATAGAACAAGAAGGGAGCTTGTATTGATAATTCGCGTAAAGCGAATTATATAGATTTTTATTTACTAAGTTCGTAAAATGGCCCCGGGTTGATACCCATCCAATTTTACGAGTTAGTAGGGGAATCAGGCGCTCTGAATTCTGTGCGTGAGTTTTTATTAACTTATAAAAATGGCCCCGGGTCGAGTGACCTATCCAATTTTTATAAGTTAATGGGAGCTAACCAAATTTTGTATTTTTATCACGTAATGGCCCCGGGTAGGTTTACCCATCCAATTACGTAGATAAAGATGTGTAGAGTGATTTTAGTTTGCTGTTGGACGTGATGAAATGGCCCCGAGCGTTAGCCCATCCAATTTCATCAGTTTGAAAGTTTTGAGTTTTTAAGTAAAACGAAAAGGTTGTTGAATTGAATACACGGAGGTTTAAGGAAGTTTACCAAGAGCGATACCCAGGACGAGTGAGTCTTAGTGTTGTGGGCATAGCCCATATATAGCCCTCCTTCCCTCCCTCGCCCATCGGGGCAGGTAGGAAGGTAGTGCCACCATTAACTTGGGTTTTCCCCGTCCTTTGTATTTCTCTTCCTGGTTTCTTTATTCTCTTCACATTCTACTTGTTTACATATGGTGTTGACTTCTGGGAGGTCATAACAGAAATCTAAACATGATTTATCAGATAATAAGAGTAATGAAAATTAAGAAGATCAAAAAATATCAAGAAGGTAGAAGCGGTTTTCCTTCTGATGAAACGGAAAGCTGGAAGGATTACGAATACATAGACAATGCAGAAGAAGTAACAGTTTATTCATGGAATGTTACAGAAAAGGTTTTGGGAAAGAGTTCATCTGGACTTAGCGGGACCGCTAGATGAACAAATGTGGCTTTAGGGATTGATTCCATATCCAAATGGGCAGAAGTCGAATGAATGAAGTCAACAACTTCAGCACTATTAATTAACAGATTGAGAAACTGATTTAGCTGGCATGGGGTGCCACCAGAGACCGTATCGGACAACGGACCTCAATTTGTTTCATCTGAAATTGAAGATTTTTTTAAAAGCGAAATGGAGTACGGCACACACATAAAGACGACACCGTACCATCCAAAAAGTAACCGGCTGGTGGAACGTCTTATCAGAACATTAAAGAGGAGAAATAAATCGACTAAGATGGAAACAAAAGATCGTGCAATCCCTTTGCTAAATGTTTCATTTAGTTATAGAAACTCGGCTCAGAAAACAACAGGACGAGCACCAGCAGAATTATTTTATGGACGAAGATTTACAACAATACTGGACAATATGAGACCTAAATATAGAAACGAAATGGAGAAAAAGGTCTGGAAACAACAGATAGGTGGAAATGAAAATCAAAAAGTAAGGATCTCTGAAGAGGAGGAGGAAGTATGGGTAAAGAACGGAAGGGAAGATGGATGCATGGATAGCAGGAATAATTAACGGAATCAATGGACCAACTCGTACGAAATTCCTACTGGCGGTATGTGTGATGTTAGTGATCGACACTTTATAATATAAAAGTTAATTATGCTATTAAGTAAGTGCATAGGTATATAGATCTCAATGTAACAATAAACGTCAAACTGGAATAGTGCAGTTTTGCATGATTAGTGTCCAAGGTCTGCGTTGGCATCGATAGCTGACGATAAAACTAAAGTTACTCTCTTGACATCTTCCTCCTTCACAAAATTGATCTTATTATGTGTACCTAGTGTTTGGAAGACTTCAGATACCACGAATTTCTTCTATACACATGACCTTCTGTGTCTTCAACCAGGTAGGTTCTTGGTTCTGCACACTGGCTGATCACTATAACAGTAGGTTGCCAATTTCGTTGTGCAATTCTAAGGAGGATGCGGTCTCCAATTTCAAGTCTTTGGTTTCATCTTCGTTCGATCACTGTACCGTTTCTCCCTTTCTTCTTGATTTTTCAAGGATGCTGAAACACCATTCATTACCTTTGGTAATAGCAAAATTTCGGATGAAGGTATCAATGTTTTTTTCCTGCGACTCATCAGAGGCTGTACTCTTGGAGTTTTTCGTTGATGAAGTAACGCGTCTGACTTTTCTTCAAAGCATTTTTTTGGGAGTAACTTAGATCCCTGAACATGACGTTTTGCCAATCCATTAGATCTTGGCAAATGTGGACTTGATATCCGATGTTGAAACATCCACGTTTTTGTAAAATCTCTAAATTCTGTCGAAGTGATTGGAGAGCCTCCGTCTAAGCAAAACACGTCCGGTCTAATAAAACTAAACTTAATCTCTTGACAGTATGAAAATAAAGAAATGACAAGACAATTCGTTCTGCATTAGTAACATGTTATTTATAACTATTTGATCCTATTTCAAACGTTGCTATTTTTTTATTAGTTTTTTAAATTTTTTTATTGGCATTGTACAAAATTAATGCATTCTGCCATCATCAAAATCTGCAAATTACAGTATGTTAACATTGATTTTTAACAGGAATTCAAAAATAGCCATGTAGATTATGACGTCACTAGTTGCCAGAATTGTGTTCAAGTTAAATAGATATATATATATATATATATATATATATATATATATATATATATATATATATAGAAAATTGAAAACATAAACTTGGTTATTAATGATACGCGATCTAGAGAATATTCCGGGCAGGCTGGTGTGATGTGCTCCAGCGTTTCCATATGGGGAAGTGGTGGCAAATGTCTGAATCAAGTACACCAATTTTATTAGTTACTAGCCGCTCCGGCTCGCTACGCTCGCCTCCACGTCCAGCCGGGGGGCAAGCCCCCCGGACCCCCCATTAAATTGCTCGCTTCGCTCGCAAAGTGTGGTGTGTATGGAATGTTGCTCGCTTCGCTCGCAAAGTGTGGCATGTAGGGAATGTTGCTCGCTTCGCTCGCAAAGTGTGGTATGTAGGGAAAAACGTACCTTTATGGGGAAGTTATACTGCCCACCCAACTTGGCAGACGTTTTTTTCTGTTGGAAATTCTTACAAACAAATTAAATCTTATGAAACTACGTGGAACCACAAAACGTTTATTCGGGGATGTTGCTCGCTTCGCTCGCAAGGTATTGCTGTTTATTTGTAGGAAAAAATCCGAATTTATTCTGTTGACATGGCTCTCGCTTCGCTCGCAAGGTATACCTGTATACCCTTCAAGACGGTAGATCTCTAAGGGTAGGTTTAACTTCTGTAGGGTATGCTGCTCGCTTCGCTCGCTTGAGGAATTTATACTGCCCACCCAACTTGGCAAACGTTTTTTTCTGTTGGAAATTCTTACAAACAAATTAAATCTTATAAAACTACATGGAACCACGAAAGGTTTATTAGAGAATGTTGCTCGCTTCGCTCGCAAGGTATTGCTGTATATGTGTAGGAAAAAACCCGTATTTATTCTGTTGAAATGAGTCATCGAGTCCCTTCTGGTTAGCAACATTGTGAAACGGCGGCGGTCTCGATTTGTAGGAGGAAGTTATATTGGAGGAAGTTATACTGCCCACCCAACTTGGCAGACTTTTTTTCTGTTGGAAATTCTTACAAACAAATTAAATCTTATAAAACTACGTGGAACCACAAAAAAGTTTATTTGGGGATGTTGCTCGCTTCGCTCGCAAGGCATTGCTGTATATGTGTAGGACAAACCCGTACCTATTTATTCTGTTGAAATGGTGCTCGAAAGGGAAAGTTCCATCCTTATACGCGCGCGTGCGTTGGCCTGCTCGCAAGGTATTGCGTAGAAGTCGAGTCCCTTCCGTTGTGAAATGGGCGGCGGGGTCGATTAAAAATGTAATTTTAACGATTCGCCTCGCTTCCGCTCGTGATTCGACCGAGTTCTCGTCACTTTTTTCGATATCCGATTTCGGATTCAGATTCGGCGGACCCAAAGCTGTATTTCGCCCGCGAAAACCGTTTGTCTCGATTTGTAGGAGGAAGTTATATTGGAGGAAGTTATACTGCCCACCCAACTTGGCAGACGTTTTTTTCTGTTGGAAATTCTTACAAACAAATTAAATCTTATAAAACTACGTGGAACCACAAAAAAGTTTATTTGGGGATGTTGCTCGCTTCGCTCGCAAGGCATTGCTGTATATGTGTAGGACAAACCCGTACCTATTTATTCTGTTGAAAGGGAAAGTTCCATCCTTATACGCGCGCGTGCGTTGGCCTGCTCGCAAGGTATTGCGTAGAAGTCGAGTCCCTTCCGTTGTGAAATGGGCGGCGGGGTCGATTAAAAATGTAATTTTAACGATTCGCCTCGCTTCCGCTGGCAATTCGACCGAGTTCGAATGGCATGTAGGATATGTTGCTCGCTTCGCTCGCAAAGTCTGGCATGTAGAAAATGTTGCTCGCTTCGCTCGCAAAGTATGGCATTTAGGGGATGTTGCTCGGTTCGCTCGCAAACGGTAGATCTCTAAGGGTAGGTTTAACTTCTGTAGGGGATGCTGCTCGCTTCGCTCGCAAACGGTAGATCTCTAAGGGTAGGTTTAACTTCTGTAGGGGATGCTGCTCGCTTCGCTCGCTTGAGGAAGTTATACTGCCCACCCAACTTGGCAGACGTTTTTTTCAGTAGGGAATTATTACAAACAAATTAAATCTTATAAAACTACGTGGAACCACGAAAAGTTTATTCGGGGATGTTGCTCGCTTCGCTCGCAAGGTATACCTGTATATGTGTAGGACAAAGTCCGTATTTATTATTTGAAATGGCTCTCGCTTCGCTCGCAAGGTAGGTACCTATGTAGGCATACCTGCTCGCCTCGCAATGTTGTGACATCGAACCCTTCACGTCAATTCTTGAGCCTTCTCTCGTCCACGGCAAAATAATTTTAATCGCTTTGCTCGCTTCCGCTCGTGATTTGACCGAGTTCTCGTCACTTTTTTCGATATCCGACTTCGGATTCAGATTCGGCGGGATCAAAGCTGTATTTCGCCCGCGAAAACCGTTCCGAAAAACGTACCTTTATGGGGTATATTTTAATCGGAAAAAACCAAGTTTTTCGGAGGACTTTTCGAGAAAACGGGTCCGTACTCTCGCATTTTTTTAACGCATTTCCCGATACTTTTTTCGCGATCCGATCGCGCCGTCGTCTTCCTCGTAGGAAAACCTACGAAACCCGTATTTTTCCGGAATTGTCAACGGCCGTTTAGAGGGGTAGGGGAAGCGGGGAAGTGGAAAAAGCGCACATTAATTCTTACTTCGACCCCCCTCCCGCCCTACGGCCCATAGTTCGGGTGGGATTAGAAAATTTTAAATTCGCTTATACACCCTATCGGAAAATCCCAAAAAGATCCCCCCACTCGTAGATCCGGCCCACTCAGCCGTTTGGCCGTGCATAGACACGACAGACAAACGGACGGAGTTTCATTCTTATTAATAATAGAGATTTTGCATTCTCAAAACTTTAACGGTTGGAACTGGTTGAAATTTATTGGTTTTGGACATGTTGGAATATCTAGACGTTTTTGGTATAGCGTATTTTGTGAGTGATTTATCATTCGCGTTTATGCCATTTAATTTTCAGCAATCATCAGTTTGTTTAGTTCACCGAGCAGACCTTTTCCGTTAATTAATATTCACGGTGGCAAATTTCCGTGATTATTTGTCGCCAGGTGAGTCGTGGTCAGTAGTGATTTTGACTTAATCACTTGAAAATTTGTTAACAAAATGCTTTTCTATTAACGTGCCGCTGGTTAGCGGAGCATGTGGCAAAAAACGCCACGTGAATCGGTCACCTTTAGCTCAGGGTGGAGCCTCATTTCATTCGTCCCTTCATGTCCTAGAGAGGCTCCCTATTAATTTTCAACGTCCTACGGTGAACAGGAGAGATTTTAGCTCACTCAGCTGATCAGAATGGCGCCCCTCACTTTTCTCGTCTCTTGATATCCCATGGAGGTTCTATATCAAATTTTGTCAACCTACGTTGAATAGGAGAGATTTTGGCATCATTATGATTGATGTGCCCTATCAAATTGATTGAGGTTCCCTATAAAATTTTGTCAACCTACGGTGAATAGGGGAGATTTTGCCATCATTATGATTGATATTATTGCTAGTGGTCAGCTGATCCTCACCAAAGTCAGCGAGTCGCGAGTCACAAGTTCCGACATGTTAATCAAAATCGGACATCATATCAAAATTTGGCCCAAATCGGACCAGCGGTTCCGGAGGAGTAGTGGGCACAAAATGTTGTCCATGAATGAATATATATATATATATATATATCCTCCAGGCCTCAACATAAGACGATGAAACTAAATCTAAAGTTACCGAAATTCCTAGTCAACGTTGTAATCAAATTCCCTACAGTTAATCAATTTCTTTGTTAGTTTGAAAAAGGCAAAAAGCTGAAATATAAAAAATAGTTTTGTGACGTTATTTCTGTTATCTTTTCTAATTTTGTGATTGTAATCAAGCTCTTATAGAGTAATTTTCAATAAGTGAAATGTATATATATATATATATATATATATATATATATATATATATATATATATATATATATAGGTATATAATATGTGTGTATATATATAAGAAATCTGTAAATGAATGACTATTATAAACGTGTTTTACACCCTTTGAAACGCAAAGAAAATGCATCCCCACCCCCAAGTGCCGCCGTGCTGACGGCTGTAATACCCACTTTTCTACGAATCGGGGTTAAAAAAACAAGAAAAAACCTAAAACAACATTTTCTCCCCTTAATAGCAAAGTAAAAGTAAAACTCACTATTCCGTTGGAAAGATTATTGAATGAAGCAGTTTTTACAAAATTTGCCAGTTTACTGGATTTTCTTAATTTTTATTGTTATGTTTGTTTTGAGAATTGTGATGTTTTGAAGATTTCCAGAAAGTTCATTTTTTCCAATTTATCGATGTTTTGCGCTGCTGTTATGGTCTCTGGACTGCAAGTTTCGTGAATTAAAGTACACCATGCTTATAGAAAATTGAACGCTAATTCTGATAATGTGGTAAAAAATTAAAATTAAATTGATTGAGAAAGAGAAATTTAAGTTTAAGATAAAAAAAACACGGTTTTCCTGGGGGGAAAAAAAAACTTTAAAAAATCATATCTCGAGAAAGGATTGAGTTTAAAAACGGTAGTCGGCATTCTGCCCCTCTTCATATGTAGTTACCCTCAATATTTTTGTCACACTGTCATATCCACCCCAAAGGTTTATCAATTAAAACATGGGAGGGCAGAAACTGCTAAGCGCAGTCCAAGTTGTGACGAAAAGGGCGCGGCCTACGGAGTGCTAAATTCTGTCATTTCCCTATAGAAAAAAATGCAACTACTCCCAGCCAAATTTTAATTTCTTTGGTGAACAGGAGTAGCTTACTCAGCTGATTAGGAATGATCCAATCATTTCAATTGTATCTTAATGTCTCTGTGAGTCTTCCTATCAAATTTCTACTTCCTAGGGTGAACAGGGGAAAATGTCAACTGATCAGGAACAGCATCACATAAGTAGTGTGATTCAACTGTTTTTCCGCTACTTTCGTAACACATTTCGGTCTCGCAATTTAATCTAGCGAAAAATTCCCGTTTTTAATCTAGCCCGTTTTCCTAGCGTCCTCCCGTTTAATCTATCGAAAAATTCCCGTTTTTTAAGGCTTTAAAAGGGTGGTTCACGCTAAAATCTCACTTTTATGAACAGTTCATTTTTGAAAAAATAACACGTTCCATTTTTTACCCCTACCAAAAGGAAGCAAGTGTTTAAGGCTATTGATTCTTTGGATGACCTTCAGAGAGTGTTTTTTAATATTATTTTTTGTATTTATTTGGCATCAGTTACAAATTACACTATACAGCCAATTAGTTACTGATGCCAAATAAATTAAAAAAATACTCTCTGAAGGTCATACAAAGAATTAATAGCCTTAATTGACTTGTTTCTTTCGTCCGTTATCCTAAATAGGTCCTCCGGTAAGTTAGATAAAGCTCGGTCAACTCTACAACCCATTCTAAACCGAATCGCTCGCTAAAAATCCTAAACTTTTCTGGTCTTCCGACTCTCAGAAGTCTCAGACTTCTCAGTCTGAGGAACTTAAATGCTTGCATACGAGTCTGCAACATATTGGGACATTTTCATGTGTGTTTTCTTTTTTCTTATTGTATTTATTACTAGGCAGATCTTACCCGTGCATTGCACGGCGGGGCGTACAGATCAATTAAATTGGCATCGTCAAGCAAATGTCCTAAAGAGGCTTCATACGAAATTACAGTTTCCTTGAGTGTAAAGCATAGAAATTAGCTTTGAGAGCCACTCTTTTGATCCGGACCCTGGGCATCATCAAGTGAATGTCCCAACGAAGCTACTTACGAAATTACAGCTTCCTAGAGTGTAAAGTTAGAAATTAACTATTAAAATGATTTAACCACCGCTTCACAAATCAAACCGTACCGCAATATTCGGATCACCTGCTATGAATCAAATCATCGAAACACCAGCTCAATGAAATCACCTAAATTAACAAGCGGTTGCAATCATGTTCACAACATCAATTATTAAGAATGATCACCTGAGTGTGCACAACTATTCAAATAACCTTGCTCATAACTAAGCTTGTTGGCCACGCACTTTGCAATAGTTAACATAATATGGTTGGATAAATCGAGAGCTTACGAACGAATGGTCAACGAATTTTGTGGGATGAAAAACGACGAAGTACCATTTCCCTGGCAACGACTCGGTTGCAAGCGGAAATCATCAGAATATCTTCGTGAGCAATTTCCGTGACTTTTTTTTTTTTTTTTTTTTAGTGAAGTAAGGTTGTTAGTTCATGTACGCAAGCATCAATATAAGAAAACAGTTTATTGTTCTCTACCCAACGCAGTGAGTCTATTTTATTTATTGGGTATCCCGCGAGCAAGTATTCGTGACGATTTTTCAGTTTATGTGCCAAAGCAAAGACATGAAAATGTCAAAAACTTGTTTCCCTTTGGTACCTAGAGGTAAAAAATGGAACGTGTAATTGTCAGAGAGTGTTACTTGACAACCTTAGAATATGAGTATGATTTACGCTCAAAGTAAGAAATTCTTGTCGAGAAACAGGTAAGGAACTAACTTTTTATTATTTAGGCATTTTAAATTTAAATGTCGTGATTCAAATTATTGAATTTTTGGCTTGGAAATTACTTGAACCAAGGTGGGAGTATATATTTTTTAGTGGTGTAAAAAAACAATACTCAAAATGACACACGGATCATCCAAGGGACGTAATTTCTGTGATATTGGAAGGATCACCCGAATATCGATTGGCACATTCTGATTCCACTTAATATGATTATTTGGACTCCATCGGGGTGCCCTTTGGCGGTAGGAGCTCGCGGCAGAGAAGGGGGCTGGTCCCGGAGGCTCGCCCGTTTCGAGGTATAAAAGCTCCGCAGCTTCCACCAGCTTTCATTCTCACGTTGAACATGGCTTTCAAGGTACGGCTAAACTTAATCAACATCCTAATTATTCCACCCTACTCGTTATAGGTATAATTGGAAAATCCATTCCCGCGATAATAGCGAAAAATGAGCAGATAATTTTGTACTCGCTCTTAACCATTACTAAATTCAGTTCTCTCCCACAATACCTAAAAATGAATATTGATAAAATTCCACACTTTCATGTTCATCAATTGTAGTTTATACCTATCTGTAAATGAAACAGAAATCGATTGTCTCAACGGATTTTGTTAAGAAATCTTAGTTTTGTTGCTACTATAGCCTAACATTTTGCTTCCGCGTCTACCTTCATTTTTTTGGGAGATGATAATTTCAACATGATTGTATCACTCTTCCGCGCCTACGTAAATGTTTAATACTTGTAACAAGTTTAATTTCCACAGTTTTCATGTGGTTTTGACGAAATTTTCAGGGAGTAGCTAATTCCACAGGTTTAGGCTGTGATGATCCCTTTCTAGTTTCAATGCTCTCAAATCAATACTTCATTTTGTGCAAGAGCAAGCGTAAATTACATCAAGCATCTTTCTTAGTTTCCTATTTCCTCTAATTATTGGAAACCGCCATGAAACATTACGGATCTATTGAATCTCCACATTCATGTTGCGAATACGAGCAAGCAATGTGTCACGCCCAACTTGTTTGGCAGTTACTTACATAGTTTATTTTGTTTTATTTATTTTTCATTTGGGTCATAAGTGGTGAATATTTTCAATGTCAGTGGAGTCGCACTCAAACACTATTCTAATATAATGTTAAATCGAATGATTTAGTTTATAGTTTCGTAACAAACATAGAATGCTAGGTTATTGAAATTTAGATTGACAATAAACATTTTGAAATTTTTCAGTTTGTAGTCCTCGCCGCTTTCGTGGCCGTCGCCAAGGGTGGAGCCATCGGCGCCCCAGCTGTTTTGGCTCCTGGTGCCAGGTTGGCCTCTCCTTACGGTTATGCTGCTGCCGCCCCCATCGGCTATGCTGCTCATGCCGCCCCCATCGGCTATGCTGCCCATGCCGCCCCCCTCGCATACGCTGCCGCCCCCGCTATTGCCAAGACCGTCGTCGCTGACGAGTACGACCCCCATCCCCAGTACAGCTACGCCTACGACATCCAGGACGCTCTTACCGGAGACTCCAAATCCCAGCACGAATCCCGTGACGGAGACGTCGTCCAGGGCCAGTACTCCCTCGTTGAGCCTGATGGTTCCGTCAGGACCGTCGACTACACCGCTGATCCCGTCAACGGATTCAACGCCGTCGTCAGCAAATCTGGAGCTGCCGTAGTTAAGGCTGCCCCCGTCGTCGCTAAGGTCGCCGCTCCCGTTGCTTACGCTGCAGCCCCCGCCATCCACGCTGCTCCCCTCGGCTACGCTCGTGCTGCCTACGCTGCTCCCCTCGGCTACGCTCGTTCTGCTTACGCCGCCCCCCTCGCTCACGCCGCATATGCTGCCCCAGCTATCTACCACCACTAAGTCCTCAATTTTAGCTTTTAAAGTGTAAATAGTAATTTATACAAAAAATATATAAAATTTAAAAACCTCACAATACTTTTTTTCCTTATAAGTCTCATATATTGGTAACCCATTCACCCACTTTTTTTAACGGAATATTTCGACAGCAGAAAGAAGTAATTTTCTGTACTAAAATGATAAGGTCATTCAAAATAATCAATTAGTAATTTATGAATTAGTTGAATGGTAAAATAAGATTTACGTAAACAAACTCAATCATTCTAGAATTTTTCAAACTCTGCGCATCTTTTTGAATCAATTGAGCTTTTATGTTCTTTCTGTCACCGCCAGATCCAGTTAGAGATCCTTACACACACATTGTTGACGTTGTTTATCTCTTGTCGGGGTTCAAGCATTATCGTTCATGGAGCGGTCTTAATGTTGACCTCTCCTGTTTCATTCAAACGCACCAGTCGTCAGCTGTTGACCTCTTTGTTCCAAGAAAAATCGGTGAAATTCGGTTAAAATTCTTATTAATGTTTAAAAGTTGTTGGCCTTTCTAGCAACTTTTTCTGTCAATTTTTTGTATGTTCGGGTTTTTTATTATGAATAGCGCATGAACTCTCTCTCTCTCTCTCTCTCTCTCTCTCTCTCTCTCTCTCTCTCTCTCTCTCTCTCTCTCTCTCTCTCTCTCTCTCTCTCTCTCACACACACACACACACACACACACACACTCACTCTCCCTCTCTCCCTTTCTCTCTTTTCTCCCTATCTAATATTGTCTGTCTTTGTTAATGGTATTAACATGGAATCATGTTTTAGCGATGGATCCCCCGCCGAAAAGTGAGACTATAAAGTGAGATGAAAGTAGCGCCAATAATTGTGATGATTTCCGCTTACAACCGAGTCGTTGCTAGGGATATGATACTTCGTCGTTTTTCATCCCACAAAATTCGTTGACCATTCGTTCGAAAGCTCTCGATTTATCCAACCATACTGTATTAACTACTGCGAAGTGCGTGGCCAACAAGCTGAGTTATGAGCATGGTTATATGAATAATTGTTTACACACAGGTGATCATTCTCAATTATTGATATTGCGAACATGATTGCAACCGCTTTTTAATTTCTGATGATTTCATTGAGCTGGTGTTTCGATTATGTGATTCATAGCAGGTGATCCGAATATTGCGAGAACGGTTTGATTTGTGAAGCGGTGGTTAAATCATTTTAATAGGTAATTTCTATACTTTACACTATAGGAAGCTATAATTTCGTATGTACCCTCTTTAGCCTCTTTCTATAATAAAGTGAATGTTTACTCGCGAGTTTCTATTAGGAGATCATCATCTCACAAGAGCTCAATCGTCGTGATCATTTCTATAATAAAGTGAGAGCGAGGAGCTAAAACATGATTCCATGTTTTTTACATTTTAGCAGTCGGGCTCAAAGTAATAACATCCGGGGGGGTCAAGGGGCGGAGCCCCTTGCGAGGCCCGAAGGGCCGAGTTTATTACCAAATATTCAAATAAAAATAAAATAAGATAAATAAAATACATCAAAACTTCGTAAATTTGGCTCTGTCCGTGTAAAATAAAATTAAATAAGCCGGAAGTCAAAAAGTATGAAACTGAGCTAACTCAGCCGTTCTCAACATCACCGCAGTAGGCCATCGTTACCCGTCAGTTTCAGATTGGCTAAGGCGGCTTTCACACTGGTTAGAAACGAAACATCAGGCCAGTAGACACACGACTTGAAACATAAGTCAAGTCCTTTCACACACAAGAGACTCGTGCTTTTTGCAGTTAGTTATTTACCCTCATAAAAATCTCGCAAAGATCCATGTACCGGTCGTGGAGTAACATAGGTACTCCCTACTGGCCTGGGTGTCTGTTTGCTCGCAAGTGGGAACCACTTCTTATAGATTGTCTATAAGCTGGAGAACTTGTCTTTTGAATTTTCTTCTTTTTTTTGGCTGGGCTGAAGCCAGCAATATCAGGTAAAATGCTTTTAAAGAATTCCGAATCCGTATTACTTTCTTTCTTATTTGTTTGTTAGCCAAATATTCAGTAACTGCCTTCTCCATTGCATCACTGTCTTTGGCTGTGCTTGTTTTACGCTGTACTCCTCTTACCGTTGATGAACTTCCATCTGCAGATGAGTGTGTGTATGGGTCATTGATTTCCACAGTTGCTGTCCCAGATACCTGCCGACTAGAGACGCATGTTTTGAGAGCCTGGAACCCAGGGACGCCTGCCATTGCAGATATAGCATTTCCAAGCCAAATGAAACCTCTTCCAAGTCAAATGAAACCTTTTCCAAACCAAATGAAACCTTTTCCATATCAAATGAAACCTTTTCCAAACGGAATGAAACCTTTTCCGAACCAAATGAAACCTTTTCCGAACCAAATGAAACTTTTTCCAAATCAAATGAAACCTATTGAGAAAATGAGTGAACTGAGGTACCTAGATAGGGAGGTACCCTGCAAGTTGCAGGTAGATGCAATTGTACCGATCATAGAAAGACGTTGACAAAATAAAAATTCGATGAATTTCAGGCATAGGATTACCGAAGTGGATCTCACCTTAGTAGAATAGGAAACAAGTAAGTTTGAGAAATTTCTGACTGTTGAATGTGAGTGGGTACCTACCTATCTAGGTACCTCAGTTCACTCATTTTCTCAATAAGTTTCATTTGGTTTGGAAAAAGTTTTATTTGATTTGGGAAAAGTTTCATTTGGTTTGGAAAAGGTTTCATTTGGTTTGGAAAAGGTTTCATTTGATATGTAAAAGGTTTCATTTGGTTTGGAAAAGGTTTCCTTGGGTTTGGAAAAGGTTTCATTTCACTAGGAAAAGGTTTCGTTTGACTTATAAAAGGTTTCATTTGGGTTGGAAATGCTATAATACTAACCCATAATGCCCTGAGACCTGCCCCGAATTCCAACCTGCCGGATCTCTTCTGACATGCAAGAAGACATGAAGCACGTGTCTCTTCAGTGTGAAAGCTCACATACATTTCAATGGGTTAGATTCGGAAGAAGCGTGTCGCCTGTCTACTGGTCTGATGTCTCGTGTCTAACCAGTCTGAAATCTGCCTGACTGCTCTGAGTCGCCACACACTAGAGTTAAGAAGTGCTCACGGTTTTAAATATAATGAGGGTAAAATTATTGGTGGAAAGGTTTGGTAGTAAGCTGAGACTCCTCCTATTGAAATAAAGAAAAAATCTAGTAGGTTGAATATCCTAACATACAGGATGAATTCAAGCTGATTGACCATAAATATAATCACCTGTTGTAGTGCGTCAGTTTATATATTCAATGTAATTACTTTTGATATAGTACTGCATTTCCCACTTGATTGATATATTGTTGTACCTGTTAACCTAGTTGATTCGTTTAGTTTTATTGGTTGGTTTTTTTGTTTCTTGTTTCTTTGCTATGCTCCCACAGCGTCAGTTTGTTGTTGATGACCCCTTCCTCGCGACTGGATGGATGTTGTAATAGCCTAAATTTTTCTTCCACTTTTCCTAGTATTATGGAGAAGTTTAAATGTATTGTAAGTCAACCGTGATTAAACTTAGCTATTTTACTCGTTTTTGTACAAAAAGTTTGTTGAAGGTAAAAACCTAAATTTTCTGTATTATCCAATTTTCCTCCCATGTTAACCCACGGGATTTAGGGATGTTAGCCCAATTTGGCTATTGTTTTTTTCTACTTTTAACTATTTCCTTTGTAAGAATGTAGTTTATTCATTTTTATCGTTATCCTCCCAGAGCCATTCATTACGGTTATGCATTTGATGTGACAGTATAATCATATATTATGCTCATGGTTGAGTAAGGTGTATAGATACTTGTACTTTCCCTTCAGTTAGTATCTAGCGGTTGTTACCGTTGTGGCTTCTCGACTTTATTGATTGTTTTATTCTTTGTTTCTTACCTCTTTCTGTTAGTTGTTGTATCCTCCTTCTACTACATGTACTTTACCAGACACTATGCATTTTCCTGAACCATCCCCCCCCCCCCCCCCCCCTACCTCAATAGTTACTCTTTTAATTGGATGTTTTTGACCTTCATTGATGTTTCTAAAGGTATTTTTGTATTTTGATATCAATTAACCTCAATGTGGTTTTTATTTATTTATTTTTTTTTTTTTCTTCCTGTTTTTGACGTTTATGCCTGTTATTTGTTTGATTCTGGGATGCTCGGAGCTTGTTTTGTTTCTTTTGCTGAAGAGTATCAAAGATCTGTGCTAGCAGACCGAACAATTTCTTTAAATATAGGTGACGCTAGCTTACGAAAGAAGTAAATATTGAATATTTCTTCTATTCCCACACCCTTGCAGGGATATAACCGCAGATTTTGCCATCGCATACGTGAGAAAACTGGATGGATTCGTGATCTTCCGTTGTGGAACGGTCATGGAACATTTTCTCGTGTGTTACATCACCCACTTTTCTCAAAATCCAATTTACTCGCTGAACTTGCTTCAACATTACAGGGATGTTCAGAAATCCTTCAGCTGGTCAGCGTTCCAGCTTCAAAGGTGATTGAATATTTCATCTTTTCGTGTTTGCCTATATGTGGTCAATCCTTGTGCCGGGCAAAACTAACGGTAGGTACCTAATCTAACTGATCCGATTAGTAGGTTCCTATAGGTTTCATCCACATCGAACCGATAAAGATAGAATAACACAAAATTAAGGGTTGAACCTGTGGATTCCATTACAACTAAATCAACTTTGTCCACTGTGCTTGCACAAATGTAAAATTCTTTATCAGTTACAAATAACTAACCCTATTCAGCAAAATTAATTGAAATTTTCAAAAATTTTGTCATGGCTTAACTACATTTAAAAACTTTACTGCAACTGAATATTTCATCGTCGTCGGATATTTGTTGTGACGTCCACTAACGCACAAACATAAATTCGATGCCGGAGTTGACGCTAGTATTTTTTGGAATACATTAAAGAATTTATCAGGGTTTAGCATCCCACATAGGAAGACCGATTAGGTATTTATAAGCTCAACAATTAGGAGGTAGATATTCAGACAAACCTAGCCGATTCACAATAACTTTGGAACCTTCACTGATCACCCTACTTGGCAGAAATTGTTTAATTATGCATTTCAGATTAAACAATACCGAATTCCTCCAACAGCTGTGAGAGATAAAGATGAATTTTTATGTAGAGTGTTGTTCTGACTGTTTTTAGTAGTCAATTTTTTAGATAGTAAAATAAGGAACTCTGGAAACATATTGCAGACTGTAGGAAGTTCAATAAATGTTCTCAAGAAAACACGGTAGGTATCCGAAAAAGCTATGAGTGGTAAAATGTTTGTAGAAGCGAATACAATTGTATGGAATGTGGACATAAGGAGACGAAAGTTATAGATTTTATGTTTCGTATTTGTACAAATTAATATTTACACATATAAAAAGGTAGAGGAACTTAGTGGTGGTAG
Organism: Adelphocoris suturalis; assembly: GCA_030762985.1. Taxonomy (NCBI): domain Eukaryota; kingdom Metazoa; phylum Arthropoda; class Insecta; order Hemiptera; family Miridae; genus Adelphocoris; species Adelphocoris suturalis. Next base: position 17,367,143 of record CM061041.1, on the reverse strand, counting down.
AGAGCGGGGGCAGCATATGCAGCATGGGCGAGGGGAGCGGCGTAAGCAGAACGAGCGTAGCCGAGGGGGGCAGCGTAGGCGGAACGAGCGTAGCCGAGGGGAGCAGCGTGGATGGCGGGGGCAGCAGCGTAAGCAACGGGAGCGGCGACCTTAGCGACGACGGGGGCGGCCTTGACGACGGCAGCTCCGGATTTGTGGACGACGGCGTTGAATCCGTTGACGGGATCAGCGGTGTAGTCGACGGTCCTGACGGAACCATCAGGCTCAACGAGGGAGTACTGGCCCTGGACGACATCTCCGTCACGGGATTCGTGCTGGGATTTGGAGTCTCCGGTAAGAGCGTCCTGGATGTCGTAGGCGTAGCTGTACTGGGGATGGGGGTCGTATTCGTCAGCAACAACGGTCTTGGCAATAGCGGGGGCGGCAGCGTATGCGAGGGGGGCGGCATGGGCAGCATAGCCGAGGGGGGCGGCATGAGCAGCATAGCCGAGGGGAGCGGCATGAGCAGCATAGCCGAGGGGAGCGGCAGCAGCATAACCGTAAGGAGAGGCCAACCTGGCACCAGGAGCCAAAACAGCTGGGGCGCCGATGGCTCCAGCCTTGGCGACGGCCACGAAAGCGGCGAGGACTACAAACTGCAACGTTAAATAACAAAATGCAATAAATACTCCCTAATAAATATTTGGGATTGGATAGGTCAGATTGATATTTATGACTATAATAATTAACAACACCTAACTCTATAACTCCGTTGATGTATAGCAGGTGTAAGAAAAATGAAAGTTCCAGTCATGCAGCATGATCGTATGATCCAATTTTCGTAAATTACCGTATTGTATAAGTACTGTTAAATTGCTCTGAAATGTGAGCTTCTAGCCGGCAAGGAAATTGTTCGCTATTAATTTTATGGCAAAAACGTTCTCTAAAGAATAATCTCCTATTCAAAAAGAAATTTTTAAGTTTTAGCCTTTTTTGCAGTTTTTAAGCAAATTTTAATGAATTTTATTTACATTTTTCAGCATAATTTTGTAAATGAATTTTTGAAGATCCTATTTTATAGATAATCAACTTTATTTGGGCAATGTTCTTCCAAGAAATATAAATTTAACGATTATGAGCCATTTTCAGTGATTTTTTTTCCTAGTACATTTTGTAAAATTTGACCAATTTAATGTGCTGAAAACGTTTTGGCCAACAAACTCATCCTTTTGTTTTTGAAAGCTTGATTTTTTGGCGCAAGAATGGAATTTTTATATCAATCCTAAAATCAAAAATGAGGCAAAACTTTATTTTTCATGTCCATAAAAATCCACCGCATCTTCGCCAATGCTCCGTCTTAATGACGATACTGCTATAATCAAGGAGATACTATCAAAATTTTCCGTCGATTTTAATACTTGCGTTCGTAAAGTAGTCCGCATCGGTAAGGGAGATATCAATAAAGTTCGCCCCACCGTTGTCTCATTTGATGACCCGTCTACTGCACTGAAAATTATGGCTGAAAACCGTGCATCATCTTCTCCAGTGGCAATTTCACTTGATCGAACTCAAATGCAACGTACGTTTCTGCGTGACTTGCGAGCTGAACTTGATAAACGTACGATGGCAGGTGAACCAAATTTAACCATCCGTTACGTCAATGGTATTCCGCGGATCGTGTCACAATCCCCTCAAAAGATGTCTAACCGTTCGTCAAAAAACTACTAAGCAGCCTTACAATTTTCTATCAGAATGTCCGGGGTATCAACACCAAATTGAATTATTTCCGTTCGCAAGCTGCAACTTTTTCCTTCGATATGATTTTTCTCACTGAAACATGGCTTACTGCATCTGTCGAGTCTTCTGAGCTTGGTCTATCTCCACACTTCATTGTCTACAGGACTGATCGTTCTCGTTTAAACTCGTCAAAGCTGTGTGGAGGTGGTGTACTTTTGGGAGTGTCCAGGAGGATTAGCTCAGTGAAGTGGATAAATCACTTTAATAATATTGAACAACTATTTGTTTTGTTACCTGATTACAAATTAATTTTAGGCTGTATTTATTTTCCGGACTACTTGTCCGATACACATATTACTCAATTCTCCGAAGAGATTGAACGTATAACTCTTTTGAACCCCGATTATGAAATTTTTATTGTAGGCGATTTTAATTTACCTGGTTTGGTGTGGGATGTGAGGTCTAAGACAGTTGATAATGTTTCGGTTATGTCCGCTAAGGCAAGAGCTTTGATTGACTTAATTAATGGGTCAAATCTATATCAATTTAATTATATAAAAAATCCTCATGGGAATATTCTTGATCTATGTTTTTCCACTTTATCTGACATAAATTTAAAACCTGCTGAACCTATTGTTAAACTTGATCTACCTCATCCTGCTTTCGAATGTTGTATTTCTTGTCATGTTTCTGTAGAGGAAAATGTTTCTATACCCTCAAAATTTCGCTACAACTTCAAAAAAGCTAACTACTTGGAGATGAATAAGTTTTTTCTCAACATCGATTGGAACTTTTGTGTTTCCCTGCCTTTTGAAGACGCTATTAATAAATTCTATGAAATCCTCGAAAAAGCCATATCAATGTTTGTACCATTAGTTAGGGAAATAAATGCAGCCTTTCCGAAATGGTTTAGTGGTGAGCTGATCAAAATGGTCAAATTTAAAAATTTTGTACATGCTAGATTTAAAGAAACTAACTTGAATTCGTATTACGATATATATTCAGAACTACGGAGGAAATGTAAAGCTAAATCTTGCAGTCTGTACCAGGATTGGGTGAATAGTGTTCAAAATTCCCTTAAATCAGACATAAAAGAATTTTGGAATTATTTCAACTATTTGCACAAGAGCTCTGCCATGCCCAATTTAATGTATTATGGTACCACATCAGCTACTAAGCAGGAGGACATAGTTAACCTGTTTGCTAAACACTTTTCCTCAGTTTATGATCCTACTTCCAACTTGCTACTCGATGATGATACATCGTTTTCGACTTTTTCCCTTGGCTCACTTGTAATTGACAGGGACTTAATCTCTCGTGAAATGATGTCCTTGGAAATCAACAAAGGTATGGGTCCTGATGGCATTCCCCCAAGTTTACTCAAGTCTTGTAATGAAAGTATTTCTCTACCTTTATACTACCTATTCAACAGGTCCCTAAAACTTGGTATCTTCCCTTCTAAATGGAAAATGTCCTTTGTTACTCCCATTCCAAAGAAAGGTGATAACTCTAATGTCGAAGAGTATCGTCCTATTTGCACTATCTCTTGTATTCCGAAGATTTTGGAAAAGTTAGTCGTTAGTCAAATCAGACCTTTAATCAGTAGCTTCATCACTCCATATCAACATGGGTTTTTAAGTAAAAGATCTACGATAACTAATTTACTTTGCTTACAGCAATATATTTTATTCGCTTTTGAATTAGGGTACCAAGTTGACTGTGTCTATACAGATTTCTCCAAATGTTTTGACAAGGTCCCACACTCGCTAATGATCAGTAAAATGAAAGCTTTCGGCTTTTTCGGTGCTATGCTAAACTGGTTCTCCAGTTATCTTACCGATCGCTTCCAAATTGTTAAACTAAAATCTTCTTTTTCATATCCATTTGCTACCACATCCGGGGTTCCGCAGGGTTCCCATGTTGGTCCTTTTTGTTTTCTTATTTTTGTCAACGACATATCCTTGACTTTTCCTGAAAATGTTCATTTTTCGCTCTTTGCTGATGACTTAAAAATTTATTCAATAGTCAGATCCGAATCCGATTCTCACAATATTCAATTAGCCCTAGATTTATTGAATGGATGGTGCAACAGAAATAATTTGTTTCTCAATATTGATAAATGCGCTACAATCACGTTCAGCAGATCGCTTGCCCCATTGCATTTCGATTATTGCGTAGGTGGTGAGAGGTTGAGTCGTGTGACGTCAATCAAGGACTTAGGTGTGCTTTTTGATGCTCATTTAACATTCTTGCCTCACATTGACAATATTTGTGCTAAAGCAATGAAATCCCTGGGTTTTTTAAAGCGAAATACGCGAGACTTTAGCGACGTAAGTGCTTTAGTGGTCCTTTATAACGCATTTGTGAGGTCCATTCTGGAATATGGCGCTATTTTATGGGCTCCGTTTTATGCTAATGCTGCTGAGCGTATTGAGAGAGTGCAACGTCGATTTGCACGGTATGTTGCTTTTAAGCAGGGTGTAGAATTTTCAAATTTCAATTATAGGGATATTTTACAACAATGCAATCTTTCCACCCTGGAAAGTCGACGTCATACTGCAGATTGTTTATTTATTTTTAAGCTATTTCACAACAAAATTGATTGTCCCCATTTACTCCAAAAACTTAATTTTCATGTACCTCCCTACAGTACTAGAAGTAATGTTTTATTTTATAACCCTACATCACCAACGAATTACCTCCTCAACAGTCCGATTCGCAGGGCTCAAACAGCATTCAATCACATAAAGAGCGATAGTTTTGATTTATTTTTTGATTCGATAGTTGCACTTAAGCGGACTCTAAATTGATTTTTTCTTTTTCTTTGAATTATAGCTAATTGTTCTGTTATTTTTTTCTGTATATTGTTTTAAGATATAAATATAGTTTATTAGTTTTAGCTCTTCGAGTTTATCATCTGATTTTATGTTTTAAATATATTTCACGGTATGTAATTTACATTGTAATTGGGCACATGCCCGTGTATAATAAATAAAAAAAAAAAAAATAAAATAAATAAAAAAATAAAAAGTAGATAGGTCCCAATCGTCAAATTCGAAAGAAAATCGCAAGCGTTGTGTTTTTGTATGTTTCATAACTCTAGACGAAAAAAGTACAAGTAGTTTCTATCATATTTTCATAATTAAAATTTTAAATATTAGAATTCACTAGACTAAATTACTTTTTAACACTGGGATGAGCCGAAATCGTGATGCATTGATATAAATATAATATATAAAATTAATGATTTGCTGGCATTTATGGGCTGTTATGGGCGGATACATAGTCCTGAAGAACTAAACATCATAAGCCTCGTTCTTTCAAAGTCAAATACCTTACAAATTTGATTAATGCGTTTCATGGTATCACGAATTGTGTCAACAAAATTTGAGTATTTTTCAGGTGAGCGCATATTGGTTTCTATTTTCAAACAGATCAAACACTTTTTCGGATTAACTGACATTAGTACCATAGAAATGTATCGTAATTGCTTAGTTTTAATGTAAAATATAATGTTTAAGTGAATAGTAAAATATAATGTTTAAACTGATAAAGTATAGTAATTGAAATGAGTTATTAGGAAGGTAAAAGAATAAATATATTAATGTATAGATTTATGAATTCTCATGCAGAAGCATAACTTTGGGAATTGTTGAATGATTAATTGCATTAGCAATTGAGGAGCTGACATGGGAAAGCAGTTAAGTCAAAAAATCGAAAGACAATTTTTTTCAAGTAAACAGTCACGCCAACGGCGTGGGAAAAGCTTTTGGTCCTCCATCCTTGCTAGATCGCACCGTGAATAAATGTGTGACCTTTGAATGGAGAATAGATTATGTCCAACAAATCTGATAAGAGTTCAGAGGGAGTTCCTATGAAATTTGATTTTTGGACTTGACTGCTTTACCATGTCAGCTCCTCAATTATTTTCCTACGAGTAAAAGTAGATTTAGTGATAGGGCCGCTTTTGCGCAATAGCGGTGAGTCATATTGCATTGAATTTCATAGGATTATTGAAGGCCTAACTCGTGGTGATCCCCGTAAATTTCAATATGATATAAGATTGTTACAAGAATGCATGTTACATGAATTCAATGATTACACACCCCCAGTGGCTTTTTTGATCTGGAAATTATGAAATTCAAAGATAATCATTTGGCCATCCTTCAGACATCCTCAAACGTTGTGCAAAATCCAAACATTTGGTCGACAGAAATTGAGGAGTCTACTGGACCCATATGACCTGAGGAAATGTAAACTAATTTAAAAGATGCAAATTGTGGATTATGATGCGTGAGAGGCGAGTTCAGACACACAACCGGGAACGGGACGGACATTGGTTAGGGAGTTATAAATCGTAAAACGTTTAGAGCGAACAAAATTTTCAAAAACAACATTTTTTGGTAGATTTTGGATGAAGATAAAAACACATAGCTTCCTCGTTATCGCACCCTGAATATACAGATAGAAAATGAAATTTTTCAATCTTCAAATATTCCGCGGGCACCTCTTTGGATTTTGAGCAAAATCTTCAATTAGGCAATAAGAAAATAATATTTGATACATGCCATGATTGTACATTCTCGAAAACTACCAGTGACTCTGATCGATTGAGTTCATTGGGGACAATCTAGAGTCTAAGCCGTTCAATTCCTGTAAATTTTGTCAAAATGGAATGAAAACTATGGATTTTATGCTTTACAAGGATTTGAGGTTCGCGCATGCAAAGCTGTTGCTATTGATAGATCGTAATGAAATTCATGTGAGGTACCAAATCAAATCGGCATTTCCCAACGACCAGCCGAATTCACAATGGGACCTTAAAATAATGAGGTTCGATAGATTTTACCTATTTGCGTGTGCGCCCATTATTTTCTGAGAGAGGACATTTATTGGGGACCATTCCCAGCCTAGCCGGCCTAATGCTAGAAAATTTCATAGAAATTGAAGAAATACTGTGGATATTTTGTTTGTTGCAAGATTTTCCATCCGCGCATGCGCAATACCTAATAACGATGCTGTCATAATGAAATTGATATGGGGTGATTAATTTTTTGTTTTTTTTACCACCATCCAAATTTTAACAAGATCGGGAGTTCGGACGACTAAAACGCGCAAAAAAAGTAAGCTTGATGGAATTTCCGTGTACACATGCGCAGAGTGAAGTGTACATTTTCATTGATACGGGACCGTCTACAGCCTAACTTGCACATTCCCTGAAGATTAGGAATCAAAATAAGATGGACAATTTTGAAGTTATGCTTGTTGCAAGGATTTTGAATTCGCGCATGCGCAGTAGAGAGTAATGATGCAATCCTGATCAAATCGGTGTGGAGTGATTGAATCGTCTTTATTTAACTATCCTCCGAATTTGAACAAAATTTGACGACTGAAATGAGAAAAAAGAATGCTTAATGAAATTCACGTTTGCGCATGCGTTTAAAGTGAAGTATTGATTTATGTGCGAAATTGATAGGGGTTGATTAGGCACCATCCAAATTTGAACTAGATCAGGAGATCGGACGACGAAAACTAATTGAAATCAATTTCAAAGTAAAGTACACATTTTCATGAAATGAAATTGATATGAGGCCATCTACAGCCTAACTCGCACATTCTCCGAAGATTAGGAATCAAAATACGATGGTATCTGTTGAAGTTATGCTTGTTGCAAGGATTTTGAATTTGTGCATGCGCAGCAGATGGAATGATGCAATCCTGATCAAACTGGTATAGCTGACTAAATCGTCTTTTCCAAAGTATCCTCCGAATTTGAACAAGATCGGACGACAGGAATGAGAGAAAATAATGGTTCAATGAAATTCACATTTGAGCATGCGTTGTGTGAAGTATTGTTTTGTGTGCAATGAAATTGATAGGGGTCTATCTACCGTCTAATTCGCAAATTCCTTGAAAATTTCATTAAAGTCGGAAGAAAACTGTAAATGTTATGCGTTTTGCAAGGAGTTGCGTGCACATGGGCAGAAACACACACAAAAACGGATCCAAAACTGTTCAGAATGGTCTAAAATATGTTGGCTTCAAGGAATACATTCCAGGGTTGTTTGAGAGTGAGAAATAGGTTAGCATTTTACCTAATGATAAGTCATAGCTCCCATAATTTGCATATTTTATTAATTTTAAAAGTAAAAATAACCCCTCCCCCCCTCCCCTCAACAACATGCTAAAAGTTACAGCAGCAACCAGTATAAAGCAGCAACAAGAGAATGGGTCCCCCTAATCATTGAAATAAATAAAAAAGACCTATATTGAGACTAAAAAATTAGAAGATACACTCAAATTGCCTGATGGAAATTGTACCAACTAAACGACCCTCATATAAAAAATAAGCTCTGATGGGACCATTAAGGCGAAAGCGCTAAGCAACAATAAATAAATACACTGCAAAGGAAATGGCACATGAGCTTCCTCGTGACCTTCACAGTACGTCACCATTAAATTCCAGAAAACTAGAAACGACCGGTTCTGGCATCAGGGAATTAATAAGGTGGGAAATTGGAAGCTGAATGGTACATATAATAAATGAAATCAATAAGGAAAATTTTGATTTTAATATGGGACCATCCAGGACTTTTGCGCATGCGCCTAGCATACCGCTGCTGATTATCGCAAAGAATGTGATACGGGACCTCAAGAAACCTTGCCCGCATTATCCCTGAAAATCTGACCGAAATCCGTTCAAAATTGCCTGAGTTATGACCGAAACAAGAAAATTTTGTTTGCTCCTGTTCAGAGGCTACCGTTGATTCGATCATGACGGAACTGATAGGGGACCATGTAGAGCTATACCCGCACGATCCCTAAACATTTGAAGAAAATCGCATCACAATTGTGGAAATTACATCTGTTGCAAGGACCGTAACAAGAATATTTTGTTCACGCATGCGCAGAGCGTACCGCAAATGCAATTATGATGATTGTCTTATGGGACCTCAAGGGACCTTACCCACATCATCCCTGAAAATCTGACCGAAATCCGTTCACCATTGACCGAGTTATGACCGTCACAAGGAATGCACGTTAGCGCCTGCGCAGAAGCTACCGTTGATTCGATCATGATGAAGTTAATAGGGGACCATGTAAAGCTTAACCCGCACGATCCCTGAAAATTTGGTTAAAATCGGATCAAAATTGTGGAAGTTATGGCTGTTACAAGGAAATGTGGACGGACAGACAGACAGACACGGAACCAAGTTTGTTCAGGAGGCTCTGAAAAGCAAAATGCGAGTGGAAATTTTGATTTTGGAGCAAAAATTTTTTTTTCATTTCGAAAGTGAAGAAAACTGCCTTGCAGTCTCGGAAGCAATACGAGAAGATAACCTATTTCTCACCCTCAAGCAACCCTAGAATGGTCTAAAACGTAAAATGCAAGTGGAAATGTTGATTTTGTAGACGAACAATTTATTGTTCATCTCCCGAAACTGAAAACAATGCATCCGCTACCTACACCTAAAAGACTCGGAAGCATAAGTATGGTAGGAAGGAGGGTACACTCGCGAATTCTTGAATTTGAAACACTGAACTGAAAATTCCGGCAGTAATGTGAGTATGAGCGGAAGATTGATAATAAGAAAAAAAATCGCAGGCGTACCTTGAAAGCCATGTTCACGGGTAGAATGAAACTCTTGAGGGCGGTGGGTGGCTTTTATACCTCAGAAATCGCGAGGTCCGGCACAGCTGCCCCTTCTCTGCTCAACGTAATTACACCCTACGCGGCCACAGCCCTCTGGTATTTCCAGCTTCAAGCCCCGAAAAACGTCAACTTGTGAAGTCCCGACTAAGGGTAGATGTAATGGCGATAATTGATAATGAGGTTTAAACGGTTATTTAAGTGCGTTCCCTCCGGGAAGGTGAATTGATGAAGCTTCTTGTTGTGGTGTGCAGCTGATGATCTCGTCATAAAAGTCCCTTGACTGCTTCCTCACAACATATTATCGTATCCAATATAACTTCAAAAGGTTTCTGCCAGCTGGGATTCCAGTATCGTGCTTCGCGTGGCTTTAGAAGTTGACCTCCTTGAAGATCACTTGGAATTAGTATGTAAGTATGTTTACATACATATGTTACATGCTATGTAGTATTAGTATGTTTACATAGTTAGTAACCATACCTTTGTATCTTGATGGAAATGAATATAGGTAATTAAAAAAAAAAAAAAAAAAACAAATTTCACCTTAGTATTTGGAAGCTTTCTTACACTTTTGCATATCCGCTCGTTACAAGGCCCTACAACTGTACGTGGATATCAGACGCCGCCTAATGCAAATTGAAGAGAGCATTGGCGGACATATTGGGGTCAACTTCACGCGCCCTTTTTGAATTGTAAGGCTAGCTAGTTTGTGTATAAGTGTTCGTAAAAAACATATTTTGTATTATCTTGATGAAAACTAGTCTAAAATCATTAAAAACGTCAATTATTATGATGGCAACGCAGTTTGTGAATGAATTTTATGCAATATTTTCAACAGAGACAAACTGTGGGAGCTGCTTGTCTTTGGAATATCTAACCAAATATGACGATTTACAAACTTATTTAGGCCACAATTCTCGTCCGATTTTCGTGATTCTTTTTTTGTTCAACTATGAATCTGGTCTAGTTTTGGATCTTATAACAGGAATTTCAAATTTGATTATGAAAAAGGGTGAATGGATAGGGTAACAGTAAAATATCATGATGTTTCAACTAATATCGTCAGATGTATGTGATTCATTTTTGTTCAACTAAGAATTTTGTCTAGTTTTGGAAGGTGTATTAAAAGTTTCAAATTTCATTATGGACGAGGAAGATTGAAGGAGGTAATAGTAATGAATCATGATGTTTTAACTATTCAAGTCAGATTTTCGAGATCATTTTTTAAATTCGATTATAAATTCGGTCTAGGTTATAAAAATATGTCAGGAGCTTCAAATTTCATACTGGACGTTTTATTATTTGAATTTGCTGTCGGTGGAGGGAGTTAATTGGGGGGGGGGGGGGGGGGGTTGAGAAGTCATGATATATATATATTTTTTTTTTCCTCTTATTTTAACTCTCAACAAATATATATAAAATCCATTCCTAGGGACGTCCTTGTAATGCATGCATTACTTACCAATATGATTTCATGTAGTTTTGCGTAGTGGCGATATTGTACTTTTCATACCGTACTTATAATAGTTAGGGCATAAGTTAGTTAGGTATTTTAAAGTGAAAGATCCTTCCATTATTCAAAAGCAATTATCTCAGAACCATTCTTCCAAAGTAACAGAAGAATCGCTCTGCATTTCAATATTGAGACAATATCTTGTACATAAGACACAGTTTTACAAACACCATGGGTTCACCTAGATGGGGCAAGGAGTATGATCAGAGGAGCTGAACAATTAAATAAGTAAATGAATAACTACATCATGGCACTTTCTATGTTATTATATTATTTTCATTTTACATACAATTTCATACAATTCTGTCAATACAATACAATATACAACAGTACAATACAATGTCAATACAAAAAACAATTTCATACAAATCTCTCAATTTCTTGTTTAAAGGAAATCTGTGGAAAAAACAAAACGAGTTAAGATTAATTTGAAACTTTGTAGCTCATGCATATTGATAAGTTAGTAAAAAGAAAATTATTACCAACTACGATAGGTACTGCGTTACCACATCAAGAGGCCTACAACAGACCAAAATAATCTTTAGGAAATCGTGGAAATCTATACTTACGTTATGAGAGTGTGCAGTCTTCAGTTTTGCGATTTATGCAGTTAATTGCCGCACACACTTTAACTATTGTGCATTATCAAAGAAATTTCATGAGTAGATAAACTATAATACAATCTTCATTGCACATAAATAAACGATGTTGCCCCCAATATGGCCGACTACAGACCGTTCAATTTGCAACGCGACACTAGCGCTACGAGTGGGTCTAGTTTACTATTACAATGTCTTTGGCTCGTTAAAGCGAGTTCAGTAGGTATATGTTTTTAAAAGTCTGTCATATACCATGATCGGATAGACGCATTTTTGTAAATTACCGAACTGTATAATGTTGAACTATTTGGAAATTTGAGCTTTTTGAGTGCAAAATTTTAACTATTTGTAAAAAAACGTATTCCAAATACTCGTAATATTCTGCTATTCAAAAAGATATTTTGGATTTTTAGCTTTTTTGCAGTTGTTATAGATTGTTTTAGCAAATAATAATGAAATTCAATTAAATTTTTCATCGTACATAAATTTTTCAATGCTCTCTTTTATCGTCAATAAACTTTATTTCGGCAAATTCTGCTACAAAAATATAAATTTAATAATTTACTACTGTTTTTAGCCATTTCTAGTGATTCGTTGATCTTGTTGTGGTGTGCAGCTGATGGTCTCGTCGTAAAAGTCCTCAGACTGCTTCCTCACAACATATTATCATATCCAACGTAACTTCAAAAGGTTTCTGCCAGTTGGGATTCCAGTATCGTGCTTCGCGTGCCTTTAGAAGTGAACCTCCTTGAAGATCACTTGGAATTAGTATGTAAGTATGTTTACATATTATGTTTACATACATATGTTACATGCTATGTGGTATTAGTATGTTTACATAGTTAGTAACCATACCTTTATATCTTGATGGAAATAAATATAATTAAAAAAAAAAAAAAATTTCACCTTAGTAGTTTGGAAGCTTTCTTACACTTTTGCCTATCCGCTCGTTAAAGCGAGTTCAGCATAATGTTTTTAAAAGTCTGTCATATAACATGATCGTATAGACGCATTTTTGTAAATTACCAAACTGTATTATGTTGAACTATTTGGAAATTTGAGCTTTTTGAGTGCAAAATTTCAACTATTTGGCAAAAAACGTATTCCAAACACTCGTAATATTTTGCTATTCAAAAAGAAATTTTGGATTTTTAGCATTTTTGCAATTTTTATAGATTGTTTTAGCAAATATTAATGAAATTCAATTAAATTTTTCAGCATACATAAATTTTTCAAAGGATTCGTTCGGTATTGCGAACAGTTTGTTGGAAGGGCGTCACAGCTCGTCTCTCATTGATGCGCGTAGCAGGAGTGGCCGAAGCGTAAATTGAAATAGGTAATGCGTTGAATTTAGAATGATCATTTCATGTGTCCAGCAATGAGCAGTACCTATGCTTCTCCCGTCCGTTTCCAGGTAGCGCGTTAGATGGTATCCCAGGTAGGCTTCATAGTGGGCAGACAAATTTAAAAAAAAAAGTACTCTGTCATACAGCATGACTAATAGAGAGAATTTTCAAAGAAAATTTGTGGATAACATTAAATTGGGCACTTACATTCTGAACTTTCATTCGTTCCTTCATTCTGATCAGGCCAACCATGTCCCGTATAAAGCTAAGGGGACAGCCGTGTGGCGCGATCACAAAGAACATTTTAGAGGACGCAACCAAACTCGAAAAGTTGATCAATTATGGGCATTTTTCACCTAAAAATCAAATTTTCTCACTAAAAAATACTTCGACTGTGACACCCCAATATACCCTTTTGTGAAAAAACCGATGTTTTGGCATTTTTTGGGCCATTAAATCGTAAATTTGACTTTGAAAATCTGGAGTGATCGGGCGCTTTTGCCCTAATGGGCCTCATCTGGGAGCTATAATATATAGAGACAACAGGCATGTTGTAATTCCTATGATAATTTTATGGTAGGTTCTAGTTTAAATAGTTTGATAGTTATGACGTAGTTATATAGTTATTATATACCTATTAGTTAAGTTATAGCATAATTACTTGGAAGTAAACATAGTAGAAATCAGTCACCAAAGGAGGGAAAGTAAGTTGACTATCCCAAAATACTGTCCCATCTTTGGCGACTGATTTCTACTATGTTTACTTCCAAGTAATTATGCTATAACTTAACTAATAGGTATATAATAACTATATAACTACGTCATAACTATCAAACTATTTAAACTAGAACCTACCATAAAATTATCATAGGAATTACAACATGCCTGTTGTCTCTATACATATATTATAGCTCCCTGATGAGGCCCATTAGGGCGAAAGCGCTCGGAGTGACGAATAAATGATGAGAATAGCAGCCTAAATTTCACTCGTCCCCTCACAACCCCCTTCACCATAAACTTTGCAATCTTAAGCGGTCCAAAACCGCAGTTCATTAGCGAATTTTCAAAGAAAAAATTAGCTATTTAGATGGCTCAAATGGCTATTTTAAAAGTGGGTTTGAAGGGTTAGGGACACCCCATAAATCCGTTTCATACATCAAAGAACACAATGCTGGATTTTGACGTCCTATGTATCGGAGGACGTCTCAATATTCTAACCCGCATTATTAATAACTTATCAAATTAACGACAAGACGTAAGCTTGTAGAACTTTATTTGAGAATAGACTCAAATTGGTAGAACCGGAAGGCTAATGACGCAGTTAGGGGCGTCATCCCTTCCCTTTGCTGCAACACTCAACCCCATACCACGAGGGTCCCAAGCAAGCCAGTTTAGTTCGCTCTTAAACATCCTTCTGACTAGAAGACATAAAAAACATTTATCTATTCCCAAAAAAATGAGTGTTATTCTAAAACCCATTCTCTGATATTTATAGTTTTATTATAACTGATGTACGTATATATTTATTTATTTGTACCGGACGATAACTCCCTTTGAAAACGTCGTAATAATTAGTTCCATTGCAAAAAACAGAAGAAAGGTCAAGTTTGTTGGCCAGCCCGATCACTCCAGAATTTCAGACTCAAATTTACAATTTAATGGCCAAAAAAATGCCAAAACATCGTTTTTTTTTACAAAAGAGTATATAGGGGTGTCACAGTCGAAGTATTTTTTAGTGCTGAGTGGATTGCGACCACTCCCAGATATATAAAATTCATAAATTAGTGAGGAAATTTGATTTTTAGGTGGAAAATACCCAAAATTGACCAAATTCTCGAGTTCGGCTGCGTCCTCTAAAATTTTCTTTGTGATCCCGTCACACGGCTGTTCCCTGAGTTTTATTCGGGACATGGTTGGCCTGATCAGAATGGAAGAATGAATGATCAGAATGTATGTGCCTAATTTAATGTTATCCACAACTTTTCTTTGACAATTCGCTCTATTAGTCATGCTGCATGATAGAGTACGTTTTTAAAATTTGTGTGCCCACCGTGCAGCCTACCGGGGATATCATTTAACGCGCTACCTGGAAAGTGAAGGGACGGGAGAAGCATATAGCTGTACTGCTCATTGCTGGACACAGGAAATGATCGTTCTAAATTCAACGCATTAGGGTGGTGAGTCCAGTGTTTGACACCTTAAGAGGCATTTTGACTTTGACAAGCATCCTCTCACAACCCCCTCACAACCCCCTTCACCATAAACATGGAAAGGCTACCAACCACAATGATTGATTGCAAAGTTTGTAACTTTCTCCGCTTGATAATGAGAAATTTTTTCCACAGAGATAGGTTCTAACTTGGCCCATTTCCTTATTGGTGGTTGTTAATCTTATCTGGGCTAAAATCCTCTCTCTGTGAATGTTCCGAGTTAACCCGAGATATTTCTGTCTGCCGTCGAATTCCACGTTCAATAAGTCTTAGTTGAGTAAACAAATGAATAAATATGAGCGACTGCATTTGAAAATGCCCTTGATCGCCTCAAATGTCGGCTTTTCGGAACCGCTTACATTCTATTCTGCGGGAGATCACAATCTCGGGGCCGATTAGGGCTCCTACTCCACTTACCGACGCACTTCCTCTCGTAACTTGCGAGAAAAGGGTTTTTGTATTAACCAAACATCGGAGACCCCTAATGATAGGAGGGCCCCGGGGCGGTGAACGTGGTCTTCCCGTCCTTGACCTCCCCAGCTGGCTCATTGTGCTTCAGCTATGAGCCTCGTATGAGATGAATGGAGGCGGGCTCGGCTGTTTTGGGTTATTGTACCTTCCATCGCACCCCGCTCCCCTTCAAGGCCGGCACAGCTTCGAATGGACCTAAATAAGGTGAACTATTCGAGCGAGACGGTGCTTTTGCCCCAAGAAAAAAACTATGTGAAATTAAAGTTCAAGGGCTCTTAGTGTTCTCGAAAGTGTACGAGCACGTATTTAGCTATTATTTAGGTCCTCAATTTCCAACCCAGTTCATGTGGGTCACACCGATAAGGGCGTGGTTGCCGCCTTTCTCGAATTTGAAGTTCTGAATACCATTCAGAAACTATTGTTTCCAGAAACTATAGTTCCAGTCATGCAGCATGATTGTATGAGCGAATTTCTTCAAATTCTAGATTCCTTGTCGACGTGTCTCCCGTGCGTTTCTACAAATCCATTTCCTTAGTTTGAAATTCTCTCGGAGCAGAGGATCTTACTGATTCAGCAAAGTTTCGAAAGGTTTTGCAAGAATCATCAGAAATAAAAAAGTTCCAGTTATGCAGCATTGTCCTATGAGCGAATTTCCTTAAATTCTAGTTTCCTTGTCGACGTTTTTCCCGTGCTGTTTTTACAGATCCATTTCCTTAGCTTGAAATTCTCTCGGAGTAGGGGGTCTTAGTGATTCAGCAAAGTTTCGTAAGGTATCGCAAGAATCATCAGAAATGAAAAAGTTTCAGTCATGCAGAATGATCGTATGAGCGAAGGATCCATACACTAACAACAAAATACGTAGATTGCGATATCAACCTATCAAGAGAGAAATTTCGTCGATTCAGGTTAGACTGTGAAGGAGTGAGTACAGTGAAAAAAAGGGAAAAGAACGGGGAATAAAGGACAAGGAACGGGAAAGAAAGGTCATAAAGGGATATTTCTTATGATATTAGGGCCTTGCCTAAAGCAGTGTTTCCACTTTTCTAAAGACCGTAGAATGAAATTTACGTCATGAGTGGTTTCTGCTAGAGGAGTTTCGGTTAATTCCATAAGCCAAACGGATTCTCTTCTGGTCATTCCTTGGTTCAAGGAGGGGAACCACTTCTAGTTTCATGCCTTCTTTTACTCTGTGATATCTTCCCTACCATCCATGCTAAGAGTTCTCTTTGCTGTGGAAAACTACAACCACCTTTACAGTTGATCATGGTTCAGCCAGTAGTAGAATCCTATTTATTCTGCTTTTTTAATTGTAAAATGTAATATTTCTCTGATACAATCCCAGTTCTTAGACTATGCACGTCTTACCTTTGAATAAGGATAGGTAGATTACATGTTCAAAAACAGCACCTGGCGCTTGATCCTGATGGAATAACGAAAATTTGGGACTTAAAATAAGTTTCCTTTACAGTTTATTCCACATTGTCGTTTGTACATGTTGTGATTTTACTTACATTATTGGAACTCGGAAGCAATGTTTCCCTCCGGGTCAAACACTGTGGCGAATTTGCAATCAACATCCTCTACAGATCGTAATTATGAAGAGAGGGTGTTCATTAAAAGTTTGGAGAGAGACACCTCTCACTTGAACACTTGAAATTAACACAAGTTGCAGAAAACGGGAAGGGAACTTGTAAATTCAACCCTGAAATTTATAGCAAACACGAATGGATCACTGGGTACCCTAGAAAGAATGCTCTATTTTGTTTTCCTAGCTTGATATTAGGTGGAGATGGGTTGTGGACTTAGGATGGTGTGACTGATATAAAACATCTGACAGGTCGGATTAAATCTCACGAATCTAATAAAGAAACATCTCAATTACATCACAGAATTAGCTTTGATTGGCTGAGCTAACATAGCTATTCAGTTAGATTCAGCTCATCAACTTGCCATCAAGAAACACAATGAGCCAGTTGACAGAAATCGATGTATACTTTTTGAAATTATAGATTACATCAAGTTTCGTGGTCTTTATGAGGTAGGAGTAAGAGGCCACAATGAGAGGGAAAGTGCATTGAACCGAGGAATTTTTCTGGGCTTAGTAACAAAATCAGCCAAAACTGACGACATTTTGAGGTCACATTGGGAAAGAGCTACAGTGTTCAAAGGCACCTCCGAACCCATACAGAATGAGTAACGAAAATATCTCAAATCAATATTTTCAGTAGGTTATTGATCATTCTGGATATGTTGCATTAAAGAAAAAGGTTATACATAAGTGAGTGGTAGTTGTGGGGTTAGACAACATTTCTATAGACTTTTGAAATATCCGATTTTTAATTGACGTCTGACCTCACACTTCTATTATTTTATCGTAATTTAATTTGAGTTCTTTAATAGTTAATCCTTCAGAATTATTTCTCCTAAGCAGTTCACTAGTGCGATACAATCGAAGCCTTGATAATTTTTAAAACTTTTAATAATAATACAGTCCATTCTAAAATTTTACTAGTTATGGATTTTTGCCTTGTCCTTCGTAGGTTTAGGTGTTTGAGGGTAGAGAATTTTTCATAGGCTTCTCAAATAATGTGGTTCATTAGTTAGCCGAGCGCCTTCGCCGTCTTGTGGCCTCATCAGAGCTTATTATTGATCGAGACAGCTAATCTACAAGGGTCATAAATAAGAGGTTCAACCTGCAGACAATGTGTGTTGCTCCACACAAATTTTTACATCTACTTCGTTTTAACATAATTGACGTAAACAACACCTCCAAATATAACAGGTTACCACTGAGATGTTGAAGAGGACCCAAAAAGCCTATATTAAAACATGAACCAATCAAAATAAGCTATGGTGAGGCCACAAGACGGCTCTCAGCTTACTAATAAACCACATCATTTTAGAAGCCTATAAAAAATTCTCTACCCTCAAACACGTAAAACTCTAAAATTGTTAGTTACTTAGTAAGTACTTAGGTACCTATAAAATAGTATTTTTAATTTAATTTATTTATATTTAATTTATCAATAATATTTTATGATCATGATTTATTATCATTTAGTAATCATATTCTTTCATAACGGTTGCCCATGGTATTTGACATGACCCAAGTGGGATATATGTTTCATGTGTTTATATCAAAATTAATTCACACTGAAAGCAAAACAAATGGAAGAATGGGACTCTTCTTGACTGTCCAATAGGTGAATATTTTTATACTCCACTCCTTTTGCCGACGTAATGCAAATGTAATTTGATGAATTAACTTCTATTACTTGATTTGTCGGTTATCTTAATTATTTTACATAACTGTTCCATTAGTTTCTTTGTTTATTACCTACTTAGTAATACTATAAAAATGTGTGTAGGTGTGTAAAAAACGGTCTCACAATTCAAGAGAGTTTGATATAATATTTGTAATAGGACATTGCCCGTACCTTTATAAATAAATAAATCATTTATGCTCGTGTTTGACTATTTTTTAATATATAGATTCCATTGTAGACATGAGGAGCTTTTATACGGAGATCAGCCACAAAACACTTTTGCCTGAGCGGTGGAATTACAGCAGACCTGGAAGTGATGAAATTCTTACGGTATTAATAATGGTTAATAATTCACCGCTACCTCTGGAAATTTCATCGAAATTGGATGAAAACTGTAGAAGTTGTGATTGCTATGAGGAATTTTCTATGGCGATTTAGGGCCGGTTAGCAGGATAGCTGTACTGAGTATAGCGCTATATTTCAGATGAAGAATATGAGTCGTTTATCAACGCCGAATTATCTAGCGGATAAAATTATCCCTCAGATAAATTCTGTCTGGCAGATAGCGCCGTTAGCATCCTCATTGTTGTCCGTAGACGACAAAATAAGGGCGCTTTACACATGGAGCTACCACCGAGGAGAGTAGGAGCTACATTATCTTCATGGATCGACTATTGAAAAAACTGGGTCTGACGTTATTTCCACAGCAGTATCCATCATGCAATCAAGCTCGGCAAATAAGAAGCTACCACATTTTTGCCATTTGTTTTATGTCTAGAGAGAGAAATACATATATGAATTGCGAGATTGCAACATGAATTATTATGCAATATGAATGAATTATTGTGATCAGTAAGTTGTGGACTTAATTTCATCTTCGATCTGTGTTAGAGTGTAAAGATCTGTGTCTCATATCTGTGTCCAACCAACACCTCAATAAAAATACGCACTCGTTCCTTTTGGTTTATTATTTCCATTAATAAGCCTATGTGATCGTATAGCGAAAAATTTGTATAACCCCCCCTCAAACTTTGTCACTTTACGTTTCAAGGTGCGTAGAATCCAAATTGGAAATGTCCGTCCGCCGTCCGCCGTCCGGGCCATAAAAGGCCTTAGAATTGACTAAAAAAATCTGTTCTTTCGCACATAGACTCCACTTGGGGTCTAGTTGGTCCTAACTTCTCGCCAGCTCGATCGCTCCACTCTCATGGGTGCTATGAGCCAAAAATAGGCGAAAAAGTATTTTTTATTGTATATTTCAAGTTGCATAGAAATTGGAGATTTATGAGTGAAAAGAAAATGTTAGCTATTAATTTTATGGAAAAAAAGTATTCTAAATGATACTCTTCTATTCAAAAAGAGATTCTGGATTTTAGGCTATTTTTTGCAATTTTATAGATTTTTTAAAACAAAATTTAATGAAGTTCAAGTTTTTAGCATAATTTCGTACATAAATTGTTGAATGTTCTATTTCATAGTTGATACACTGTATTTGACCAATCCTATGCTAAAAAATATCAATTTAACAATTCTTAGCCATTTTCAGTGATTATGTCAGCACATTTTTTGAAATTTGACCAATTAGATGATACCAATATACAGTACAGGTAACACTTTTATGTGTTGGAAAGATGACTTGGTAATAAATTGTTTTGTTTATCAACTATATTAAAAAGCGTAAAATTGTGAGATTCCGCTGCTGTAATGGATTGAACCCATTTGTAAGGTCCGAAGCTCCGAGTTCCGATACTAAATATACTATAAGCGGCGTTTAATAATTATGGATCAGAGATCTACGTAGAAGGGATGTCTAATACATATAAATAATAAACCTTTGTGTAATAATTTGCAGCGTTTTTAGTAGGTGATCTAGTGATCTACACGGTCTATATACGGACTTCTTTTCCATTCAACGAATTATGCTGTATTTGAATCTTCGCCGTTGCTGCTGTTTGAAGACAAATCCCCAAGTATATCCATTGGAAGGTACAAAAATAAAGACAATCAAACTTGATTCAAATAAGATTTTTTTAAATAAATAAACCTGTTTGAGGTTAGAAAGCTATAGATATCTCATTAAACTCCAGTTATAATTGTTATCCAGACGTCCAGGGACCGGATAAATTAAAACGCCGGATAAGGTTTAACTAGGGATGGATAAGCACCATAAACAACCCATATTGTGTTATCTGGAGGGTAATGCTATCCAGAATAAATACATACATATATGCATATATCAGATAAATCCCTCTTATCCATGGGATAAATGTGATTGCAAAAACGGCCCTTAAAGGAAGTTATCAAGGATCCAACCCCTGAAAGTGGATGTTAACGAAATCGGACTGTAGCAACGACATACGCGAAACCATTTGTAAAAAAGAAGGTCTAAAACATAAAATGCAAGTTCACATTCCGATTTTGGATTACATCTCGGGTTGCCAGATCTACTTTAATTTAAAGTATCCTACTTTTTTTTTGTTCAAAATACTGTATTAAAAATGTAAAGTAGGTAGACCAAAATACTTTATATTTGAAACGAAGAAGAAAAGTTCAGCCCCCGCACCTACTTACTAGTCAAGGACAAGGTTCCTATACCTACCTAAACCAGAACCTACTTTCATGGGCGAAAATTGGTCTAGGGTCGCTCAAGTATGGGTGATATTCTCGAGACTTGGACACTAGCGCATCCTTACATCGAGGCAAGGTGAAATCGAAGTTATTTCACCTTGTTGTCATGGTGACGAGTGAACATATGCGAAAATGCGCCATTTGTAGCCACAGCTGGACAACAGCATAACATAGTCTCACCTAGTTCCGAGTCAATATTTTCATTATTTGTGATATGCAAGGTGATAAATTGTATGCAAATTACATCAAGTTATTATCAGGTGTTGACCTCAAACGCTAAGAACGCAAGATTTAATCTGTGGGGTAGAGATCCATATGAAATGTGTGTTGGGGAGTTGACTTACCTACAAGTATTCTAGATGATCCAGACTTAAGCCGCAAAGATGTTGTGGTTTACCTATCTAGTTTTAGAACTGTTCTTTGAATCAATTGAAACTAAAAATCTTTAGAGTACTGTGAAAGTGGTCTTGTGAAAGGATGTGTTGTGAGAGCTCTGTTATGCGGGAATAGTAAGTTGTATCACATGTGGAAAGGTAACCTAGAGGTAAGGTATACCTACATACTTTCCGTATATTATTTATTACTTGTTCATGTAGGTACTTCATTGATAACTAGCCGCTCCGGCTCGCTACGCTCGCCTCCACGTCCAGCCGGGGGGCAAGCCCCCCGGACCCCCCATTAAGTTGCTCGCTTCGCTCGCAACGTGTGGCATGTAGGGAATATTGCTCGCTTCGCTCGCAAAGTCTGGCATGTAGGATATGTTGCTCAGTTCGCTCGCAAACGGTAGATCTCTAAGGGTAGGTTTAACTTCTGTAGGGGATGCTGCTCGCTTCGCTCGCAAACGGTAGATCTCTAAGGGAATTATTACAAACAATTTAAATCTTATAAAACTACGTGGAACCACGAAAAGTTTATTCGGGGATGTTGCTCGCTTCGCTCGCAAGGTATACCTGTATATGTGTAGGACAAAGTCCGTATTTACTATTTGAAATGGCTCTCGCTTCGCTCGCAAGGTAGGTACCTATGTAGGCATACCTGCTCGCCTCGCAACGTTGTGACATCGAACCCTTCACGTCAATTCTTGAGCCTTCTCTCGTCCACGGCAGAATCATTTTAATCGCTTTGCTCGCTTCTGCTCGCAATTTGACCGAGTTCTCGTCACTTTTTTTGATATCCGATTTCGGATTCAGATTCGGCGGACCCAAAGCTGTATTTCGCCCGCGAAAACCGTTCCGAAAAACGTACCTTTATGGGGTATATTTTAATCGGAAAAAACCAAGTTTTTCGGCGGACTTTTCGAGAAAACGGGTCCGTACTCTCGCATTTTTTTAACGCATTTCCCGATACTTTTTTCGCGATCCGATCGCGCCGTCGTCTTCCTCGTTCAAAAACCTACGAAACCCGTATTTTTCCGGAATTGTCAACGGCCGTTTAGAGGGGTAGGGGAAGCGGGGAAGTCCAAAAAGCGCACATTAATTCTTACTTCGACCCCCCTCCCGCCCTACGGCCCATGGTTCGGGTGGGATTAGAAAATTTTAAATTCGCTTATACACCCTATCGGAAAATCCCAAGAAGATCCCCCCACTCGTAGATCCGGCCCACTCAGCCGTTTGGCCGTGCATAGACACGACAAACAAACGGACGGAGTTTCATTCTTATTAATAATAGAGATAACGAAAGTAGGTACCTAATTACCGTTTTTGTTCATAAAATTTGCGTAACTGCAAAACTCGGGCAATAACTGCACACTGCCAATGCCGTCTTTATGAAATCTTACCTTCAGAGGAATGCATTTCAAGGTTTTTTCCTTGCAGCTGGTTTTTAATTCATGTTGCATATTCCCTGATTCGATATTTAACAAACTTGCTAATCGGCAGTGGTATTCGTCTGCAAAGCAACGACCCACCTACTTTGTTTAGGCACTTTAAACCAACAGCAAATCTGGTAGGACGTACCTACGTACCTACCTAAGTAGTTTCGTTTCTTGGTGTAGCAACAACCTCCCTTGTTTATTTTGACAAACTATCAAATCTCTCCTTTTATTCATTCAATATAACAAGTAAAGCTTCCTCAGTTAAGCATAGTACTACGAACTTATAATAAAACGCTGATGAAGCTACCTTAGCAATGGATAGGTACCTACACAGCAGTACAGACACCTGAGGAATTTTCAATCATCTTTACTATTTTTCAGGTTAATTATTCTCAAAGCCTAAACGAAGGAAGTTCTTTAGTTTTCTGACACTGATTAACTTCTATAGTTAGTAGGCTCCTTGTCCAAATAAAAACTCGTTCACGTTAGATTGGTATTGTTGACAGCAATCTACAATCAATTATTGCGCTGGCAGGCATGATTATTATAACATTTAGTCGAATTGAAACTTTGTACTGCTACAATATTATACTTTTTCGAAACAAAACTGTTGAAAAATGGCCTTATAACCGCGAATTATGTTGACGTGAGACGGCAAACTTCTTGTGAGAAATAGGTTGGTTGAGTAGCGATTCATTGACGTAGGGCGGTCTCATGGCCGACTTTGGCTGAAACGCAACCTACTCCAGGCATGACGTCACGAGAATATGGGCCATACTCGAGAAGTTGAGAAGGCTGAACATCTCCCGCCGGGCGTTCAACCTCATACTTCCAAAAAAAGCAACGAACGGTTCAATGATTCTGTGAACTTTTTGTGTGTCATCTGTCATGATAATGTGATACCCTGTGTCTGTTCTGTATGTGATACCTATGTGATGAGGATTCCTTCAGCTATTTTGGTTATTTTTAATGAGTAGGTGCCTGTATACGATGTTGTTTGCTTATACTAGTGGGAAATGACTCCCAAAAGAAAGGCTCGGTTTTTTCAGAACCTCTTCTTCTTTAGCTGTGTCATCGGTACTTGAAGGTAGACCTAGGTAGATCCTACACCTTGAGTGCAGATGCTGAATGAAAAATACCTTAGTGTGTAAGTCAAGAACGTTAACTTTAATGTATAGGTACTTTAACTTTCATTGAAATACTTTACTTTTCCTTGGTTGCAGCTAGGATATACTTTATATGATCCGAAAAAATCTGGCAACCCTAATTACATCATTCCCTTCTGGTGGTACCGCAAAGCTTCCGCTACCTTAATTGGATCTATAGCAATTGGGTTACGAATGAAAATAATCATTCATTCACTTAGAATTTGTAGAAATGAAAAATTGAAGTGGATTTTACAAATTTATATTTTTGTACTCATAAATAAACAATATTTACAACAACAGACGAACAAATAATTTCTTAGTGGTAGTAGGCGGGGGCGGCATAAGCAGCACGAGCGAGACCAAGAGGAGCGGCATAGGCAGCGCGAGCATAGCCCAAGGGAGCAGCGTGGATGGCGGGGGCGGCAGCGTAGGCAACTGGAGCAGCAACCTTGGCGACGACGGGGGCGGCCTTGACGACGGCAGCTCCAGATTTGCTGACAACAGCGTTGAATCCGTTGATGGGGTCAGCGGTGTAGTCGACGGTCCTGATGGAACCATCAGGCTCAACGAGGGAGTAGGAGCCCTGGACGACGTCTCCGTTTCTGGACTCGTGCTGGGATTTGGAGTCTCCGGTGAGAGCGTCCTGGATGTCGTAGGCGTAGCTGTACTGGGGGTTGGGGTCGTACTCATCGGCGACGACGGTCTTGGCGATGGCGGGGGCGGCGTACGCGAGAGGAGCGGCTACCTTAGCGACGGGGGCGGCGTAAGCCAGAGGGGCGGCGTGAGCAGCGTAGCCGAGAGGAGCGGCATAGCCGTAGGGGGAAGCCAACCTGGCGCCGGGGGCAACAACAGCTGGGCCAGCAACGAGACCTCCCCTGGCGACGGCCACAAAGGCGGCGAGAACGACGAACTGCAATTTAAATAAAATAGTAAATAAATGAATCATTATAATGACAATTGGCAATTTCAACTGTTCGATTTTAGTCCATCAGCATGAATAACATTTCTTTATTCGGTCAGTTAAGATTATAACAAGCTTTATAGAAAAGCCTTCTGTCCTTAAATTGGTTTTTTAGTTAAACTCAAACATTTCTCCTCAGGAACTGGGTTTTCTTCAGGGCGATTAATATTCAGAATAGTAAAATAGTTTTCTTTTTGTTGTTGTTGATAATCGAATTTGAAGTTATGAGGTTTTTTGAAAAATTCGATTTTCAAAAAACCTCATAACTTTAAATTCGATTATTAACAACAACAAGAAGAAAACTATAAGTAAGTAGATATTTTGCATTTCTGCATAATAATCTCCCTGAAGAAGCCCCAGTTCCTGAGGAGAAACGTTGGAGTTTAATTGCAAAACCAATTTAAGGACAGAAGGCATTTTTTATAAAGCTTGTCATCAGCATAAAGATCTCGCTGTGAGCTTTTTATTTATTTATTTATTTATGAAACATACGGGCTGAAGCCCAATTACAAGAGAAATGTTATAGTATGAATATTATAAAGGTACAGAAAAAATTGATAAGCGAACGCAAAAGAATGACTGATAAAAATAAAACAAGAAAATAAAACAAGGATTTCTAATTATAAAGAATCAAGTATTTTTTTTTTTTTTTTAACGACAAAGGGAAACTGTGCTGATATCCATTTTCTCGGAGACAGAAGGAATATTGAATATGCGTTGTGCTCTATGGAGTGGGTTGTTTAGCAGGTAATTTGTGGTTGTGGTAGGAGTATAAAATGACAATTATAAGGAGTATTATAATGACAATTGGCAATTACAACTGTTTGATTTTAGTACATCTGCATAAAAATCGCGTTGTGAGCTTTCAAAAAAGGTGACATATAGAGAGTGGTATAGTATAGACAGTTAAATGTGAGCAGAACGCCATTGGAAAAGAAAAAAAAAAAAAAAATTAACCTAACGTCATTGAAAATGGACCTCTCTCCTATTCGGAAAACCTAGTGTCATCAATCTACTACGTAATTTATTTTCGTTCTTATCCATTTTCCCCCTAATTTTGAATTTTGAGCTGAAAATATGTCAGAGAGGCTGACAATTCAATGACGCTGAATTCGATTTTTAGCTAAAAAATTATAAATCCTAAAACACAAACGTTGTCCATTGAATTTTACGCGTTGACTCATCGGGATGCCTAAAAAAGGAAGTGCAGCGTGAGAAAAGTTATTAGGTATTATTCAATAAGGGATATGGGCCACTATGCAACGATTTTCTACACTCATTTACCCGTTGATTTTGAATGTCAGTGTTGTCGATCAACCTGAACACGTAGCCGAAGGACCTTATTTTACAAATTTTATTATTTCTATACAGGATGTCAAATGACGATGGATGTCTATGATTTCAAATATATTAGAGCACTGATCTCTAGTAATTATTATATCTCAACCTTAGTATTAACTTGTCTTTATGACCATACATTTATCGTCTATTTTCTTACCTTCGTACGGATGTTTTCTTATTTCTATTTTTTTATCCCCATGCTATTGTATTATAAACATTTTGTCTTAGGCTTGCCAATATTGAAAATAAATCTCACGAGTTGCACCAGCGGCTTATCTCAGCAACAGACGAGTTGAAAATACCAAAAAAAAAGTATCCCTTCTAGAGTTTTATGAGAAATTTAACCATGACATTTCCGCACATGCAAAAATTGCGCAACCATGCGCGATTAACACCAACTAAGGCGAAAGAAGGACTGAATTTCATGAGTCTTTTTACAAAGGTACCTACCATACCAACAGCAAAAATGTCATTATCAAAGTATTTCTAAAGTAATCCAACTATCTAATTTGTTGGATACACTAATTTGGATGGGTCCAGTACGAAACGGGAATAATTTCAACCACCCTGGGGTGCTGAAGACAAAAGAAGGACTGAATTTCGTGAGTCTGTTCACCACTGTAGGTAACCTACCATATCAACAGCATTCACGTCATTATAGAAGTAGTTCCAAAGTAATCCAACTATCAAATTTGTTATATACACAAACTTTGATGGGTTCAGTACCTAATTAGAAGGACCAATTTCAAGCACCCTGGGGGGGAGGAAGGATAAAGATGGGCTGGATTTCATCGTCTGTTTATGAAGGTGGCTACCAACATACCACTTCAACTGCATAAAAGTGAGAGCAATGAGAGCGATTCCAACGTAATTAAACTATCAAAAGTGTTAAATACACTAATTTAGAAGGGTTCATTACCAAATATTTAATCGCAATTTTATATTACAGATTTGGATTTTACGATTTCTACGTAAAATCCCACGAATAAAAGACACGTCGCTTCAAGTTTTGAGTGCAAAAAAAAAACGAGCTTAACCTCGCGCAAATTGAGCACAAATTGTGAAAAATCGAGTTTTTGAAGATATTCAAGTTTGTCATGGGATAAATTATTATATTTGTGAAATGATTCGGAAAAACATTGAAAAAATTGTCATGATAGCACATTTTCCCGCTCATTTCCGCACAACGCAAACCAAACTGAAATTGTGTTACGAATAAAATTAAATTAATATCACTAAGTACGCGATTCAGCGCGAAAAATAAACGAAAACCATTTATCACGTGACAGAGTTAAATATCTTCAAAAACTCGATATTCCTAAATTTGTACTCTATTTGTGCGTGGATGTGCTAGCTTTTTCGCGCTCAAAAATTCAAGTGATAGGTAATTTTTTCATAGAATTATACGTAAAATGAAAAGTTACAATAAGAAAAATGAGGGTTACTATTTGAAACAACGAAATTGGTGTTGATTTTGCAAGGTTGCTCAATTGTAGTTAGAATAATAAATAAATAATCATATATTGTGAATATACCTAATGGCTCAAGTTATAATATTATCAACAGCAGTCCACCTAGTTTACTAAGAAAATCATTGATATTTCCAACTGAAAGATTGTTTAAAGGGTTTAAGGTGTCAGAAATGCATAAAATAATTGAAAAAATACAATAATATATGAACATAAGAAATACCTAGAAGAAGGAATTGAAGGAGTTAAAATAGGTAAAAGGAGTGAAGACAAAGTAACACTCAAACCTTTGAAATTAAAAACCACTGCAGCCCAAAGACTGTATTTCCACAAGGGGGCATTCATTGTAATCTTCTTCCCAATGAATTTTTAAAAACGAAAAACTACTTTTACACATTTTCAAGCCTCAGATTAAAGCCTATTATTTAAATTTAGTATAGGATTACAATTCTTAATTTCTTTACACATTCGTTTTATTTATTAGCGATACACATAATTATTTATTTGGGGTTAATTTTTATTACGATAGAGTTTGTGTTAATGCTGAAATAAAAATGTTGGATGCTCCAGTTTCTCAGCACAAGAATTTTTCTCAAAGGGAACTGTGGAATTTTGTATTCTATTGTAACATATATTATTTATAATATTGTGGATAAATAAATACTATAAAAAAGTCATCTTATAGGTCTAGTATAAAATACCACGTCAAAATGATCAGAAAATGAATTGTTATCAAAAAGTCTCAGAATTTTGCGTTGGTTTATGAAGTAAAATTTTAATTATGGCATTTTGCGTGGTTTGTAATTTTCTTAAATTTGTTTTATTGGCTCCACCCCAAAAAACGATACTATATTTAAGATGTGAATGGACAAGGCCAAAATAAATAATTTTCAGCAATTTGATGCTTAGAAAACCTCTTAAAATCTTGAAAAAAATAAAAATAAAATAAAATTCCAGTCATGCAGCATGATCGTATAAGCGAATTTGCGTAAAATATTGTATTACCTATACCTAATATGTTACATTGTTTTAAAATTTGAGCACTTCGAGTACAAAGAAATGGTTGATTACTAATTTCATCACAAAAAATTATTCTAAATAATAATCTCCTATTCAAATAGAGGTTTTGAATTTTTAGCTTTTTAGCCGTTTTCATCGATTGTTTAGCGAATTTTAATGAATTTCAAGTACATTTTTCAGCATATTTATGTACATGAATTATCAAATGTTATATTTTATAGTTAATAAACTTTATTTGAGCAATATTTTGTCAACAAATATAAATTTAACGATTTTCAGCCGTTTTCAGCCATTTTTAGTGATTGTTTATATGCATTTTTTTAAATTTGACCAATTTAGTGTGCTCAAACAGTGGGTCAAAATTTTATACTAAGGGTCCGAAATTCATACAGTCATGCAGCGTGATCGTATGAGCGAATTTACGAAAATAATCGTATTATGTACCTACTGTTAAATTGTTTCGGAATTTTAGCTGTTTGAGTGCGAAATTGATTGAGAAATGGTTAACTATAGATGTTGTGGCAAAAAATGTATCCTAAATAATAATCTGCTGTTCGAAAAAAGTTTTGGATTTTTAGCTTTTTTTGCAAAATTTATTGATTTTTTAAATCAAATTTTAGTGAAATTCAAGTAAGTACATTTTTCAGCATAATTTTGTACATCAATTTTAATGTTCTATTTTATAGTTAATAAACTTTATTTGAGCAATATTTTGTAAAAAAATATTACGATTCTTAGCCGTTTTAGCCATTTTCAGCTATTGCTTTTGTAAATTTTTTAAAATTTGACCAATTTAATGTACTCAAAAAATGCTGGCAACAAACTCATCCTTTCGTTTGGAAAGCTTAATTTTTTGGAGCATGAACGGAATTTGTATCTCAATCCTAAGGAGTGTTATCGTCTGGAATGACATATATATATATATATGGAAAAGCGTAAAACTATAGGATTCGTTTCAGAATGTCTCAAAACGGATTTCAGTGAAGAAATTTTTCAAAAATGTTGATTTAAAAATTTGCAATTTTTCATTTTATACGAAAATTTGCTAACAGAAAGTTATTAAATAATTTGAACTGTCAGATAAATAAACGCAGTTAGGATCGAATTGACAAGAAAGGTGGACTGTACCTTGAATGCCATGGTGACCGATGGAATGAACATCGAAGTGTGGCGGACATTCGCTTATATACGTGAATCGGCTACCGCGGGTCAGAGCGGCCGAACCCGCGTCCCCTACCACCTTCGCCGCGGCTTCAAATCCCGTCCAAAAGGACAGGGTTTTTTTTTCTCTCGAGGGTGGAGGACTTGGGCACCCCTTCGTCGGAGAGTCGAGCCTATTCCTTGGCTATTCCTCGGTGAACATTCGCGTGTTGGGAATGCCGGAGGTCGTCGCAGTGTCAGTCCAAAAAAGTCCCGATTCTGCGTGATGAAGGGCTGCTCGTATCGAAGTCGTTGTATACAGTCAGCGAAAATAATAGAGAATTTTTGTTCTTCTCGTAATTTTCTACCCGTGTACGCGAAAAGACTGAAACACCAACTGCGCATGCGTGAATTTACGCGTCGACGTGTAGAACTATTGCTATGCTATAGGAAAACTGTCGTGGAATTATCAGGATTGGGGCGAAACAAATGATTCCTCCTCTTTCGCCAAGCTTTCGATAAATTGATTATCTTCTTCAGGGCTCAGAGGTGAACTCTCAACTCAAGTGATGTTCACTCAACTAGAGTGTTGTTCTGATGAATGGTGTTGCCTTGTTGCTTTTGATGCTGTGCAAAGAAATCAAATTATTAGTATAATTTTGTGACTGCCAGTTGTTATTTTCTTCTTCTTTTTGAATCTGCATTGGACTGGTTTTAGTTTCTTCATTGAGTTGTACCTGTTTGCAACCTGTGATGTATTTACTGATCAGTTGGTCGCTGAGTGGTGTGATATTCACACTGTACCCCTCTGTAGTTCACCTCTGAGCCCTGAAGAAGATAATAAACTTATCGAAAGCTTGGCGAAAGAGGAGGAATCATTTGTTTGGCCCCAACCCTGATAATTCCACGACAGATTGCTGTGTTTGGGTCGATACTCATTTATTCTGTACGAGGGAAAGACCTACTTACACGTAGGTAGGAAAAATGCTTTCGTTGGAATCCCGTCCTACGTGTAGTCGTCATAACCTAACGCAAAGGTGACCACAGTTTTAAGAGTAGGTTATGTACTCGGTCTCCCTCTGACTGTCGTCTTATGAGGTTTTCCTTACACTATTTCCCACCTAGTCGAAAAAAGTAAGAACCTGCAATAAATATAATTGTATTATGAAATCAATTTTTTTTTTTTTTTTTTTTTTTTTAAGTAATTTATTTTCCGACAAACAAAAATATCACATTATGTAGTGTACATCAATAGGGTTAAATACAACAGAAATAATGTTGCTACTACTAAGTAGTTAAGTTTGACTTAACCCTTACATAGGTGGAAAATTGAGGAGCTGACATGGAAAAGCAGTTAAGTCCAAAAATCAAATTTCATAGGAACTCCCTCTGAACTCTTATCAGATTTTTTTGGACATGATCTCTTCTCCATGCAAAGGTCACACATTTATTCAGGGTGCGATCTAGCAAGGACGGGAGGACCTAAGGCCGTTGGCGTGACTGTTTACTTGCACTTCGACGAAAAAAAATGTTCTTTCGATTTTTGGACTTAACTGCTTTTCCATGTCAGCTCCTCAATTATTCCCCAATATGGGCTACTGCCCGTGGTAAGGGAAGAGTCAGTCCCGCCTGCGGAAATCGATATTACTGATAACACAATTGAAAAAGATTAAGCAATACATTAGAAAAAAAGAAAGAAAGAAAGTGAGAGAAAAAAATTTAAAAAAAAGTAAAAAAGAAAAAAATACAAAAATAAGAATAAAATAATAAATAAATAAATAAACATTCTAAATGATGCTATTTTCGGCCTGTATAATTTCATTATAATAGTCCATTAATAATTTGAATTTAAAACTATTATTCGAAGAATTTAACAGTTTAGTTCGTAAATCAGAGGAGAAAGTATTACTTATATTTATCGATTGATAAATAAAGAAGTTTTGTGCCAATGTGGTGCGGTACCTCAAAATTGATAAAGTGCTGGTTTGAGAATTACGAGTAAAAACATCATGTTCTGGAACTGTGGGCTGGTAATTTTTTAAATAAAGTTTAACTGATCTCATTTTAAACAGGAGACCGAACGGTAGGATACATGATTTCTGAAAGATAGGTCCTGTATGAGCAAGATAGTGAGATTTAGAAGATAATCGAATTAGAGCTTTTTACAGAATTTCAACTCTACCAAATACATTCTTGTATGCAATACCGTACAGCGGTAGGCCATACAGCAGTAGAGATTGTGCAAGCGCACAATACATGGTCCTCATTAACTCAAGTGGTAGGTACATCTTAATCTTGTTAAAAACATAAATCAATTTCCTTAATTTGGACGCCAGACTGGATATATGGTTTTCCCATTTCAAATGAGCATCTAGAATCAACGCTAAATATTTGGTCGTGTGTTTTCTTTCAATATATGGGCATAAATTGAAGGAAGATCTTTACAACCTGTCTGATGTAGTCGTAACTCCTCCATTTTTGGGGTATGAGCACTCGTTAGAGAAAAGGGGATAAAGCAGGTTTTTGAGACATTAAGGGTTAGAAGATTCATGTTTAGCCACTCATAAATTTTTGCTATGCCTCTTTCTGATTTCTCTCGAGCCTCATCCGTCAATACCATCCCTCATGTCCATCAAGTCATTGACAAATAACAAAAACAACAGCGGCCCCAAAACAGTTCCTTGCGGTACACTAAATCCATCCAAAAGAGCCTGATCACTCAGAACCCCATTTAAACCTACAATTTGTCGCCGTCTAAACAGATAGCTTTCAACCCATTTTGCCTCAATTCCAGTTACTCCAAATGCTTTCATTTTGTTGTTTAGTATGTCATGAGAAATAGAGTCAAACGCCTTTGCTAGATCAAGGAATACACCGATGGTTTTCCGTCCTTCATCCAGTTGATCAACTATATTTTTCACAACAGTTGCATCTTCAGTGTTTTTGTTCAATCTAAATCCAAATTGCCCTGGATGGAACAGAGAATTGGTGTCTAAATAGGTTATTAACTGGGATTTTACACACTTCTCAATGACTTTAGAAATGACACTAACCAAAGAGATCGGCCAATAATTCAGCATAATGGTAGGGTCTCCCGATTTAAAGATGGGAGAGACAAGAATTACTTTTAGGTTCGTAGAGAAAATTTCCTGCTCAAGACTCAGATTAATGAGCTTTCGCAATTGCTTAATAATCACAGGCTTAATTACCTTAATAGTCTCAGATGCTATCCCATCTGGACCCGGGCTCGACCCACCTTTCAGCGAATCAATCGCCCGTATAATATCCTTCTCAGTAACTGATTTAAAGGAGAACTTTTCACCCAAGTATTCAGATACATGAGTTAGAGGACGATCTGGGAATTTGCAGTCAATTTCATCTGCCAAATTTTTCCCAACGTTAACAAAATAGTTATTAAAGGCATTCGCGCATTCCCTAGCATTACTCTGGCTAAATACTTTAACATCCTCCTTTATTTTTATGGCTTTAATTTGATTACTTTTATTACCTTTGCCACATATTTCTCCCACAAGGTTCCACTTTCCTAGACGATGCCAAAGAATCATTTACTCTTCTACCATAATACTGATCGCGAGATTTTTTGATCAACTAGTGTAAGGATGAGTTAAACGGCTGCTTCCTATGTTTAATTAGCATCTTATTCTTCTTTCGAAAAGAACAAAGCAACCCTTGAGTTATCCACGGCTTCAAATAGATGAATTTAGAGGACTGTTTTTTAGAAGCTTCATTAGTATTACGAGAGATATGTTTCTGCAGTAGGTATTGCAGAAAAAGCAGTACTACACTCGTCCACACTAGTCGCTTCATAAACATCTCTCCTGTTTTCATTTTCAAGAGATTTCAATAAACCCACTAAATCCAGAATTTTAATAGACTCGTTACTTCTGCCATCTATAACTTTGTCAGTATTCATTGACCAAACTACAATTACCGAAGAATGGTCACATATGTTACCTCTAAAAACTGCAGGGTAAATAGACTCCGGCTCATTACTTAGAACATGATCCAAACAGGATTTCCGCCCACTCGCACCGATTCTTGTATATTGATTAACACACGGAACAAACCCAAAAGCAGCGAGAGAATTTAGATAGGTATCACAATCAGTACTCGAAGGCATATCCCCATATACAGGGTGTCCCATCTAAACGGGCCCATCGGGAAATTATAGCCTCACGGTGCGAGCTATCAAAAAATTGAACTGGACTTTTTTTATAGTATTTTTACTCAGCTTCACGATGCGGAAGTCCGATTTTTATTTTTCCATGTTTTAGGGTCTCAAATCATTGATTGAAACTTACGGTTTCCTCTTGACCCCCCTTTTTTATTGCTTTTTTCGGTTTTAGGTTGAATTTGGAACAGAAAATGCCTCATTGAAATCTTCTTTTTGGGGCTTCGTTTCTGAGTATTCCACTTTTTGCGAAATTCAGAAAATCACCGATTCCTTTAAGAAATTACCATCGCTTTCTTACTATTTTTATCTTCAATTTTTGTGATGTTCATCACACTTTTGAAATCAGCATTAAACTATCTATCATCAGACCCCAGCGTCCATAATCAACAATCACCATCAGGGGGATGACATTACACTTGAACCGCTTAGGATTTAAAAAAAGTTTTCCAAATCGTCGTTTGAAAAAAAAAAAAAAACCCCCTCAAACTATTCAGTACACACAGAATCACTGTTCAGAACCCTCAG
This sequence comes from Adelphocoris suturalis, assembly GCA_030762985.1. Taxonomy (NCBI): domain Eukaryota; kingdom Metazoa; phylum Arthropoda; class Insecta; order Hemiptera; family Miridae; genus Adelphocoris; species Adelphocoris suturalis. Next base: position 17,332,131 of record CM061041.1, on the reverse strand, counting down.
ACTGTTCAGTAATATTACTCATTTATTAGAAGAACGTATGAGATGCCGTATTCTGGACTAATGTACGGTTCTTTAAATAATAAAGATCATACCAATAAGTATCAAAAAGCTGTTGTTTTCTTGACCCTTGAATACAGTTTGCAGGAGGAGCAGAGGCTGCAGAAGGAGAATTTTTCAGCAGAATTTTTTGCAGAATGTTCGATTTATCACAACACAACTGACTGGAAGTCTCCTCGTGATACATTTTTTTAAACTGTATTCTGAACAGTGATTCTGTGTGTTCTGAACAGTTTGAGTTTTTTTTTTTTTTTTTCAAACGACGATTTGGAAAACTTTTTTAAATCGTAAGCGGTTCAAGTGTAATGTCATCCCCCTGATGGTGGTTGTTGATTATGGACACTGGGGTCTGATGATAGATAGTTTAATGCTAATTTCAAAATTGTGGTGAACATCCCAAAAATTGAAGATGAAAATAGTAAGAAGGCGTTGGTAATGTCTAAAAGTAATCGGCGATTTTCTGTATTTCGCAAAAAGTGGAATAACTCAGAAACGAAGCCCCAAAAAGAAAATTTCAAATAGGCATTTTCTGTTCCAAATTCAACCTAGGATCGAAAAAAAGCAATAAAAAAGGGGGGTCAAGAGGAAACCGTAAGTTTCAATCAATGATTTGAGACCCTGAAACATGGAAAAATAAAAATCGGACTTCTGCATCGTGAAGCTGAGATGAAATACCATAAAAAAGGTCCAGTTCAATTTTTCGAAAGCTCGCACTGTAAGGCTGTAATTTCCCGATGGACCCGTTTAGATGGGACACCCTGTATATTAAGTTTACATCACCTATTACAATACTGTTTTTTTGAGGCAGCCCGGACACAAACTCGGAAAATTCTCGTAGGAATACCTCCATTTCACACCCAGTGTGTGACCTGTATATACCTACCAAGGTTAGGTAGTAGTTTTTCGTTATGGAGTATTTCGACTTCAAGGTCACTACTTCCGTGTATTTTCGGCTCCAATACATTTTTAACTGTATACCCATCTTTTAAATAAATTACGGTGCCACTATTTTGATTAATGTTATTTTTAGTGTAGTAGACATATACCCGCTAATGTTCCACATCCACTGACGATTCTCGTTCAACCAACATTCACTTAATATTATAATGTCCGGCATTACCGCTAGCTGAGCTAAGCTGACCAAAAGGAGGTCGAAATTACCATTTATACTTCTTATGTTGACATGAAATATTATTAAGCCCTTATGATTTTCTAAAAACGAATTATTTAAACTTTGATACGAATCTCTTGAGAAATTTTCATTGATTACTCTGAAATTGGAGATTGTTTCCATAAGATCGGCCATAATAAAATAAAAAGGTTTAGTTCCTATGTAAAACTAAAAACTAATGACATATAGGAAAGGGAGAGAAAGAAAAAAAAAAGGTCATTTCTTGGTTCCTTCGGGACTGACCGCAAATATCGTAGACAGCCTCCTCGAAGAATCCATCTTAACAAGTTGCGATGAGTGAGTGATTACCAATGCCTTTTAAATTTAGCAACGATAACTCCTGGTTTCAAATTTTTACTTGACACGGGACGGTATCTGTAAGCCATCTCGACATCATTCTGCTCAATTTTACCACCCGCGAATTCAGCAACTCTGGTAATAATGTCTTTAAGATTCTCTATATTGGTTTCCGGAAAATTCACCAATTCGACATCCATTTCCAGTGATCGCTGCTCTAAAAGATTTAAACGAGCAGAGAGATCATCGACCTTCTCCTTTAACAATTTGTTTTCCGAGGCAAGCACTGCATTCTCCTTACCAAGTTTTTCAACAGTCTTCATAAGAGTTTTGTTAGTTTCAAGTACCTCATCCAATTTACCAGAGTTGAATTTAATCGATTTTTCAACACTTTTCATCTTTGTAAGAATAATATGTAGGTCATTTTTATGGTCATGGTCTGCTTCACTTCTACTCTCTTCATTTTCAGAGGCATCAGATTCAGATGGAATCGGTGGGGCTGTTTTACGCGATTTTCTCTTAATTGGAATCCCACATTTGCCAATATCTTCCTCCTCATCCGAATCGTCCGAATCGGAGATATTCGACTCAGATTTTGAGGCTTTCTTGGGCTTTCGAGAAGCTCCCTTACACGATTCGCAGGTCCAGGAATTCTTTTTCTTCCCGAAATTAATTTTACTGTAGCCGACACACCCTTAATGATGCTCGGATTTACACCTAATACATGCAATTAATTTCCTTGGCGAGATAACCAAGTCGCAGTCAACGCAGTTCATTGCAACAGGATGAAAATACAATGAAAACAAGTGATAACTCACTGAAGGCAATAGGTCAACGATAACGGGAGACGATATAGACGGGGCAGCACAGTGCACTAAGTGAGTAAGAAAACAGAACGAAAAGCGACTGAAGAGCAGAGATAAGAGAGCGTCACACCGAGACGCTCACTGACCGGAGGCGAGACGATAACTGAAATTCCAACAGCCAGACATCCTGTTCACCTACTTGGGAGTAAATGCAGTCGTTGATACTTTTCCGACTTTAGATACCTATTCTTTGTTAGCATCTGTATGTACATTTCGTATTACAAAGTTGTATCTACCAACATAAAGATTCAGACATCGAGCAGGTTTGTGTTAAATAATAAAGTTTTTATGCATAAGCTGTGGTAAGTTCAATAACAAATTGAGTAGGTTGGTAGTAGAATCTGTAGAATCAACGACATAAGGGCGTTGGCGAATATTATTTGTTCTTAGGTCGAACCTAGTTATTCGATGCCTGTGAAGATAGCTGATGAAGCAGTGTAAAATGATTTCAAAATTCCTCAAATTGATCTCAAATTCAATAGAATCGTTGACTTTGAAATACTAAAGAGACTTTAGTGTGACGAAAGCGTTTGGTTAGTCGTGTATATACGTATAGAAATACGCAAAGAGCTAGCATCTGCAGTTACTACCTAACTTTTCTCATTTAAAGTTCTACCAAGATTCCAGCCAGATATCCTGTTCACCTACTTGGGAGTGAATGCAGTTGTCGATACTTTTCCGATTTGGGTGGTGAACCATTTCCTTCGGACAAGAACTGACGGAGCTACATTTCCATAGGAACGGCTTCGTAGTAAGTGGAAATCATCAAAAAGAAATTTCCGTAAAATGCTGAAAAAACTGTCGAGTTTGATTGTGTGTCAAAGTTACTAAATGAAAATGTCAAAATCGTCCGTTCAATTATTTTAAGGGGCTCAATCTTTCCCTACATATTCTCATTCAAGATATTGTCAGGAACAAATTTCAAGAAATCCTTGTCTTCAGAGACTAATTCTGTTTATTCAATATCTAGACGGAATAGGAAATTGATAATTATGTAAATATTGTTTTATGTAAACATTAAATTATGTAAATAATAATTATGTAAATATTAGTCGGGGTTCAGCTTACCCTCTTCCATTATTAGATCCTGACATAAGTTCCGATACCAGTACAAATTTTTGATTGAATGAATAAAACCAATCACAAAATTCGGTCGAGAGCTGTAGCTTGGACATTTCCAAGGTTCGTTGCACAACTGCTGACTAAAATTGGGATCGAACCGAATAAAATCCCAAAATTCGGTTGGGGGTTGTTGCCTGGAGAGCGGAAACGAAAAATGTTTTCTCGCGTTTTTTCCTTTCCGTCATGAAGTTCAAAATTTCTTGTTTGTTCCTCGGCTATAGTAAAATTGGACTTAGTTTAAAAAAAAAAATCAAGAAAAATTATTAGGAAATGTAGCCTTGGGCGTAGGCAGTGCCGACCTAAGGATTTTTTTTCTCTCACAAATTTGGTCTAAAGGATAAAATAAGGTTAAGACATGATATGGGTATTAGTCTGACATAGATTTGTATTTGAATTTTTTCTCTCATTCTAGGGTAATTTCACAACCCTTGGATCAACTTCAGTAGGTCGACCCTCTATTGACGATGCCTAGTTTTAGAAGAACTTCCTGAAAACGTAGTAAGTAACTTCATAAGCAAGTAATACAATTGAAGTCAGGATGGTCAACTGCAGCTCAATTCATGGGGGAAAAACAACAATAGTTCGACCTGAATTTAGTCTTAAAAGTTTTGCTACAAGTGGCTCGCGTATGTTCGAGTGCAAGGTGATACAAATAAGTTGGACATTAAAAACCCTTTTCAGAAAAAGGGTTTGCCCACTCCGGTTTACAAACGCTGTACCTACTGTGGCACATCATTTAAGTTCTTTAACATCATCATTGCATTTCACACCTAAGAATTTAATTTTGTGATTCATGGTTGGTCACTAATGACTCGTGCTAATTATAGTGGCATGAGAGGAGAGGAGATGAATGAGTGGATGAGATTTCGTGGTCCTGAAGCAGTCATCATCATCTTCTTCTTCTTCTTCTTTATATGAATAAAGTAAAGAGTCTGTATATTGGTTCCTCCATAACTTTTGAACGGATTGACCGATTTGCGCGATTGTTTTTTTAATATGACCAGCCACTACCGGCGCAAAATATAAGCCACATCAAAATTGCGCAACCCCTGCTCAGTAAGGGTTGGTTGTGAGGGGTGGGGGGTAGAAAAACTGGAAAATCCGTGTGTGGGCTCAAACGAAAGTCCTCGACTAAAGGGTTTCAATGCAGTACACAAGCAACATCCCCTACACACGTTAAACCTACCCTTAAGGATCTACCGTTTGCGAGCGAAGCGAGCAAAATCCCCTACATGTTTCAATTGTAATTTGTAATACACCTAAATGGGAGGTAAAAGACCATCGAATGTACACAACCACACCTTGCGAGCGAAGCGAATACTAAAAACTAAACCGATAACAATAACGCAATTGTAAATTAATAGATCTTTCAATTAAATACCTTGATGGTATAGGATCTAATTTTACCTCTTTTACATAATTACTCCTAGTTTCATTTGTTTCAGTTGACTTCTTTGTTTTTTTCGCCTTGGAATTTGTGAGTCTTTCCACTTATTTTGGTTTTTTACAAATTTAAGAAATCGATTTTTTTTCCAGTTTCAATGCTTTCCTTACAATGTTCTTTTCCCTAAACCTCCAAATTATAACTTTGAGTCAGAATGTCAAAATTCTATTCACAATCTCTCGAACAGATAGACTTACCATACCCATATCGACACCATATAACCTAACTCATGTTTCTGGTTATAAATTTTTAAGGATTTATCTTAGAATTCATACGAACTAAATAATTCCCGACGAAATTGTGGAAACCCATTTCAAAACGTTTAGAAATCATGTTCGATGTCTTTCCATTTCAGGAAACAATGTGTCAAATCAGTGCTTAATGGGGAAAAATAAATAAGGAACACCGTGTTGAATTTTAACTTTTTTTGTTTTTTATAAATTATATTAAAAATATATAAAATTTAATGGTGGTAGAGGGCTGGGGCGGCGTAGGTGGCGTGGGCGACGGGGGCGGCGTAGTGGGCGACGGGAGCAGCGTAAGCGGCAGGAGCGACGGACTTGACTACGGTAGCTCCAGCGATTTTGTGGACAACAGCGTTGAATCCGTTGACGGGATCAGCGGTGTAGTCGACGGTCCTCACGGAACCGTCGGGCTCAACGAGGGAGTAGGAGCCCTGGACGACGTCTCCGTCACGGGACTCGTGCTGGGACTTGGAGTCTCCGGTGAGAGCGTCCTGGATGTCGTAGGCGTAGCTGTACTGGGGGTGGGGGTCGTACTCGTCGCTCACGACGGTCTTGGCGAGGGCGGGGGCGGCGGCGTAGGCGAGGGGAGCCGCGTGGGCGGCGTATCCCAGAGGGGCGGCGTGTGCGGCATAGCCAAGAGGAGCGGCAGCAGCGTAACCATAAGGAGAGACCAATCTAGCTCCGGGTCCGGGGAGGACACCAGCCTTGGCGACGGCCACGAAAGCTGCGAGTACGACGAACTGTAAATTAAAAAAAAAGAATTTTCAATTCTGTTATTAATTCACAACGCCAAAATCCGTAAAAATTCAATTCATAGACATTAGCTTTCTTCCATACAATTCTATCACCTGAAAATCTATATCCTGGAAACGGACCACCTACGAAGTCTAAATTTATGAGCATGAAGGTCTCCATTCTTTCACAAGAACAATTCTGCCAAAATGTGTTTTACAGAATGTGTGATTCACAGAATGTGTTTTAGCTCATGCGTTTCACATAAACCGGTGAAACCCTCGTATAAGGATGACTCCGATTTTGCTGTGTATCTTATCACTATGTCAAGTTGTTTTATTTATTTATCACCAGCGCAACGACTCACCACCAGCTCGAAATCGCAACGAAATCACCAGACATTAATAACCGGTTGCAATCATGTTCACAATATCAATCATTGAGAATGATCACCTGTGAGTAAACAATTATTCAAATAACCATGCTCATAACTCAGCTTGTTGGCTACGCACTTCGCAGTAGTTAACCTAACATGGTTGGATAAATCGAGAGCTTTCGAACGAATGGTCAACGAATGTTGTGGGATGAAAAATGACGCGAAACCATTTCCTTAGCAATGACTCGGTTGTATGCAGAAATTCAGAATATCATTCAGAATAGCCTGAAACGGATTTCTGCATAAAATGTTTTCAAAAATTCACATTCTACAAATTTTGAGGCGAGAGCAATAGCTTAATTTTCTTCAAAAATTCGCTGAAAAGTCTATGGGTAAGGAAAGAATATAGGTTCAGAGGCCCTAAAGCTGATCAGTGTGCACTGATTATGAATTCTTTACATTACAAAGGAGGCCCAGGTAAAATGCGAGTGGAAATTTTACCACTCTAAAAAAACAACAACAGTTTGATTTTTTGGAGAGTGAAACTTTTCCATCTCTCAAAAGCGAAAACAATGCTTCCGCTACCGTTGCGATAGACTTGGGAGCAATTTAAGAGATGAAATTGAGTATTTAGGTAGGTACCACTGATTCACTAGTAGGTGCATTCGCACGGACAATACGATTTCGCAAAGTTAGAATAAATCTATTGGAACTATATATTACCTGATATTTCCACTATTGGCATTGTATCACCTGATATTTACTGGACAATTTCTTTGTATCCTGGTCTCATTATCTAGCGATCGTTTATGGAATTTAGAGACGAGACCTTCTCGAACGATCAAGTTTGTCCCCCACCCCGGCAACTACTTGGAAGCGTTCCCTACAAGAAGAACTGGAGCATCTCATGAGTCACAAATGAAAAGTCACATTTACGTTTCTAAACTGCTATGTGATCGTGTTATGACCACCAAACTATAAACTTCATTCTGATCTACATATCCAACTAATCTGCATTTTTACTAAGGGATTGACTACTTGATGTTATGTATTTTTGAGATGCGAGCTTGCAAGCATCCAGACCACCAAACTATACGCTTCATTCTGACCTACATGGATTTGAAGAACTCACAGTTCTTCTTGTAGGGAACGGTTCCAAGTAGCTGCTGGGGTGGGGGACAAACTTGATCGTTCGAGAAGGTCTCGTGTATAGTAGTTTGTCAGTTTAGAGTAAAGAAAATTGTGTAGGTATAACTCAATAACTCATCTTCATAAATACAATAGACTTCATCTGCATTTTTCACTGAATTGTAATTTCCATAATGACATGCTCACTCCTGCAATTATATTATACGGCCACGTGAATTCATATCCATCATATAGCACCTTTTCGGATAGCTTTTGCTTAGATCTTTGTATTTAGCAAATATAAATTAACCAAGAAAATGCCCCATTCAAAAAACGTAGCTATTTGCATTGTTCCCTGTTCTTATAGTTGTGATGAAATTTTGATTTATTTTATTTATTTGAAATTACACCGGTGAATCCATTAAACAATTTAAATGCAAATAATTGGTAAAAATAACAAGTTACATGTGTCGTGTTGTGTTTGGATATCGTCGTATTGTCGTTAAGGACAACTTTTGAAGCTTTTACATTGGTTTCAGTCGACTCTGAGAGGGCGAAAACTATTGAAAACTATACCATACTCGAGTTTTGTTTATTTGACCATGACTGACGTCAGTTACGCCGATGACAACGTCGTTTTGTCGACAAGAACAACATTTTAAGGTTTCACAGTGGTTTCATTCGATTCAGTGTGGCAAAACCGTTTGAAAACGATACCAAACTCGATTTTTAGTTGATTTGGCGACGAACGATACATGACCGACGTCATGTCCCTATGCAGCTTATTCCGGGTGTCTGATGAGTCTAATTTTAAGCTAGTAGCTCCAAAAAACACTGCCTGTAGCGCGGAACACACACTCCCACTTGCACGAGTCAAAGTGAAGACCCATTTCGTTGGCCTATAAACTCAATTTCTTAAAAGTAAGATTTTATATAATTTCATATCAGCAGTTCGATCGTCTCAGTTTGTAAACAAGAAAAAAGGAATCTAACAAGCTTAAGCCACCTTAGCCGTTTCGTAGAGAATGAGGCTATTGAGGGACATTAAATTGGTCAAATTTCAAAAAATATGATCAATAAATCAATATATTTTCTAAAACTTGATACATTAATATTTGTCATTAGAATTTTAGTCAAACATAGTTTGCAAACAATGAACTCGTTCATAAAAAATGTATGCACAAAATTATGCTGAAAAATGTAATTAAATTTAATTAATTTTTGTTGAAAAATCGACAAAACCTTCGAAAAATTGCTAAAAATTCGAAATATTTTTTTCTCGCAGAATATTATTTAAGTAGAACTAGTTTTTAACGATTTTTTGCACTCAAAGTACTCAAATTGCAGAACAATTTGACATAACATAATACGATAATTTGAGAAAATTCGCTCATACGATCATGCTGCATGACTGGAACTTTTACGCTTTACGTTTCATGTTTGACATGTTTACCTATGATACTTATGTTTTCGGAAAACCGTTAATTTTACCAGCACAATCAAGTTGGTAATCTTGGATTCGTTATAGATGTTTACAGTAGTTTGGAGGTACGTTAATATGTTTATAGATTTATGATATAAAAACCCTTAACTTTGAAAGGGGAATCCATAATTTTAGAAGTGGAAAATCTTTAGTTTTGTTTCGGAAAAAACCTTAAATTTGACCAGTAAAGTCTTTGATTTTATTACAAAAAGCTATGTACACACATATTTGAGTCATTCCAGATGATGTCATTCCTTAGAATTGAGAGAAAAAACAAACTTTGAATGAATGAAATTTGTTGAACTGCAATTCTCCAAAACAATAAAGTGCTCAAATTTCAATAAACTTTCGAAAAAATCGCTTAAAAAAGTTCTAGTTATGCAGCATGATCGTATGAGCGAATTTTCGTAAATTATCGTATTACTTTACGTCACACTGTTATGAAATGTGAGCACTTTTAGTGCTAAAAAATTGTTAAAAAGTAGTTCTATTTAAATAATATTCTGCAAAAAAGACTTTGGATTTTGAGCTAGCTTTTGAAGTTTTCGTGAATTTTTCAGCAAAAATTAATGAAACTATTTAAATACATTTTTCAACTTCATTTTGTGCATACATTTTTAATGGCCTTGTTCATTGTTGGTAAACTATTGTCGACTAAAATTTTTATGAAAAACATAAATTGAATGAATAAAATTGTTGGCCGTTTTTAGCCAATTTTATTGACTTTTTAAACACATCTTTTGAAATTTGACCAATTTAATGTGCCTCAATAGCCTCATTCTCTAGGTACAAAAATTCGCTAAATGGCTGAAGCAGCTTAAACTTGTTAAATTCCTTCCTTGGTAGATTTTTAGTAGATATTAATGAAATTTGAGTACGTTTTCCTGCATAATTTTGTGCGTGAATTTTATAATGTTTTAGTTCGATGTTGATAATCTTCTACACGCTATAATTCAGCTGAAAAGTAAAAGTTTAACAATTATTAACCATTTTTAGTGATGTTTTAGAATTTGACCAATTTAATGAGCTCCAAAAGTGCTGGCCATCGAACTCATCCTTTCGTTTGGAAAGCTTGATTTTTTGGCGCAAGAACGGAATTGTTATCTCAATTCTAAGGAGAGTTATCGTCTATAATGCATATATATATATATATATATATATATATATATATATATATATATATATATATATATATATATATATATATATATAATAAAAAAAAAGTGAGATTCTATTCAGAATCTGAGATTTGATTCATAATGCTTCAAAACAGATTTTAATGAAAACTTTTTCGAAAATTTTTATTTTCAAATTTTTGGAGCCATTGCAATAGCTTCATTTTTTTACGAAAATTTGCTAAAACCAATTACGAAACGTTTTACTGGTTGTTTTTACCAATTATTATTATTCAAATATTATGATAAGAAACAAAAAATCTAGACTAATAATTTCCGACGTTACCGCGTTCTTGAAAATCACGGGGAAAGCCGGCCTACGAACACCTATCATGGAATCAGTAACACAATCCATGTTTTTTCTTTTCCGCAGCAAGAAAAGACCTTAGGAGGGACAAAGGGGGAAATTCGGAATAATAAAGATTGAGATGGCATGCTCACCAGCCATTGAAATCTCCCGAAGCATGCCGAAATCGTAGGTGAGCAAAGAACCGACACACTTTACCAAGCTGTCACTAATTGAAATGAAATCCATTTATTTTGATTCGGAAAACTCTTTATTTGGAACGTACAATTTGTCGAAGGTGCAGAGGTGTCTGATCGGTGTAAAGATTGACGCAATAATATATAGTGATGCTTTCTTCAATTGTATTTATGAATACAACACTTAAAGCAGAGGACTTCACTAACCTTATAGCGCCAATCCTCATCTCCGAATTTTTTTCAGGAAACGTTTTATTTGGCTAGAAAACATTAAATCGTCGTTTGAAAATTTATGATATTACTGACGTTTTTAAATTCTTGGATTTTTACTCATTCTAACGGGGAATTTCGCCAAATTGGTTGTTGCTGGTAGCTTTTTGATTTAAACCCTGGAATAGCTAATATCTCCAGATTTTCTATTATCGCACAAAACTGTATTTTGTTGGAATCATGACACAAACTATTAAAAGTGGATCATGGCACGACTGAAGGAAATATTTAGATATCAAAGCACATCTAAACTATTTTCTTTAGAAATCCTTGGTCGTGAAGACACATTTATATAGCAAGCATAAAAAGTGTCACAACAAACAACGATGTCAACATGATCGTCATTTCATGGGAATCAGAATTTTTCTGGTCTTCAGGAAAGCTAGGGGAATTTAGTTATGGCATGATGGTACAACGTTAGATATACGTAATAAACTCCAGAAATCGTTTCAGAATGCTTCAAAGCGAATTTCCGTAAGTACAACTTGGAATATTTTAGTTTTGAAAATTTTGGAGCCGTTTCAATAGCATCATTATCTTCGAAAATTTGCTGAAAACAAATAAGGAGGAGCCACGCAAAACCCTTCAAGTCACAAACAAATTTTTTTTAGTTAGCATTGGTTTCTTGTTCTTTGTGATCAGCTGTACTATTTTCTTCACTCAATGTCGAGTAAAACTCCGCAGATCTCGTCAAGACAATACAGTAGATTCTTGTACTTCATCCAAAACCACACATATCCAGAGCCGCGAATCACGCAGAACCCCACTAGCCCAAGCAACCAGTGGGAAGCCAGATACCTAGCCTCACGTGACTGTACATGTGCCTGTACGTTTGTCAGTGAATTTTTATACTATTTCAAGTAATCGTTTATGTTAATCGAAATGGGTGATAGTGAAATGGAAGGTACAGTGACAGCGAGAAACGGTAATCAAGGTACGAGGAGAAAGGCAAAAACCAGTAGTTCTCGTGAAATTGCTAAAAAAGTAAGGCATTCGTTTCCATCTGGTTCAAACTTATTCATACCATGTAAGCACAACAGTAAAGCTTACCAGTGCTCCAAAATTCGTTCAGGGGATGCTTTAAATTTCCGCCAGAATATCTATGGATCGTGTGATGAGATACTCCAGGATCAAATGGTCAGCAGATACATAGAATGTGTAAATTTTTATTGCTAGGTACCAAGTATAAGTTTTATATTCAAGTATTAACTCAAATTGAATTTCATTCCCTTTATAACAATTAAAAAATATGGTTCAGCATAAAACGTTTAAAATGGCATATTATCTTTACCCTAGTTTCCATTTTTCCTCTGAATGAGGAAGACCAAAACCCCTCAAGCCCTCCATATGTTTTCACAAAAACCCCACAAGTAAGAAAAAATCAATCAAAACCCCACATGTCCATACTATAATTAGGGTTTTTTCAACTTTAGTGACAGTATGATTTGAATCGAGTATACTACTTAGTTTCTAAAGTCTTTTACAAGATAATGAAGTAAAAACACGCAAATATTTATCCGTAGAACAATATGAAAGAAACAGTTTTTCCTTAATTCTGAATTCTGTGGGGTTTTGCATGACTTCTCAAATATGGGTGGCGCTAGCGAGTAGGTACATGCGAGTCGATGAAAAAGAGGTCAAAGCGAGGACGGATCATTATGCTTAGCGGTGAGGCAGGACAAGTGACAGTGGTGTAATGGGGGTGTGTGGGCGGAATGCTAAACTAAACACGGCCTCTCGCACTTACGAGAAGGAGGTGTGTGTGTATGTGAACTGTGTTTCTTACCTTGGATGCCATAATGAACTGCGTTGCGCCGACGTCGGATGCTGGGTCTTATATACAAAAGGAAGGAGAGTCCCCTTCTTCAGCGATCCACTTGTTTCTCAACGGTCGGGAACCGAACTTCTTCGGCGAAGTAGATCCCGAACGAGTACCGTTCCGAACAATTTTGAAATTTCGGTTTATCATTTCCGGAACATCTTTAACGACATCTTCATCATCCTCACTGTCGACAGGTGCCGTAATCATATGAAAAAGCTCGGATTTAGTGAGCTTTCTCTTCTCACCATCTTCGATGAAGTAGATATCGTCGTCCCCATCCATTGCTCTCAACTTGGTAAAACTCTCAGCATAGTAAAATTATAACATTTCTAGTTGATTCATTAAAACACACACAAATTCAAACAACCTTGCGAAATGTTGACCATGATGTTGACTTCTAGAAAAAATAATCACGAGCTAGCCTGGACAGTCTCATATAAATATGCACTAATGACTACTTGTATAAACAAACTAAATATCCCATTATCAAACAATCGCAAGATTCACTGAGCATAGCTGAACAAGAAAACATTTTAAGCCAGTTGGAACCTGTGTTAGTGACCTCCAACAATCTCTAAACTGCTCAGGATATCAAACTACTCCTTCCAAAGACTTTCGAATTTTTGATTTTCGGCCAGGAAAAATGGGTTTCTGAACCACTGTGCGGCATATGGGAATATTTCTCATCAAAAAGCATGATAAATCGATTTCGACGGTTAGGTCATCATCAGGAACAAACAATAACTGAATACATATTAGAAAGGACACGCTTTTATAGTAACAGGTGAAGGGAGATTGAATCCCATTGGTCAAGAGAAAGGAAAGGGGCAGGACGGGTACAACCAATCAAGTGCAAGCACAGTGACGGGGGATTATAACTATTTAGATGGAGTGAAAGGGGGAAAAAAAATTAAATATGGTTTCAACAGTGTGAAGGGATAATTCCAAGCTTTATAGAAATGGACCTATCAGTAGGGAAATATATTGAGGTATATCCTCATTTAAACATTTACCAGATCTGTCACTTTTAATAATTTCGAATTTTTCAAGTACATTCAACATACCTCCCTTTGGACAAAAATGAAGAAATTCCACAAACTGTCTATCTGTCAAATCAAAATTGTAACTATGATTGGATTCCTGAAGATATTTCGCAAATGTAGACTTACCCTTATTTTCCCTGAAATCCTCCTGATGCGTTTATTCTTTCCCTGAATTTCCTTCCTGTTTGACCGCAATATTCGAAGCCACAAGAACATTTTAATTTATAAACCAAACTTTTTATCCTGAACATTGATTTTGTCCTTAACGGATCCTAGTAGTGCTTCAAGACTATTTTTAGTTCTAAAACCTACTTTGTAACGTCTCGATGATAGAATTTTGCTGATTTTATCCAAAATTTTCCCGTAATAAGGTATACTTATCCATTGCTTTTCTTCTAAATTTACATCTTCCCTAGCCAGATTGGAAACTTTTTCCCTACTCTTTTTCCTGTGAACCTTATCCCATATGGTATCAAAGAGGTCTCCTCCATATCCGTTACTAGCCGCTATGCTTTTGATAATGGATTTTCTTATGATAAATTTTGTTCACTCATTGGAACAGATAGTGCTCGGTTGGTCATACTATGGAAGGCTGCGTAGAAAACGTTTTTCACTAACTTCCGTTTTGAAATGGGTTTCCACAACTTCGTCGCGAGTGATTTAGTTCGTAAAAAGCATGAGCCATATCAACAAATTGGTTTTTGTACCGTAGTTGAATCACTGTTCTCCTAGGTAACTAAATCGATAATACTTTCAGAAATCGAAATTTTACACGCTCCATCTCGTTACTACTTGCACAAAAGTGTATTATTTATGTATGAGACAAACCTGCTGCACAGATAACTATGTTCTTAACCAATGACTTAACAGGGCCTGCTGGATCAATCAATCAGCTGGATTTTCAGTCTCAGATTTAGGTAATTCATTTTCTACTTCCGTTTTGTTAATTTTCAACCATGATTACGTAGGTTGGTGTACGTTATAGCGCACGAAATTGAACTCTTCACAAAGAACACGATGAATATCATTTCCTTTGTGGGTAAATACAGTAAGATACCGTAAGTAGAACAAACGGTTCAGATTGGAAAAAGGAATTCGTCACGGAAATTGACTATCAGATAATATGTTAAAGGTCAGAGATATCTCATTCGGTGAACCATCAGTGTTTCGGGTGGATGTGAGAAGTGAGGCAGTTCCGTTAATTTTTGGTTTGTTTATGATCATCAAATTACAGCCTTCACACGATCAAGTATAAAGTTTTCAACATGATAAAGGTAATATTTATTTCTTAATTCCTTCATTACATAGGTTGGCCTTTCTACAAGTAGTACAGGTACAATTAGCAAAAGTCCAATTCAGGCTCCCTGGGTACCCTCGATATCTGTGTGTGGTATTACGAACAATGAAGCTGCAATTTATTACCCAAAGGTTTACTATTTCTGTTTTAGATAACCCTTCTAAGCAAATCACTGGTCTATAAATATTAAACCGAAGCCTACGGTACATCATATCAATATGACTAGGTACTACACATAGGCACCCGTCAACGCAGAAATTAATAAAATCCTACACTTCACTAATCCATCTGCACATAACATATGCTGATGATGTGCTATGGTACATCAGAATTTAAGTAGGTATATCGGACAAAGGCCGTAAACCGTCCAACTGAAAATTAATGAGATAAATAGGAACTCCCTCTACCATGTTCACATCAGTTCTCATTCACTCTCACGTTGACGGAATTTTAGCGAATTTTCTTGAAAATCAAACTATTGCAAGGGCTCTAAAAATTTTTAAATCAAAATTCTCGAAAATTTGCTTCATCGAATTCTGTTTTGCGGCATTCTGAAATTAATCCAAAAGTAAAAAAAGTATATATATGCCTATATATATATATTTAAATATATATATTTGTGTGTGTGTGCCCGCGCGCGTGTGTGTGTGCAATTCCAGACGATAACCTCCCTAAGGATTGAGATAAAAATCTTCTTACGCCAAAAAATCAAGCTTTCCAAATGAGAGGATAAGTTCGTTGGTCAACACTTTTTGAGCACGTTAAATTGGTAACATTTCAAAAAAGGGCTACAAAAATCCAATGTGCTCAAAATTTTTATCAGAACTTTAGTCAAAAGAAGTGTTTCATGAATGAACTAGAACATTAGAAAATTTATACACGAAATTGTGCTGAAAATCTCCTCAAATTTCATCAGTATTTGCTGAAAAATCGATAAAATCTGTAAAAAAATCTAAAAATTCAAAAAGATTTTTGAATTGCAGAACATTGTTTGGAACGAGTTATTTTTCCGATAACTTCGGTTCTTGGATTTCAATACAATGTAACGATGTAATACGATAATTGACGAAAATTCTCTCATATGATCATGCTGCATGATTGGTCTTCACTGCCCATGAATTTAATAGTTTCACGTCCCCCATCATACGACTGGTGGTTTTTGTTAAATTTATTCACAATCAAAATCCAATGATTAGCTCAGGGTCGTTATTGATGCCTAGTTATCAAAAGTGAAATTGCTGTTATTAATTTATTTCGAGGTGAAGGCTGTTCGAATGCATCTTTGTTTCATTAGTCAACCTATATATAGATTTTTCATTCCCTTTTTCCTCCATCCAACCTTTTTTCAAGTATGTTTTTCAATAACGAGATGTTTTGGCAGATCTTGTTATGCAGCTATCTAGTGTTCCAAGTCGCAAGTGGGATGCTGCTAAAGGATTGGGGTACGAACAGTCAAAACAAAAGGCTCGCATGGGCCACGAAGGACCTCTTGGACTCGGCCGTTGACCTCATGAATTTGGGGAACCCTACGCGTGCCATGCCAATGATGGGACTCATCACCAACCTCACGCTATTGGACCCGATCAATCAGGTGATTTGAATAACTTCTGTCAGTTAGTTATCACAGTTAACCAACAAGGAGGTCACACTTATCTAGTGGAGTAATTGTAGTGCATCCAATATTTGTTTAAGCTTCATAATAACCAGGACATAGATTACACTCTGTACTCTCACGTAAAAGAATGGCTGGGTAGGCAGGTTGCGGAGGCTGGTGGCGTGGTGACATCCGCCCTATATCTTGTTGAGTAAATGTCTGATGAGTGCCACCGCGCTTCGACGATTGAGGTATCGAATTGGCAAACTCCACTGACTAGAAAAATGTTTTCGACCCGTTAAGGGAAAATATTCCTCTGGAGGATTATAAATTATAAGGGCCGTCATAAAAGGGTTACAGAATACTTCCTGAGGGGCAGGTCATTTGAGGGGCTTTCGGCAGTAAATGATTAACTATATTATTATGTCTTTCTTCAATATCATATTTTTCCGAAAACCTATTGATGAAGTTAGTAAGTACCTGCTCCATATTGCCTACCTGGCAGAATAAATCAAAATCCGAAGAAAGAGAAATACGCCTCTCAATCCCGTAGAGCTCTTCTCGTCCTAAAGTTAATTGAATTTGAATTTTTTATTTTAACCATTTCTAGAAATATTCTTTTTTGCAAATTAGATTCTCTTCTTCCTACAATTTTGAAATTTACGAAGTCCATAGTATGTCCTAAAGTTCTGCTATGAGTAACCAACGCGTTTTTTGTGTCTTGTTTTCGTAGATCCGATTTATGTTTTGAAAAACGACACCTAATGGACTGGGACGTTTCCCCCACATACAGAAAGGAAGGCCTTGTTTGTAAAGTCTTGTTAGAATTTGAACTGTCCAAATAAAGAAAAATTATAGATGTTGTCAGTAAAATTCGATTTGGAATGCCCCGAAACCATCTTCAAATAATTTAGAATGATTTGTAGTAACTCGAATATTTACAATAATTTGATCAAATGTCAACTCAGTCGACCTGATAATAACATTCTTGTCTTGTTATAATTTGAACTGTCCAAATAAAGAAACATAATTTTAGTCAATAAAAATCGATTTGGAGTGCCCCGAAACGTGTTTAGAAATGGCGATTTTCGAAAAAACTATCTTCAAATAAATTAGACCGATTTGTAGTAACTCGAATTTCTACAATTATTTGATCAAATGTCAACTCAGTTAACCTGAGTGATAATAATAGAGGAGCTGACATGGAAAAGCACTCAAGTCCAAAAATCGAAAGAACATTTTTTTTCGTCGAAGTGCAAGTAAACAGTCACGCCAACGGCCTTAGGTCCTCCCGTCCTTGCTAGATCGCACCATGAATAAATGTGTGACCTTTGCATGGAGAAGAGATTATGTCCAACAAATCTGACAAGAGTTCAAAGGGAGTTCCTATGAAATTTGATTTTTGGACTTAACAGCTTTTCCATGTCAGCTCCTCAATAACATTCTAGAATAAGCGAATGTCGACTACCAACCTGTTATTGACGGCCCCACGCCCTTCATTCTCCAGAACAAGAAAGCTGGCGTCGAGCTTCGGATCCTGCGGAGCTTCCTGATGGAGCCGGCCATCAACTGCTCTCATCTCCTGGACAAAGGGAACCTCCGCCGTCTCATTATGACGCAAACCGAGAAAATGCTTCACGACAAAGGGGCGGCCACACACGGAGGGCTCGGACATCAACACGAACTATTCATCTGCGACTCCTGCCTCTACCTCCAATTTTCTGGGTAATGCCAGCCCTTCTGTCACCACTGACGATTGTAATAACGTCTGTAGCTCGATCAGATTAAGAAATCCTGCGGCTTGATGTCTTATTTTCTTAGATTGTGAGCAATTTACGACCCTACATTTCATTTCCTGATGTTTACATTCCTCATTCATCATTGAACCTTAGGTAGTCTTAGGGCGGAATTCATGGACGGGAATTGAGTCTGAGTGAGCCCCTAAGTTTGTCGATAAGGGAATTTATGCACTCGGGTGAGGGTGCAATGAGTGTGCAACCCAAATACACACTCAACGGGATTCATAAACAAAAAATGGCGTTGAGATGAATTTCACCCTCAGCTCAACGGTGTAATACCCTGAGTGACGGCAGGAGGTCAGTTAAGTGCGTCAACTGATGACTTTTATTGTTACTTTCATGTAGGTATAGGTACTGGTAATATAGTAGAGCATACATCGTTTATTTTGTTCGGAGTTTATTCAAAAAGTACATAAGAGTACGCACACATAACAGTGGGTAAGCTGTTCCTAAACGGTAGTTAAGTACATGTTTGATGTGACCAACAGATCCCTTTTGAATGTTATACAACCAACAACGAGATATTTCGCATTTCCTATTCGGGAAAGAGACAGTCATGGACAACTACGAACCTGGAGGAGCCCAAAATAAATGGAAAGGATTTATAACCACCACAGCTGAAAGTGCAGTTCGTTCTTTGATTTTATGCGATCCCTACCAAGTTTGTAGTGCATGGTTTTCCGATTCATCTTGGTTTGTGGAATGAGTTGGTGGAAGGTCCTTCCATTCATCAAGGATGTACAATCAATGAGGATTCCAAGAAATTGTGATTGCTTGAAGCTCTCCCAAAACCTCACGTCTTCTTTTTGCCCAACAGTCTCATTATACCTATAATTCTTCTTATTTTCAACTACATATCTGTTCTTCAAAACTAACTGGCGAATCATTGTTTTCTCATTTTCTCACTTCTTTTCCGTCACAACTCTGTACATAATTATACAATTCAATACTACTCAATACATAATAAACACAAATTATCAGCACTTCAACAAACAAGCAACAACGGTTCAATTCAACTTGTGGCTGCCCCGATCCAGGCGGGAGGACCAATAACTTTCGTCTTTGTCTGATAAGGCCTATGTCCTGTGTCCCCAAGGAATAAGGATAATAGCATAAAAAGCAAAAACACAAAGAAAACCTTAGAGAACTGTTATTGATCAGTGCGGAATGCGACAGGGAATTTTCTCGTCCCTTTTCCCTCAAACCAGGGAAACTTAACCTACAACATACTGTCAGGGCTGCCAACTTAAGTTGAAAATGCGTTGAGTGTCCCCTGAGTGCACAGTCAAACTCGTGTAATCTGAGTGTGCCCCGAACTGTTGAGTGAATTACCCCACTTAACTATGAATTTGAACTGGTGAGTGGAGGGTGACCCTCTATTTAGGTGAGTGCAGTGAACACACAGGCTTTGTCTATGAACTCCACCCTAGTCCCCTGATGGTAAATTCAATCCAAAGAAGTACCTCCAGGTGTTTACCTAATACGTTCATATGCTGCTTATTATTAGCGACTCTTCCCGCTCTTGCATCTACATTCATTTCCTGATAAATGTCTGATATTAAATTTTATCTTATTTTCTTAGATAATGAAAAATTTACGGCCCTAGTTTTCATTTCGGAATATTTACATTCCTCACTCATCATACAAGTTTAGGTTGGCTTAGCCCCCTTGTGAATTCTGTCCAAATAACTACCGTGATTATCATTATTTACGTACCTACCTATTCGGAGGAGTCCGTCGTCACTAGAAAGTCGAGTCCCGGGGGCAAGAGCTTTCGATGTAAAGACATCATCATCAGCACATCAACAGTACTCTTTCTTTTGATGTCTTTACTTCAAAAGCGCTTGCCCCCAGTACTCAACTTACGTGTGGCGACAGACTAGCGAAAATAATCCTTTAGATCTAATACAAGTACCTAGATGTTTGCCTAATCGGTTTAATTGCTACTAATTATTAGCGGCTCTTTTCTCTCCTACATCTACATTACACTTTTTGAAAAGCCATAGAATCAAATTCAGCCTCATTTTTTTCAGATTATGAACAATTTAAAACTATAGTTTTCACTTTCTAACGCTCGCATTCATATATTAAGTAGGCTTTGGCCCTATGTAGATTCTATCCAAATAAGCAAGTGCTTACCTAGTGGGTTTTAATGCCGTCTCCCATTCTAACACCGTAGCACTACAATCCACATAATTAAAACCAGAAAATGTTATATTAAGAAACTTTTTATTTGAAAAAGTCATCAATCGAACTATTCATCTGATGTGACTCCAGCATCTATCTCTAATTATCTGAGTGATGTCAGTCTCCCACTGACATTAACGATTGTAATAACACCTGTAGCTCAACCATATAAGAAATCCTGTCACATAGTGTCTTAGTATCTTGGGTTTCAAACAATGTTCGATCCTTTTCAATTTCTAATCTTCATATTCCCCTATCATCTTTAGCTCTGGGTAGGCTCAGGCCCTTGGAAGATTCTACTCGAATAAGTTGGTACCTGCTCATTTAATGGTATCCTGCTCATAATTAGCCATAGCCTGATTTTCACAATTTTAACATGAAACATGATTTAGCCTTGTGACATAACTGACAGAGAAAAATGAAATAGAGATATAAACGAGTGATATAAAACAAAATAATCACGAACAACATGAATCTCCTGCAGCTGTAATACAATTCTCACTTTTTGTGTGATGTCACAGTCCCTGTAATCATTTATGATTTCACCAACACATATCTCGATCAGATCATGAAAGGGACGCTGCATAATTGATGTCCCCAGTTTACAATTCCTATCACGTTTAAATTTCTCATACATCATCTTTAGGTAGGTATTTGAATTTTGAATACTGAATATGGCTTCTGAATTTGAAAAGTGACTAGTTACACTCGAGTTGTGTGCTCGGTCTTTTATTGATTATTTACAAATGAAGGGTACTAAGAGGAAGCCTGGTAACTAGGTTTTGTCATGAATATGTCTTTGCTCTGGGGGTTCAACCAAAAATTTCCGTGACGCAAAATTTGTGTCACAATTTCAGTGTTTTTCACGTACAACCCAGCCGTTGCTAGGGGAATGGAACTTCCGCAGTTTTCATCGCACAGAAATCGTTCGCCACTCGTTGGAAACCGCTTGATTTGTGTGATAAATGTTCACATCTCAAGCTACCAATTTCCCCCTCCTTACGTACCTGGCTACATTCCTAAACTAAGTTGATTGGACTATAAACAATTTTAATAAGCCGGTTACAATATTCTTAACGTAAAGCAGTAGCATCATTTACTCCACTCCATTGGAAACATTTTCATCCTCTTGACAACAGTCGACTGTTAACAACAACTCATTGTAGTGGCTTCTCTCCACAGTTATTTTCAACATTAATTTCTATAAGTAAACCGTTGTTTTGTTGGTATTAGTCGGGATGCGGCCATGCGGCCCAGGGATTTGTTTAAAGTTGAAGGATTTGTCTACAACCCTCGAGGACAACCGTTATGAAATCCCCAATCAAAGACATATCCATGTAACATGGATTTGCTTGTAAAGCAGATAGTGGAACTCGTTTACGAGTTTGGTTGACCCCCCGGATTTATTTTAATTTTTTTTTCTATCGAAAATGAGTTAGCAACAGTACAATATATTTCAAGGGGTGCGGACCTAGTGTGGTAATCATAACAGGGGAAAAATCAGGACAACTGCTTCAAATCGTCGACTGAAGAAAAGGGTTTCTGAGGAAAAGTTTTACTGTATTTAATTAATTTTTTTTTTTCTTCAGAAAAATGCGTTCACTCAAATTGCCAAAAAGCTAAGTTACCTGAGTTTTCCCTGTACCTTCCAAATAAAATAGTAAACACGTCAAAACAATTATGGGATCATTTTTCCTTGTTGACGTCAATTTTTGAGATAGCGAAGTGAAACTCGGGGAGCGTCTTCGGGGTGCAAAATACTGAATTATGAGAACGTGAAAATCAGAAAAAATCCAAACATTTTTTTGGGGGTTTCGGGTACCAAAAAAACAGTTTTTTCCAATTTTTACCAAGTGACGCCTCATTTCAAAGATTTTTTTGTTCTTAACACGATGGTGAAGTCAGAATCACAATATGTTATTCCGTTCTTGGATTGGAGTTGATGAACGATGAAGAACACATCACCACTACGTACCTAATCATGAGATATAATGTGAACTGATGACGTCCGTGACGCTCGAGGCAGTCGAACGAAATGCCCAGGATTCGGGGCACCTAGCATACTCCTGCATGAAATATTTGGCTAAATCTTGAGTGTCTGGGTCTGCATCAAGTTTACTAACGCTGTTTTGCAAAAGCCTTAAGAATGCTACATCGTCACGCTCTTGCAATACTGTGCGAATAAGGCAATAAAAAGTACACTCGCTTATCGGTAGTTTTCACCTTGTTCAAAATTTTTCGCCAGGCCCGGTCAACATGCCAGGTGCAAAACAAACGCCGCGAGGCAGGTTGCATGATGGTACATCAAGCATTGTAATACACTGGTGCCATATCACTCATGAAAACTTCAGTCGTTAAATCATGTGAATTGATTATTGTTTTTATTACTGAAAAGTAAATTGACATAATTTGTTCATCAGATCTACTACTTACTAAGAAAGCGCTAGGGAATCCTTGATGCAAATCATCTAATGTTAAAATTGTTGTCACTTCGAAACCGTAGGCATTTGTTCCATGTGTGCCATCTATACATATGAATTTGCTTCCATAAGTGACCAACAATTCAAGCTGAGCTAACCTGCATTGGTTGTTTACTTTACTTTACTTTACTTTTTTATGATGTGTAGTGTGTTTTTATAATCGAACTTTGCCCGATTGATCTGGGGTCTTTAACGTCGACAAGGAAAAGTGATCTTTTTAATTCTTTCGAGATGTGTAGGAGTCAAATAGCTCATGAAAAGGCATCAAATAACCGTGGGTGTTAGGTAATCACTCAAAACCACGTGTGTCTTACGGAATAACTGTATTAAGTGATGGCCGCGTGCCCGTTGTCTGTTGCAGTTTGCATATCGGGTTCCACGTGGAGTCCAAGGACCCTCCGGTTTACTACTACGGCTCAGCCGCCTTCCCCGGTCCCATAAACTACGTCATCAGTTTCCAGCTGAGTGTCGAACTCGGGAGGAGCAGAGACGGCCATCAGCTGGAGTGCCAGTTCGACTACAAGCCGAGCCCACTGGAACTCAGAGCTTATCCCACGTCGGTGAGTACACCACGGTGAAATCTCCTTGTTAAAATAGAGTCTCCAAATGAGACACTTTCATGATCCATGGAACTTCATTCCATGTAGCCTAGACCACAAATAAGTTATAATACGTGTCCTATTGTAAACTCCATGTTCATGAATCCAATAGGAAAATGTTTAGTATGTGTGATCTGGATATTTCCGCCAGCATTGCCCATAGGCCGTCCATCTCTCCATCTCGACGCTCTCTCAGTTCGTTCCTAGTCGCCATTACGTTGTGTGGTTCATGCTTTTCGTTTCGCTTGTTGGTTATCTCCTTTTGTGTATCGCAATGTATCTTTACTTAATATTATGAATCAGGAGGATATGATTTCCTTGAATAAATCAGTTCAATCAAAGTTGTGCTAACTGTGTAAGTGTTTGTGTATTCACCTCCAAGACTTCACCTTGACGTAAGTGTATGACTATGACACATACTAGTTATGTAGACTTTTAGATTTGACACTTGTAACTTACGACGGCTTTTTGACTCGATACTCCTATTAGCGGCCATCGTAACGGGACCGGCAATCTCTATATCTGTTATCTCTATCTCTATCTATACTATTTCATAAGAATGAAACTCCGTCTGTTTGTTTGTCTGTCTGTCCACGCTATGCACGGCCAAACGGCCGAGCGGCGGGAGTCTACGAGTGAGGGGATCTTCCTGTGATTTTCCGAAAGGGTGTATCAGGGCCGCCACATCTCCAAGTCGGGCCCGGGACCAGATTCTGGCCACGGACCTCCCCCCCTCCCCCCTTTTTTTTGTCGCGCCACTTTTACTAGAGATGGCTATGATAATTGTTTAAAAAAACTATTAAACCTTCTCTAATCAAACGAAGAATAATTTATACTTCCTACCAAGGTTCAGTGTTCGAATAAGAACACTTGAGGGGCTGAAAATTTAATCAAAAGTAAAGTGTAACTCAAGAATTGAAAATAAATTCAAGTATTCATACTCTAGTAATTACCAACCAATTACAAAACCATAAAAATGCCATAAATTACCTTGAAACAAAAATTCTATATCCAATCAGTCATAGGATTTTTATTTCAACTACCTACTTTAAATACAATTGTTTGTGAATAGAGGGTGTATTCAGAGAAGTTCCAATTTACTCATTCCCCAATTGGACGATTGTGGCAGAAATTATGATTGACTAAATTTCATATAATCATTAATCAACACATACAATTAACTTTATTTTAATGTTATGGACGGATTGAAAAGGAAAGTCTCTGTATACAAAATGTCTGAAGGAATTAATTGAAGCAATGATTATGTTTAAAAGAATACATTTATTAATTTTGGAAAAAAATAAATAAAAATCTACAAAAATATAATTGTTTTATTACAGTTTATCTACTTGTAATGAAGGTATGCAGTAAAGAATTAGACTTATAACATCAAAAGATACAAGAATTATTTAGTGAAAAACTATCAAAAATATGAATTAGTAAAATGAGAAATTCGTTTGGTTGAGTTACAATAGTATTCTGTAATTGTAATTACAATTGTGGAAAACTTTTTAAATGTAGAAAACTGTAATAGGCTATAATTTCATGTTTTATAAAATGAAACATTTTAAAACTAATTAAGTGAAGTGAAGAAAATTGTATTTGCATTTGAAAAATACAAGACAAAACACTTAAAACTTTCGTGCCTTTTTAAGTGAAAATTCTTTAATAACCTTAGAAAAGTCAAGTTTGGATGCTAACTTGTGCTCAATGCTGAGAATGGCAAGGGAATTCAACCTTTCTTGGCCCATGGATGCTCTCTCCCAAGTCTTCAGTCGAGTGCCTACTGGTAAAGACGGTAAAGGGTAAAGAGTAATATTTTGGGCCATCGCAATCATCGCAACTGTTTCAGAGAAACAGTCTGGTGTAGTAAATCAAATATAATCTGATCAGGGCCAGTCAAGTGTAATACACTCTGTTTTATGTAGGCCTAAAAATTCTAAAATACTTTATTTACTAAATACAGGACCGGACCGGGCCCCCCCTGGGCCCGGGCCCGGGGCAACAGTACCCACTTGACCCCCCCATGTGGTGGCCCTGGGGTGTATAAGCGATTTTAAAGTTTTCTAATCCCACCCGAACCATGGGCTGGTCGGCGAGAGGGGGTGGGAGCCCGTTTTAATTCCGTTCTTTTCTACTTCCCCGCTTCTCCAACCCCTCTAAACGGCCGTTGGAAATTCCGGCAAAATACCGGTTTTGTAGGTTTTTGTACCAGGAGGAAGACCGTGCGATCGGATTGCGAAAAAAGTATCGGGAAATACGTCAAAAAAATAAAAGGTCACGGACCCGTTTTCTCGAAAATTCCGACGAAAAACTTCAGGTTTTTCTCATTAAAATCGATCTCATAAAGAGACGTTTTTCAGGACAGTGTTTGCGAGCAACATACAGTTTTGATTCAGATATCCAAATCGGAATCCGAAATCGGATATCGAAAAAAGTGACGGGAAGTTGGACAAAATGCGAGGGGAAGGGAGGCGAATCTATTGAAATGAGAAGTTAATTGTGCCGTCCAGGAACGTGCGACACAGGCCCTTTTTACCTGAAGGGGTTCCGATGACGAGCGAGCGAAGCGAGCAACATTCCCTACACACGCCGGATTTCAACGAGGTTTTTCCTACACAGACAGCCATACCGAGTGAGCGAAGCGAGCAACAACATTCTCTACACACGTCGGATTACAACGAGGTTTTTCCTACACATACAGCCACACCGAGCGAGCAAAGCGAGCAACATCCCCTACACACGTTATACCTACCCCTAGTAATCTACACGTTATACCTACCCTTAGTACTCTATCCGGGGGGGGGGGGGGGGGGGGGGCTTGCCTCCCCAGCTGGACGTGGAGGCGAGTGAAGCAAGCCGGAGCGGATTGTTTATTAGGAAACAAAGTCCCGAAATTGACATATTTCTGACTTGAATGTGATGTTAGCAACATCTCATAAATTAGATCAAATTTAGTTATATATATATAATAGAACTTAGCTCGTCCTCCAAAGATGGATCCGGCCACGATGCAGTGATGACTTCTTACCTGATCTTGGTAGCCTGCCTATATCTAGTCCACAACACGCTTTAAATCTTGCCATCTAATCTTGCCTCTCTTGAGGTTGGCCTTTAAAAATCTATCAGAGTGAAGATATTAAACAGTTTTTGTTCTACAATGTCCCTTTTCGAAGAACGATTCGCCTTCTGTTTGATCACCCGTGCATACATAATCCTATGAAGCTAGGCTTCGTCAGTAAAGGGACGACCTACCTACTGAAATTGATCCAGGAGTGTATAGGACAACCCAGGCATGAAAATGAAGGAACCCAAGAATACAAAGTCGTTTTAGACCATTCTGAGACCGAATCTTGTCTGTATTTAGTGCACGTGTGTATTTATTTGTGTGTGTATCAAATTTTGTCGACGCTACCCAGGGCCACAATAGTTTTCAAGTGACTTCTGAGTTTCTTTCTTTGCTAGTTCCCCATTGTGGATTATATGTGCAACTAACCTTGGAAATTTTTAATTTTGGAAGGGGAAAATAGAAATGGAGGAGGTACAATATCAATTTCGGCGTAGGTATTTTGTCGACGCTGCCCAAGCTACAATTCTCAACCAATTTTTGTGATTTTTTTTTTTCTATCTCAATTTTGTGGTACCTAATTGGGCTCTGAACTAACCTTGAGAATTCAAGATTTTCTGATGGGAGATTGAGGGGGTTAATAACAACACTTTCTCTCAAACGCAGGCCAAACTACGATTATCGAACAATTGTTGTGATTTGTTTCCCCCATTTCCGCTCAGAGTACGGTCCAATTTCAGAACATATGTCAGGATTTACGAATTTTATAATGAAAGTGGGTGAGCAGAGGGGGTAATAGAGTTAAATCGTGATGTTTTCACTATTCTTATCTGATTTCCGTGATTTTACCCAACTTTTCGTAGGAAAGGGGGGTATTACAGCCGTCGGCACGGCGCAGTTGAGGGCGGGGATGCATTTTCTTTGCGTATCAGAGAGTCTTGAGCACGTTTACAATAGTCATTCATTTTCAGATTTCTTTATACTTATATTTATATATTTAAGGACAAACTTTTGTGCTTACTACTCCTCCGAAACCGCTTGTCCGATTTGGACCACATGTTGATATGTTGTATTACCATGTCAGAACTTGTGCCTCGCTGACTTTGGTAAGGATGAGCTGACCACGAGCCGTGATATCAATCATGATTATGGCGAAAACGCGCTCAAATCTTCTCTCCTATTCACCGTAGGACGTCAAATTTGATAGGGACCCTCTCAGAGACAACAAGAGACGAGGATAGTGAGGTGCGCTGTCCTGATCAGCTGAGTGAGCTAAAATCCCTCCTGTGGGACAACAAGAAACGAATGACCTTGCAAGCTCCATCCTGATCAGCTGATTGTGCTAAAATGTATGTCGTCTGTCTGATTAAAACATAATTTGAGTGGGAGCCTCTCTAGGATATCAACAGACGACTGAAATAACCATCCCCACCCTGAGCTCCAGCAAACCGATTCGCCTGGCGTTTTTTGCAACATGTTCCGCGAACTAGTGGCGATAAATAGAAAAACATTTTGTAAACAAATTGTCCAGTGATTAAGTCAAAATTACTATTAACCACGACTCACCTAGCGACAAATTTTCACCGAAATTCGTTCAGTGAAACTTGACTTTCGCTTATAAAGCTTGAATTTTCACCTAATAATATGTTACCTATCTCTATTCGAAAAGTTTGTACTGTTTACGCAAACTGCGTTTTTTTTTTTTTTTTTTTTTTTTTTTTTCGAGCCAGATTCCAATCTAGTTATGCCACGAACCTTAGAAATTTCAAATTTATTGTCGATGATATAAATGGAGGGGATTATTCAGATAAATCATAATATTTTAATTTATATCGTCCTTTTCTTGGAGGAGATGTTAAAAAATGGGGATATCATTTTAATGAGTGAATTACGCGATTCTCAACCGATTTCCTTTTTGTTCGATTATTTTACTTTTCTGCTCGGATAATTCTCAGAGAAACCATTCTCAGTCATTTAAAATTTAAATACATTCGTGTGGAAGGGGGGGGGGGGGTATTACCAAAATATCATGATAATTCCAACCAATTCGCAAAAGCATTTCTACAAATTCTCACCAAAATCATATACACCAAGACGTAGGAACGTTCCTCAGTAATGCGAGCTATTTTTATAGTGTGGTAAAGATAAAAGAACTTCAAAAGCTACCTACCCTGGTTAATAACCTAGTAGTATGTAGAAGTAGGACGAGGAAAATGTGATGGTAAAAATTGTTGTGCAAAAGGTTAAATTGAAAAACATTTACATTTTACATTACATTTATTTGAAACATTTTGAAGTCATTGCTAAAGGTTCATTTTCTGCGAAAATTTGCTCTAAAATGTCATATCAAAAGACTAGGGCACTTTTAGCGAATTTTTGAAGAAAATTAAGATATTGCTCTCGCCTCAAAATTTGTAGAATGTGAATTTTTGAAAAAAATTTATGCAGAAATCCGTTTCAGGCTATTCTGAATCATATTCTGAAGTTTAACGCATTTTTTTATGTATGTATGTATGTATATATGTATGTGTCATTCCAGACGATAACTGTCCTTAGAATGTGCTAGAAACTTCAAACAAATTTTAAAATGTTAAGGACACAAAACGAAAGTTCAAGTTCGTTGGCCAGCATGAATATGCATCAAGTTTTCAAAAATTTCAAAGTTGAAAAATCAGTCAAAAATAGAAATAATGTCGTTCGCTAGTTGTAAAAATCGGTAATATTTGCATGAAACATTGTCCAAATTCAGATTGAACTACTCTTATGGAAGTATCCCTGTATAACCAATCCTAGAACCATGCTGTATAAAACGAAGGTAGTAGGTGCTTGTTAAAAAAAAAAAAAAAAAAAAAAAAAAAAAAAAAAAAAAAAATGTAATTACAACTGATGAGTTTACTCTGTGAAATATTCCGTCCTCCGAATCTCTCGGTCGCTCTCTTTAATGTTTTACGCTCAACTGTTTTAGGACTTGATGTAGCTTTAATACTGACTGTGGCTTAGAAAATATCAGCCATGAAATTATGAAGAAGTTCTATTTATGTACTTACTAGCACGCAGACCCAAGGCCTCGCTCCGCTCGGCCGTCAGTAACGTTAATCTCAAGGCCTCCCTCCATCGAAATCTATGAATATTTACCTACATTTGTCTTTAAATCTACAAGATTAGTTTAATAATAATAAAGTATGAGTACCTCCTAATTATTTTTAATAATTTGATTCCATGTTTTTCTATCAAAATCATAAACTAAAATTTCTCTACACGATCAATAACGACTGAAATGTCGAAGGTTTCTTCAAAAATTCGCTCATGGGGTCATGCTGCATGACTGGACTTTTTTAAATTAGAAAATCTCACTTGAGTAAATTTCTGTTATCGTAGAAATATTTGTGTTCCTGAATTTGATCTATGTTATAATCGATTAATTCTGGAAATGTATTCATGTTGCTTAGAGTTTCGTCAAGGGAAGCAACGCCGTGTTCCTTGCCGAAGAACTGGACAAAATTGTGATCGGCCATTTGAACTCATCGATTCAAGAGAATTTGAACACACGATTTCAAAACGCCATCCGCTACGTAGCTACAGAGAAGGACCTGTGCACCAACTTCCTCACATCTGGTATATTCACGCCACCAACTGTTGGAACCCGGGAAATCAAAGATTCTAAATCAGTTAGCTGAGTCGTTATGTTTGTCTCTATCCTCAATAAATTAATAATCTAGGAACTAGTAGTTTTTTGTTAATTTTATTTATTCTACATAATAGTCTTAATTAGATGTTTAACAACTGCACTCGGTGAGAAGGATGCAGCAAATGCAAAAAGTTGCACTTTACCGTAACAATTATTCTCGCTATTGAGAAATAAGACTTGTTGGTGCCAAAAATGTATTTTCCAACTCGAAGCTTAAATAGAAAACAATGCTTGGAAATTTTCAGCGTAACCGGCCCAAAGAATGAAACCTGCATCGCATCACAGACCAAGTGCCAGGCGTGTCATAACAGGAAATTCACATCGTTCATCAATAGGTCAATGATTTTAATTTGAACTAGCCACAAAGACTACTCTTAAACTGCTATGTCTGTTTTATTGTAGACCTAAAATTCCGAGTTGAATGTGGCAGAATTTTATTTTAAATTCTAATGCATACTTCCTGTGATCATTTTCATCGGTGTCTGTGTTGGTCAACTGGGAATATTTTTCCATGACACTTGACTGAACGAACCCCACCGCTCTGTGCTCTACATTTCACTGTCACAGTCGTAGATAAGAATATTTCAAATAATTTTCCACACATAATACATTTTTTTGCTCAGTACCTACCTGACAACTTCAAAATTCAGAAACCATATGAACGGTTCCTCATATAACGGGGAAGCGATAAGGGAGCTGTTGTCACACCCATGTATCCACGACTCAGGGTAGGTATTCAGGAATTCCACTATCGGATTTCCCAGTTTCGGTTTTCTAAGTATGATCTCATATCATCGGACTAGTGTAGTTATGCCAAGTTTCTTTTAGCGAATTTTTGAAGAAAATTAAGCTATTGCTCTCGTCTCAAAATTTGTAGAATGTGAATTATTGAAAAAATTTTATGCAGGAATCCGTTTCAGGCTATTCTGAATCATATTCTGAAGTTTAACGCATTTTTTTATGTATGTATGTATGTATGTATATATGTATATATGTATGTATATATGTATATATGTATGTATGTGTCATTCCAGACGATAACTGTCCGTAGAATTGTGCTAGAAACTTCAAACAAATTTTAAAATGTTAAGGACACAAAACGAAAGTTCAAGTTCGTTGGCCGGCATGATCGGATTACATCTTCGGGTTGAAATTTTCAAAAATGTAGTCAAAAATTTCAAAATAGCCTGTTTTTTGCGATTTGTTGTGCGAAATAATTTTTTCAGCATATTAACATGTGGTATATTCGGAATCAGCGTAAAATGTCCTATAAGAATATGTATCAAGTTATCAAAATTTTCAAAGTTGAAAAATCAGTCAAAAATCGAAATACTGCTGTTCGCAAGTTGTAAAAATCGGTAATATTTGTTCGAAACAGAGACTACAGTTTGTCTGTCAATTTCTTGCTGTGGGATACTAGATTCGAATGCAACTGACTTTGTATCACTCGTAATATAAAGCCTCATCATAGATATGCTGTGGAAATACGTTTCTTTCATATGACTTCGGTATGTTATTTTATTTTATGTCAAGATTTGATGATGTTATGATAGTATACTGTTAAGATTTCAACTGCCTTCAATACTGACCACATTGGACATCGAAATCTATGAATATTTACCTACATTTGTCTTTAAATCTACAAGATTAGTTTAATACTAATAAAGTATGAGTACCTCCTAATTATTTTTAATAATTTGATTCCATGTTTGTCTATCAAAATCATAAACTAAAATTTCTCAACACGATCAAAAGCGACTGAAATGTCGAAGATTTCTTCAAAAATTCGCTCATGGGGTCATGTTACACGACTGGACTTTTTTATGACTGGTGGTTTTAAACAGATGTTTAGAATAGGCCTATTTTTCATGAAGGTTTTTAAAACAAAACTATAAAACAATTATTAATATAACTGTAACGTTTTAAACAACTGTATTAAACGGTGATAATCCTCCTTGCACTATAAAGTAGGTACCTACCACTAAATAATAGAATGTAAAATTTTAACACGAGCTATTCGGATTATCGTCTAATGAAGCAACCTGCTTTTTTCGGAATCGTCGGTCTAAAAGTGTCTTTTTTGACAACCAATTTACAAGGTCTCCAACATAATGTACGCTTACATGGTCGGGAACTTCCCAATAATTTCTGGTGAAATAATCCTAGCTTCATTCAAACTGTAGAACGTAACTGTAGTGCAACGAAATTTCGTGTGAAGTAATTGACCAATTCGAAACCGATGTTGGTTTAAAATGTAATCAGCAACGCAGGCGCAGCTAATCAAGGGTGCTATCGCGCAGAGAGACGGCCCTGACATTCTGCTGCCCTTTCGTATTCTTTTTGATTTGACACTCCATTATCCGTTCTCTCCACCTTCGAACCGCATCTGTATTCTTACGGGCTCAATCAAAATACCTGAGTAATCGATTCCGATATGCGGCCAAATGGTTTATGGCGATCCATATCGATTCGGTCAGTGTACCTAGCTTTGGTAAACGAAAGATTGATATTATGATAGATAAATTGATTCATATCTAATTTTGTAGTATCCTAAACCGTAGACGAACATATTGCGGTCTGGCTGCCTGTATCGGTTGGAATTAGGCAATGCGCCAGCTAAAAATTGACAAAAATTTCGAGAAATAATTGGAAAGACATGCCTATATCTGGTTTTAGCTCATTTCTAAGTTTTTCCTTCCTAAAAACGAAGTTTTTGGTCTGGCAGTCAAAAGCTGTCGGAAACTGGCTTCCAGACCAATTTCGTATCACAGAACAATCGACCGTAAATCCCAACATAATAATTGGAAAGACATGTACCTAATTGACTTTGGTCGCATTTTTTAGTGTGTCTCTTCCTAAACACGAATTTTTTGGTCTTACTCGAGAGCTGTAGGAAATTGGCTGCCAGACCAGTTTTCGAATTACAGAAAAATCACCCAAAAATCGAACAAAAAAAAAAAAAAAAAACAAAAATTATAGGAAAGACTTAGATAGGATCTTGATTTTGGTTTCATTTGTTAGTATCTTCCTTCCCATACACGAATTGTTTGGTCTGGCAGTCAAAAGCTGTCGGAAACTGGCCGCCAGACCAGTTTCCTATCACAGAACAATCGACCGTAAATCCCAACATAATAATTGGAAAGACATGCAATTGACTTTGGTCGCATTTTTTAGTGAGTCTCTTCATAAACACGAATTTTTTGGTCTTACTCGAGAGCTGTAGGAAATTGGCTGCCAGACCAGTTTTCGAATTACAGAAAAATCACCCAAAAATCGAACAAAAAAAAAAAAAAAAAAAAAAAATTATAGGAAAGACTTAGATAGGATCTTGATTTTGGTTTCATTTGTTAGTATCTTCCTTCCCATACACGAATTGTTTGGTCTGGCAGTCAAAAGCTGTCGGAAACTGGCTGCCAGAACAATTTTCGAATTACCGAAACCCCAAAATCGAAAAAAGGTATTGGAAAGACATGAAGGTACTTGATTTTGGTTTGATTTTTTGTATTTTCCTTCCTATAAACGAATTGTTTGGTCTGGCAGTCAAAAACTGTCGGATACTGGCTGCCAGACCAGTTTTTGTATCACAGAAAAATCGCCCGAAAATCGAAAAAATTTATTGGGATTTAATTTTTCAGCATTTCCCTTCTCATATATAGGTACGGATTAGAAAGGTGTCGTAAACTGATCCCAAACCAGTTTTGTGTAACCGAAAATGCACACGACAATAGAAAAAATGAAATGTATATGACAAAATATTATAAGTAGGTACATGAGTTTCATCTCATTTTCATAGTTTCCCTTCATAAACACGCATTTTTCAGTCTTCGAGGAGGAATCGATCTGATTATTCAAATGAAACGCCACTTATCGAATCAAGGGTACGCCATCAAGATTCGCTCAGCTAGAAGGGTGATCCAAATATAGGTAAACTGGGAAAAACCACTTCAAATGTCTTTCATTTTCACTCAAATCCAGTGGGAAGGAACGGAATTTTCCTCTTTTATAAATCATAAAGGTTGTGTGAAGTGGAGTGCAGTGGAAAAATTATGTTGCTAACTTGTTTTATTTGCAAGAGAAGTGGCGGAGAAAATGTTGGGAAAAGTAATGATTGATTAATCCCCTAACCGGAAAAGTTTGATAGTTACCAAGACGAATTCATCACATTCATCACATCTGTCCAGAACTGAATGCTGAAACCACAACAGAATTGGAACCCTCCAGAAGGGTTTTGTCCTACAACAACCTGCGACTAACGTCTCCCACCTAAATTTAGTAAATGGTCTCAACTAAAACCAAATTATTGCGCGGTCTTTCCCCTCCAGAATTATTGGTAATCATCATTAATATTAGACTATCATTCGATGAAGGAACTAATTTCCCAACAATAACTCAAAGAACGTACAGGCAAACAAAACCCACATGGCTACGACCCCTACGTTACATAAATTCATTAAATTCTTTATCTAACCCCTCTTTATATATGAATATAGTTCACCCCAAGAGTGAGGCATACTTAATGAGTCGGATCTAACCAGCAACATCCATTCACCAATGGCACCCGGACTCGTGATGAGAGGACGGATGGAGGAATGTAACCAACTCCGACTCTCAATGAAAGATATGCAAGATTTTATTTATTGTGTTTATTTAATTTCTATTCAACTGTGGAATTCCTCTCGCCAACTTAATTACTCCAAATGGTGGGCCTATTCGTCATAGATTATATGAAGATTAAATGCTTAGATTATATTATGCCTGAAGATTATATGCTTACATCGAAAGCATGGCGGCAGGCAACCCACTTGTTTTTACTTCACAGCTCCCAAACCCTACAACAACCCAGTTCGGCCGTAAAAGCCTTGGAGGATGAACACCTACGTAATCCATAAAGATACGATTTGGAATCCGTTGCTCACTCGGTACCATCACCCAAGACACACCACAACATCTTCGAGTTGGTTCACCTACTATTTTATTTAATTTGTCTTCGTTTCATTCTTTGTGAGAAGAAGATACTTTTGAAAGAACCTTCACTTAATTCGTTTTCAGGTATTCCATCAAGATTCACTACTATCTACTGAGTTTATTTGTAATATAATCATAATAACAAATTGATAAACGTTTTCAGGACGTATTGCAGTTGCCTTCTTTGTCCGTTCACGTTTATATACAGATTAGCAGGACATATCAGTGGTTGATATCTGAGGGGGGTCTTGCAGACTCTTTTGAGATTGAACAGGGACGAATCCACCAGTCATTAGCCGAATAACGGCTTGAACGGGACAAGTCCTGTAACTCCCGTATTGAAGTACTTACTTATTTCTAAGCCCCTTGATTTTCAATCAATGTGTGTATTTGTGTAATCAATCAACATTTTGACATGGACATGTCTTTGCTTTGGGGGGTCAACCAAAAATTTTTGTGACGCAAAAGTTGATGTCACAATTTCTAATGGTGTTCACGTACAACCCATCCGTTGCTAGGGAACTTCTGCAGTTTTCATCGCACAGAAATCGTTCGCCACTCGTTGGAAAGCGCTTGAGTTATGTGATAAATGATCACATCTCAAGCTACCAATTTACCCCTTCTTACGTACCTGGATAAATTCCTAAACTAAGTTGATTGGACTATAAACAATTTAAAACGTAAAGCAATAGCATCATTTACTCCACAGGAAACATTTTCATCCTCTTGACAACAGTCGACTGTTAAAAACAACTCATTGTAGTGGCTTCTCTGCACAGTTATTTTCAACATTTCTATAAGTAAACCGTTGTTTTGTTGGAATTAGTCGGGATGCGGCCCAGGGAAAATAAATGAAATTATTGTTGGATTTGCAAGCCTCCATGAGATCCATCCGAACATATAATCCGGAGAGGTGGCAGGACTGCGTCTGCCACAAAAGCCAAGCGGGGGAATCTCGTCTGGCGGCCATTCTCGTTCCTGCTCTCAAATTCGACGGCCGTTGCTGTACGCTTTAACCATCCAGCTAATCCTAGCTAAATATCAAGCCATCTCTAACCATCTCTAATAATTACGAAGGTACTTAAATCTCTCTCATACTTAATTTTTCTAACGCCTCACATGTATACATGGCGGAGCAATTGGGGTTTGCTCACTTGTTGGGCTGTGCATAGGTTAAATTCTCGTTTTTCGGAATCAGTAATTTGTGACTTATTACTGAGGGTAATCGAACAGTTATTCTCTCTGGATATGGAATTTCAGAAAGTTACGATGAAAAAGTCATAATCCGGAGAAGTCACATAAAACGGAAATACGATTTTAAACGAGGTTATGAAGTTATTGAACTTGACATAATCGAAATTTTTGGGTTGACTTTTTCGTGAATTACGGAATTCAGTAAGGCTCGAGCATGAAAATACGGCTGTGTAAAATCCCAAAGTACGGAATAACGGTTTTGAATAAATATTACGATGAGTACGGATGTTCGAAACGAGAAAAATTATTTTCGAAGGAAATTACGGAATTTTTCGATTTTTAATACGGCGCCATGTTGTTTATATCGTGACGAGGCGACAATTCGAAACTCAAGCCATATTGAATGTCAAACCAAAGCTGTCTCAAACCATTGACTCCCCAACTACATCATGGTGGAAATTCTCGAGTGTGGATAAGTTTATTTATAAGTTTATTTTAAGTTTAATTCTAAGCTTTTAAACTAATGTAGAATTATGACGGTGTTGTCCACACTCAGAGTAAAATTACGATGCCAGATTGATGTGTTGGAGATGTCAATGTTTGACAGTCAGTGGTGCCAACTACGTTGGTTGAAATACGGAGGACACACGAAGTTTTGTTGGTAGATTACCATGTCTACGGATTTTTTGTTTTTCGTTAGAATTCGAAGTTACCATGGTTTCTGTTTGCTCTGATTACGATTCGAAAATGTAGTCACTCAACATTACGATTTGATTTCGATATTTTATTTGATTGTTTGAACTGATACGAAAAGTTGAGTATGTAACTTGGAAACAAGAAACATGAAACGGACGAGGAATTGGAGATATCACTGTGATCGCTAACATGTCTAGTTTTTACTAGA